>CM052890.1:15310924-15329511 GCA_028534135.1 Potos flavus | reverse complement strand
AGGGGGTGAGAGGCCTGTGCCCAGAGGCATGCAAGCAGACCGTGGATAGAGGCCTGCCCTTGGGGAGGCTCAGCCCCCGCGGCCTGGGAGGCTGTCCCCAGATTCCCAGCAGTGGGGCAAGAAGATAATAGGGCGTCTGTCGATCAAACTCTGGGGGTCCAGGTTCATGCCACTTTGCACACAGAGGGTGTGAGCAAAGCTTCACGCAGACCCAGACACACCCAGACTCATGCACGTGCACACACACACTCATAAAACCCCGCAGACGCACTGATGTCTTACCAGCAGTCCCTGACCCAGACAGCTTGGACAGAGGACGCTCATGCTCTCCGTCAGACAGGTGCCAACGCGAGCACACGCATGCGCACACAAGCTCACTTGGCCACTGGACCCAGGCAGGGCAAGCCCATGGAGCAGGGCCGCCCTCCTGCCTCTGGGGGAGCCGGGCAGGCAGCATCCCAGCCCCTCCCCTGCAGAGCGGAGGGCAGGGCAGAGAAGGAGCTGCTGTGCCTTACAGGGGGCTCCAAATTACGGTTCCCTCCGACCCCGACCCCTCCCTCCTGCCCTCCCTGCCGGTTCCCTCCGACCCCTCCCTCCTGCCCTCCCTGCCGGGGTCTGAGGCCCGTCTGTGCCCAGATGTGGTAGGAGGAGGCTTTCGGCTCCCCGCCCACTCTGGCCCCTTCCTCCTCCTGGCAACGGGCTCTGCAAACAACAAAGTCCCTCCCTAAATCGGTCCACACTGCCCAGCCCGGGCCACACAGGGAAGCAGAGAGCTCCACCCGGCCCGGGGAAGACAGAAGAGGGTTTACAAATGAGTCCAGTCCAAATGGACCCGTGGCTCAAAGAGAAAAGCCCTTGATGGGGCCCCAGGAATGGGCACCTTCTCCCAGCTCAGGCAGAGGAGTAAGCAGCTTTAGAGTTCCTTTTTTGCAAGCCCCGAAAGGTTCATTTGTTGATGTAATGAGTGTTTCTCCAGGGCCTCTGGTGCACCCACTCTGTCCGGGGAGCCACGGGCATAGCGTTGACCCAGGAGAACAAAACCTCGGCCCCAAGCAGCTCAGACCCCAGAGAAGGGGCCAGTGGTGCACAAGATCACACAGGGAAATGCAGAAAAAGTTAGATGTTGGCAAAAAAAAGGTGGAAGAAGAAGAGAGGGCGGGAGCCGGGGCACAGGAGCCTGTGGCTTCTCTCTCCTTGAGGGGACCTCTTTCTGCTTCTGAGTTTGGTCCCTGAGAACGGTCACCCCATGAAAGGGGAGCTGGTACCCTTTCATCAGAGAACAAATGAAGGCATATAACGCCTTGCATTCTGCTCACGATCATGAAACAAATTTGGGGTAGAGCCGAACGGGAGGCCTCGCCTTGACCTTGGCCTGGGAGGCACCCGGGAGGGTGTGGTGTGGTGACTCAGGCCTCTGCACTCGCACTTTCCAGAAGTCTCGGAACTCAGGGCCGCTGAGGAGGGTCAGACTGGTCTGCACACAGCCCTGCAGGAGTTCAAGAGGGCTCGCTTTTGCAATTCACATTAATGAATATTAATGCGGCTCATTAGCATGAATGCTTATCAGAGTCTTTGGCTTCTTTGGGAAGCTGCAGCTAAAAGAAAATGACGTCATCGTTTAGAACAGAAATGCAGAACCATTGCCTCTGGCCCACACGTCCCTTAGCAAGTTTTTGGATTAGGAGGAGCTAACTTTATTATTTTTTTTTTTTAAGATTTTTTATTTATTTGAGTGCGTGTACATGCACGAGAGAGATTGAGAGAGAGAGAGGGCACCAGTGGTGCAGGGGGAAGGGGTGGAGGGAGGGGCAGGGGAAAAGGAGAGAAGCAGACTCCGCACTGAGCAGAGAGCTGGACAGGGGGCTCGATCCCAGGACCCCAGGACCCCGGGATCATGACCTGAGCCAAAGGCAGACGCTTAACTGACTGAGCCACCCAGGCACCCGGATTACTAGCAAACTTTAATGTTGGAGAGAGTTTTCCCCCATCTGGGGTTCCAAGCTGTCCTCTGGCCACCCTGGTCTGCAGTCCTGCCCAGCCTGAGTGTGGCATCCCCCCTCCATGTCCTCAGACCCCAAACCTGCTTCGCCCACTTGTTACCCTCCCGCCCCTGAGGCTGCAGCTCCGGTGTGCTCTGAACTCATTTCTCGGATGCACAGACTGAGGCCCGGAGACAGGGGCTGCCTCGCCCAGAGTCACAGGGTGGGGGGGTTACGGATCCCGACCCCACCACCAACACGGGCTCGGGCGTCGGGCAACTTCCCGCCACCACATCCTTCTTAGCTGCAGCCCGATCTCACCCCTTTCTTATCTTTCTGGCTTTTCCCTCCAAGTCAAGCCGTCCCCGCCTTTCAACGTGACCGTGACCTTCTCAGGACATTATAACATCTCCTGGAGCTCCAGCTACAATTCCTACGCGCTCAAGGGCAAGCTGCAGTATGAGCTGAGATACAGGAAGTGGGGAGGCCCCTGGGCTCTGGTGAGGCTCCCCGAGACTGGAGAACATGAAGGGGGGGCGCTGGAAGCTGCCCCTTCCGCCCTCCCACCCCGTGCTGCCTCTCTTCATTTCTCCCTGGGGTGGGAGGCCGCTCAAAATTCTGTCCTTCCTGCCCCTGGTTCCTGGATCAGGTTTCCTTCTGGAGTCTAGTACATCCTAGCAGAGGAAGTTCCAGAAATGGGGCCATCTGGAGCCTTCCCACCTGCCTTAGCATGGCCACACGTGGAGAGCTCCAGAAGCTTCGATAACCGAGGAAGTCCAGTGTTAAAGGGACCATTGTTTCCGAGGTGCGGGCTTCTAGAAGTATCCTTGTTTAGAGCATCAGAGAGTTCCCAAAGGGCCCGCTACTCAGAACAGTCAAGGCTGAAGCCTTCTAGAATGATCCATCCTTCAGAAGGGTCCCAGTTGAAGAATTTCGTACACGCGGTTGTTTGGAATGTCCCCCGTGGAAGGCTGCCTGAGCTATGCGTTGCTGAGATGCCTGGGGTCGAAAGTTCCAGAAACGACCGCTCTTGGGAAGGCCCGCTGTGGGACAATTCCAAAAGTGACCAGTCTGGAATGCTGCCGGTTAAAGATTCCCATCAAACAGGGGCCCCTGCTACTCCTGGGCCGGTCCCGGTCCTCGCAGGGAGGGTCCCCTGCCCAGGACTGTGAGGGGAGAGCTGGGGTCAGAGAGAGACCAGGTCTAGCCAGTGCCCATGGCTCTATGCCGCCCCCACTGGAGCGTCCAGGGCTCAAGCCCAGCCTGGTCTTGTGTCGGGAGCGGGGACTTTGCAGGAGACCCTCAGTCCCTTTTGTGGCGGCTGGTAAAGGGGGCTTCTGCTGGAGGTCGGGGCTGGCCTGGGTGAGCCTGATCCGTGCCTCCTTTTCCCGTGTCAGCGGAGTCCGAGGATCAAGCTGATCTCGGTGGACTCGAGAAGCGTCTCTCTCCATCCGTCAGAGTTCCTGAGTGACTCGAGCTATGAGCTCCAGGTGCGCGCAGGGCCCCAGCCCGGCTCCTCCTTCCAGGGGACCTGGAGCGAGTGGAGTGACCCGGTCACCTTTCACACCCAGCTGGAAGGTAGGTGTGGCTCCTCGCTGGGCATTCAGTGTTCCTAATAACGCCCTGCGGTGGGGATTATTGTCCCCATTTTGCAGATGGGAACGCAGAGGCCCAGAGAGATGAAGTTGCTTGCCTGGGGTCGGAGGTGGGAGCAGGAACCCAGATCACCTCACTCGCAGGCCCCCACGGCCTTCCCGTGCCCTCCACACCCGCCCCCCCCGGGGCCTCTGGGAGAGGTGGGTTCCCGTTCACCCAGTGTCTGCTTCCTTCCCAGAGATAAAGGGAGGCTGGCACACTTCCTTGCTCTACCTCCTCCTGGTCATCATACTCCCCATCCTCGTCTTCTTAGGCCTGAAGATCCACCTGCCTTGGAGGTGAGGCCAGGGATTCGGGGAGGCAGGGGGGAGGCGGGAGCCCTGGGCCACAGCCTCTCTATGACCGCCCGGGGCTGGGGGACACAGCCTGGCATCGCGGCAGCGGCAATGACAGGGACGGTGATAAGAGCTCCTGTTTCCTGGGCGCTGGGCAGCGCGCCCACGTCTCCTTCACACCCGCCCTGGGAGCGTGCCATTCGGTTCTCACTGCCCCTACGCTCGTGACGGTGACCGAGGCCATGACCTTGTCCGGTGGCGTTTACGCTTTAAGTCCCGGGGATTGGGGGGGGGGCGCACACTGGGCCGCCAGGGGGGGTGGAAGCTGGGTGTGATAACCCGCCCTCCTTCCCCTCTGCTCCGACCGGAGCTTTTACTGTTATCCAATCGCGTACCGGGTTTGGACTTCAGGAGCGCTGCTGGCGGAGGCAGGGGCCGCCGTCAGGGTGTGCTGAACCCCGGGCGGTGGGGAGATCTGCACCCAGAGGCTTTGACGGAGACGGAGGCAGAGAAGCTGGAGGGGGAGGGAGCGCTCTCTGGGGGCTGGGGTGCTGTGCGGGCACCCCCCGAGTGCTCCCTGCGCCCCTGGGGAACCGGCCCTTTGCTCAACCCTGGTGGTGGAGGACAGGGGGGTGAGGTTCCGAAGGCGCAGCATTTGCCTGGCACAGAATAGGCAGCCAAGTGCTTAAACTCCAGGCACCTTCGCCAGACTTGCTGCCCCCATTTTACAGATGTGGAAATTGAGGCCCGGGGGTAGAGGGGCGGAAGGGAGGCGCGCGGCTGTGCTTTGGGAGGGGCTCCGTCTCCTGCAGGACAAAGCCGGGGAGCCCCTGGGCGGGAGGCCGCGCTGCCCTCTGGGGGACGGTGAGGGCTCACCTCGGCTCTGCCCTCCCAGGCTGTGGAAGAAGGTGTGGGGGCACGTGCCCAACCCCCAGAAGTTCTTCCAGCCCCTCTATGTGGGCCACAGCGGAGACTTCAAGGTGAGTGCCCTCCAGCCCGTGACAAGCCCCCTCGGAGCCTCGTTCCCTCTGGGAGCTCACCTCCGAGCTCCAGGACCCCAGCCCCCCACCTTGCAGTCTAGGGGCTCCGTGGTGGCAAAGCGCAGGAAATAATTCGGGTGGGGCGGAACTGGTAGAAGAACAGACTCAAAATCAGGCAGCCTCTCCCAACCCCGGGGCCAGGCTGGGGGGAGGGGCGAGCCAGGTTCCTTGAGTCGCAAACTGGCCTCCTGCTCCTTTGTCAGAGGCCCTTGAGACGGAGAGAGGGTTCCAGGAAGGGGGGCCCACCTGCAGAACACACCAGCCGCCCCCACTCCCCCAGGCCCCAACCACCCGTCACCCGCCAGCGCCCACGGTTGTCTGTGCCCGTTTACCGCTCAGCACCCACCCCGCGGGGGAGGGCCCGCCGCAGAGAGGATGTGGTGACTGGTGGGGGGGGGGCAGCCCGCCCCCTCCAGCGGAGCCTGGATGTCAGGAAACCTGGACCAGAGCATCGGCTGAGCTCCTGCTGTGTGTCTCGTGCTGCCCTGAGCGCCCTCTGCCCCTTCCGTCCTGATGGCGGCCTCTGGGGGTGGGAGGGCGCTCCATCGTCCACAGGGCACCCCTGGGGAGACCGAGGCTCCGGGTGGGGAAGCGGCTTTCTTGAGGCAGGGGAGCAGCCCAAACGCCCACCCCCACAGGAGAGAGAGACCTTCCTCCTTCCTCTGCGCCTTCCCTGAGGCTCGGAGAGCATACCTGTTCGGTGTGCACCGCCCTCTGCTGGGAGCTCCCGACACGTCACTGCATCCCCTCCCCCCACAGCTGTGGGGGGGGGGGAGCGTTACTGGCAGATGGGGGGGCTCACCTGGGTCCCAGGCAGCAGGCTCACAACTGGGAGATTTTGGTTCTCAGGGGTTTTCACTGCCACTCGGGTGGGGACCCTGTGTTGTGCGTGGGACCCCAGGCCAGCAAGGGCGGGGTGGGGGTGTGCTCAAAGCTTGGGGGGGTGCTGCCTCGGTCCGTCGTCGCCCCACATCCCTTACCCACCGAGCACATAGAGGTCTTTCCAAGTGGCTTGTCACTGATTCCCTCTGCGTGTTCATTTAGTTCATACACATTTATTGGGCACCGACTGTATGCGAGGCACTGTGTGAACCTCCAGGGGTACAGCTGGGACCGGAAGAATCGAGGCTTCTCCCCTGGCAGAAGGTGCCCCACTCCAGTGGGGACACCAACAGGAGAATGCTCGTTTGGAAGTGTCTGTCGGCTTCTGTTACGCAGACCTCAGGCCACCCAGCCCCATTGTCCCTACAACTCAGCAATCTTGGCATCTGCTCCCCAGGCCCTATGCAGACCCCAGGCCACTGAGCACTGGTTGTCTGGCAGGCTGCTGAGGGCAACGGCTCCCCCCTGCAGATGGGGAAACTGAGGCCCAGGGAGGAAGGGACAGTGGTGAGGAACGTCCCTGGATAGGGGCACACCGTGGCTCTGACCCTGGCGCTCTCCTTGTCCTCTCGTGTCTCTGTCTCTTGCTGTCTCTGTCTTGTCTTTATGTCTGTCTGTCCCTACCCGCCTTGCCCCCGTCCTGTCATGACTGTCCCCCTTTTCTCTCTCTTTACAGAAATGGGTGGGGGCCCCGTTCACTGCCTCCAGCCTGGAGCTGGGACCCCGGCGCCCCGAGGTGCTTTCGTCCCTGGAGATGCACAGCCACTGCCCACTGCAGAGTGCCACCAAGGGGCTGCAGCCCACGCGGCTGCCGGAGCCCCCTGACCTGGTGGAAGCTGACGGGGTGCCTGAGCCCGGCTCTCGGGGCCCAGCCCCCTCCCCCGCCGGCAGCGTGGGTGGCTCGGCTTACAGCCAGGAGCGGGACCGACCGTACGGCGTGCTGGTGTCCATTAACACGGTGACCGTAGCGGACATGGAGGGCCCGTGTGCCTGGTCCTGCCCCTGTGGGGATGACGGCTACCCGGCCCTGAACTTGGACGCCAGCCTGGAGCCCGGCTCAGGCACTGAGGACCCGCTCCTGGACCCCGGGACCACAGTCCTCTCCTGTGGCTGCGTCTCGGCGGGCGGCCTTGCCGGGCCGGGAGGGCCCGTGGGCAGCCTGCTGGACAGGCTAAAGCTGCCCCTTGAAGATGAGGTGGACTGGACCCCAGGGCCGCCCTGGAGTGGCGGGGCCCCCGGAGGGGCGTGTGACAGCGAAGCGGGCTCGCCTCCCGCCGGCCTGGACATGGACACTTTCGACAGCGGCTTCGCGGGCTCTGACTGTGGCAGCCCTGTGGAGTGTGACTTCACCAGCCCCAGGGACGAAGGGCCCCCCAGGAGCTACCTCCGCCAGTGGGTGGTTTTGGCCCCTCCACCCGAGGGCCCCGGGCCCCAGGCCAGCCAGTGAGGCTGACCCGCGGTCCGGAGCTGGCCGAGCCATTGGGCCTGGAGTCACAGCTGTGCTCACCTGGGTCGGGGGGGTCCAGGGGCCTGTGACCTCTGCGCCCCCGGATGGGACCCCTGAGCCTGGCGGACGCCTGGTGTGCGTGTGTGACCCGGGAGCGCACGGGTGTGTCCGTGCGCAAGAGCCGTGCACACGCCCAGGGGCGCGGAGGCGAGACGCACGTGTGTCTGGGACCGTGTGCACACCACGGCAGCCGTGACTGCTCCGGACGTGGGGCGAGTCCCGGGTTGTGCGCGGAGAGGCTGGTCCAGCGTCGCCCAGGGGGCCTGCTGGCCGCCGTGATAGGCACCAGTCCCCACTCTGCAGGCTGGGCCTCCGGGAGCCTCGAGCAGTCCCCGCTGGTCCTTTCCACTTCCCAGGGGGCGGGGAAGGGGATGGAGTGAGTCCGCTGTGAGCCTGGGTGTGGGAAGGTTTGTGGGGGCCTGTGGACCGAGGTCTGAATCCCAACTGCGATGCCCCTGGGCTGTGCCCCCCTGGGCAAGCCACTTCCCCTCTCTGGGCTGGAGTTTCCTGTCTGGACAAGGCGGGGTGGGCGGGGGGCGCGCGGGGGGCATGGCCCATCTTGGGGAGAAATCGGTGAGGTCACCCACTATACCGGCTGGGGCCGAGCCGACTCAATAAACTCAGCTGCCTTCCTTCTGGGGCCCAGACCAAGGTTTGTGCCGGCGGTGGGTGGGGGTGAGAAAGCAGCCACAGCTTGGGGACTTGGGGGGGGGGGGTTTCCAGGCTGCAAGTCAGCCTGTCCCTTAGAAACAGCCCCCACCAGCCAAGATTTCTTTTGTTGGCTCCTGCTGCCCACTTAGTTATTCCCTTTATGCTCCCAAGAAATATTTATCGGGCACAAGTACGTGTGCGGGGTTCTGGGGTACACAGGCTGGGGGAGGGGAGACCTCCTTTGGCACTGGCGGTGGGGGAGGGGCAGGCAGGAATCGGCAGTGAGGACGCAGCCCTCCGCTCCTCTGGGATCTTACTTGCTCACCCCCCCTGGAATCAGGGGGAAGTCAAGGTCTCGTTGACGATTTCTCAGAGAGCTCTTTCAAATGTGAATCGAGAAGCTAAGAAAATCTCGTCTTAGCCTCGTTTGAAGGCACCTTCGCGATCATCAGTGCCACAGGCTGCGTGCAGCTCAGGCTTTAAAAAACCAAAACAAAGCCAAACGCAACAAACCAGACCACGGGTTGTTTTCCCAGTCGGGGCGCTCACCTTTAGAGGCGTCTTTTTGGAGACCACCGAGCGGGGTTAGGGGGACCTGGAGTCTGATTCAGCCAGGCCGGCTCTCAGAGCCCCGGGGACACCCCCGCCCCGGCCTGGAGCTGCCCGGGGCCCCGTCATTCTCCCAGGAGGCCGGGCTGAACGAGAAAGCTCTGGTTCGTCTCTCCTCTTGGCCGAGTCGGAGCTCCCAGCTCGTGCAAGTCACTCCCGCACAAAACCTCGCCGTGACTCACTTGTAAAATGGCATGGTTGCGGGAAGGTCCCGAGGGAGTCCTTGGTGTAGAAAGTTCTAGAACATGGATGGTTTCAACCGTGGGGCCGTTGACCTGGGATCAAAGCGAGGCTCAGTTGGGAGCTCGAGGCTGACACAGGAGCTCCTGCACAAGTGAGCAGCCCTCACCATCCCCCACCGTCACCCCCCGGGGGACACTTGGGCCAAGCTGTGCTGTGGTTTTCACATCCTCCTGGGGGTGGCGGGTTCCAGGGGCCACCTGAGCCGCCGGCACCCTGGGGGAGGCAGCTCAGCTCTCCAGCACCCAGAGCTCTGGGCCTGGTGGCGTGGGGGGGGGGGGGGCGGCCAAGGGACCAGACTCTGTCTCTGAAGGGGACTCAGCTCCTAAGCAGGCTGCAAAGGGGAGGCAGGAGCCGGCCCTCCTGGGAGGGTGGATTAGCAGGAGCTGGGGGCATGGATGACAGGGGGACCGGTGGCTACGTCGGTGGGTGGATGGACAGACGGAGGAAGGGATGGTGAAAGGCTTCGAGGAAGAACGCTGATGGACAGGGAGAAACACGCTAGGGACCAAGCCTGTAAGTCAAATATAAGCTCCAGGAGGACAACAATTTCCTCTATTGTGTTTCCTGCCCTACCTCCAGCCGGGCACACGGACACTCGAAAAAGCCCGATTTGTAGACCCGAAGCAGGATTGGGAGGAGATGTGTGTCATCAGCCCTCCTAGGTGGTCCGAGCCAGCCTCAGCACACCACTGATGGGAGCCCCGAGGGGCATCAGGAGGGGCTGGAGGGCTTCAGGGAGGAAGTGGTGTTTGTTGGACTTTGAAAAACGAATAGTTGTTAGATGCATTGTGTCTTCGGGCAGAAGGAAGAGCTTGAGCAAGGGCCTGGACGGGTGATGGAGCCCTAAGCACCTGGAGGTGGGGAAGGTGGCCCCTCGTCACCCGGAGTCCAGGCCACAGTTGCTAACGACTCTCTTAAGAGAGTCAGGAAGATTGATAGCAATACCCTGTGATGGAGGCCACGTTCTACTTGTGGGCCAGACTTTCTCCATCTGCGGGGTCGGAGAGGGCAGGGATGTCCATCTGACAAATGAAGTGAAGGTGCACAAGGGGCCAGGGGCTCACTTGCCCGGGGTCACACACTGAATTAAAGGTCACAGTCAGAACTTGAACTCTCGTCTCCTGATCCCAAATGCAGCTCTTCCTCCCTTGCTCTGCTGGGAGGGACTTAGGTCAACAGGGAACAAACCCTTAGCAAACACCTGTAGGGTGCCTGTTGCTTCGTCCTTGTGGGGCAGTTGACCCCAGCTCTGGGAGCTGCTGACCAAGAATTCCAGGCTCCCCCCACACCCCCCAGCCACACTACTGGTTCTGGGACATATATGTGACCCAAACTGGTCCATGTGATCTTTCTGCTGGGACTGCCGAATGGCAGGGATGGACTGAAGCCTGGGGCTGTGGGGTGAGGCCAACACACAAGAAAGCAGAGCTGGGATTGGAGATAGATTCTTGGTAATATCTCTTGAGCTCCTGGATCCAGCCATGCCTGAAACCCCATCCCCATGGACTTTGGAGGGACACGAGTATGGAAGTCATTATATGTTCAGGTATTTCCAGCTCTTCACCTTCTGGCCCCCCTGGTATAGCACCTGGCCCAGGACTGTCCAGGGAGTTGTAAGGAAAAGTGGTAAGTCTCACTTCCAGACCACAGCATGTACCTGGCCATTGTGCTGTCCTCCTGAGAGTTGATCCTCTCTGCACCATAAGCTGAGACAAATGAGCTGGTGGCTGCTCCATCAGCCTGGGTCCCTACGTGAGGAGATGCGGAGAGAAGAGCCTCCAATTTACCCGAGATGGACATGTGTCATGAGCAAGAAATAAATCCCAGTTGTAACTCACCGAGATCTGGGGGCTGTGTGTTAGTACCGCCTAACCCAGCCTGTGCCGACTGGGCTGAGGAACTGGGGGTTTCCCTTTCTTGCTTAAGTGGGTCTCAGATGGGTTTGTGTCACTTGGCGGTGGGGTGTCCTAGCATAACGAGGACCCTCCTCCTGACCTGAGGAAGGACTAACGCCATTCAAAGGGGCCAGCGGACCAGGCTCCATCCCTTCTCGCAGATGACCTCGGGCAGCCGCCTGCTGTCTCCGAGCCTCAGTTTCCTCTTTGCAAAGTGGGGGCAGCCATCAGCCTCTCGGCTTGCTGGGAGGACCTCCAGGTCTGGGGGGAACGACTCCTCTGGGATGAGACCCACACACAAGAAAGCAGAGCTGGGTGTCTTCCTTTAGGCTCCTTATTGGAGGGAAAAGCTCTTCCCCCTCCCCTCCTTGGGACTTGGTCTGGGGACCGGCCGCTGGCACCACGTGGGACATATCCCAGCTGCAGCCGCCCCGACACGCCATTGGAAAACCAGGGACAGGAAAGACAGCAGTGAGCACATACGTGCGCTTGCCTCCCGGGAGCCCAGCGGACCTAGAGAACAAGAGGGAGAAGTACATGTTTTCGACGGAGGAGACGGGACAGGGGTTGCCCGCAGTCACGAAGCATCAAGCCATGGAAGGGAAACAAGAAGAGTTAGGTCTCTGCTCAGACGTCACCTTCTCAGCAGGACCTCCCCTGGGCACCCCACTGATTTAGTAGTCCTGCCCCCCGTAACATTTATTAAGCTCTAACCTATGTCTTTTACAGCGAATGCTGGAAGGATGGGTGACTGTGAGGACCCGTCCGTTAACGGCAGAGCAGCAGCTGGCAAGGCAGTGGGCAGAGGGGATGGAGGGCACTGAGCCCAGGAGGGAGCCACCTGCCCTGGACCTGGGGATGCCACAGAATGGGACAGGGAGATGAGGACAGGGGCCTCCTGGGAAGTCTGTAAACGGAGCAAGAGACCCTCTCCCGTTGCTCACCCCAAGGGGGCTGTGAGGGGTCTTCCCGCCTTCCCTAGGGACCACAGATCTGACAAACGGTTTTTCTTTTAACATTGGTAGCCCCAGAGAAGAGACCTTCTCATTCTTCAATTTAGGGGGTCTCCTGGAATAATGCGGTTTGCTCACACCGAAACAAAGCCTGCCTCTGGCAAGCAGCGTGGAGAGGGAAGGCTTTGGGGCTGCACGGCCTGAGTTGGCCCGCCAAGGAAGTGTTGTTGTCGCTTTATCTTCATTTTTGTGGACAAGTCACCCCCGCTGCACAACCCCTTCTCCACGCCTAACTACTCCAGCCAGCTTTTCCCGTTCTGCAGACCCCTGGAGAGCAAGAGGAACCAGCCGCGAACAGCGCCGTTGGGCTGCTGCTGCCACCTGCTGGTGACCAGGGGAACTTGGCTGAAGTGGGGCGGGGCAGCGCCCTCCCGCTCCGCTCTAGGCTCACTCCCAGGTGGCCCTCTGGAGACGGACCAGCCGCGAACAGCGCCGTTGGGCTGCTGCTGCCACCTGCTGGTGACCAGGGGAACCTGGCTGAAGTGGGGCGGGGGCAGCGCCCTCCCGCACCACCCTAGGCTCACTGCCGCCTGTAGCGCTGTGTCAGGTGGCTTACACGGGGGGCACTCTACCAAGGTCACGGCAACCCGCTGCCCTGGGAGTATGGTGATGAGGACACAAGGTGAACTGACGGGCTTTTTAATCAACCAGGGCGACTTGTGGTTGGGTGGCTGGATGTGCACAGGGCACGGGACGGTGGGGGTGGTGAGGCTCACCAAGCAGGGAGATCACACGTGTGCACGCACGCCCACACGGACACACACATAGGCGCAGCACCTATAGACACAAACACGTCTATACACGGATCCACATCCACACACAAATGGAAGATCCCTGGCGGAAGTGAGCCAAGGGTCCAAGGGAAGGCTGGGTAGTCGGGGGAAGTCAGAGGGCGGAGATCACTCTCAGCGCAGGTCAGAAAGGAGGCACGAAGGGGAGCAGGGGCACTGAGGAGGAGGGCCAGCTGGGGGCAGGGCAGGGTCTGAGAGGGCTCCCTACAGTAGGGAGGCGGAGTCTGGGAAGGCAGAGGAGGAGGCTCAGTGGAGGGGATGGAAACCAGGAAGAGGGGTAGCTTACCTTTAGGGAAAGGAAGGAATAAATTCAGGTACACGGCTGGTATCAGTGGGACATTTTATGTAAAAATGGCATCACGGGCCGTGTTTTCCAGGAATGTCTGAAATGTATGTAAATGCAAAAAAAAAAAAAAAAGGTCTTAAGGGTGAAAGGAGCCTGGAGGCTTGAGTCTTATCTGTATTGTTTAAAGTGTTTTAAAGAGAATGCATTCCCACGTTGCTGATGTAAGTTAAAAGGGGTAAGAACCAAAAGAGTTGGGTGTGGGGTGGGGACATGAAGGACAGAGGCACGATGTCCAGGCCCTATAGTCCCGGCCTCCTGTGAGTGGCAGGCCGAGGTACCCTCTGGGCTCAGGGTCCCTCCTCACCCTCCCTGCCTTTTGTTTGGGAGTCCATCGAAATGTGAATTCTTTCACACCCGTCACACATTCGTTTTCCAGTCTCTACACTCCCTAGTATTTATACTTAACACAAGGCTCCCCTTCCTCTCATTTATGTGACCTGCTTGACCCCTGAAGGCATCTGTGCTCAGACCTTCTGGTCTGTGCTGTGGTTCCTGGAGCCCTCTGTGCAAAGGTTGGAAGGGCTGAGCTACCTAGGATAGGTGGGTGGGGAGATGGGGAGATGGATGGATGGGTGGGTGGGTGGATGGATGGAATGATGGGGAGATGGGTGGATGAATGGTTGGATGGATGGATGGATGGGGAGATGGGTAGATGGGTGGTTGGATTGATGGGTGGGTGGGTGGATGAATAGTTGGATGGATGGATGGATGGGGAGATGGGTGGATGAATGGTTGGATGGATGGGTGGATGGGTGGGGAGATGGGTAGATGGATGGATGGTTGGGTGGGTGGATGGATGTGGGGGTGGATGGACAGACAGACATGGACAGATGCACAGGTGGGCAGAGGGAGGGAGGGGACAGGTTATCCTTGCACAGAATGGCTGGCTGTGGAATTCGGAGCCCATCTCTCCAAGGAAGGATTACACCCTCGTCCCTTTTGTCCCATCTCCCAAACACGGCCCACATCATTCTTCAGGTACGGGGACAGAAAGGAAGATAAACTTTGAACCCTACCATGTGCTTGCGCTTGGCGCTCTTCGGTGCCTCTGGTCCTCCCATGAGGGAGGGAGTCCATCCCCATCTTTCAGATGAGAAAAGCGAGGCTCTGAGATGGGCGTACCGGGACTGGGTGTGCGTAACCTCACCTCTCGCCTGCCGCACGGCGCGGTCCCAAACAACTAACATTCGTAAAGGATTTTCTGTTCCTAAAGCAGGTAACACCCCTTATTCTATCCGATCTCAACCCCCCCCCCCTTTTTCTTACACTTGAGTAACAATGAGAGGGGGAGAAATCACGGTTAGGACTTGGCCAGGTCTTGGCTGTGCTGGGGCTCCCCCTCAGGCCCCCACCCCGTGCTCTATCCTGCCCCTCATCACCCCGGAGTCTGTCCCAGGACGGAAACGCGGGGCCCTGAGCTGGGCCAGCTCAGGCGCGGCAGGTCACCCACGCCCAGACGGGCTGCTCTTGTAAGGCCGAGAAGCTGGCGGGCGCGAGGCTGGGCCTGGGCAGCGCTGATGGGGGGCCCGCCCCCCACTCCCACACTCCCCACTGCCCTATGCGTGGTCGCTGGAGCTCTCCAGTTATCAGCAAGATGGAAGTCTGCATCTTTTAAAAATGTTTAACGTCCATTAAAAAAAAAATGTTGGCAGCTAACATACACCCGTGAAAGAGAGAAAGAAAAAGAAAGAGAGGGAGAGAGAGAACGTCCACCGCCCAAACCCAGGCCACAGGCCTGTGAGCCCCGCGACCTCCGGCCTGGCCCTAGGCCAGCCGTGCCTGGCACACCTGCCCGAGGGTCTCCGGAGCCGCGGGCCTGGGCCCAGCTGAGGAGGGCAGGCCCGCGGGCCGCAGGACCTCCGTCTCCCTCCGGTTTACCTGGGAGCCTCTATTCCCGGCTCTTCCGCGGCTGAAAGCAGGGAGGACCGGGGGATCAGAGAGTCTTTAAGAAACACACAAAACATGCATTTTACTTCACTTTAATTACAAAATAAATAAATACATGCCAAGGGATTTTTTAAAAGAGAAAAGAAGTGAAAAGAACAAAGCGACCCCAGGCCCGCGTGGCTCCCCGGCCCCAGCCCACGGGAAGGGCACCCCTGCTCCCCCCCACCCTGGAGGCCCGTGGGGCGTCTTGCCGGGCCAACAAGGGAGCCCCAGGCTCCTGTCTGGGTCTGAGGTCCTGCCTGGAGAGGGCTCAGTCCCTGCCGGGGCCCTCGGTGGCAGGACACACAGCCCTGTCCCGTGACGCGCCCCCCATGAGACCCCGCCGCTTGGGGCGCTTGGCCTTTCTGCCACGGCAGCTGGAATCGGCAACGCGGGGCATGAGCGGTGCCAGCTCCCGAACCCTCGCTGGCCAAAGGACGACGATGCTGAGGTCCGCACGGAAGGTGGAAGGCGCTGTTCCCGGACGGTGGACGCCCTTGGACGCCAAGCCCGCCGGGGCCTCTCAAACTCACCACAACCCCGGTTCCGCAGAGAAGGCAGGCAGCGACGGAGAGCAGGATCCGTGCCTGCGGCCACGGCTAACAGGCCCTGGGGACAAGAGAGGGAGGGCAGGGACCCAAGCCTGGCAGCTGTCCCCTGACAACGCCCGGTGGGACCGAGCAGGGGCCTCGGTCCGGCAAGACCCCTGGGGTGGCCGGGCCAGAGGCCTGGCACCAGGCAGGGTGCGGCGCACGCGGGGCCCAGCGGAGCCCCCCACCCCGGGAGTCACGCCGTCCTTGGGAGCCAGTGGTGGGGAGGGGATCCCGGTGACCACGCATGCCTCCTAAGTGGACCCACTTGTTCCAGTTGGCCTCGTGAGGGAACGCGCGGCCCAACCGCAGGGCGCAGTCCAGTGTGGGCTCGTAGAACACGGTGGGGCTCCCGCTCGGGCTGGAGGGCGCCTGCACCTCCGGGACCCGGGGCTTGGAGAAGAGAGACACGGCCGCCGGCTTCCTCAGCAAGCATCTCTTAATGCAGCCCAGGGATTCCAGGCCCTAGACACAGCGGGACAGCCAGGGTGACGGGCGCCCTTGCAGACCGGGTCGTCCGTCCCACCCTGGGGGCTGCAGGGGCCCAGGGAGGACGGCGAGGGGCTCAACCGGCAGCCCGGCAGGCTTGGGGGGGCAGCGAGCATGCGGCCCGGGCTGGCGCTGAGCAGGGGGTGAAGGAAGGAAGGGACCCACGGGAGTAGCCTGGCTCTCAGGCTGGGCCCCGGGAGGCGGTGGCAGGGGCCCAGCGGGGGCCGCACCTGCAGCAGCTCGAGCACGGCGATGGGCTGCAGCACGCCCCGGTAGTGGCGCAGCAGGCAGCTCTCGGGGATGCCGGGCCGCGTCATGACGTGGTAGAGCACGGCCTCCATCATGCCCTTGCACACCGGCACGTTCAGGTGGCCGTCCACGGTGCGCCACGGCCGGGCGATGAACGAGATATTCTCGCAGTCCCTGCGGGCAGAGCACGCACGCGTCAGGGTTGGCGGACGGGGGGATGCGGCTCCACAGACGGGACCCTGAGGCTCGGGGCGGCCGGTGCCTGGGCCGCGTCACGGGGCCAGGGGTCCTGCTCCTCGGCTCCCTGCTTCCCAGCTGGAATGAGGGGTCCCAACCTCAGGGCCCGGGGTCACCAGTTGTGGGGCCCCGCTCACACTCGGCCCTAACCACGGCCGTGGGGGAGGACCCCGCGCTGGCAGCAGAGGAAGGCGAGCGCATGTCTGGCTTTACCAGCTCCGGCCTGGCCCCTGGGGCGACAGCTGACTCCACGCGGGGCCAAGGTCCCAGACGTCTCCGTGCAGACGCTCT
Organism: Potos flavus; assembly: GCA_028534135.1. Lineage (NCBI taxonomy): Eukaryota > Metazoa > Chordata > Mammalia > Carnivora > Procyonidae > Potos > Potos flavus. Next base: position 15,312,842 of record CM052890.1, on the reverse strand, counting down.
ACTTCTGGGTCTTGGACGGCAGTGCCCCCGCCCCCCGTGACTGGTCTGCCACACGGGCTCCGGGCACGGGAGCGCCCAGGACCAGCGGGGCACCTGCCTCCGACCGCCACGACTGGGCCCTGGGAGGGCTGCATCTGAGCCGGGGGCTCACGGCCCCAGGCAGCTGAGGGACACGGGCACGGTGCAGGAGGCACCCCCTCACCGGCAAGGCTCCCGTGAAGCCCATGGTCCCAGACGGACCCACACTCTGCCAGAGTCCACACCTCTGGGCCTCACCGGCTCCTGCCTTCTTCCCCCAGCAGGTGGGACAACCAAAGTCCCACACGCTCCCAGGTCCCCAGGCTGAGAACCACCGCGCCGGACTGCGGAAGATCTCCATGTGACCATCGCTGCTGGGACCCCGGGGACAGACCCCCCACCCGCGCCCCGCGCCAGGCCACCTGGATCGGGGCACACACTCACTTTTCCCATGCTGCTTGGGAGAGGCCGCCGGCCACAGAGCTCTCTGCCAAACCTGACAGAAGAGGGAAGGGACACAAGACCTAAGAGGCGGGAGTCCGTGTCTTTCCCTTCTGTTCACGTGAGGCGTCCTTCCAGGCTCGGGGACAGAGCCGCGGACACAGGGACAGCAAGCCCGTGCCTCGCACAGCCCTCCCCTCGGGGGGCCAGAGTCCATGCACCCACAGCCAAATCGGGCTGGGCCGCGGTGTGTAAGTGTGTGGGGTTCCCAGCCCTGAGGCAGCCCCATGGGGGGAGGCAAGCGAGCACCTCGCCCTCCGCTGGAAGCCCGGCCCCAGAGCTGCGTGCATAAACCCCCGAGGCAGAAACAGCCCCGAGGAAGCAGACGCCTCAGAAAGCCCGGGCAGAGGCCAGCGCTGGACACGGGCGAGAGCGTCTACACCGCGGGAGAGAAACGCGGCAGGTCTCCGTCCCTGCACGTTCACCAATCCCGACGGGGGCGCGACACCCCGTTCCGAGGAACACGACAGCCAACAATGCCTTCCAGGACCACCCCTCCTGTCCCACACTTGTCACTCACAGACCTGCTCAGGAGACCCTGAAACCCTCTAGTGGAAACTGTAAGTGGAGACAGGCCAGCCCTTCCCCCCTCAACGCTGAGGCTAGGAAAAGCTGGGGTTCCCAGTCTCAGGGATGGTGTGGGGGGTGGGGGATACTCAGGCCCCAGGACAGAGGATGGGCAGGTGGGGGAAGGTGAGGTGGGCGACAGGGTTCATTCGGTACCTCTGGGGTCTTCAGATCCTTCTGGAAGCTGGGCCTGACAGCTCAGCTGCTCCCGGCCTAGAGGGCTGGGAACCCCGCTATCCTCTTGGTCCTCCTGCCCGGCCTCCGGTGCTCCCAGGGGAGGCTCCTCCACACCTGAGTCCCCGGGAGCTGCTGGCACAGCAGGCTCCTCTGGCTCCTCTTCTGCTCGGGGCCCGGGGCTGGGGGCCAGGCGCACATCCCGGAGCGTGGGCCTCTTGGCGGGTGGCTTGTGGGTACTCTCCGGGTCGTCACTGCTCGCCCAGCTGGCACGCCTCTTGATGCCCCGGGTGCCCTGGGAGGGCGGGGCCGGCCTCTCCGAGGGGCTGTCCTCGTGGGCAGGCCTGCGCGGGGGTCTGGCCTGGGGGTCTGTTCTTGGAGGGCACGCACTCTCCTCTCTGCCTTTCAGCCGCACCGAGTGCAGGAGCCAGGGCTGGGCAGAGGCCATGGCCACCAGGCGAACGGTGTTGCCACCGACTTCCAGGACCTGGTGGTGCTCCAGGAGGTCCTGGGAAAAGCAGGAGACACGCTGGGTCTGCGCGGGACCTCGGGGTCCTCACGCTTGCTTCCCTCGCCCGGTACATCTGAGCGTCCTGAGCAGATGGCAAGCCCAGTTCCGGCAGGACAGACGGCTCGAGGGCGAGGTCTGGCTTCCAGC
>CM052890.1:15289884-15310424 GCA_028534135.1 Potos flavus | reverse complement strand
ACGTAGTCCGCGAAGGTCCGGGTGCGCTCGGCATCTGTCCTCTCGAAGGCGGAGAACCACCGGCTCAGCTCCACTCTGTCCACCCCGAAGCACCCCGTGGCTGCGATGACCCCGTGGACCTCCAGGACGGCGCACACGTCCCCCGGCTCGTACCCGCGCAGCTCCACCTGGTGGACGAACTCCTCCAGGCTGCAGGTGGCCTCCTGGCTCTGGATCAGCCTGGTGAAGGCGTCGGGGAGGCAGGACAGGCCCACGGGCAGCTCCTCCAGAGAAGGGACTGCGGAGACGAGGGGGACCCGAATCAGCCCAGCCCAGGGCACAGGCAATACCGAGGAGGAACGCACTCCAACCCCAAACAGCGCCCCCCAAACAGGGAGGGGTCACCTGCCCGGTAGACGGAGTGCAGGCCCCTGGCGGTCGGGATGCGCCCCGGGGCCAGGATGAAGGGCAGGAAGGTGGGGCTGGGGTCCGAGATCGGGAGCCCCGGAGCTCTGGAGGGGGGTCTTCAACTTGGGCTGCCCTGGGCCCTGCCTTCCTGCTGCTCTTGTGTTCCCCGCTCCTCAGACCCTGGGGGACCGCCCGGGACCCCACCCTGAACTCCCGCTTCCATGAGCCGGGGCTGTGGTGCGTGGCTTCTGGGAAAAGCCGGCTCTGCCAGGATCACGGTCACAGGTCTGGCCCGAGCCAAGCTCCAGGCAGAGCACAGAACACCAACCGGGGCTGAACACCATGCACCCCAACAGGGGAAGGGAAGAGGTGGGAAGGGGGAGGAGACTCGCAGGGCTGGGAAGGGATCCAAATATTCTCATTTTATGTAGCGGAAGGAGACACTCTCAAATTCGGGGTATGGGAAAGCAAGATTTAAGTAAGCTATTGAGTTTCAGAGGTAACCCACAGAAGGGCTACAAGGAGTGTAAAAACTGGAAACAAAGGAGGTGCAGGTGATGAACGTGAGTGAGGACCCCTCTTTCAAAGCAAGAGGGCAAAGCCGTGCTGAGCAGTCTGTGGCAGCGCGTGCTTCCGAGCCCCGGAGGGGAGTCCGTCCCAGCCCCGGCCCGTGGCCGGCTCCTGGGTTGGCGTGCGGCGCTCACCGGCGGGCCAGAGCTGTGTGGGCGCAGGGGTGCGGCGGAGCCCGAACGTCACGCGGCAGGAGTTCACCACGATGCTGTCATTGGGGTTGAGGTTGCGGGTGCTGACGATGCCAGGCGCGCAGTAGCCCCGCATCAGCAGGTAGTTGGTGTGGGAGGCCTGGCGGGCTTTCACCTCGATGGCCCGGCGCTTGCCCCCCGAGCCTTCATCCAAGTCTTCCTCCTCGTCGTCGTCCTCGTCCAAGCCCCCGTCCTTGCCCAGACTAGGAGAAGAAGACGGACCTGGGTGATGGAGCACAGGCCGAGCGCGTCTGCCGGCTCAGAGAGTGGCTGCCGTGGTCCGGCCTCAGCAATGGCCTGTGGTTGCTGCAGACCCTCACCCCCGACCCCCGGCATCTGGCTGGGAAGGGTAGCGCGGACTGCGGCTCCAGATTCATTTCCTCCGACCACCTCCCCACAGGCCGCGCTTCGCCCCTGTTCACGTACCAGTGCCTTTGCAAGGGCTGTTCCTTCTGCCTGGAAACCCTTCCAGTTTCGGTCCCAAAGCCGCATGCTGTTCCACTAAATCCCAGCTTAGCTATCAGGCCCTCAAGGAACCTCTGCCAAAGCCACCTTCCCGCCTTCCCCCTCCTCGCCACACTGTGCGGGGTCCCTCTCTTTGGCACAACCAAGTCCTCCACTGCCTCCCCCCCGCCCCCACCCTGCTCGCTCCTCCTGTGCCCGGAGGCACCAGGACGAGGCACTGGACTGGTCCCTAGTCCCCAGATCTGAAGTCCCGTCCCTGAGAGCTCCCTGCCGCACAGCTGACATCTGCCATCTCACGTGCCAGGTGCCACACAGTGCCAGCCGAGACGGGCTCAGCATGTGTTTGTGGAATGAAGAAAGACCAGGGGCGCCCAGTGGCTCCGCTGGTTAAGTGTCTGCCTTCGGCTCAGGTCACGATCCCGGGTTCCTGGGATCAAGCCCCATGTCGGGCTCCCTGCTTCTCCCCCTCCCTCTGCCCTTCTCCCTGCTTGTGTGTGCGCGCTCTCTCTCTCTCTCAAATAAATAAACAAAATCTTAAAAAAATAAAAGACCAAACGGCGGAGCACCGCGGTGCCCGAGGCCCACCAGCTGCGCTCAGAGCGTGCGCAAAGCCTGGTGACACCCCCTCCCCCCCCAGGCCGCCCTTACCTCTTCATGACCTCGTTCTCCACCATGGAGCTGTCTACCACAACGATCTGCTCCGGGATCCGGACGTCCACAGAAATGAGGCCCAAAGAGAAAAGGGTCAGGGCGGCCACGCAGTGTCCTCCAGGGCTGTCCAGAGAGAACGCCACCAGGTGACTTGTAGGCTTGTTATTATCCTGGTCTTGGAAGGAAAAATTATCGGGCTGGTCCAGCTTGCCGGCAGCCAGGAGCATGTTGAAGAACTGGAACGATTCCGTGCAGACGGTGCTTGGAAAGCGCCACGTAAAAATCCTGTGTGGACACAAAGGAGGTAAGGTCCAAACTGAGGCCGGGACGTTGGAGGGCTCCGTGGGGATGGGTTACGGGCCCTTCAGATCTTTGCCTTCAAAACTGACCACACCCGCTTCCCCGCCGCAGCCCTCTTTTCCACCTCAACATTTGCTATAAATGGGAGCCAAACTGGGAAGATGAATGCAGTTCTTGAGACGCTCATCTTCCCTCCAGGCAAGCCCCGAACCCGTACAGAGATGACAGGACGCGTACGCCCACGTCACTGTCTCCGCGAGGCATCTGCAGAGTCAAACCCTGGCCTGTCCAGAAGCGCGACATCCCACGAGCCTGAACAGGGGCCTAGGTCCCAGGGAGGGACCCGGACGGTATTCCGGATGTGAGCGCCGCCCCTTGGCTCACAGACGAGAATGCCGCGGTGGAGAAATGGTCAAGAACTAGCTCAAGGGCAAATGGTCCTGACGGACCTGGGCCCCCGTCTTCAGCTTCCCGGGCTACGGCTCTTTTTACTATAGCCGGCCGCGTTCCAGGGAGGCAAGGACACCGGGGGGGCGGGGGGGGGGGGCTTGAAAAAGGCACAAGTGTCTGGAGTCCCAGGCAAAGGGATGCATAAAAAACAAAAGCCTCTCATTCTGCTGTCCTGTATGTGACCATGCCCACAGTGTAGACCGGAGGACTGACAAGGAGAACGGCCTGAAAAAGAGGAAGCCCAAGGCCAAACCCCTGGGACTATTTCACAGACCTCCCCTTCGTGTGGTCAAGGGGGCCGGTGGCACGAAATGCCGAGTAGGTAACGGAGACCGGCCACGCCAGCAGCTGGCGTGAGGCTCCCGTGACGAGGGGCTGCGGAGGGCGACTCGCGGAATCCCAGACCGCCGCTCGGACGGTGAGGGGCTGCAGACCGCGTCTGGAACCCAGATACGGGATGGCTTCAAACTGAACACACGGCTCAGTGAGGCCTTGAGCCGTGAGAACGGCCGACGAGGCCTGACCAGGACGCTGTGCCTTTCATTGAGCTCATTAGCGTCCCTCTGCAGGGGCGCGGTGGTGAGGTCGCTGGGCTGGAGGACGAGGCCTTGTTGTTGGTCCCAGCCCTGCCCAGCGGCATGGCCTCGGACGGAGAAACTCATTTCTCCCAGTTTGACAGAAGAAAGGGAAACATGTCACCTGCAGAATGGTACGTGTCCCCAAACTGCCGAGAGCACTGCCCTCGTCCCCTAGCAGGTGGCACAGGCGTGGATGGACCCCCGTTCCAGGAGCAGCACGCCCCCCCGCCCCAGGCCCCGCCCCGGCCCCTGCCCCCGCCAGAGGGCTCACCTGTAGTAGGTCTGGGACAGCTGGTAGGACATGGGCACGAAGGGCAGAGCCCGGTTCTTCTTCGGGCCCAGCATGTGGTTGACGCGGCGCCGGTTGACCAGGCTCCGTTTCTGGCACTCCATGAAGGCCCTCACCAGGATGTGGTCCTTATACTCGCGGTACAGGCGGAAAGTCTACAACACAGCAAGGCCGCACGTGAGCGAGGCTCTCCGGCAGCTGGGGGGAAGGAGCAGAACGTGGGGGTGCACAGAAGCGGGAGCCGATCACGTGTGCCGGAGGGACTGATACGGGGCCGAGGGGCCGGGAGGCCGGAGCCGACTCCTGGGGGCGCGGGGCGGGAGGGCCTGCAGAAAGCCAGCGACCCAAGGTTGACTTTCACCCCTATCAGAGAGAAGGACAGGAAGCTGGCGACAAAGGACGGCTCTGTCTTGGGATACGGGGTCGTGGGAGTCAACGCAGAACCACCTCTGATACCACTCGCTTCCCGAGCCCTCGCCCAGCCCGTCAGGAGGTCCAACTGGCCGTGCCCACAGAAACCGTTCCCAAGCACAAGTGCCCGACGCTGTCTACACCATCAGTCCTCACTGAGCCCCACCCATGCCGCCTGCCCCTGGCCCCTGGCCACTCGCCACGTGGCCACAGGGAGCCCCGTGCCTCCGTCAGACCACACGCGGCTTCGCTCTGCAGAGGGAGCACCCAGTCCTCCGTGCGCCTGGCAAGGACTCCGGGGAGCACGACCCTGCCCACCAGTCCGGCCTCCCCGGTCTCCCGACTTTCCCTCAAAGAGCCTTCCCACCGTGCGGGCCTGGCGTCTGCGGCTCCCATTTCTTGGACAGCATCTCCCCCACAATTTTCACAAGGTTGACTCCTCAACACTCAGCTCAGGTACGTCCCTTTAAAAAGCAAATCCTTCTCTAGAGTCAACTGTACTATGGGAACCCACTTTATTCTCTCCACAGCGACTCTGTCCACCTGAGATGACCTCATTCGCTTACTTGCTCTCTCCCACCAGAAAGGAAGTCCCACAGGAGCACACGTTCAAGGTCTGTGGCGGCCACGGCAGTGCCCAGCACGGAGCAAACGTGGGCGGCCCGCTGCATAGGGCCCTCCGGCCGCTCTTGCCACCCCGGCTCTGCGGCTCGGATTCGGACCCGGCCCAGAGGACGAGCAGCTCCAAGGCCTGCGGGCCCAGCAGAGTCCTAGTGACTCCCATTTTTGGAAAGCACTGGCTCCATCAACCAGCCGACCCAACAGCGAATGTCTAGCACACGCCAGACCACAGGGAAGTTCCTGCCAGGCCCGTCTCCTCACAAGCACCGGCCAGGAAAATGTGTGGTCATGGTCTGGGAGGTTCTCTGCTGCGTTGGCCCCGGGACTACGAGCGGCAGAGAGGACGCAGGCTCGCGGACTTCCAGGGATTGTCCGAGGCCACGCCGCTGGGCAGGGCTGGGACCAACAACAAGGCCTCGTCCTCAAGCCCAGCGACCTCACCACCGCGCCCCTGCAGAGGGACGCAGGAGATCGCAAGCCAAAGCGGCAGTGGGACGGGGTGCTGGGGCAGCATGGGGTGTTCTGGAGCCAGCGGGGGTCTGCGCACACACTGGGCCTCGTTGGTCCGAGGCCCTCACACCACCTTGACTTCTCTAGACAGCGCTTGCACGCCTGCCGCGGCGCACAGGCCCGAGGGAGGGAGCGCTGCACGGGATAGAAGGCAAGGGGCCGGAGACCAGCCGTGGTACTGCCGCTCCCGCCCCTTGGGCAAGTGCAAGCTGGGATCCAGCTTCTCATGGAGAGCCTGGTGTCTTCCGCTCTTCTCGTCCGTGTGAAGACGGTGACAAGGGGGCATATTCCCCCGACAGCTGCTGGTGTGGCGCAGGAGTGCTCGGATCATGTACGGGGAAGGAGGGAGCGCGGTCCAGTCCGCCAGATGGCCACCCGCTGCCCTGCACTGCGCCTCGCAGAAACCTGGGGCTGCAGGGAGCCCAGCGGTATCCTACATACTGCCTCTGACCTTGTGAGGCCTTTGATCCCACCCCCCAGAGCCCAGACACCACCTGGAAATGGATCTGGAGGAACGACAAACAGCAGCATGACACAGGGGACAGGCCCTGGCTGGGACGCAGGGACCTGGCTTTCACCATTAACTTTGGGGCTGGGCTTTCTCGTGTGATGGGCGGCTGGACTAACGCCCGAGGTCCTGTCCACCTCGAATCCCTGCTGGGTGGCACAGCCAGAAGGGCCCTCCACGGCCACAGGTAAAGTCGGAAATTGGGATTTTTATGGGCAATGTTGGCAGTGAATTAAAAAATTTCTTTTCTTTTTAAACAAGCTCAGATCCAACAAGATAGAGCCAGGGGCCAGACTGGGGACGGTCTCCGTGGGACTTCTGCCCCACCCCACCTATCCCACTCTTGTTCTCTGGCAGGTTCAGGCTCACACAAGGCTCTGGGCGTGGAGGAGGGGGCGAGACCCCACGAGCAGCCTCCCCCTAGGATACACACACGCTTCATGTGAGTAAGCGGGATTCAAGGGCTCCATGCCACCAAGGGTAGCAAGAACGAGGTGATTGGGGGCCCCCCACTAGACTGTCCCAGATGTCACCGCTGGACAAGCAACTGCACTTCACGGTGATGAATTAAAAAAAGGGACATAACGCTCAGTCTCGGGTCTGGGGGGGCCCCGCCATCGCTGTACAAGGACTCTCCCGAAATCACTCCACTTCCCCCGAGTCTCCCTCATCTCCCTTGTGGCCAAAGTAATAAGCAGCACCTGGAGAATGTGGGCAGTGCCCAAGCTGGGTCTGCACCCCGCTGTCTACACCCCGAGTCTGGGAACCGGCAGCATACTTGTCAGGCCCCCACCCCCCCTGCGGCCTCTGGGGGTGGGGCCCGGGGCCCCCGCGCTGACCGATGTGGTCGTTAAGAACAAGGGAGGCACGGGCTCCGGTGAGGGGCGCGGCGCGGGCCCGTCTCAGCCCCTCTCCGCTGGGCCCGGAGCCAGTCTCAGGTCTGACGGAGAGTGCCGTGAGATCGCGGGCCCTTGCTTCTGCGCGCCTCTGAAACGTAAGTTTCCGTGTTTGTGAGTGAGTGCTAATACCGGCAGCTCCCCAGGCTCAGCACAGCGTCGGATGAGAACCACCTTCCTCCCTCCCGCCGTCACTCAGCCAAGATAGAGCAGCACTACTCTCTAATACGTTCTTAGGAGAGAGAGAACCCCGCGGCCCACAGAAAGGCCGCTTTCCTGCTCAGTGATCTCTAGCGATCAAAACAGCTCGACATTTCTACGTTCTGATGGGAGAAGATAAGCTGCACAGGTCAGTCGCTCCCTCAGCTCTCTGTCATGGATCATTTCCTCTCCGGCCTCATTTTCTGCATTAACATTTGACTCAAAACCTCAGCCCGGGAGGGATTTTGGAAGTCACTGGATCCTGTCCCCACACTTGGAAGATGAAGGAAGGGGGCACGGGAATCTCCGGGGAAATCGGGTCCCTCCCCTCCAAGACTGCACAGCTGAGAAGAGAATGAGCGAGGGCTGTGCTCGGCCCCCGCCCCTGACGGCCCAAGCCCCACAGCACCGCAGCGAGGCTGTCGCTGAGTCCCCGTCACCCACCTGAAATGACCGGCAGGACTCCATCTGGCTGTCTGAGAGGGCCAGCGTGCTCTGGACCAGGTTCTGGAGCACCAGGAAGTGGATGTCATCCACGCTGAGGGACAGTGGGGAGGGGGCAGAGGACGTGAGGCCGGGGGCCGCGGGCACCGCTCGGCCTGCGCGGATGCAGTTTGTATTTAGAAAAAGTGATCCCCCCAAAGTGACTCGAATGCCAAAACTATTCACAAATCAAAACAAAACAAGTGGTAGTTTTTAAGCCTTACTAACTGGTCAATTTTTGCAGGGAGAAATGTTTCTGCTTAGCAGGTAAGGGGCGCCGTACCCTGGACGCGGGTTTGTGACAACTGACAAATGCAGTTAGCGCTACGATTTTTTCAGCCTGTCTATGAGATCAAAAGTCGCATGCCCTATCTATCTATCTATCTATCTATCAGATCAAGAGTTGTATGCTCTACCGACTGACCCAGCCATGTGCCCCACAGTCCTCTAATCTGAAACAAATTTTTCTCCAAAGAAGCTTCTCACTGAAATACAGAGCTAAAATCAAACTGAATATTGGTGTTCCAACATGGAAAAAAAACAGCTGAGCTTTCTAACCAGGGCTTTGCGTGGAAAGCTCATGCGCCTGTAATTCAAATCCTTTCCTCAACCTGCCTTAAGGCGAGGCCACGGATTCACGAGGCTCGGGTCGGCAAGCTTCTCCCGGAAGGGGCCGGATAAGGAAGACTTTGGAGTCTTTGAGGGCTGTATGGTCTCTGCCGTAGCCACTCAGCCCTGATGCTCCAGGACGGAAGCGCACAGATGGCACATGGGCCAGGTGTGGCTGTGCTCTAGTACAACTTTATTTTCAAAGACGGCAGGCGGGCTGGATCTGGCCCTGGAGGCCCCTGGGCTGGGCCACCGGCAGCCCGAGCAAGCGGCTGAGGGGAAGGCCCCTGGGCAATCGGTGCTTACCTGTTCAGTTCATCTTCTTTCCTGGTTGGATCCTTTTCGTCTCCAATGGCCAAAACTCGGTATCTGTGTGAGGATCGAGAGACGAGCATGTCAGGGGAACACGGCCGACCTTTGCTAACCGAGCGGACGTTTGCTCAATATGGCCCTTTACTGGCTAAAGTGTTGGAGGAAATGTAAAACTCATCAAAATGCAAACACGTACATGTCAGCTACGATGAGAAAAGACCACATTCTGCTCATCGAATGAGCATGTTGTTAAAACGAGGGTCGAGGAAATGAGGAATGTTCGTTTTACTGACAGTTATCAAACCACACGGTAAAATGTTTATTGGCAGAGAGCCACCGTTAATTGTTAAGGGAAGGGGATCTAAAATCGTGGGCCTGTTAGTATTAAAAACAAGCGTAAGAAAGACGTCTGGAAGAAAATACCGAACAAAGAGAGTAGTTGTATTAGGTAGCAGATTATTTCCCCATCTGTGTGTTTGAGCTTCAAGTAATGCTGCTTCCTTGTGTTCCCACCAAGTAAACAAACCCAAGAAAAGTCCAACGTGATAGCCATCACGCTACACCGCCAGGCAAGGAAATGCTAGAAATCGCAAAACTCACTTTTAAAGAAACATGGCCATTTATCTCTAAGACATTTTTTGGTTTCTACGATCCTCAAGTCAAAATACAGCCTGGCAACAGTCAATTCTTAAAATTTAGTAATAAGAAAAAGCCCCCTTTCAGAAATTGAACGATTTTCAGTCAAAGTAGTTGGATCCATTTCCTTTTTCGCTTAGCCTGCCAGGATGCTCAAGATCAAATTCAGTATTAAAACTGTTACAACTGGATGGGACATCTTTCTTCCAGAGTTCATAACTCTCTTTTAAAATAATCTCTATTTTAACTGTATTTTTTTTTTTTTTTTAACCGTATTTTTCTATAACTAAAAGTTGTCCCTATAAATTCACTGAAAACATGTGAGGTTATAAATTACAAATGGGTAAATGGGTCATTTGAAGCACTTTTATAATTGAATATAAAACATGCCATTTGGGAGTTCTGGGGAACAGTTTGGTGCAAAAACAAACACAAAACAAAAAACAGTAACAGGTCAACTCTGCAAAGGACTACAAATTGCTCCCTGGGACTGGCATATGCGGGCGCGACATGAATTATTTGTTGGCTGAATCAAAGAATGAGATCTCCAACTGAAGTTCAGGGGGCTGACTGCAACCATATCAGACGGTTCCCAAACAGGACCAGACTGATGACCGTCACCTCCACGGGAAGAGATTCAGAAAGAATCCAGTGGCCAGAGGGACTGTCTCGATGAGGGTGGTAAGAAGGGATTCACATCCGGATTAAGCCGTGAAAGCAGGCCTGGTTCACAGGCCTGGTTCACGCCCCTGAGCTGGGACGCTGGAGTCAGACCCGCCGTGGGAGTTCAGATCCCAGCCCTATGGCTCATAAGCACCGTGGCCTTGGGCGAGCTATTTCTAGCTTGGAGTTTCCCCGTATGTCAAACGAGCAATCCTAGCAAAAGCCCACCGACCGCTTGTGGAGGCCTGGATTAGGTCAGCAGCAGGGTCTCCGAGGGAGAAGGAAGGGGCGCCCGGTGGGGTGCTAGGGATGGCAGGGGCTGCCCATTTTCAAGTCGCCCATGAGAGGAGGCGAGGTTCCAAGTCGAGGACACGGCAGGGTTATCTGCGAGGCCGTGGAACCGCAGACCAGGGGAGATGCCCGTGGCTGGTGACGTTTCCTCCTGCCGCACAAGGATCACACGGAAACCTCCCAGGAGAGCCTCACCTGGCAAATAGCTCCTGGAGCGTGTCTGGGATTTCAAGGTTAGGATTCTTTAGAGACGAACTGAACTTCTCTTTGAGCTTCTCCACAAATTCTTTAAACTCGCGGGCACAAACCTTTCAACGTGAGAGAATGAGATGTTAAGCTCTTTCTCTCTCCGAAGGGAGGTTTTGCTAGTACATCAAGGAAAACCTTGTAACAAACGCCCGCAGCAGCGACCTCCCAGAAACACGGACTGAGGAGCGTGGCCTCCTGGGCCTCCCTGCCTCCCCAGCCCGATAAGCCCACCTGGGAAGGTGACAGACACCACTCTGCCCGGGGATTTTGGCGCTGGCCCTCACTCCTGCGCCACCGGCTCCCTCCCAAGCCCCAGACGGGAAGACCATGTGGGTCCCACACTGTCCTTGCAGCCTCCTGCCACGCGTCCACCCAGAGAACTCGGAAAAACCCCCATCCTATCCTATTTGCCAGCTTTCCGGGGCATCTAGCCGTTTGGAATTTCTGAAGAGCTGCCCTATTTTCTGAACGAGATAGGCTCAAGGCCCCGCAGATTTGCAAAGCGGCGTGTCAAATTCTAACGGTCTCCGAGAACCGGCGCTACGGCCCCATCAGAGGAGAGCCAAAGCCCAAGAACCGAGCGGATCGGCCGGACGAGTGGGAACAACGTCCGTGTTTGCAAGGCCGGCAACGGGGCTGTGGGACCCGGACGACCAGACAGGAGCCCACACACCCCAGCCTTCAGGGCGGGCTGAGCCCAGTGACCACACAGGGCCTACCTTTGGGTCTTCGTAGTCACCTTTTCGATTCATGAAATCTCCAACAAGTGCCTTATCCTGGTACACCTCGGCGAGGCAAACCCTGCGGGAAGAGAGGACGGTCGTGAGGCCTGGCGTTGTAATGATGTCTGTGTTCAGAACCATCGAGAAGACTCCTGTTCTAACACGTCTGGCCTCGGCTAACCACGAGGCATGATTTTCTCATACATCTGCTGGGTGGTTACAGCTCTCAACGAGGAAGGATCTGGGGTCAGCCAGCCTTGGCTCAAGTTGGGCCTGCTGCTGCTCACGCTTCGCACCTCTGGCTTCTGAGGTTCCATCCGCCACACGTAAACTGAGAACAGTGACTCCCGCCTGCCTGCCCTCACAGGCATCCGGCCAAGACCAAACGAGATGCCCTATGTGAAAGTGTACTGTGAGCTTTAACTATCATCCAGGCCCCGGCGTTCACTATTAGTCAAAGCACTCAATGTCCCCAGATATGAGTCTCTCAATGACGGAAGGAGAGCCTGACTTGCCCCCCAAAAAATGCAGGGTAAGGCCAAGAGGTGTTTGCAGGGTTCCTAGGAGCCAGAGACTTGCACCTTCATAAAGAGCTTGCAAGGTAGAGCCCATCATTCCATTCTAGAGCTCGGGGAGGTGTAGGGCCCCTGAGGTCACGGCTGCCGAGGACGGGGCCGTGTAGGCCGGGATGGCTACGACTGGTGAGGGACCAGCCACCAAGTGGACACACGCCCGGCGCCAGGCCACAGCCCCCTCGTGTTCCTGTCCCCCGGCTGCTGCCGCAGGACACGAGGAAGAGCGTCAGGAAAGGGCCAGGAAGCCCGAGTTCCAGAACTCACTCCACTGCCAAGGCCCTGTCACCCTGGCCAACCCGTATCCTCTCTCTGGGCCCGTTTCCTCTGAAAGAAGAGGCATTTGGAGCAGGTGCCCAGAGCCCTTTTAGATAGAAGAGTCTAAGACTCTATGCACCGGGGCCAGCGGCTCCCCGCAGGAAGGCCCCTGCTGTCTCACCCCTGGCCTCTGCAGACCCCTGGAGGCATGTCTGGCTCATGTCTGGGGGTGGGGCGCTGGCGGCATCTCCCTCACCAGTCGTAGCCAGGCACAGGCCAGAAAAGCCACTAAACAGCCCTGCCACAAAGCATTATCTGGCCCCAAAGGTCAACAGTGTCGAGGTTGAAAAAGCCCTCCTGGAGAAGTTTTCTCCGCAATCCGGGGCTGGGCTGTTCCTCTCTACAACCCAGCTGATGGGAGGCGGCCTGAGGCTCAGAATCCAGCCAGAGCCAAGCCCTCCTACTGACCCACGGCAGGAACAACCAGCTGGTGGAAGTAGTCCTTCCCAACCCCGCCATGTGTCCCCTCAGCACCCCACTCGGATGCTCTCTGGCCTCTGCACTCAAGCCTGTGCCTGCGGAGGGGGCTGTTAGGAGTCCGACAGGGTGGGCGATGGCGTTGTGCCCAGGCCGGGTGAGAACGAGATGGGCACAGAGGCCTCTGCCCTCACCACTCGCTGCTGAGGGGATACAGTCGGTAAAAGCCACCGCGACTGGATGGAGGGCCCGTTTCTTCCCGGGCTTCCAGGTCTGGCCCTTGAAAAATCACAGACCCGAACACTGGGACAGGCTATGGGTAAGCAAGCAGACAGGTCACTGCTCTCTCTGGATTTGAGAGTGGACTCCTAAGCAAAAAGGGTCAGAGAAGGGATCAGAGAAGAATGAACTAGAAGCACGGGAGGAACCTTGGCCCGAAGTTAGGAAAGTTCAAACGAGGCTTACTTATAGTTCAGATAGGCTTGTGGGTTTTTGACTATGTAGCGAGCTCTTCGTCCAACTGAGTGAGAGGTTTTATCCAGAGACTCTTCGAAGGTAGAGTGCAAAATGTCCCGCACGACCTGCCAGGGGACGAACGGGCCCTTCACCTGGAGCAAACACAAGCCAGGATGGAAAGTCAGAATCCTCAGCGCCCGGGGCCTTAACGGAAAGGAGCGGGGAGGGTATGTTCTGTGGCGCCTCTTTCCAAACCAGCACATTTACAGACCGACTATGTGCCCGGCACCGGCGAGGTGCTGGGAGAAGAATAAGCCAAATCCTCAACGTCCGCTGGGAGACGATGTCTTCTGGAAAGTACCAGGTGCTCAGAGGGTGCTGGTGCAGAGCCCAGATGGGGAAGGGGGCTTGATGACAAGGCTATTTCCCGACAGCCCCCAAAGGAGGTGGCCCAAGAACCTGGTATCAATGTAAGCAGGTGAGGGGAGGGTCTGCTGACCCTGAACCCATATAGGGCTCTGCCGGCCCCTCCAGCTGCATGGAGGGGGTACCTCTGTCCCATCAGTGTTGCGATGAAAAGCCATTACAGAGGCGGAACAGATTTCAGGGACGGTGACATGTCATCTCTAGCTTATGCCCGGGAGAAGGAACTGGACTGGAATTTAGGAGGAAATGGGGTGGGACAGCATGTGTCTTGACCAGACAGCATCTGGTCAGGGACAGGGATCCAGTGAGCCTGCAGGCAGAGGGCGCCCAGGGCGGTCCTCTTGGCCGGCGTGCTTGAGGACAAGGTACACACACGGGGCTTGGAGGGGGCAGCCCTATACCCGCCACCCGGCATGTCACGACCTAGAAGGGGCCCTGCCCTAGACGGGGGCAGAGCTCGGTCTCTGGGGGCTTCAGTGAACCAGCTCTGACATTTGCTACCTCGATGCTCCGCAGGCCTTGCTGCAAACTCAGAAGACCCCACGGCGCCAAGTGCTGGGAACAGATGGCCTGTGACAGTGAGGCTGTTCTAGGGACCGGGTGAGCAGGTGAACGCTGGCTCGGGCTGCGGAGCCTTCTTGGAGGCAGTGACATCAGAGGAGAGAGGAGCGTGCTAGCCAGGAAGCGAGTTCCTCCCCAGCCGCCGGGACTCAGGGGCACGGGCCGGGAGGACCCGTGAGTGTGGGGGACGGTGGCACGGAAGGCCGCCATAACCACTCCACGCTGACTCAGTACCCGGTGACCGAGTGGTCACCGTGCAGTAGGCAGCATGCTGGGGGCTGCAGCTACGAAAACAAACGACAAGTCTCCCTGCCTTGTGAGGAGCAGCTGTACCCATGGGCCAAGAAGGGCCAGAAGCAAAGGCAGGAGCCTGAAAAGTCCACGTCCACGGGGCACGGCGAGAACGCGGTAATTACTTCCAACTGGCAGGATCACTGATACTTTCCAGAGATGATAAATAGTTAGGAGAGACGAAGAGGGGCATTCTCCAGGCAGATGAGGGGGAAGAAGGGGAGCAGGAAGTGCCAGACTCCCGGTAAAGACAGAGAGACCAACTCTGGGCTCGTTAGCCTGCAGGCAGGCAAAGATCTGTGCGTGTTAGCCCAAGGCTGGAAAGAAATGTGCAAAAGCGGGAATATTTGTTTGTAGGATTTGGGGCAATGTTTTTCCCAGTGGGCAGGCCTAACAGAAGAGAGGAGTGCCCCGGGGGCTGCGCGGGGAAGAGGGCTCCCCACGGAGGGGAAAGCCACGCAGCAGGTGCAGGCCGGGAAGGCGCAGGGCCCCGGGGGCCGAGTACCTTGGTGTTGAGGACGTTGCTGGCGATGCGGCAGAGCACGAGCAGCCCGTCCTCCTGCATGGACCAGGTGACCCGCAGCCGGGTCATCCTCTGCAGCGCGCTCTGGTCGGCCTCATCGTGGTAGCGCAGGCTCCGGCTTTTCTCCTGGGGGGATTCTTCTGAGAATACCAGGGAGAAGAGAGGGAGGCTCTAACAACCAGTTTCGAGCTGTCCCCCTGGAGAGGGGAAAGGTCCCTAGTCGGCCGGGGAGAGCTGACCAAGGGCGTCGGGAGCCAGATAAACTAACCGCGTAAGACTTGGCTTGGGATTCTTTCCCTTTCCTCTCCTTCTGCCCCTCTCTCCCCCTACCCTTGAACGTGCTCTCTCGCTCTCTAAAATGAATGACAGAATCTTAAAAAAAAAAAAAAATACTACTTCACACCAGCCCTAAAAGGAGGCAGGTATAATCCCTATTTTGTAGCCGAGGAATCCGAAACACAGTGAGATACAGTGATTTGCCCAAAGTCACACAGCCCAGTCAGTGGCAGACACGGAATCTGAACCATGAGCTCGTAGCCCCTAGGTTTTTTCAACATCTCCTCCCCTCCGGAAGATACTCATGGCAGTTTCCCAAGGTAAACACCATATGATACTGCCAATTCCAAGAGACTGTTTTGGAAGTTTTTCCAAATTAAGGCAGAAGAAAAGTAGGGCGAGAACATTTGGGATTCCAAGGGACACCACCACCGTATTTTGCCTTGTGATGAATTCAGGTCTTTGTGAGCCTAACTGATCTCACGCATGTCTGGATAGGCTGCGCTGAGGGGCCCTTTCCAACGGACACAAGGCTACTTGGTACGAACAGCAGCCAAAGACACCACCGAAAACAGGTTCCCGTTTAAACATTCTGTTCTCGTCTGAGCGCGCTATGGCTGTGAGATCGTTGGTACAACACACAGACCACTTAGAGGGTGGAAAAGTGGTCGAAGAAACACACTGCTCTCCTCACTGTCTACCTCCCATCCTTTGCCACAGACTTGCCCAGGGGAAGGTTCCAAAATGGCGGCGCAAGACACGCCTCAGGGCCTCCTGAGATTCCAAGAGATTCTGAGGCCTGACCGACTCCCACCTTTCCTCTAATTTACAAACACAACAGGACTTTGACCTGATGAACATCATGCAGACATTAAAAGCCAAACCATAGAGAATACAGGGATGGGGCTGTGATGAGGATTTCTGCTAAGGACTGTCCAGTTTCCCCAGGTGAGATGAAGTTAGAAAACCGAAGCGAGGGGGTTACCCGTGAGAAGGCTCTACGCGACACGGAGGCAGAAAAGCACATGAGGAGCTCGGTGTGGGGAATAGATCGGCCCCCACGCAGCGTGAGCCCCACAGAGGGCGGGGAAACGGAACCCCGAGTCTGAGGGCAGAGCTCACGCTGGCCGCAGAGCCACGCCTGCCCGCCTCCGGGCCGGAAGGTACAAAGACAAGGCCCAGCAGACGCAAGCGAGCATCACGAAACCTTTTTTCTTTCTCTTGATCTTCTTTCCGGGGTCTCTCTTGAGCCGTTTGCGCTTCTGGCTCCTTCCGCCCCTCACTCTCCGGTTCCTGTCCAGCGTGGGCTCTCGGTCCATCTCGAACTGCTCTTCCCGGTCAGCGCAGAGCCCAGTTCCCCCTCTGGCTTCCCCCCAGATGTTCAACCTGCCAGTGCCTGGAAACAAGCACGGGAGGCGGGCGTCTGCGGACGAGCCCCGCGGGGGCCGGACACCGAGCAGACCCAACCGTGGTCCGCAGTCACGTGGCCGGCGCTGGCCCCGCGCCTGTTTCTGGGGTGAACGCCCCGCACACGTACCTCCGGAACTGAGCGGCAACGGGCGCTTGGACAGAAACGTCTGGAGCCTCACCATGAGCCCATTTTCAGAAGCAGTGCTCTCCTAAAAGGCAAGTGCGTCATTGGACCGAAGCAGGGGCTTCCCCGACCCCCCAGGGGCCCAGAGCGTCAAATGCTCCGAGGTGTTCAGGTTTCTGCAGGGAGGCCAGGGGGCGGCGGCTGCTCTAGGGGCCGGGCTGCTTCTGGGCCCTCCCTCACGTCTGACCTCTGTGTCACGGACTTTCTATGCCTTCTTTAAAAACGAGTACCTGTCCATGTCACAGAATCAGAATGCACTGAAAACACACAGGCCGGACCAGATCGATACACCTCCCATACATGTGGAAATAAATATTTGGGCCTCTGGTCAACTGTGGTTTTACCAGCTCCGAAGCAGTGAGCTGAGCCGGGCGAGGGCGAGGGGGATGGGTGGTTCTGGCAACTCCTGGGGGGCGGGGTGCCTGCCCCCCCAGGAGCCCACCTTCTTGGCCTTGCTGATGATGTAGCTGGTCCAGATCCAGTTGCGCTTTAGGTGCCCGTAGAAACTGGAATCGAGCCCCGCGGCTCCCAGTCCATCCCCGGGGATCAAGCCTTCATCCACAACCTCGCGGCTTCCCCTGAGAGGCAGGAAAGAAGCAGAAAGAGAGCCCCCCTTGGGAACTGAAAAGAGAACCTGTGACACGGGCGAGGGTATTTTTTTCTAACTTTTACCTTTTCTGGTAATACCAGAGAGAAGCAAAGCACTTGTTGACCCCCCAGATAGTTATGTAAAATTCCCAATTTTTATATTTTGGTAACTGATTTTTTTTTTTTTTTTTTTTTGAACAACACGGCCCATGGCCACCAATTTGCACCTCCGCCCCAGAACCTGGGGGACTCTCGGCCCGCCATGCGGAGCCAGACTCGAGCGGCTAGAGCCTGTGGGGCACGAGGCGCTGTGGCCCTGCCCTTGGGGACCCCGCACTGGGGGACGGTGCGTGCGGGGCGGGGACGCACGTGGTGTACTCCATCATGGCGCATTTGCGCTCCAGGTTGTGCTTGTCGATGGCGCTCTCCTGCTCCTTCTGCAGACTGCCCTCCTCATCGAGGCCCTGGTCCTGTGCGCTGTTCTTCCGGACACGCGGGTAGCGCACCACACCTGCGAAAAGAAACACAGGCTTCCCTGATGACGGCGTGTGGTTGCGGGGGCAAGAGATCTCCGTCCTGTGACCCCGCTCCCCGACCAGGGGACAGGCTCTGAAACCGGTAGAACGTCCTCTTCGTGCAGACGCGTTCTCATCGATGTCAGAGGGTGACCCCGAGGGAAGGATCTGTACTCTGGCTGACCTCCACTAAGCAGGGAAGCTAGGTTGGCAACAGAAGAACCCGACAGGGGTGGGGAATCAGGAGCAGAGGAGCCCCGAGGATTCCTTCCTCGGGGGAAGCCTGCGGAGCTCCGGGGCACCTGCACAGTGGGAGCGAGAAGCAACACTGACGCGCTTGGCAGTGGCTGTGGGGTCAGGATCAGCAGGGAGCTGGACTGAGAGCTCAGTGGGGGGTCATTTTCCCTGGGCCCAGTGGGGGACCGGGGCACAGCCAGATGTTTCCTGCATGCCCAAGAGGTGCATTTACATAGTTGAGAAATCACATGCTGTTAATCCGCAGTAAAGAACACCGCGTTTCTTGCGAGAAAATATAAACTACTACACTCAACTGCTGCTTGAGTCAGGCGAAGGAAGGCTATGGTGATTCGCAGGGTACCAACGACAGTCTTCTAACCTACTTGACGGCAGACCTGGGTCTGGCTGGGCGCGAAGGGGCAGTGGGGAGAGCCCGCGCCCCGCACCTCTCAGCTGGTGTTTACATAAGACCCCGTGTTCGAGCTTGGCTTCAGCCCATTAGGAGGTGGGGCTGGTGTTCCCAGCTTAGAAATGGAGAGGCAAACCTCAGAGAGGGCTTCGAGGGGGCCCAAGGTACTGCATTTGAATGGCCAGTGGAACCCAGGAGGACTTGAGGCCATGCTTCTCTTCTCCTGTGTACCACCTAGCTGTTGTGTTCGAAATGCAGACGGAGGTCATCCCCACACCTGGACGGGGCCCAGGAATCCGCATTTCAACAGGCTCCCCCTCCCCGGGTGCTTCCGGTGCACACCCGTGCTCAGTGAGCCCCCTGCTCAAAAGGATGCTCACGTCCTGTTATATGGTGCTTTTCCTTTGATCCTTGGGGCAGAACTTCCTCGAATGTTTGTTGAATGAAGGGACAATCGATGCCTGATTAGTGGATTCTAAGCCTCCCAGATTTCTGTTCATGAACACTAAAAAGGATGGAAATTCACCAGTTGTCAAACCTCAACAACTTTGGTGCAAATAACATACTGGTCCACAAGTTTTTATCTGGGTATAAAATGCAGGGGAATTAGGGCACTCTAAAAATCTGAAATGGTAAAAGCCTAGCTCACTGAATGCCAGAGGCCTCTATGAAACGCACAGGTCTAAAATCTGTCTGGACCCATCACATTAAAGGTTCTAAATACAGGGGCTCATTACCCTGCCGGCACTAAACAGTTCTACCAAATAAATGTGGGACTCCTGCTTTGCAAAAAGCAAAGTGCAGGACTGATCTTTTGGCTCTGTGGCAGGAGGAAGGGACGAGGGCTCCTCTCCCAGGTGCAGACTGGACGTGACATCCCTTCCTCCTCGCAGAAGTGGCGAGAAGAGACCAGATGGAATCTGGCTCAGAGGGCAGAGCTCTGATCTATGGCCTTCACACACCCTCCATCTACTCAGATGTTGACTGTGTACCAGGCACTTTGGGACACCAGGGGATGGAAGCCAAATTTCCTGGGCCCGAGGAATCCCCTGAAGGAAACCAGAGGACAGCATAAAAGTGCTAGAAAGCCTTTTTCGAAGAGGCGATGCTCAACACAGGCGTGGCCACTGCCAGGTGCACACAGGCCAGGGGACATTCCAGGGGACATTTCAGGGACAGGAAGAAGATGCAAGCAAAGGCCTTATCCCCAAACTGAACTCAACCGACAGCTGGCCAAACCTCCCCCGCTCTTCCTCCAAAATATCTCCCTCGCCAAACAAACCAAACACCAAACCAAAACAAAAAACAAAAAAAATCTCAAACAAAAACCAAAACACCCCACAAAATACCTCCCAAGTGCCCCCCTCTTTCACAGTCACCAGGGGACAGCTCTCTCTTAGACAAGAGTCATGGCCCGGCTTCTGCGGTTGGCCTCTCAGGCCGTTCTCCACTCAGCAGGCGGGGCAGACTTCTCCCTGCTCTTAGGACAAAGCCGGTATCCAGTCCTGCAAGGGCCCCAGCGTTCTGACTCGCCGCCCGCTGCTCCTCCAGTGGCAGCTGCCGCCCACCGCCCCCAACCAGCCTCTTCTGTCTCTCCAACGACACACTTGCTGTGCCTGCGGGGCTCTTCCCCAGCTCTGGGCTCCGCTGGCTGGGGCGGGGACAGGTGTGTCCTTGCTCACGGGGCAGGCCCGAGAGATGACAGACACAAGGTGCGACAAATTCCTACCGAATGCACGAGTGAATAAGGACCAAGCAGAGTGGCCTGGGTGAAACGGGTGTAGGGGTCTGGAAACCCCCCATTCAGAGCCCACTGCCCTCCTTTCTAAGGCAGCCCCAAGGACACTCTAGGTCTCCGGGGAGCAGCCTGAAAGCCAGCAGCCGCTTCTAGGGCCCTCTCGCCCGAAGCCCCGGCGACGAGCCGGGAACCAGGGAGCGGCGGTCCCCCCAGACCCACGGTACCTAAGGGGGTGTTGAGGCAGACGCACTGCAGGTCAAACCAGTAGCTCTCCACGTCCTGCATGGAGTTCAGGACGTACAGACGCCTCTCGAAGGGCCGGCTGCTGTGGGCCAGGTTGTAATGCGGGTCACAGATGGTGGTGTCGACGATGACCGCGTTCTTCTTCAAGAAAATGAAGACCTGGAGACGCATGGACAGGGCGGAGAGAACCTCAGAACCGCCGCGGGTCAGCGGCCCAGACGCCGCTCAGCGGCTCAGGAGCCCCCGTTCACTCGGGCGTCAGAGACGTTACCTGATCTTTATCCTGGAACTTCTCCGTGGGGCCGAACTGCAGCAGCCCCATGTGGCACAGCCTCTGAAGGTTTTCCACCACAGAAAAAATGTAACGTCTGGAACACAGAGGG
>CM052890.1:15264345-15289384 GCA_028534135.1 Potos flavus | reverse complement strand
GGCCCTCGACCAGCCCGTGTCCATTCAGGGACCTCACCTCTTGTACAGGAGCTGCTGCCGGACGGGCCTGGGCAGGAAGCGGATGAGCGTGTGCTTCTTCAAAGGGTCGTTCAGAAACTCCTCAAGGTCGTCTACCTAAGAGGTCATTTTCAGGATCAGCTCACCCTCAAGGCCAGGGTCAGTTATAAGAATCAGAAATACATGCACCACTCCTTTCTGGGCAGTGGTCTCTCTGAACCCATTTCCTCCTTTTGCTGTATTTACCAAATTTCTAAAAACGTACTTTATTGTCGCAACATAATTACTTGTCTGTGTTTCAATCTCTCTGGTATAAGAATACATCTTTAAAATATTTCCCTTGACTCACTAGGCAACCATCCATCTATCCAATTATTTCTCTATCTCTATCCATCCATCCTGTTATCCTCCCTATCTATCCATCTATCCACCCATCCTTCCTTCCTTCTATCCACCCACTCACCCATCTAATCTATCCATCTATCCTTCCCACCATGTCTCTATCATCTATCCTCCCTCCCTCCCTTCCTTCTGTCCTTCTATACACCATACATCAATCCACCCAACCATCTACCCATCAACCTAATCTATCTTTCCCTCCCTCCTTCCTTCCTACCCATCCATCTATCCATCCATACATCCAATCTATCTATCCTTCCATCTTTCCCTCCCTCCATCACTCCAGACAACTGCAAGTCTGGAAGTATTTTCCCTTGACTGGGTGAATGCAGGTTCTCTGGCCTAGAGCTGAGGGACCAGCCCCACGACAGCCCCAGGAGTCACCGGTACCTTGTAACTGACTTGCACAATCTGCACAAAGATGGAGAGGGGCAGGCAGAGGAGAATGTCACTGACGAGGGCCCAGCCGAAGCCAAAGTCCTTGTGGACTGGGATGGGAGGGACGTAGCGTTTCCACGAGGCTTCATCCACATACACTAGGAGAGAATCAGAGTCAGTACTGCAGGCAGGGTCCTAGTCTCGATGGTGACGGGACATCATGCCAGCAGGTCCTGACTCCCTCTCACCACAAACTTGGGCAAAACCCCACTTGTCAGGCAGGAGGCCCCCGGGTTGAGGAAGTCTGGATTATGACTTTCTTTTGATCAGGGCACCGTGGGGATGCAACCGGTTCAGATGCTAAGGAGGAGGAAGCACTGGGACTCCCCTCTGGACGCCGCTGTGGCGTGCCTGCCTTGGGATCACCTCACCTTTCTCCGTGGGGAGCTCCACTTCGGTCTCCAGGAGGGTTCCCTCTTGGCGGGCCTTGGGTGGGGCATCAGAGGAGGCCCCCAGGTCACTTCGGGAGGAGGGCAGAACTCCCATCCTGCCCGGGTCCTGCCTTCCCATTCTCCTCGTACTGCCGAGGCCCGGCCTGTCCCCCAGGCGGCTGGCGGGGTGCCCGTAGATTAGGTACCACAGAAACACGTGTATTGCCCGCAGGCGAGGCATTTTGGGCAAAAACCCTAGGGAGCGGCCAAGTCCTGGAACTGAGGCAAGAGAGCGGGGAGGGCAGTGCTTGAGAACTCCTAGGTTCACTTCAGATCGATTTGCTCCAAAACCACTAAGCGCCGCTATGTCCCGGGTGCCAGGGAGACAGCAAACGTTCTTACTCTCACGGAACTTACTTTCCAGGACGAAGGGCACAAATAACAAGATACTTAGAATCATGTATCAGAAAACAAAGGGAGGAAGGGGGAGGAGGGCTGTAATTCCACCTAGAGGACAAGCGAGGTCCTCAAGGGGTGGGGGAGAGGACAGGCAGGTACCTGGGGACGTGCACCCCGGGGACAAGCACGAGGTGCCAGAGACACGCGTGCGCCCGGCACGTTCCGTGGAGAGCCGGGAGGCCGCCGTGATGGGGTGCAGCAGGGAGGAGGGTGCAGCAGGTAAGCCGGAGGGTGATGGAGCAGGGTGCCCCTGGAGAGGGCCTGCCAAGCCTCCACGGAGGGCGCCCCTCTGTCCCCGGCTAGATGGGGCCGTGCAAAATATCCCCAAATCTAGGTTCTTTGAAAGCATCCTGTTTGTTGACACAAATGAAGTATTCCCTGGCTTTCCCTGGGGAGGGAAGCCACGTGAGGGAGCAGGGAGCCACAGGAGCAGAGGAGCGAGGGCAAGCAGCCAGGAGGCCCTCCTCCACCGCCATGCCCACTGGAGGAACACACACATCGTCTTCTGTCTGCGCAAGTGCAGGCGCTGCTCAGCCGTGCCTGCTCCTGTCCCGGGCTCTCCCTCAGCCTGCTCTTCCTAAGTCCGGAAGACTGAAGGCAGGCCACGCTGCTGGGACGGGGTGCGCACAGAGGGAGATCACACAGATGGCCTCTTCCGCCTCGGATCGCAGGTCTGCTGTGCTGTGAGCCCCACCAGGACACAGTCCGTGCCCTCCCGAGTCACCTCTGCCCTCCCCCGCCAACGTGCAAGCTTGTGGCCAGGAGAGGCGTGAAGCCCCCCAACCCCAGCCATTGGCACTTGCCCTGCACGTGTTCACATCTGAGCGGCCCAGTGGGGGCCCAGGGAGGAGGCAGCCCTCAATGACTGTAACTCCTCAAACTCCTCAATGACTGTAACTACCAGAAGGGTTATGAGGTCAGGAGAGAGAGAGATTTTCTGTAGCTTAGAGAATGTTCCAGCCCAAGGATACTGAGCAGAAGGAACCCACCTTTGTGACTAACTCCTCAAGTTAGGACCTAGCACAGTTCCACCCGAGCCTCCTGACAGCCCGGCGAGGTGTACAGGGCAAGAAGCACGCCCAGTGTGCAGATGGGGAAACTGAGGCCAGCAGCAGCCATGGGACCAGCTCCCCGTGACCCGGCTAGCAATGGAGACCTGCCTCTTCCGACGATAGCCCCGTGCCAGGACGCGGCACAGCAAGTGACTCGAACATCGCCCCGCAGACAACCCCAGACACGGCACCAGATGCTGAAGGGGGCTGCTCGCTTACCTATAACAGGGTTGTAATTTTTCAGCTGGGTGATGCCCATTTTCTCGTCGGTTTTCTTCACCCGTCCGCTTTCCGGTTTAGAGGAAGCATTCGGCTGAGAGTCTCCTGATCCGCTCGGACCCTCTTTTCCTTGACTTTCGTCTTCAACCTCTTGAGGCGCTGGAGGCTGGGGCACCTTCACCCTGCAGTTCAGATACAAGATCGGTAGCGTGCTGGGAGAACGAGGACTGGGAGGAAGGACACGGTCCGCCCTCAGGAATCAGACGCAGCCACTTGGCCCCAGAGTTTCAACCTCACCTGCCTGTCGGAGCCAAGTAGATGATGTGAATGAAAAAAATGCGTCGGGTCACTAGACATTTGGGGGTGACAGGGGCTGTGGTGACCTGCCAAGTGCACCCCCACCTACAGGCCGGCTGCTGTCTTTTAAGAAAGGCAGCCCAATGTGCTGGGTCCTCTGACACTTTCAGAAATGCCAGAGATCTGGGGCGCCTGGGCGTGGCTCAGTCGGTAAAGCATCCAACTTGTGATTTTGGCTCAGGTCACGATCAAAGGGTGGTGAGATCGAGCCCTGCGTCAGGCTCTGTGCTCAGTGGGCAGCCTGCTAGAGATTCTCTCTCCTCCCTCTGTCCCCTACCCCTGCTCAAATGCTCTCTCTTTAAAAATAAATAAATTAAAAAAAAAAAAAAAAAAAGAAGTGCTGGAGATGAGGAATTGATGTGAAATCCATCAGCAACCGGTTCAAAGTACGTAAGCCAAGGTCTGCAATCCCCGTGGAGCCCTGTGCCTGCCCATCGGCCACCTCCAGTTTAAGCCCAGCTAAGGATCTTCTCGTACCCCTGAGTTTTCTCAGTCTGTGAGATGGTTTCCGAACAAAATTAGAGAAGGCTTCAGAAAGGCAACTAGGCTCATTGTGAGCCATCAGGAAACTGAGCGAGCTTCATACTTGACAGCGCCCGTGATTTGGGCAGAGCAGAATGAAGAAAGTTAGGACCACTTTTTTTTCCCCTTAAAAATCCAGAAATTGGGGGTGCCTGGGTGGCTCAGTCGGTAAAGCGTCTGTCTTTGGCTCAGGTCACAATCCTGGAGTCCGGGGATTGAGCTCCGCATTGGGCTCCCTGCTTCTCCCTCTCCCTCCTCTGCTCCCCCAGCTTGTGCTCCCTCTCTTTCAAATAAATAAAATCTTAAAAAAAAAAAAAAAATCCAGAAATTGCTCCTAAGCCAGTGAATACACGGGTCTCGCCTGAGTATAAGTAAAGGGCGTTTGTGGAAAGTGCGACAGGCGGGGACATGAAGACCAGACAGCTTGCCCGTGGACTCCTGTGGGGGGCTGCCACTTGCCTGTTTGCTGTGCTGGAATTGGAGATCCGGAAACGGACCTGCTCGATGGCACTTCTCACCAGCGGGTCATTCTGGTCCATGGACGGGTGCACGACCAGATCCACCTGCGGAGCAAGAGGTCGGAGTGTTCCAGAAGGGCAGGGGAGATGCCGAGGGAGCCCTAGCGGGCACCCCGCTTCCTCGGTGGGTGCCACCTGCTCTCATTAACATTTCCAAGAGGCATCTGAGACCGAAACGAAACTTCTGGCATCAAAATCCCTCGAGCGAGCAAGCAGCAAGCTCTGCCGTCAGAAACGTGCTGCTCGGCTTGGGGGAGGAACGTCTGCCCCGGAAAGAGAGCGGCCCGCCCGGCAGTCCCCTGGCTGGGCTGTCCTAGCCCCCCGGCCTCCACCGCTACCTGCTGGCCTGCTCCTGCCGCCCCCCTGCAGCTATCTGAGAATTTCCCACAGTCGCCCGTGAGTCCTGAAGGCTTCCATCTGGAAAAGGTAAGCAGCTTTCATTAATCTCCTCTCGCTCAGAGTGCCATCGTGGGACTCCTGCCAGGTCCGCGTCTCAACCAACTGGCGGAGGATTTAGAGCTGCTTTTGTTCTCTTCCCTCGTCCAGGGTACCGGAGCTGAACGCTTGGGGTGGTGACCATTACCCGCGCGTTATCTGGGTGACAAAGGGAAAGAGCTCGGTGGAGGTGAGCAGAGGGGTGCGAGGGTGGTGCCTGGGTGAGAGATGGCAGGCATCACGGTCACGGCCCCCGGAGAGCCAGGCCTCTCTTCCGTCTCTGCCACCAGCAGGACAGAGCAAGGTTGGGTTTCCTAAATGGGTGACTCTGGCCGGCAGGCCTCATGCTGACGGTGGCCCAAGGGGAGAGGCGGATGGCAGGGAATGGGCAGTACCACCTGGACGGGGCCCCTTCCCCGCGCCCTGCCAACTTTCTGGGAATTCTGTGAGGCTCCATGAGATGCAGTTAGGCCACACCTCGGAGCACTTACAAGCGCTGAGCAAATACCATGCATTCCCATTTCCCCACGGTCTACAGCCCAGCGGCCAGCCCACCCCCCGACGGCCCAGCGGGCAGGACGCAGGAGCAAACACCAATGCAGATGCTGCTGCCCAGCAGCTCCAGTCAACATACCCTCAGGGGACGAGCACGAGCTCTGCGCACCGGGGCTACTCCAGCTCTATTCTGGGGGCCACTGCTCGGCACTGCAGCCCTCCCCGGCTGGACACCCAAGCCCCTAGGGCAGCGGTATTTGTGGGGCCCTGGGACAGGAGGCCCGGTACTGGTGTCCTCGTGTCTGAGGTCGTGGGATCCGTGGTGCTTACGCCTGGCGCTCTGTCCCCACCCTCTCCCTCCACACTGCTTGGGGGACACTAGGCCGAAGAGGAGCTGGACGCGCAGTGGATCTCTGGGCCACTCCTCGACGGCGGGAGTCTCTTGCCCTCATCACTCTCCTGAGAAGGCTGCCCACCCCCTCCTCGGTAACTGCTCTGTGAAGATGAACAGAAATCTAAGGGGCTGCAGCTGAGGGGTGGGGGCTTTGGTCCTCTGATGAGAGAGGTCACCACAAGGACCCCCCCCTGCCTGCTCCGGGGGGGAGGGGAGTGGCAGGCTGGCGGGGGTGGGGGGCGGGGGAAGGAGAAGGGCAAGGTCAAGGGGACTCAACAGCAGATAGAAAATCTGATGAGAGCTGCCAACCCGGAAGGGCAGAAACGGTCTAAGTAATTTCTCACGCGGCTCTGTTTCTCAAACTTCAAATGTCTCCAAAAAATAAGATAAAGTAAAAAAGCAGAAATGACCTTGCCAGCTTATTAAGGAAACGTCACATCAAAGCGCAGCTTTCTTAAGGCAGGGATTTACCACGCAGCTGGAAAAAAAGGGTCAGGCAATTACCAGTGCCTGTCCCTGTAGCACCTTCCCTCTGGTCCCCAGGCCCGGCGCGGCTCTCTCCAATTACTCCAACCCCGAAAACTCTATGCCTTAGAACACGTGCAGAGCTGTGAGCTCCGGTTGCTATGGGAATGGCCCCCAACTTTAAATTCTACAGAAACAGGTAAACTGAAGACAGAAGATCTACGGGTGCTCAGGGTGTCCCGAGTCACTGCCATCACTTCCTCGGGGACGTTCCCTTGCATCTCGGTGGAAATTGCTCTTGGTGCCCTAGTCTACACCTTCCACCTGCTAACCGTGGCTGAATCTCTGCCACATGCCCTGCTGGACTTTGACGTGTCACTCAGGGCGGGCCTGGGCGCCCGACGCCTGCTCTCGGGCCTGTGCGTGCTGCTCCAGGATCCAAGCACGTCATTCTGCCTTTGCGTTTGCAGCCCCCACAGGAAGCTGGCTCGGCCCCTGCTCCCCAGATGAGGAGGCACAACGGGCGACTGAGTTTTCGGCAGCAAAGGGACGAGTGAAATCGGACGAGGACAAGAGGAGCCCGATGAGAAAACCTCCAAGAGTGGGAGACTGGCGGGGGCGTCGGGAGAGCCCGGCGTACCTTCTTCTTGATGCCGTCCTGAATGACCGTGGTGCGGTAGAGCCTCAGGAGGCCCTCCTCAGACAGGTTGCGCACCAAGCGGACGATGGACTTCTTACAGCACTTGGTGGACACACCTTCTTGCTTCTCCTGATCCATGATCATTTTTTGGATCCTGGGGTGTCACAAAAGAAGAGATCAATATTCCCAACAATCTCACCACGAGGTAGATAAAGACAAGCCGGCACTCACAGCAGCTTTCCGTGCTGAGCCTTTCCCCCGGGGCCAACGGGAGCCCGCGATTCCTGACGACGACGGGGGGCGGGAGGAACCCTGAGCGCCGTGATGGGGCTCTGTCTTCACCCCGTCTCCATGCTCGTTTAACTCCCAGATACAGGATGGCCCAGGGTCCTGGGCCATCGAGCTGCTCGATTAAGCGCAGCTGTTTCTGATTCCTCTCCTCATGCGTTTCCCCCCCCATCTAGATCTTACCGAGGGACTGCGGTGACACTTTCAGATCACGGATCATTGAATGGCAGGGCCAGCAGGACGTGAGGAACGCCCAGCCAAAACCCTCACGGCACAGAAGAGGGGGCGAAGGCAGCACTGTCTGCGCACGGTCCCCCCAGGCCCCAGTTACAGAACTAGGATGAGGCTTGCCAAGGGCAAGGGGCTCCTTCTAATCAGGCGGCTGACGCTGGGTGCCTCAGAACCCAGATGCAGCCTGGGAGGCAGTGGTGATGGGGGGTTAGAAGGACCCCACCAGGGCGCGGGGCCCCTATGTGCACAGAGCCACCCCAGACATACAAGCTCTGCCTGTTTCTGCTTTCATATCCGACTGCGTTTGAACCAAAGGCCCCACACAGAAGTAAGAACAGTTTATAAGCTGATGCTATTATTTGCCTAAGTTTCTTCTCCAAGGAAAGAGAGGGGCCCTGCACCTTCCCAACTTCCACTTCTCGCTCACTCGCTCTCTCCCCGTCTAGGGCCCTGATGTTCCTCAACGTCTACACCTTCCGAATCACGAGAACAAGTGCTAAACCCTCCCTTCCGCGCGGGGAAGCCGGGACAATCTAGGTAGCAGAAGAAGACTCAGAAGCTGCTCGGTCATTTCTGTGGCTTGTGACAACGAGCTGGCCTGAGATTCACCATTAGCGAAAGACAGACGGACAGACGGCTCCTTACGTGAATAAGCTCTCGATTAAGCGCAGGTTGGTGACAGCTTCTATGATCAGGTTCCTGCGTTTGAGCAGCCGGTAAGTTTCGTGGGGTTTGTCTTGGCCTGGGCCATGCTTCCCCGTCTTCTGGGAACTGCCACTCTCCTAGAAGAGGGACCGAGAGAGTAAGAACACAACGGGCTCAGTGTGGTCAGGGTGCCAGACGCCATCCCTGCGGGTGCGCTTTGCCTCTTTAAGGAATTTCTATGCCCACGTTTCAGGAAGGAAAGTCAAGAGGGCCGTGTGTCTCTGGGAATATCGGACAGAAGCAGAGGTGGGCTTCTGGGTACGTTAGGATGTGTGCCAAATGAAAGACAAAGGGAGAAGAAGAGAGCTGTGTGTGCTCTCTCCCCTTCCTGCCAAAATGCCTACGGTTCTCTTCATGGCTCCTGTCTTCTAAGAGCTTCCGTGAACTCATTCCATGAGCCCTCGGAGCAGATCTGTTCAAGCCCCCGCGTGTCCCAGGAAGGGAGGGGAAATCCTGACTCCAGCATATTCCCTGCACATCACTTGGCACAAACGAGCACCCCACGGTGGCCCAGGGCTCCCTGCGCTGGATGCCCTCCTCACTCAGAGCAGCGCTTTCCGGGGAATGAGAACATCCAGCCCCTTATCGCTTCCGTGCCAAGGGCTGGGGCTTTGGGAGAGGCACGGTTCTTTCCTGAAGGGGGACCAGCTCAAAGGGGTTCAAGATTCAGGAAGAGGCAGGAGAGAGACCTCTGTGCTCTCTGGCGTCGGAGCAAACATTCTGGAGGGGAGCCGCCTGAGTAAACGGCCACCTGCCGGGGCGGGGGATCGGCTGCTGCAGAGCAAGGTGAAGACATGCTTGGCCAATGGCCCTCCAGATAGGGCCTTCATGCCCTCTCAGCACGAGGCAGAAGGACAGCATTCTGCAGTTACTTGGGGAACAGATTTCTAAGAGGCAGAGAATGAGCTGAGCCAGGTGGCAAGCGAAGGAATTCTAGGACCTGGAGGGAGCGTGCGTGCTACTGGAGACACGTGAGCCTGAGCAGAAGGTGCCAAGGGAGCGGGCGGGGGGGTGAGCAAGGCAGGCAGACCCTCTGGAACCTGCTGGCAGGCTTCTTCAGTGAGACACAGTCCCAACCAGGACTTGAGAAGTTATAGCATCTAAAGATGAGAAAAGGGCTGCGAGTTTCTAGAAAAATCCAGAGAACCGTCGCACCCCATGCCCCATCACTTCTGCCATAAGGCTGGTACCAAAAGCACAGGCCTCCACAGCAAAAAGAGAAGCAAGCGGGGAGTTGCACACACGTGGGTTCTGGTCCCCACTTTGCATCCACCGAGCAGGCAAGTCGCTCACTCCCCAGGGGCCTCCCTGATCTCGTCCCTGCCCAGAGCCGCCATCAACCTCACAGGGGCGTCGTGAGGCCTCCGCGAAAGAGCAGGAACGGCCTCGAAATCACCCCAATCCCAGCTGTGCCCTGCGCGGGATGCCTCATCCTGACACCATGCTTTTGAAGCCAGGAGGCGCCACTGGCAGGTTCTGAGGCACGTTCAAGTGACAAAGGACAGCATAAGGTGAACTGAATCACATCACGAGAGCGGCGCTCCTGTCTCAGTTGCCTTTTTAATCCTTCTAATTATGCTGATGAAAAGCATTTGATTCTACTGCGTCCTTAACAACGCGACACCCAACAGCATCTGGCCGGAACGTACTCAACAGTTTCGGTTTTCTTTTATCTATTTTATAATTACCTTCCTCTCGCGGCCAATGATACTGGCCTTCCAGCTAAGGCAGGGCTTCTCAGCGCCGGCACTGCTGACGTCTGGGGCTGGGTAAGTCTCTCCTGTAGGCTGTCCTCGCACATTCTAGGAGATTAAGCAGCAGCCCCTGGCCTCCACCTACCCGACGCTGGGGGCCCCCGCTCCCCCAGCCGTGGGACCAGCAGAAATGCCTCGTCCAGACATGCCACATGTCCCCTGGAGGCTAAATCGGCCGAGAGCAGGAAGAACTGCTAATCTAAACAAATTTTCCTTCCAAAATAAATTTAAGTAAAAAGAGTAAGTTGTTGGAAACGAACAGGCTATGTAAACAACAGCTCCGGCTTTCCGGCCGGGCAGAAAGCTGGTATATGAATGCGCTGTAGCCCACTGCCCGACACGGAGCGCTCTTATTATTACTGATTGTGTTGTTGTTGCCGTGATTCTCAGGCACAGAACGGAGAAGGCCTAGGTCCACCTGCCCCCGGCGCTCCCTGCCACGAGCACTCACCTTTGGGTTTTCGTGCCTGACCTCTTCGATCACGGTTATGTCGCCGCTGCTGTTCTTCATGCGACGGGAGCCGAAGGACACGCCGGTGTCTGCGGAGGAGCTGGTGTCCTGAAGGCTGTCCTGGCCCGTAGAGCTCTGGCAGGGCTGCTCCTCAGCCGCTCCCACGGAGGAAGGCAGCTGCTTCTTCGGTGGGTGGAGGTTTCCGACTTTCCAGCCACCTGCAGTGGGGGAGGCGGGGGGAGCACAATTGAACTGCGGCCCCATCGAGGGACAGAAAGGGCACTTCCGCTCGGACCAGCCCCACGCAGGCCCAGGATGCCATGGCGTTGGCTGGAGGACTTGGGTGCAGGACCAAGTGAGCAGTGTGCGTGGCCCCCACCCCCTGCCCCGCGACCCTGCTCAGCCGGGTGCCAGACCTACGAACTTGTCGTGGGCTCCACCTTGCACACGTTTCCAAAAGTTCTAACTAAAAACTTGAGGGCGCCTCAGATGGCTGGAGGGAAGGGGACGGAGGAAGCTGACTGGGTCCCATCCCTTTACTAATAAAAACACAACAGAACAAGCTGAACGTTGGCCAAGGAGAGCTGCCTTGCAAGCAGCCAGGAGACAGGCCACGTGACCGTCTTCTCCAAACTTGGGATTATGTGATCATGTGACACCAACAGGTCCCCAGTCAGGACGGCACTGAGGAGCTCCGTGGGGGTCCGCTAAACTGAACAGGCGGTTTTCTGAAGATTGCCGGAGCCAGGCGGGATCCGGAGCAGCTCAGACGGAGGGCACGCACGCCCCCTCTAACTCCCGGGGCACCCCCTTACCCTTCGCTGAGGCGGAGTGATGAGGCTGGGTCCCGAGACTGGCGTTCGAACAGGCCTTCCCGTCACTCTGGGACACTCTGCCTTTCCTCTTGCTGCTGCCCTCATCCTCGCTGTCGGACTCGGAGAGGAAGGTGTCGTCCCCCTCAGGCACGAGTGACTCCTCCTGCACCGAGGCCAGGCTCACGGTGGTCAGCAGCTGGCTCCGGGCCTTCTCCCTCTTGTACTGACGGCTGAGATCGCTCTCTTCCGCAAACACGCAGGAGATGTACTTGGTGGTCCGCTGCCGCCCTTCGTCTTCCATGAACCCCTGGAGAGGATGAGATGTGTTCAGTCACATCTGGAGGGTGCGACGACACTCAGGCATGCGGGTGAGCCGGGGAACGCGAGGGCTGCTTCCTGATCTTTCCTGCACCTGCTCTGTCGCCGCCCAGGCCCCGCGTCGGCCCCTGGATGTTCCCTCCCTGTCTTCCTGTCTGGGCATCTCTCAGCGGCTGTTCCACAGGCCTGTTGGAGATGGTTTTCCCCACCGCAATCCTGGACGTACTCTGCTCTATGGGACCATGAGCTCTTGAGGGCAGGGTCCTAACTTGGCCCTCCCCACCTCCCCAGTGCCCGGCACGGGACTAGGTCCGCAGGAAATGGTTTGGGAGCAGTGAGTGTTAGGTATGCGCGATTCGAGGGTTCAGAAATGTTGTCACGGACTGGAGGTCACCAGGTCCATGCGGTCCCTGCCCTGGGGACGGAGGACGAGGCCATCCTCCTACCCACACTCATTCTTATCTTCCAGAACGGGGGAAAGGGGGCTTCCCCGGGCCCTTAATGGTAGGAAGAGCAACATCATCTATATGCCAAGCTCATGCCAAGGCACACGTCAAGTGCTCTGCAATCATCGGCTCAACTGTAATCACGCCTTCCAGCAAAATGGTCCAAATGTTGGCAAGAAGACAGAGAAGGCTAACGACTGGAATGCAGGCATGAATTCCGAAAGGGGACCGGCAGATGTGTACGGTCAGCCAACTCGCTGTCCCCAGGAGCCAGGCAAGTGACGAGAGGGAGGGCAGCCTGAATGGGGGCCAGGGACCCTGGACAGCACCAACTTTGACTAAAAGGGCCGTGAGGTTGGCCAGCCTCCTGGGAGCCCCCACACAGCTGTGCCCCCTACGCAGCCATGTGTCCTGCTGACTTTTCAGGGCTGAGGACTCATTCTGTTTTTAAAATGTGAAAACCAACAACAACCAGTGGCAGGGAGTGGCCTGCAGGCAGCCACCTGCAGCCGAGACCGGCTGAGACAGCCCCGGGCTAGCACGCCCGCGTGTGCCCAGACATAATGAAGCGGGCACGTGACTCGCGATGTTACCTTGACAACCTTGAACCTCTGAAGAAGACGACACAGCATTCTGGCTTCCAGCTTTCCCACGTTCATAGCCACTCGGATTTCAGCTTGGGAAATGCCTTTCGTGCCTCTGCGCTCGACTGCGGGAAACGATAAAATGCGTGAGCCACAGCCTCTGAGAGGGAGCCTGCCCGCACAAGGCCAAGTCCGCTCCCGCCGCCTCGTGAAGCACAGCCTCGTCCGTGCGCTGAGACCAACACGCAGAATAAAGTCGACGTCTCCTCTCTCCCTCGCCTGCCAAGAACCTCTGAACACTCCTTCCAAAGCTAGTGCTTCGGTGCAGCCACCTCTCAGAACCGGGAACCGCAAGTGACTGGCTGTGCGTGTACTTGGCTCTGGGTGACCTCGCTTTTGCCCGGCAGCAGGGAGCTCGCTCTTTCACATGGACTTTTCCAGATCCATGAGACAGATTCTTGTTCTTCTTTTTTTAAATAGTTTTTAAATTAAGAACTTTTTTCATTTCCCCGGCCTTCTGGGCAGACTCAGAGGCATTCCGAACTCCGAGGCTAGCAGTGCCTGGTAATGGCTGCCCGCCAGCGCTCGTGGAGCGAGGGGGGGGCGGGGGGGGGCAGAGTGCCCCGGGCCCCGCCATAAGTGAGCGGCCGGCGACCGTGCTCTATTATCTGCTCCATCTACTTTGTCAGCTCCTGCCCTGCCACATGGTGTCACTGTCTGTGCCTCGAAGAAGCCCTCTGAAATCCACTCAGCGGCTCCAGGACCGGGAAGTCCAGGACGGAGCCTGGTGCACGTGGGGGCAGGGGAGGCACAAGCCCCCACCCCCGGAAAGTGCACGAACCACAGGGCAGGCTTTGCGGCAAAGCTGTGTGTTCAGAAATAGTTCCCCCTTTATTTCCTGCTGCAGTGGGCACCTGAGGCTGCCAGGTACGAGCCACCTGGACAAAGGAGGGAGTGCAGCGTTGTACTTGCACAAAAATAAACATCAGAATGAAAGGGGGGAGGTGCCTGGGTGGCTCAGTCGGATCCGACTCTTGATTTCAATTCAGGTCATGATCTGAGATCGAGCCCCACGATGGGCTCTGTGCTGGGTGTGGAGCCTGCTTGAGATTCTCCCTCTCCCTCTGCCTCTTCTCCTCCCACCCAGCCAAGCGCACACTCACGCTTTCTCTCAAAAAAAGAATCAAACGAAGGCACTAGGATGTGTCACCGTATTGAACTAATAACCTGCTCAAAAATGGGCATGAGAGGGTTAAGGGCAGATTTCCCAAACTGTGTTCTGAGGAAGCCATTTGGGAGTGATAGTAAGAGTTGATTAAAAAAATGCCAAAAAGCCCTCAGAAAGGCTGTGCTGATTCCCCAGCATGGCTTTGAACCGGCTGCCGACTCGAGTCCCACGGCCACCGCACCCTCTCCCCCGTCCTCATCCCCCCAGGGACCCGCGGCCACCCCGTCTATGGCCTCTGGGTCACTGCCGTCTTACATGGATTCTAGGGGGTCTAGGGAAAGGGCGACGAGTGGGGAGAGATGCTTTTCTCCCCCCTTATCACTAGCCTCCGAGCCTGCAGAAAGCCTACACTGATTTCAGAAGACGCCAAGGTAGCTCTCGAATCTCTTGGCTCAGTTTTTGAGTGCTTTCCACAGAGGGGGCGCTGCACCGACGTCCTGCTCCTACTCCTCACTTAGTCCCAGTGCACAGATGTGGGAACTGAGGCTCAGGGACCTTGCTGCCATCCTACAGAGCAACTACTCACTCAGATCTGACCCAAAGCCTGACCCTTCCAGGGAAGGTCGGGGATCCCTGCTGCTTCCCGGTCTCAATGACACGGCCCTCTCCTTCGCCATCCCCGGACCCGCGGCGCAAGGGAACCACATGCCAGCAGGCACGCGCAGGGGACCTACTGAGTTCGTAGGTCTGCGTGAGCATGTCCCGCTCATACACGATGTCCACCGGGGGCACTGCCTTGGAGATGACCTCCTCGTCATCGTCGTCGTCCTGGTCATGGTCGTCCTCCACCTTCCGTTTGAATTCCTTCAGCAGCCTGAGGCAGCGCACCATGACGTCCGTCCCTAGGAACGCAACACGGCGTGTTTTCCAGCAACGAGCAGAACATTGCTGGGGGGTGGGGTGCGGGCAGGGGGAAGGGGGCACAACTGAGACAGAGACCCAGAGAAAGGATCGAGTTCAGAATACTGAAATCGGCATGTCCTGGGGCATGAGACCTGAACGTGTCCTCCATAGAACCGTTTTGTGTTCCCTGTAATTAGTAAACAAGGAAATGCAAATGAGAGGAATAATGAGGCGCTCGCTGTGTCAGTCCTATTAAGCAAACAGTGGCCTTCTGCTCGAGACAAGCTCTGCGACAAAAGGGGAAGCGGGCCTGCCTGTCCATGCTGGCTCCCCAGCACACAGCGCGGTGCCTGGCACACGAGCACTATTGCAGAAAGGCAGTGTAGACGCATTCTAGAACCCTCTGCGGGCACTGCTGGAAGGCTTTCACTGATGATGCCAAGAGTGGGAATTTATTCCAAGAAAACCCCAGAAGGAGGCAAAAGCTGCCAGCCCGAAGAGGTCCACACAGCACTCCAGGTGCTAGCTTTCCGGAACCACACAATGAGGGACTGAGCGGCAGGGCACGGACAAGCCACCGCTCTGTGGGCCAGCGTGGCCTTCAGACACGCACAGTGCGCCACACCCAACCCATGCAAGCACCGTGCGAGAAAAGTAACCAGCTTGGGCCATGGCTGTACCAAGAGAGAAGCTGCAAGGGAGGGCAACAACATCTCAACACTTTACTGGTACGACCTCACTCGTGTGATCCCGACAACCCCAGGAGGCATTTCACAGACAGGGAAACTGAGGTACAGAGGATGACATGACTTATCCAAGCTCTGGAGCTCATAAGCGATGGGGGGCAAAGGTACTCGGGTGGGGTCACAGGTCTCTACTGTGGAAGAAATAATCCCGCACTGAGAGGTCCTAGGACAGAGGAGTGTGGGGGCAGAAGGGCCCCTGGAGGGTGGCCACGCCCTGCTACCTGGAACGTGCGAATACGTTACCCTCTGTGGTAAGAGGGACTTGTGGGTGTGAGTGAGTTAAGGCTTTTCGCTGTAGGGTGGTGTTCGCCTGGAGAATCTGGGTGGGCCAATGTGTCCTCAGAGAGGGAGGCAGGAGGATCAGAGTGAGAGAGTGGAAGATGCCAGGCCTGCTGGCTTTGAAGACGGAGGAAGAGAACAGGAGCCAAGGAAGGCAGGGGGCCTGCAGAGACCGGAAATGGCCAGGAAGCAGGTTCTCTCCTAGAGCCTGCCGAAGGAGCAAGACCCTGCCGATATCGTGAGTTAGCCCTAGGACCCCCATCTCAGACTTCTGGAGCCGTGAAACCGTAAAGCAGCGCCGTTTGCAGTCACTAGGTCTGCGGTAACTGTTAGTGCGGGGATGCGGACAGGTTCTCCACCCGGAGACCGAGGAGTATTATCCAGGTACCAGGGCAAGTGGGGGCACAATAAAGCTGGTCTCTGGCACCCAGCAATCTTTTGCAGGAGCTGTGGCCACCGAGGGCCTTCCTGTGGGCGGGAAATGCTCACTCCCAGCACTGCAGACTGACTTCGGAGCAAGGTCAGGTACAACACCCCAAGTGGGGCAGGGGAGCCTCATGAGGGGCAGAGCATGTGGCTTGCAGGTGAAATTCACAAACAGCAATGCATCTCAGGGCCCTGAACTCATCAGACTTATCCTTGGAGCAGGATCCGGCCAAGGCCGATCCATCAGAACCCTTCCGGAGGGCAGGCCTGGGGCAAACGGTCGCAGAAGCGTGGGAAGCCTCAGGCATCAGTCTGGTGCTGTGACAGCAAATCCTCCCCACCCTGCCGCCGTTCGAGATTTTTCAAGAGAAGCAACATGACGTCACAGCACTGGCTCCCTCCACTCCTGCCAGGCCCTCTCAGATTCGCCTGCTTCCCAAGGCTCTGCCCTTGGCTCAGGGTCCCTGCCCCGCCCTCTCCCTCCGTTTCTCCCTCCCCAGATGGGAGCCTAATGCAACTGGGGGGGTGGGGGTGGGAAGGCGTGGCGATGAGGGGGAGCCTTGGGCCCGTCTGTATGGGTGAAAATTATTTCAAGGCTCGAGTGACCACAGAATTGGATGTTTCACTGGGGTTTCCTCCTAGTGGCCAGCACACCCAGCACACAGGCAGAACACCAACCACCGAGTCATTCCCCACTCCCCCCTCCGTCTTCCCCCCGTTCTCTACCCAAGCCTCTCCCAGGCCTCTCAGCCCCCAGTTCCCCCTCTCGCCTCAGACGGTGCCCCCGGAGCGACCGCCCGCTCCTAACGTTAAAACTATTCCTGCTGCTCGAACGCACGCAGTGTGCCGGACACCGAGTGAAGCTCTCCGTGTGTTTCATACAAGCCGGTTGTCCCCGCGGCCTGAGCAGGCAGCGGCTACCATCCCGTTTCCCACTTGAGGACACCGGGAGCTAAGGCATTTGCCCCAACTCTCGCTCCTTAGCAAGGGAAGAGCTGGGATTTACCACGCTGTCCGGCTTCCGAGCCCAGTTCCCTAACTGCGGACAACATACGGCCCCTAACGCAGAGGCATCCGTGTGGCCGAGCACAGCAGGTAACCCGGGGTCGGGGACGCGGGCTCCTATGAGAGTGATGGCCCAGGAGGGGAGGCAGACCGGCACATTGCAGCAATGGCCCGGCGTTCTTTCTCCCACCCCATTTTAGCTTCCTTACAAGCTGAACTGGCCAAGGAAAGAGAGATACACAGGCGGCGCTGACATCAGCACAGGTGGCGGCGACGAACGGCCACGACACACTCATGGGTCCGAAGGGCGAGGAAGGAAACCCCTCTCGGCCTTTCCAGCTTCTGCTTCTCGCAGCGTCTGTTGGCACCTGAGCTCCCCTCTGCCTCGACAGCACGCGATGCCTGTCCCCCATCCCAGCCTTGTCCCAGCCTCGTCCCAGCGGCCCCGCCGGTGCCTCTGCTGCCTGCCAGGACGGCCAGACCTTCAGTGGAGCATCGGGACGACGCGGGGTTCTGGGGTCAGGCAGACATGGGGCATCTCAGCTCTATAAACGCCCGTTTTGGAGACTCTGGGGAAAGTGACCGAGCAGGGCTCCTTGCGTTCCGCTCAGCAAAATGAGAGGCCGGCGTTCTCCGCCTCACGAGTCAGCGGTGAGATGCCCGGAGAGGATGCCTGTGCAGAGGCCGGCCAAGGAGCCACTGGGAATTAGTTTTGCCAGCCTTCCACACCTTCCCCACAGCTCTGGAGTTCTACCAGCCTTGGAATTCCAATTTTTATTCTTGAAATCCCTTCGGCTCTTATGTGGCTATTTTCAAGGCAATTTTAAGGGGCCTGTTCCAGACCACCAGTCAGCAAAAGCCGACGCAGAAGCGGCCAGAGCGAGACCCCAGGCAGCACACACCCTGGTCTGAGCAGCCACCTCGGCGACCAGCAACCCTTATCGGAGGAATCACAGGCCTGTGAATGGCAGCCACGGATGCCTGGGCACAGGGCTTACCTCCCGGGAACAAAAGGCAAGACGGCACCAGCCAGATCACTGCACTCAAGCATTTTATAGATAAGAGTGCGCGCTAATGTCCGAGGTTCCACACAAACCAAGCACACGGTTCTCTTGTGCCGAGGATCCAGGATGGGCTCGCTGTGGCATGGAGGAAGAACGGCTTCATTGCGATACTTTGAAGAGCCGGAAAGAAGGGAAGGGGTAAATCCTTCCTGAGAACCCAGGATGTGGCGGGTGGTTTCAGAAGCTATTTTAATCACTGTGCGGATTCTGCACAGGACTCCTGCCACCTTACGAAAAAGGAAAACAGGCTCAGAGGGGTCATGTGACCTAACGGATGTCTTGGACCTAGAAAGTAGCCTTTCTCCCACACTGGGCACCTTGGCTGGGCTGGAACTTCAAATTTCTATCGGAAAACACCGTTCTCTGTAAAGGGAAATCCCGAGCTGATGTGAAGTGGGACTGACAGGCTGTGTTTCTCACATTCCCAGCCAAGACCTCACCTGGCCACCTAGCAGACTGGTGCTCTCAACGTGATGACCCCAGGAGAGAACGGAAACAAGATGGGAACAAATGAGCACCACGCCA
This sequence comes from Potos flavus, assembly GCA_028534135.1. Taxonomy (NCBI): domain Eukaryota; kingdom Metazoa; phylum Chordata; class Mammalia; order Carnivora; family Procyonidae; genus Potos; species Potos flavus. The sequence continues at coordinate 15,270,894 of CM052890.1, read as the reverse complement.
GAATCGCTCTTGAAGTCACCAGTGAAGGGACAGTTCTACTGGTAGGCCAGGGAGAGCTTATGTAAATTCAGTTTTACTCCTGTCCTGCCACACATGCACACACGCACACACACACACCCCTCTGGATGGGCCTAGGATGGTCAGGGCTAGGGTGTCATTCGGGTAGTCTGGAAACTGGAACGAGAAACCAGCCCATGGGACAATCTAAGGAGGTAACGGCCTTGGGTACCTGCTGGACCCACAGAATTCAGGGCTGCACTCCGAATGAGGGAGGGTGCTGCAGCCCATACCCCAGAGTGACAGAACCGGTTAGAAATCTGGGCTCTGGGGACCCCTGGGAGGCACAGTTGGTTTGCTCAGGTCATGATCTCGGGGCTGAGACGGGCTAAGCATTCAGGGCCTCAGGCTCTTCCTCTGTAAGGCGGACATAATCCTAACATCGTGGCTGGACTCGCCTGCTGGGAAGGACCGGGCGAGTGAACGCGGGTAAGGTGCTCAGTCTCACAGACGAAGCGCACTGCCTGCTCCGTGATTACAGGGAAAGGAGCTGGGAGGGCTGGGAAATGAGGCGGCACGTGGGGCTAGGCAGGGGAAGGTGGAGAGGGGAGGCCCCGGAGGCGGATGCTAGAGGACACACGGGAATTGTCTAGGCAGATGTGGGTGAAGGGTGGCGGGAGGGCGGGGACGAATGGGAAGGCTGACTGTATAAGGTTGTAGAGGCCACGCAATGGCTCTCGTATTTTCTATTTTGCAGTGCGGCTTGCCTTTACTCCGTAGGCATGATTCGAAGTTATTTCTGCGGTGGACGTGGGAGATGGACCAGAGAGAAGGCCGGCAGGGGGAGCCCACGTCTTCCGACTCTCCTGCTCCCGGGACGGCTGTGCTGGGCTGGCCCCATCTTCAGTCCCCGCCCCTGCTCAGGCCCCAGGCGCTCCCCCACCAGCCTCCACGGCCCATCGGTTCAGCCCCTTCCCTCTCTCAGGGAGACAGCAGAGGGCCCTGTTTAGGGACTCACACCGTCTGTGCTCAAACCTCCACACCTGCCCTCCCTCATTCTATGACCTGAGGCAAGGGATCTGCGCTTTGGTTTTCTTATCAGTGGAGGGAAGGGAAAGAGCGCCCACATGACGGGGTGGCCCAAAGGATCAGAATCAAGCACTAACCCTTGGCACAGAGCCTGGCATATTCTCTGGATGGCTTTTCCACCTCTCCGTGGGCTCCAAGACCGTCCACAAAATGGGGTAACAGAACGGAAGAATCTCCCCTGGTGCCTTCCTCTTTCTCGGGGCCCAAGATGAGCCCACGGAGCCCAAGTTCCCCTTGCTAACTGGACAAGGTAACAAGGGTGCTGACAAACCACGTCCATACGAGAGGGCCCGCAAGCTTCAGGACACTGGAGATAATGCTCTCAGCCGGCGAAGAGTTCCAGAGCCACCATTAAACACCCAGAGCAGAAACCACCTCCCAAGACCTTGGGCTGAGTCGGGGACCGACCCGTTTAGGTCCCCGGAGGTTCTTAGAGACCCACAGAAGGAAAGGGCTGGTGGAAACCGTGCTGGGCTGGGCATGACAGCAGCAGACCTTTCTGGAGGGCTCTGAGCCAGGCACTGGTTAAGAATGGAGTGGCGCCCGGCACCGACACATCTGTCACTTTACTGGCCCCCAGCCAACCTGTGGCCAGCTGGTCCCCTGTGTAGCCAGGCACATGCTCACACATCCCTGCCCTGGCCTCTTTGGAGCCCCGAGAGCAATGTCGCCGGCCCCTCCCCACATCAGTCCTCTCAGTATGTGGCACACCTACTGCCACCTGCCCCCCCACTCTGCAGAATAGTCCCCCGGCCACAAGCCCCTCGCCGCCTCCGCCTCCCACAACACGATTGGGACGGGCACACAGGAGCCTCAAGGAAAGGACTATTTCCCACCAAGGACACTGTCCCCGGGTGCTGAGCCCCCTCGGGAGCGGGAGGGCTGCCTGGGGCCCTGCGTGACACGAATCAAGGTCTGGAATGAAAGCCACGGAGGATCTTACTCCTTATTCCACCTTTTAGGCGCTTGCCTCTCATCGTTTCTTTTGCCATATTAAAATGTCTGTTTCTTTTATTTGTCTTAAATATTGAGAGTAATTACCCTTCATTTTTGAGCTGGCATCCTTTAATCAACTTTGCCACTTTTAACTGAAAAAGATCTTGCTATTTTTAACTGATTTTACTGGTTCCGCCGCCCCCTCCCCCCACCCCGTGCCACTAATTTTCTAGGCTTTAAACTCAGCTCTGACAATCTTTTTCTCTTCTTTTCATGTTTACCGTCACCCTTTATCCTTTTTGTGTTTCTGATCTTCATTCTTTTTAATTCCACTCTCCTGGTTTCAAAGCGCTTTTAAACCTTTATCTTTATTTTATTGTGTTTTAATCCTCCTCGATATGGCTCATTTCTCTTTTTCCTTAGCTTGTATACTTTAATCCTGCTATAACTTTTCAAATGTCGCTTTGTGCCATTTTAATGATCTTAATTTAGTTTGCTGTACCCTGGTACAAGTGTTTCTTGCTGTTAATTTTTAACAGCTTTACTGAGTTACGATCCACGTTCCGCACCATTCACCTCGTGCGCCGTGTGCCCCAGTGGTGGTCTGGTGTATTCCCAGGCAGGTGTGCCTGTCCGCAGTCCAATTTTGAACATCTTCCCCACTTTAGACCTTGCAGTTGGCACCTGGGGTGCCCCAAGTGCTCACTAATCTACTTCTAGATTCCCCACTCTGGACTTTTCTCCAAATGGAATCCTATGGCAATAGCCTTTTGTGACTGGCTTCTTTCTCTGTTGGATGGTCTTGGCACCCTTGTTGAAAACCAGCGGACCACCGGCATGTGGGCATATGTCTGGACTCTCAATTCTACTCCTTGATCAGTCTGTCCTTGTGCCGGTACCATACTGGCTTGATTATTGTTGCTTTGCAGTAGTTTCAAAACTGGGAAGTGTAAGTCTTCCTATAATACTTGATTCTTGTTTCTCAGGGCTGTTTTAACTTTCTGGGCACCCTACAATTCCGTATGAACTTCAGAATTAGCTTGGCAATGTCTACACACGAGTCAGCTGGGATTTTCCCAGTTTAGAGAGTGCTGCCATCTTAACTATATTAAAACTCCAGATCCAGAGCGCCTGAGTGGCTCAGTCAGTTAAGCGTCTGCCTTCGGCTCAGGTCATGGTCTCGGGATCCTGGGATCGAGCCCCACATGGGGGCTCTCTGCTCAGTGGTGAGTCTGCTTCTCCCTCTGCTCCTCCCCTCGCTCGTGCTCTTTTTCTCTCACATACATAAAATCTTAAAAAAATAAATATATCTCCAGATCTGTGAACAAGGGATATTCGCATTTGCTTAGATCTTAAATTTCTGTCAAGAATGTTCTGTAGTTCTCAGATTATGTTTTATATTTGTTTTGCTTGGCTGTATTATTTCCAAGTATTTTATTCTTTTTGATGCTAACAGGAAAACTGTTTTCTTAATTTTGTTTTCAGATTGTTAATACAACTGATTTTTGTATATTGTATATATTTGTATATGTTTTGCATATTGACCTTCTTGAATTTGTTCTTTCTTTTTAAGGGTCATGAGCTAATAGCTACGGGAAGAGTCTACATCCTAAACAGGGAAATACAAGTGCTTGGATCCCTTCCCCATCCTTTCCAGTGCTGGACGCGCTGGCCCTGCCCCTGGACAAGCTGCCGACTGAGCCTGTCAGTCACTGACCCCAGGGCACACAACTTCTGTCACCTGCTTCTACTCGGCTCTCATTTTCAGAAGAATCACAAAGTTAACTTCTACTTCTCTTCCCTTCTGTTCTCAGCCCAAATGAATAAACATAGTATGACTAGTAAACACTTGAAGAATATAATCCAAATTTTGCAAAACAGATCAGTTCAGGGTGACTGTTTTCATTACCAAGGCTTTTTTCTTTCTTTTTTTTTTCCTTTCTGCAAAGCAGATCACTGCGGCTTCCTGTCATGTACTTGAAATATGCCAGATTCCAAACTCTTTATTTACGTCTCTTAGAAACAACTCGTATATATCCAGGCACACCTGTAAATTTACATGAAGTAATCCATCACCTTTATTTATTATTTAAGTCTTGTCTGTGCTATAATGCCTCAGAGGGAAGGTTTATGTTAATTCTGTAAACTGGGAGGATAAAGCACAAGGCAAAAAAGACCAAAACTGTGCCTTCATCTCTTGTCTCCCGCACAAGGAGAGGAACGAAGTGGCGCCTAATTAAATTAAATTTGCTGAGCACTTGCTCAGCACCTACTCTGTTCTGAGCAGACACTGCAGAGGCCTCAAGGATAAAAGTACGTGACAGGCGAGGCCGCCACTCTCAAGGAGCTCCCGACCTAGCTGGAAACGAGTCACACAGATAAACACCTGAGTCCCGGTGTGACACCGGGAGTGAGGGGAACCTAGCCGATGAGCCCGAGCAGCAGGTGGAGAATGAGACCAACCTGGAATGAGATGAGCCTCCTGAACGGTCAGAACAGGCTCTACCGTGCTGGTGTGTGACAATCTAAAATGTCTGATGGTCACTGTCTTCGGGATCTGCCCACTTCACCCCATGTAAGGAGCTAAAGCCATCACGATCATCAGTAGCCAGTCTCGGGGGCTTTTTGGACTTCTCTTGCTGGCAGGCCTCGAGAAAACGGGGACCGCTCACCATGTGACACAGACACACACAGCAGGAGGCAGGGTGTCCTTGGGGGATGGGGAAGATGGGCCCTATGGAAAGGTGGCAGCATCTCTCTGCCTGGCCGATGGCTATTAAAGAAATGCAGTTTAATGTTGCCTAATTTCACTTTTTGCAAGGAAGTTGAAAGACTGACTTCTTAGGTACAATTTCTGATTTTTAAATGCCCAGCAATGAATTCAATGAAAACCATCACCGTGAGCCAAGCAAAATGCATTGCTACACGCGGCCATTCCCGGTCTGTGGCCCTTGCTGTGTACGCGGTCTTCTGGAAGCCCCACGATACTCTGGAAAGTTGCATTATTATCCCCAGATAATCCTGCTGAGGTGGGGAGAGGCCAAAACTTGCGGAAGGTCACCCCGACAGGAAGTGACAGAACGAGAATTCTGACCCAGGGCTGTCTTACAACAGAGTTCATTCTGGTTGATGTCTTAGTTGCAAGGGGCTGGCTTACATTTCCAGGGACCCCAAGCCTGGGACAAGCTTTGCTCCGTGGCTGCCTGCCCAGCCAGAAAGTTTCTGTAAGGGCGTCTCCTTCTCAGTTTCTCTTTACTTAAAAAATATAATCATTCCGTCTGTTTATTTTCAATGCCTTCCTTCCAATAAATCAGAAAATAAAAAACAATTAACAGACCAGGTCATTACGGTATTAAGCATTCAGAGAAGTCCCCAGGACACCTCTGGGACTCTCGTCCCTGCCACAGGACCTGGCGGTACTTCCTGGTTTTCTTTCTGCTGAAAAGGTGATGCCGCCTTTCTGGAGGGATCCTGGGCATTTGATCAGCCACAAGTGCCTTTGGCACTGAAGGGACTCAAGGGTGAGGTCCCATCTAGGGGCTTTCCCGACCTCTGGGGGCACCTTCCTTGGTTTATTCACCTGTGGTATAGTAATGTTCGTGTTACCGTCTCCTCCACAAACTTTGCTCACACACCGGGAAGCCAGGCAGGGTGGGCAGTGACTGATCAGCTCGGCGAGGAGGTCAAGGAAGAGACAGAGCCCCTCCGACCAGCAGTGCACAGTCACTTGCCAAACGTGACTGCTGACCTCCAGTACACACCGAGCCACTCACTGGGTAGGCCGTGGTCTGTCCTTCTTCAGCACGCACTCTCCTGGGCTGTGGTAACCAGCCAGCCTCCGTAGGTTACCTGCTATGCCCACAAAGTCAAGCATACAGGCCCTGACCTTTTCTTCTTATACACCTTCTGGTTTTCTTTGGCTTTAATAACTTCGTGTTTTCCCATCGGCTTGGTTTTGTGTGTACCTGTCACTAATTCCCACGCAGACCCTCTGCCGACACACAACCTTCTCTAGGCACACTCACACTCACTAGGCAGCTGATCCTTCGCGTGGACTTCCTTCCCTCCAGAGCCCTCCCTTCCCGCTCCCGTGTGGGCGGGTTGCCATGGCGCCCGTCACGGTGATTTCCCTTCACCAGCTCCCCTTGTTTTTCCTGGTCTCCCCCACGACCTGGACCCTGCTTTTCCTGCCTCTTGTTTCAGTCTGCTGTTTGATGGTCTATATCCTCCTGCAGCTTCCTGAACATGGGAGATGGGAGATGAACTGTTTCAGATGTGAATGTATGAAAATGTCTGTATTTTCACAGCGGATCGGCGGGAAAGCTAAAGAGAGCTCCAGATGGAAAGTCCATTCCCTTTAGAATGAAAGTGCTGCTCCAAGGCCACCCGGCTTCAGTTACCACCGGGAAGTCTGCCTTCTCCTCTCTGAAGTCTCCTTTGCTCCAGGTTTCCGAAGTCCCGGGGTGTTGCATTTTGGTGCGGGGTTCTGTGTGTTCTCCGTGCTAGGCACCTGATGGGTCTTTTGCT
>CM052890.1:15242455-15263845 GCA_028534135.1 Potos flavus | reverse complement strand
GGGAAGAACAGTGGTTTAGTGTAAGAAGGAAAAGATGGACTTGTTTCTGGACACCACGAAGCTGAGATATTGGAGGGACATCTACACAGACACTCTTGCTAGCACTGAGGATTGCCTTCACTCAGCGAACGTTCCTGAGCACTTTTGCTCCAGGAGACCCTAAGCGAGGCACTGAGGAATGAAGAGTCGAACAAATGTGAAATCACCCCACTCCGAGGCTGAACGTGGGAAGAGAGAAAGGCCGGAACTTGCAAGGGAGAAGTGAAAGCCGTCTGCACGGCCAAGGGGACAGAGGCCGAGACTGCCTTTACCTTTCTTTGTCTTACAAGGCCCACACTCAGGGTGGATCTCTTGCAAGGGGAGAGACACCACCTTCGCAAGGCCGGCATTCAGCATGTACTGGTACAGCCGCTTAAACGTCCTCTCGCACAGCCCCTGCCAAAACACAATGTAAGAGCTGCCGTCAGATGCGAGCAAGGCGTCTGCAACCGCTGAAGTCACGTCAACAAACAAGTTCACGATTAACCTGGGTTAACTGACTCCCCGGAATGAGGAAACACTGGCGGAGTTAAGGAGGAATACTGCAAGCTGTGCTGTCAGGGGAACAGAAACAAGGTCCAGAGCACTAAATAAATGATTCTATAAATGGTTTCGATGACAAGAGGGGGAAAGAGATTTATTAGCTCAAAGATCCTGAAAGGACACATAGGGATGGGAGGGAGGCAGACGGGGGCAGAGCTAGAAGGCGGCTTTTCACTGTATACTTTGTCAGTGTTTGGTTTTCTAACCATTCAAGTGTGCCATTAAAACACACACACACACACACACACACACACACACACACACACACACTGTCTCTCTCACAAAGCACACACACACCTCCCTTGGGCAATGGAACAAATAGAAAAAAATGTAGTGCCAAAAAATTTTAATTTAGTTTATTAGCGAAGCTTCCACAAAATGAGGAGGGGTGTGTGCACCCTACCACTCACGGCTCCGTGAGGTGATGTGACCAAAATGACCCTGTGTGCCCCTAACCGCAGGGGTCACCAACGATCAGCTTTCGGTATAGGCCATGTTTTCTCATCTACACATTTGTGAAAATAAGTGATTTACTCTCCAATGCTGAAAAATGAGACTTCATTAAAAAAAAAAAAAGGTAGGTTCTGGCTTCACTTGGAAAAACTCCGACAACAAATCCTGGGACTGCGGGTCCTCGGGGCGGCCCTCTGTGGGAGCTGGGCCGGGCACACCAGGCAAAGTGGCCCGGTCGGCCCCTCGAATGTCGGCGCTGAAGGTCAGCTCCTATCTGTCCCTGGTTAGGTGCTGTCTTCTCTTACAACAGCCAAGAGGAAAATTAAATATTTCTTGAATCCATACTGAGCGCAAAACCATTTCTTTCTCCGTGGCCTGTTTCACTCATTCATGTATCCATCCTGGCCGCTACTTGCCTTTGCCTTTGCAACCCCTGGAGTCGTGAGGCCAGTTCCGGCCGCTGCAAGCTGTGGATGGAACCACGGGAGGCACTCACCACTAAGAGCCGTCAGTGGAGTCTCATGGCTTTCCTCTCCCCCTCCGGGGGACAGAGAGGGAGCAAATGTCCGTGGGCTGCTGCCATCACGCACGTGTGACCAACTCTCGAGGCTAGCCAGTGCTCCAGCCCTTGGGCAGGAGAACATATGGCTATCAAAAAAATACAGACGACTCACATATGGCTCATTCAAACACACCGGCTTGTAAATGGGCTCTATCGTTAATCTAGCTGTGCCCCCAGCATCATGGAAAGACCCTAAGGAAGTTCATCCATCAAATCCCAGCCCCTAACATATGGTCCTAAGTCCTGGACCATCCGAAGCAGGGGAGGATGATGCAGTCCCAGCTTCTGGGGGGCTGCTGTCAGGGACTCACACAATCTGCCCAGCGAAAAGGGAAAGAAGCAGCATGAGCCTCCCCCACGCCCCAAAAAAGACAGCATCCATATTCATGGCATCAACCTCATGTATCGGCTAATTATTCACTAAGTCCCGCTCAGCAATCTCTGACCCTATTTCCAGCTGCCGACGAGATATCGCCAAGTGAAAAGTCCCAGAAGATCTTCAGACTCAATAAATCCTAAAGTCAGATTTGTTACGCACCTCATCCTCTCCCAAACATGCTCGTCTTTCTGTACTATTTTATTCATGCATTCATTCCACAAATATTTACTGAGCGCTGACCGTGGGCCTGGCCTTGGCCGTCCGCCTGGTGGGGCTTGAGCAGTAAACAAGCAGGCCTGCTCTCTGCTCTCCTGGGCCTGCCCTCCAGCCCCCTCCATTTCGGGGAGGTGCAATCACTCCGGCCAGACAGCAAGACTCCTCCTTCATTCCCCCCCTTCATTCCCCCTCGCATTCTGGCCTCAGTCACTCCCCACATCGAAACATCTCCAAGGATTCTAGCAGTCTGCCACTCGGGGGCCTGGCCCCCGGCGACGCGCCCACCTCCCGCCCACACCCCCAACCCCTCTTCCTCCTCCTGGTTTGTTTCCTCAAGGTGCAACTTCTCCATCCCAGAACTGCAGCCAGCAGTTGACCACAGCCCAGCTCCTCAGCCTGGCGCTCTGGACCTCTCTTAGCCGGCCCCAACTTCCCTCCCCGGCCGCATGTCTGCGACCCCAGCCCGAGCACACTGCGCCTGGATTCCTGCACCTCGGACACACGTCTGCCTGAGCCGCTCTCCCGGGCCTGAAATGCCAGTTCTTGTCCACTTGGGGAGCACCATCTTCGAAGCCCCGCTCGGCCGGAACGTGCTCCCTAAAGCTTCTCCCAGCTCTGAAGAAAGTGCGTCCTTCGCGGAGCTCGGACGTCATCCTCAGTGTGTGTTCACCCCGCCGCCCTCCGGTGGCACCGCTCCACGAGAGCGCGAGACCGGTCATGCTCACTACCTTCTGTCATCGCGGTGCGGCACCCAGCTCTGACTCCGAGCAGACGCGCGCTGCAGCATTTGCTGGGTAAATAACCTGACACTGCGCTATCACGGTGCTCTCTCCTGAGCGAGTGCACGGTGACCTGCGTCACCAGGCCAGCCTGCTCTCCCCACGCCCGAGTGACCCAGTCGGGGAGAGGCCTTCACTCTGCAATGGCTGCTGGACAACAAGTAACAGGGACAGAGTGGGCAGAATTTGTTGCTTAAGCAAGGAGGAATTTTCCTAATTTCTACTAGGGTCCCTGAAGAAGCAGCTTTATCGGTCTGCCTTTCATTTTCCACTTCTGATGGAGACTCAAGTACGGAAAAATGTTTCTTACCACAAACAGCACTGCATGTGTAATGACGAATGACGGGGCCTGCTGTCTGAGAGGTGACAGGAAGGAAGGGGCCTGGGGCGAGGGGGGGGTGGGGGAGTACACAGTAGGCTCGAGCTGACTGCTGCCAGGAGAGACAACAGGCCAGGCCCAGGCTTGCCGGAGCCTCTGATATTTCAAAGGAAGCTGGAAACTTAGATTTTTATGTGAAATCTCAATAAAAAAAAACAAAAAAAACAAATGCTAGGTCAAATGTACTTTTAACAATATACAGGCCAAATCTGATCCATAAGCCTCATTAGCTCTGCCCTAAAGAGACTTGGGATGGGGCGCCTGGGTCGGTTAAGCGTCCAACTCTTGATTTCAGCTCAGGCCCTGATCTCAGAGTCATGGGATCGAGCCCTGGGTTGGGCTCCATGCTCAGCAGGGAGTCTGCTTGGGATTCTCTCCCTCTGCCTTTCCCCCTGCTCATACATACACACTTTCTCTCTCTCAATAAATAAAATCTTTTTTTTTAAAAGATTTTATTTATTCATTTGTCAGAGAGAGAGAGAGCACACAAGCAGGGGAAACAGCAGGCAGAGGGAGAAGCAGGCTCCCCGGTGAGCAAGGAGCCCAATGTGGGACTCAATCCCAGGACCCTGGGATCATGAACTGAGCCAAAGGCAGACACTTAACTGACTGAGCCACCCAGGCTTCCTGATAAATAAAATCTTTTATTTTTTTAAAAAAATTTTTATTTATTTGTGAGAGAGAGCACAAGCAAGGAAGAGGGCAGAGGGAGAAGCAGACTCCCCACTGAGCAGGGAGCCCGGTTCAGGGCTCAATCCCAGGACGCAGGGATCATGACCTGAGCCGAAGGCAGACGCCCAACCGACTGAGCCACCCAGGCGCCCCAAATAAAATATTTTAAAGAATATTGGGCATGTAGCAGATCTAGCGTTAGAGAAGAGGCCCCTTTCCCTCTCCGTTGGAACCAGAGACTGGGGCTTCACCCACAGTGCAGCAGCACGAGGCGAGGAGCACGGATTATCCTGGCGCCGATAATCAAGACTCCACACCGCAACCCTTTGTGGACTAATCACAATGACCCAAACAGCCTGACTTTAAACTTTAGGTTTTCAGTTCTGCCGTCTAACCTACAGGACAATGTTTCTGTCCCCTTTCCCATGCCGGCTCTTCCCTCGCTTATGACAAAGACTGCTCTCATCAGCCTGGAGGCAGCAAGGCACCTCCGTGCTCTCCTCCTCTCCCCGCTTCATCCCCGCCTCTCCTCTGGGGGCCCAGAGACCAAGCTGGCCAGTCCGTGCTTTTCTCCCTGCACCATCTCGCCTGCCTCTCTCCAAAGTCATGATGCCCTTTCCGTATCAAGCCAGTGGGGACAGAATTAGAAGTGTGCTTACGGAAGCACCCCTAAATGTTCAGATTGGCTATTCCACATGAACTTGTACAGCACGTCCTAGAGCAAACCGTGGGGGGGTGGGGGGGATGGGAGCCAGTTAAGAGCATGAAGGCCTCCAACAAAGCACTGAGCACTTTCTTATCCTGTGAAACAAAGGAAGATCCCACTTGATTCAAGGTTAGGGACGGTCAAGTCCATTAACGGCTTCCATCTGCCAGTCATCTAATCCACACTCGACACGGAGGTCCAGGCTGTGGCACAGATCGTTCTAGCCCGGCACACAGGCGGCCCCGGGCACTCACCAGTTCTTCCCTCAGCCTGCCCAGGGTCTCCATCTGGTTACTCCGTGTGCTCAGCACCCCCGAGAGCTTCTCCATGAGGATGTCGTATTTGCTCCTCCTGTGAGAAACATAAAACAGTTCACCTTTTCAAACCTACTGCTAAAGAGTGCCTGTTTTTTAAAGATGACAAGGCAGGACTTAAATGACAACGTATCCGACCAGACCACCTCGGTCCTAGGTCTCAACCGCTGTCCAGGCCACATTCTGCACTCGGTGGGGCAGGGACCGTGGCTCCGAGCAGTTCGGTCACATGGCAAAGGGCCGCTAGGTAGTGACAGCGTAGACTAGACTCTTCGGCTGCAGCTGTCGTGATTCTGGAAAACGCCTTACATTTTTATAAAACCATAAAGTTTAAGAAGCACCTTCTATTTTCTGTACGATTCACTTGGTGAAGGCATTATTTAATAAAGTGAACAGGCTTTTCTGAAAGTCAGACTCAAGAGGCGAACCTAGATCTTTGTCCACATCCAGTGCTCTCTGCGCTGTCCTGAGGTCTCTGATCCTGAAGTACGGCTTCTACTCTGACTTCCCTGCCACAAGCGACCCCGCCTCCCTCCTCATTTTTACTGCATAGTATCATGATGGCTTCCAAGCTAACGGCAGCCAAGTAAGCTACGAAAGAGAGCGGAAGGCTCCCGGACTGTGGGTGCCTGGGGAAGGTGACCTTGGCTTTAAGTGCCTGCAGACCTGGGGCAGGGAACGGCGTATGTATGGGATTCAGAGTCCACATCCATGTCTCCACTTTGACTGCCTCTCAACGCATGAACAAAGGCAGGCGCAGATACTTCCTGTACGCGGACCAGTCCCGGGCACTGCGCCGCGGCCATGCTCCAGAAGAGGAAACCACGCTTCAGAGAGCTCAAATGACTTTGCCCAAGTCAAGCACAAATGACTTAGTCCATTGTTCTCCCTGCCACCCACGGCTGCTACCTACGTTCTCTGTAGACACAGGCTACACACCAGTGAGGAGTCTGCTGATACGGGTATTTAACCAATGCACAGTAAGATAAATAAATAAAATGCAAATTCTCAAAGCACCATTCTCTCTAATATAGGATTTCTAAAACATAGGTTTGAAGACAAACTTAGAATTTTGACAGGAATACAGTGATATCATTACTCCTGGAAATCCTTAGTCAAGAGTCTATCTAGACATGTGTATTAGGCACTTTCTTTGGGTCCAGGCCGGTGCTACGTAGCAGGCACTGGAAATCCTGGGTGTTCATCCACCTCCCTTTTGGAGGACGTGCCAGACCACGGGGTAAAGGGCCAGGCCTCGGTCATGTGGCTAGGGGAGACTCAGAGTCATTCCCCATGGTCCAGGGAAGGGGGAATGGCTACTGCCCCTCCAGTCCCCTGTGACACTGCCTGCCTCCACTACAGGCCCCGGGTGCCCAGGGACCCGGGGGCGCCCAGCTTACTCACCCAAGGGCCACATATTCTAGGTGCTTCACCAACTCGGCCTTCCCCCACCCTGGTTGCTTCACCTCCCAGCAAGGAGGGCACGAGGTGTGGGAGTGCAGGCTGAGGCCTCTCTAAACGGTGGTGGACCATTTCTTTCCCCCATTCCTCTGCCAGGCAGTCACCCCAACAGGGAGTAGCAAAGAGTCAGGGACTCACTCCCACTCTCTGATGCTCAGAAGGGAATGTGCCCACCTCACCATCATGCTATCCCGTCCGGACGAGGACACAAACCTAAACAGCAACATCACGCATAGTACTCACTTAGCGGAAACCTCCCCATCACGCCCTCTAGAGTCGCATGTCGGAAAAACTTGCCAATTTTAAACTGGAAATAATTCACTCTCAATGCTGTCCCTGTAACAAATCTAATTTGACTTATTTGTTGTTCTTTTTACACTCCCCCCAAAATTTCACCAACACATTAGTAGTTCCTATTGCCGGGCTGTGGGGCTATAGCATTTTTTTTCTCCTTCTCTTCTGGATAATCTCCAAATTTTCTAAATCAGCATGACTTATTTTCATAATCAGAAATAGACCGTAAATATCTTTCTTAAAAAGCTGCAGTCATTATGTGATTCTGCCTCTATGATGTGTAGAGGTCTAACCCCCATGGCTGAAATTTCACCGGAACAAAGCGTTTCAGTGCCCACACGCCGTACCTGTCCACGTGAAACCGGTTCAGGAGGAGGAGAATGGAGTGCTGCTGGGCTCCGGTGGGTAATCGGATCACATGGGACTGCATTGTAATGAGCCCGTTTTTGTTCAGAATTTTCCGGTGGTAGTGGAGCTTCCCAGCATCAACCCTGGGGGAGAGGAAGAGGGTGGCTGTATCATTTTGCTTTGCTGGGGTTTCACCCAACAGCAGAGGGCCTCTCACTTGAATGTAAGTGCTAGAGACACACACTTCCTATCCAGCCACTCCAAGGAAACAGTCACTGTGAGACAATGGCCTTGAAAGAACACACATGCCTCAGCCTGAGCATACCCCAGGCCCCCAGTAGAGGTGGATGGGAGATGGGGGTAGAAGCCTGGGGAAATGGAGAGGGACGGGACGTGTCTCCAGTCCTGAGGTGGCCAATGAGTAAGGTGACTCTACTTCCTGGTTGGCCCGATGGTCCCAATTTATGCCCACTGCCCTGGCCTCCCCCTGGAGTTCCACCTTCCACTCTCAAGATGCCTGGTTTGGACACTATACGGTCGCCCCAGGGTCTCTTCAAAAACAAAGCACTGACGCCCAATTGTCACGGACTGCAGGCTGCCCCAGCGGCAGGTTGGAGAGGAACAGGGAAGGGAAGTCAACAGGCCGCGCTGGGAGGGCAGGGCACCATCATCGGGGAGTCCTAGCATTTCAGGAGAGAAGTGAATCATCCCCTCACTTGAAAGCAGTGGTATGGAGGTCTCGCTGGAGCTCCCCTTGCCACCGGGACCGGCCTAATCGCTCCAAAATGCAGTAGGAGAAGTCGGGGAGCTTCAGGTCTGGGTCACCCTCCAAGCCTATCAAGGCCCTGTAACGCATGTCCTGGGAGGCAACGATGATCAGTCTCTTTCCCCACCTGCAAATGAGAAACAACCGCATGGAAGAAATAACTTGAAGTGATTTGAAGAAAATCAAAATGTGAAAAAACAGAACTTTAGAGAATCATCATTTTGTGCTGCTTCTTAGAAGTTCACAACAGCCCTGGCAAGGAGGTTTCCGTCCCCAAACTGCATGGTGTTTGAGCTGAACTGAGCCAACCCTGTCATCTTGCGTGGAGCCCTCCACAGTCTTGCCAGGACACTCAGACCAAAGCCCCAGCTCCTCGCCAGGGCCTGGAAAGTCCTATGCACCCTCTGCAGCTCTGCTTCTTACCCTCCACGGCCCTGCTGGTCCCAAAACAAGCTGCTTTCTCTGCCTGGCGGCTCCTCTCCCCTGGTCTGTAGGAGACTGATTCCTTCTCATCATTCAGGTCACTGCTTAGACATCACCTCCTCAGGCCTCCCTGAAAGTCTAGCCAGAGTATATCACCTACCTCTGACCAGTGCCGTATTCTTCACGGCACCCAGCACGCTGCAAAGTGGTATTTTTTTTTTTTTCCCCCAGACATTCGTGTCTGTCTCCTCCCTTCAAATTTAAGTGCTGTAAAAGTTGGTACATTGTTGACTTGTTCACTAGGACACCTTCAGAGCCTAGAATGATCGTGGTGTGGAGTACGGGCACTTGTTAAGTGAGTGAACTAACCTTCGGAACTAGACATAAATTTCAGAGTAAAAAATACAGGCACACCTGAGAGATACTGTCGGTTTGATTCCAGACCACTGCAGTAAAGCAAATACTGTAATAAAGTGAGTATCACGATAAAGCTAGCCAAATGAAATTTTTTGGTTTCCAGTGCATATAAAAGTATGTCTATATTATATTATAGTCTATTTAGTGTGCAATGACGTTATGTCTAAAAAGCAATGTGCATACCTTAATTAAAAATATTTATTGCTAAAAAATGCTAACCATCATCTGAACCTTTGGAAAATTGTAATCACGGATCCCAGATCACCATAACAAATATAGTAATAAAAAAGTTCAAAATATTGTGAAATGGCCAAAATATGATACAGAGACATGAATAAGCAAATGCTGTTGGAAAAAATGATGCCAGCAGACTTGCTTGATGCAGGGTTGTCACAAACCTTCCGTTTATTAAAAAATGCAGCATCTGTGAGCTCAGTAAGATGAGCTCAACTATGTAGTCAGTAGATCTGTAGTCTGTTGAAGACCAGACCAGGGAAAAATCATCAGTTCCTCCTACTGACCTGGGGTGTGAAAACAGAGAGAGGCCAAGAATACGTCCTGTCCGGCAAGGTCTTTCACACTGAGTGATGTGATGGAAGACAGGCCTTGTGGTCAGGTGTTTAAACAACAGAGCAATGAAATAGAGCAGGTGCTGGCCCAAGATGAGAGAGGTTGGTAGCTCATGAGCTCTTATGCATGGACCCTGGGTGACTCATCTGGGAAAGGGAGTGCTTGCAAGTGGGTATACCTCGATGCCAAGAAGTGAGTGAGTGATGGGTTCTCTGCCAGCACGCCCTCATGGGATCTCAGCTATAAGGCTTGGACCCTAAGAGTGTGTGAATGGAGTGGGCCGATCTGCCCAAGACATCAGCTTAGGTTAGCAGATAAGGCACTACGATGGAGTCTTGGTCTTAAGCGGTAGAGACTAGGCACAGAAAATGAATTTGTTTCATCATATTCCTCGGTCTGATGGTTCTCTCTCCTCCGACCCCACACCCACAGACTTCACTTCTACCACCAACTGGGCCAAAAGATCAAAGAAGAGGTTGTCTTCCTTATAACTCATGGCAGGTTCCTTTACATTGTTTGTGACCTACAATGAGTCTTCTGCAGCCATGGAAGCCTGCAGAATCATCCTTGAGAAGAATGGTAGGCTGTGAATACACATGAAAGATAGTCCACTTCCTGTGTCTGCATGTCACAGACTTAGTATCTACGCCTTCTCGTCTCAAAACAGGCTCACGAAGTCAAATTGGAAGAGGTCAGCCGGGAGAAGCAAGTTTGAGAACAGGGGACAGGCCTGTTGCTTTTCAAATGCACTCAGGTTTACTACACTGAACGTTATAATCCCAATATCTCCAGTTAGCTGACTCAGTGACTCCCGCGAGGCCAAAAGTGCTGAGTGTGATCCTCAGGCAGGATGTCAAATACTGATTAAGCACAATGCAAAGTACCAGAGATACCAAGATAAATAAAAGTGGCATCTCCCGGCAAGGAGCTCATAGTCCGCCGAAGGAGAAAGTCAAGAGAGTGAGCGATTACGCTAGGGCCCCAGAGCTAGCAACTCCGCTGGTCAAGCCTGTGGAATGCCATTGCGTGCGGAGCCCCCATTCCAGCCTGCATGTGGGAACAGAACGCACACATCGTAACCAGGGAACGCTCTCACAGGAGGGGATTCTAGAGTCAGCAGTCGGCGGGGTGGCTGAGGGACGAGGAAGCAGAACCCCCAAGTTTCCGGAGGCGTGAAGGAGCATGCCTTCCTGGGAGGCAAGTGGTGTGGCCTGGCTGGGAAGTCTGGGCTGGGCTCGCAAGCGAGAAAGCAGAAGGAAGGAGAGCTCAAGGGGTCAGTGGGACTCCACATCCTGGAGGGTCCTGCAATGCCATCGCGGGGAGTTCAGATGTCGTGACACAGGTCAGGGCTTGCAACTCCACACCCAACAGGACCATCCACTAGTCAACGTGCATTTTTAGGAGCTTTGAGGTTGCGCCACGCATATTCTAGGTCCTAGAGATACAGCCATAAACAAGACAGAGTTTCCGCCCTCAAGGGTTTATGCTCCAGCGAGGAAGGGGTGACGTGAATCAACACTTCAGACCATGTTTGGTACTGGGGTGCCTGGGTGGCTCAAGTCGGTTAAGCGCCCGACTCTTGATTTTGGGTCAGGTCATGATCTCAGGGTCGTGAGACTGAACTTCACGCGGGGCTCTGCCTGGGCGTAGAGCCTGCTCAAAATTCCTTCCCTCTCCCTTTGCGCCCCCCCCCCCCCCATGCTCACACTCTCTTGCTCTCTCTCTGTCTCAAAAAAAATAATAAATTTATTCAATAAGTAAGTAAATAATAAAAGACCATTTTTGGTACAACGACGAGTAACATAACGGTGCCTGGGCAACAAGGATGCTTTCTGAGGAGCCAAGTTGAAGACTGAAGAGGAGGGGGTGGAGATGGGAAGATTTGAGGCAGAACATTCTAAGCAGAAGGAACAGCGCACACCATAGCCCTGAGACAGAAATGAGCCGTGCATGTCTGGGCCACGGCACAAAAACTCAGGCTGGCTGAAGGGCTACACCTGGAGAGCTGGGGGGCAGAGGGTAGGTCCTACACAGCCTAACAGGCTAAGGTCAGCAGGCAGGCAGCTGCAGAGCATGGAGCCCTAGGTGGGACGTGGCTCACGGCTCTGGCCTATGTCACCAAGTAAAAATCAGTCCCAGGGCAGCCAGATCCTATGATTTTTTTTAAAGACAAACTAGAAATCCAGATTTTAAATATCAGCAATGAAATAAAATTAACAACAAACACCGTGCTGGCTAAACAAAGCATGTATATGGGGCACATGTGCCCAGTCGGAAACATCTCCTCAGTGACCAAGGCACTATTCATCACGATTCCGTCTTAGAGAAAAATGTGCCATGTGGTGTGGAAAGTTCCAGAGAGGAGAGGCAGGGGTGTCTAGCTGAGTGTGTGACTCTTGATGTCGGCTCAGGTCATGATCTCAGGGTCAGGGGGTTCCAGTTCCGCGTCAGGCTCTGGGCTTAGGGGGGAGGCTGCTTGGGATTCTCTCTTTCTAAAATAAATAAATCCTAAAAAAAAAAAAAAGAGAGAGAGAGAGAGAGAGAGAGGGAGGGAGATAGCAAGAAAGGAGGCAGGAGACTCTTGCACTATCCTGAGGCCAAAGGGGGTCTGAGATAAAGCTAGAAGGTCAAGTGCACAGGACTTGGTGGCCAGCTGAATGCAGAGTAAGTCCAGAGAGAAGGGGCCCCAGAGAGAAGTCTCAGGTTTGTGGCTCGTACAGCAGGAACATGGGAAGAGAAAATCACAAAAGAGGCAATGAAGGGAAGAGGAGGCAGGTTTGGGGTGAAGGAGTGTGACGCTCTGACTTCTGGGCACACCGAGGAAGGGGTTACTGAGCTCCACATGTGGCACTTGGGAGACATCTGGGGAAGAGACAGAGCCCTTGGGAGCAGCCCAACATTTAAGGGGTGGACAGAAGTCAGGGAGTCCAGGAGGGAGCTGGTGTGGATCGGCCAGAACAGAAAAACAAAGCAGGAAGCCACAGGGCAAAGCTTTAAAACTCCCTGACGGGGTGGAAGGGTCAAGGAGCTTAAGGGCCAAACGGCGTCCTGGGCTTGTTAGTAGGAATCTTAGAGGATAAGATTTCGGTGAAGAAATAAAGGCAGACATCAGTGGGCAGAGGAGTGAAGAGGAGAAAGGGCGAGGGTGGCTATTTCTTCCAGGAAGCACAGCTGCGAGCGGCCCGGAGCGATCTACAGTCATGGGGGATCCGAGGTCAAGAGAAGGTCCTGTTGTAAGACGGGCGAGTCATTATGGCTGAGTTGAGAGCCCCAGCAGGAAAGCGCGGGAAGGCGGAGAGGAGGAGGAAGAGAAGCAGAGCACAGCTTCTGGGGGCTTCTCATGGCCTCTGAGCTGCCGGAGAGGGGAAAGAGACGGGGAAAAGTTGCAAGCCGACGAAGATGAAAGTCGGCAGAGTTCCCACTGGCAGCTTTTCCCTGCTCTGTGAAGTGGGAAGGGAGGTGGGAGCGGGGACTGGCTGCAGAAGGTGACAACTTGCATTAGCCACTCGGGGAAACGGGACCCCTAGCCTGGACAAGAGAAGGAAAGGCATTGATTCAAATGAGAGCTGGCTGCTCTGCCCCACTGCACCAGGACTGGGGGGGGGGGGGTGGGGGCAAAAGGGAAAGAGAAAGGTAGGCCCCTGAACCAAATGAGCGCCACCAAGAGTGGGGTGCAGAAGGTGGAGCTTGCTCGGTGCCGGGCTGACAGACACACCGGTCCCCGTGCTCTGACTGTCCCTGCCCCCTGGCATCAGGGCAGGAGGGGCCCCTGAGGCTCCGACAGTGCACACGGGTTACCTGCCAAAGGCTTCCACCATCATACAACGGGGCTGTAAAGACTTGGTCCTGATGTCATTGGTTATGTTCTTCCTCTCCTTGAAGTACCGGCATGAGCCCTGGATGCCGTCCTTATTCTCTAAGATCATGTGAATGGGGTAGACATCCTCCAAAGCGACTGGATCCCTCCGGGACTCCAAAATTCCGGTTTCCAAGTCAATCTCTTCATACCTAAAAGGGGGAAAGCACAAACACCAAACCACAACTCAGCTTTGGAAATAATACACACTTGGCACATTCTTCTTTTCTTTCTTTCTTTTTTTTTTAAATTAGAGATTTTATTTATTTTTAGAAAGCGAGCACTCCAGGAGGGAGAGAAAGAGGTAAAGAATCTCAGGCGGACTTCACGCTGGGATCCCGAAGCAGGGCTGGATCTCACGACCCTGAGATCATGACCTGAGCTGAAACCAGAAACCGAGAGCTGGATGCTTAACTGACAGAGCCACCCAGGCGCCCCTGGCGCATTCTTCTGACGACCTCCCGCTGAGATCAGAGAGGAGTGAGCTCACTCGGTCCTCCAGCCTTGCAAATGCAGATTAGAGCAGCATTCCTGCCTTTCTACCCCAGAGAACACAGACCTTTCCAGGGCCCCCCAAATCCACCCCAGAAGCTAAATGCTCGAACCAGAACCATCTTACTGGCCTAAGTCACGGCCTTTCCGTTTCTCTCTAAATCCAATGCCTGCATGTTAACAATTTTCACCTCTGAATCCTCAGTCCTGTCTTCTCCTCTAAACACTGATCCTGTGTCTCCAGTTGTCTACCAAACACCTCGAATTCAAGGAGATCCAAATCAAAGTTAAGACTGCCTCTCTCCACCTCCAACGAAGTCCCTCCTTTCCACTTTCTCCCAGTTACGTCGTATCAATGCCATGGGGACAACTTTTCCTTATGCAGTCAGCCAAGTTAGGCTTTCCTTACAAACCCTGCTCGCAGCCTGAGCTAGTCTAGTTGAGGCTAAATCCCACTTAACACTTACCAGCCCTTTTCTTCCTCGCCTTCTCTGTGACCTCTCCCCTGCTTTATCCCTCATTCCCAAATCACATCTTCCACCATCTGCCAGGAGGCGGCTGTGGACTGCTGTCCTCCACCTCTCCAGCCACACCTTCCTAGGCTTCTTTGACGGTTCCTAGTTCTCCATCCAGCCTTTCAACAGTAGGTGCACCTGAGAGCCATGTCTTAGGCCTCCCAACACACCATATTCTCTTCCAGGGATGATCCTGGCTCATAGCTTTAATATCCAACCATACGGGATGACTCCCCATGTCCAGCTCTATTCCTCCCTCTGGCCTGCTTTCGCCCAAGGAATCCACATGTTTACTGAACAGAATCCTCACTTGGATCACCCAAAGGAACCTTGACTCAATGTGTCTCAAAGTACATTCAGCACCTTGCCCACCTCCCCCGAGACTCAAACACCTTGCTGCTCTTCTGTGTTCCCTACTAACAGTGACGGGCGTCAATATTCACGCAGGAGCCCGAACATCAGGAACCAGAAGCCATCGTCCCTGATTCCCCCCTCTCCTATACCCCACATCCAGTCACCAAATCCTCTTGATTCTTCTGCTTCATATGTCTTGATGCCATTTGCTTCTCTTATGTATTCTCACCTGCCCCATAGTAAGCAAAACAGATGGGGAGAACAAAGGCAAGAAGGAAATGTAGATGAAAATAAATTTCCTTATAACCTGCAGCCCATTGTTACTTAAGGCAGGATGAGTATAGTTCCTCCAGGAAGCTCCCATCTGTCTTAAAGTTGATGCTTCGCTGGAGGGAAAAACCAACCTTAGCTTGAAAATAGCCAGGCCTCCAGGATCCTGTGAGTCTTCTTTAACATAGGAGAGTCCTTTTGGAAACCTCCCTTTGTCTTTACTTCCCCCAACTTGAAAGTATATAAACTGGTCCCCCCATACAACCACAATGCTGCTCTTTCTGCCCCACCGGTCCTGTCCCCGTGCTTTAATGAAAGCCTTCTAGCACTGAAGACTTCTGCAGAATTCTTTCTCAGCTGTTGGCTCTGAACCCCAACCTACAAACCACATCAAATCGTGATTGGTTGGTTGTGATTGGATTACTAAAATCTCTCAACTTCACACTCTGCCCTCAGTCTGACCCTCCTTTGGGTTGGGGGTGGGGTGGGGCTTCCAATGGTTCTTTTGATAAAGGATAAACTCTTTAAGTAGATTAAAGACCACTGATTACTTCTCCAGTCCAATCTGATTAAGGGCAGAGAGGATTCTGTACCCCAAACTTCAAGGATTCAAATTCTGGGTTCTGTTCTTGCTAGCTGATAACCTTGAACAAGTCGCTTATCCTCTCTGTGCCCGACTTTTCTCTTCAGGAAAATGGGGGTGATAATATCCACCTCCTAAGGTTACTGGAAAAATTAACTTGCTATGTCAGGATCTTAGGAAGTCCCAGCTCACAATAAGCATATATGTAAGTGCCAACTATTATTCCCCATTCCCCACCTCCAATCCGACACTTCAACGAAACTTAACTTATTTCTCTTCTTTTAGGCTTTCACATTTGCTGTTCTCTATCCAGAATACTCTGCCAACTGGCCACCTAAATCCAATCTTTAAGTCTTGTTTTAGACAGTATTACCTCTGGGAACTTCTCTTCACAATTTGGCTTAACAGCACAGACTCTATAGAGACTGATTGCCTGGGTTCAAATGAACACTTGGTCACTTATAATCTCTGGAACGTTGGATAGGTTACTCAATGTACGACTCAGTTTCCTCTTCTGCAAAATGGGGACGATAACAGCACCTACTGCTGAGGATCAAGTGAGTTCACTCTCCTGAAGCTCCCAAAACAGAATCTTACGGTATAATACCAGGCCAATAATAAGCACTCAATAAATGCTAGCCGCTGTTGTCGTTGTTGTTGTTATTATTATTGCTCAGCTTATTATTATTGTTGCTAAGCTTGCTGTTATGCAGATCTCTAGTTGCCTTAGGCTCTCTAGTCCAGCACTGAACGAATGCCCCAGAAAGGGTGGCTAAACTCAACAGTCTCCAGTCTCGGTCTAAACTGACTTCCTTCTCACTACGAAAGAGGAGTACTCTTTGATGCTTACAGAATATCCCCCCCCCCCGGTCCTGCTCACCACCACCCAAACACCTACACGGACCGAATGGGACATCACTAGATGACCCCCAACTCCATCAGAGGCCCGGGCTCTGCCAGGCCCAAGGGACCCCAGCCAGCCTTACGCGGCGCCCCCCATCAGCCTCGCCGTCCTCCCCCCGCCCCCCGGCGCCACTCCTTTCCCCCGCCCCCTCCCGTCAGAACCTGGGCCCCTCCCAGCGCCCTCCGACGCCGGGCTCTGCGCCCGCCCGCCCGCCGGCCTCAGGGCCAGGCCGCTGACCGGTCCTGGAGCTGGAGGTCGGGTCGCTCCCGAGGCTCTTCATAGAAGCTGATGCCCGGGTGGGTAGCAAGGGCCCGCCAGAGGAACTCCTGCGTGTAGGGTTCCAGAGGCAGCGGGAAGGGCGGCACTCGCGTCTCCAGACGGCTCCACAGCGCGGGCAGACACAGGCCATCAAGCCCCTCCAGGGCCACCTCGTCCAACAACGACTCCAGCGCGTCCATTGCTAGTTCAGTTTGCAGCTCCCCGGGCGCCTGCGCACCAGGACACTAAGGGCCCTCCAGCGCGCCTGCGCAGAACAACAGGCAGCCCTGGGAGGCGGGTTGGAACTACGGATCGGAGGAGGGGTTCCAGAGCGCCGGCGTGACGTCACGCCCTTTGGGGGCGGGCTCAGTCCGCGGGGCTCCACCGCCATTGGTCCGGAACCCCGCAGTAACCAGGGGAACTGCAAACAGTGTAGGGGCCGCTTCCGGTTCGAGCACCCGGAACCGCCGCCTCAAGGGATGGACGGTGAGTGTCCGTGGGCCCCTCCGAGCGGTCGGGTGGTTATTCTCCTATCTCTCCCTCGGCTCCCTCGGACAGAATTCTAGGCAAGAGAGCCCGGGCCACCGCTGCCTGACCCAGGGTGTCCTCTGGTCAGAGG
This sequence comes from Potos flavus, assembly GCA_028534135.1. Classification (NCBI taxonomy): domain Eukaryota; kingdom Metazoa; phylum Chordata; class Mammalia; order Carnivora; family Procyonidae; genus Potos; species Potos flavus. The sequence continues at coordinate 15,246,673 of CM052890.1, read as the reverse complement.
GAAAGGGAGCCCTAGTGGTCCCGGAGGGGAAGAAGAGGCTGGAGGGAGTGGTCAGTGGTTTGGCCACTGTGCAGAGTTGTGTTGGTGTAGGAACCCGGTATAGGCCGAGGGCTCAGAAGAGGTTTAGAGTGGAAAGCAGAGGTAGAAATAGAAGTCTGAAGCGGAATCTTGTGTGTCTTCCTCGGATGTGGAACTGTGAAATCTGGGAGTTGGTATGGGGGTAAGCGTCATCCTGGGGAGTGCGGTCGGTCGTCAGCTACTGGGAAAACGGAGTTGGTAAGGTGGGTGGACGAAGTCGAGGGCGTACTCTTTTTCTGAGCTTTGATGTTAATAATTAGTACTGTTCAGTGCCAGGAACTCTGTAAGCGCTGTCAAGCAACACGTCGTTTAGCTTCATAACAGCCCTTTGAGGTTAGTGGTGTTATCCTGTTTTGCAAAGGAGGCTCAAAGAAGTTAACTTGCCCCAAATCAAACAACCAGCAAGTGGCAGAGTGAGTAAGAAACCCAGACACTCTGTCTCTGGAGTTAAATTATAGAGCTTTGATATTTGGAACATATTTCAGAGGCCCTTCATTCCCAGCGTTGCAAATGGATATATCTGCAGGGGCAAGTCTGGTGGGCTGAATTGGGCTGTGACTGAAAATCAATTCCCCTTTTGAAAGGAAAGCTTCTCACTCAGTTCCAACCAATTATTTTCCCAGGGCACTTCTCTAAATACCATGCCAGCCAATCAGCCTGATGGCTAGATGGGCCTCTGGGCCACTATTTAGGGTTCCCTGATTAGAATCATGGAATTGACCATTGAAAACAATCTAAAAATAGGCTACTCTGATCTCATTTTGAAGATAGGAAGACTAATGTCTAGACAGACTGTTAGGATCTGTGCTAGAATCCAGATCATTGTTCTCATTTCACCACTATCCCTTACTTCCGGGAATTTGTTCCTTGTATTCACTTAACGTAGTGTGGGGAAAATTTTTCTTTAATTGAACAGTCTGATATGTACTTAAGAGACGTCTTTGCCCTTTGTACTTTAGAGGTACTATAAAATGTCATTTTCAGTTTGCCTCGTGGAAAGTTCAATGTAACATTGCTACAGAACAATAGTTCTCAAATATTTTTGACCGCAGGACACCTTTATGCTCTTAACATCAAAAGAGCTTTATGTATATTATATCTATGATATTTACCATATCAGAAAGTAAAGCTGAGAACATCTTAGAACATTCATTTATCAATTACTTAAAAATAATAGTAAACTTGGGGTGCCTGGGTGGCTTAGTTGGTTAAGCATCTGGATCATGGTTTCGGCTCAGGTCATGATCTCATGGGTTATGAGATGGAGCCCTGAGTTGGGCTCCACACTCAGCAGGGAGTCTGCTTAAGATTCCTTCCCTCTGCCCCTCCCCACACTCGTGTGTGCTTTCTCTCTCTCTAAAATAAATCTTAAAAAAAAATAACAGTAAGCCTATCTGAATATAAATAATAGTTTTAATGAAAGATAGCTATGCTCCCCCCCCAAAAAAAATTAGTAGGAAGAGTAGCATTCTTTTACATTGTCTCAAATCTCTTCAATGTCTGGCTTGATAGGAAATAGCTAGACTCTCATTTCTCCTTCAGCAACCAAACTCTTGTGTTTTTTGGCTAGTGTATATGAAGAAAGTTTGGCCTCACACAGATTTTAATTAACTTTTCGAATAACTGTAGACGTTCTTTTTGATGCTACACCAAAACTTAGCACATGGTAGTTTCTTGAAGGGTACGTACAATGTGCTGTCTGAGACCATATTGGTGAACTTTTTGTTCTCTGTTACATTTAAAATCCTTTGGTTTATCTTGCCCTTTGTTCAGATAGTTTACCCATGTATGATTTTATTACATTAGGCATTGGTCTTTTGGAAAATGTTGGTCTACTGAGTTCTGCAAATCTTCCAAATGTTGACATTTCAAATTCCGTTATGTAATATCAAGTGGAATGTCGTTATACAATATGGAAAATCATATTTGTTAATATCACCACCTAGCTCATTTTTTAGAAAAAAAATTTAAGCTGCCAAACTCACGGTAGCAGAAACAAGTTTTCATTTGGTCAACAGACACTGTCAATTGTTTCCTTAAAGGGACTGGACTCACTTTCTTTTTTTTTTTTTTTTCATATTTGAGAAAATGTCTGTGAAAAACCCCGATCTGAATAACTACAGTTTGTTAGTTGTAGTCAAGTGAAAATGGCATTCTATACATATGCGGCTAGTTCAGGTGGTAACTCAAACAAGCACACACGAGTGTTTTCTGGGATCAACTATTATACTTTGGCTTGTAGCAGAAGTGCTTGGTGCGTACTTGCCGTTTTTTCGCACAGAATATTGAAAAGAAGAAATCGAGTAAAATTAATTTTTATAATTTCATAAGGGTATTCTTAGGTGAAAGTGATTTTTTGGTTGTTGTTGATTTATCGTGAGTACAGGGGGTAAAGAAAAAATGACTACTAGGACAGTTTGGTGCCTCTGCCTCGTAGCAGTTTTACCTACTGCTGTCTCATCATCCGTGCAGATAGCAACACAGTGATGTTTTAGAATTGTGATGAAAATAGTTTTGTCCTTATGAACCCATCTTCCTCCCAGGACCTAGGGAAAACAATTTGAGAAACATCGCTATAGATCATTTTCAAGAAGTGCCGCTCACTCTGTCATCATCTCGCTCATTCCTAGAGTGTAATCATGGCCCCATCAAGGAACCTGTTAATTTTCAGATTGGTTACAAAAAGGAAAAACTTTTGCCCTAAGATCAGATTTAGCATGCAAAGGATCCCTTTTCCAGTACAATTTTTAAGACTCAGATTTACAAAACAATCTTATAGGCACCTACCTGATGGGTAAAGTGAAGCATGCTGTGATGAACTGTGAATCTAGCCAACTAGATAAGCCAAGCCTGGCCTTGTCGAAAAGATGTTTAGTTCCCAAACTTACAAAAGCTTAAGTATCTACCAAATATCCCCAAACTGGATTGTAGTTTGGTTGATTCTGCATGTCCAAATCACCATGGCTTTTCACATTTTTCCTGGCCCATTGGCTTTGACTTTGGGCAAGTTTTATCTGGCTCTGCAATGCAGCGTAATGTAATGTTGATACATTTGGGGGGGCTGTACACCAGTGGATTCACATCTCAGCTGTGTGCTCTGACCTCTCTGAGCCTCAGTTTTCCTGTCAATAAAATGGAGCCAATGATAATGCTTACTTTGTTTGGTCTGGTAATCCACTGGTGAATTCAATGAGACTAGGCATGAATGCACTTATCACCAAGTCTGGCATATAAAAAGCACTTCCAACGTAGTAGCTAATGCCGTCATTATCTGCAAATGGGCAGACTTCAGCCGGCAGAAGAGGGAGGGAGGAATCCGATGAAACTCTCTAGCAAATAATAATCTTTGTAATTAGCTCTCTGTTTGTTTAAAGGAAAAGCTGACGTGTGACATTTTTTATTTACCTGAATGTAAACCAGCAACGTGTGAGTCTTTTGCTATGAAGTGTTCACCTTTATGTTAAAGTCACATTTCCTCCAGCGCTTCTGGAATATGAGATGGTTCAAGGAAAAAAAAATTTCTACTCAGTTTTCAAGGAACATAATAATTAGACAAAAGTTCAGCACATCAACATAATTAGAAAGGATTTTAAAGCTGTTCATTTGCTTTTCCTCTCCCTAGAGCAAATATTCAACATTTCCCCCGCTTATCCCGTTCATTTGCTTAGTACACTTTCTCAAAGAATTAATAATGCCAAGATGAAATTTAGCCTAGCTTGTCTAAATAATCCCAAACTGCAAAACGGGTGACGGTTGAATTAGTAAGATTTTGTTGAAAGTACGCTGTCAGCATGTCTGGTCTCTTCTGTTCTGGTACGGTATTCACCTGGGCTCCTGGTGATTTGTTGATTTCTCGTACTATTTAAAATAAGGCAAGCCAAAAATGATGTAAAAAAGAACAAAGCAAGCATTCAGCAGGCAAAATAAATGTGTGGTCCGTGGAGTCTCTATGTCTTCCTTCCTTCTTCGCACCCATCCTCGCATCAGATACAGTTCTTTTCCTCTTGTATTTCTCAGTATTCATCCCAACCTGTGATTTTTAGCTTACAGGAAGTTGACGCTCTATGTTTTGCTTATTCTTCCTTAGGACATTCATTTAGTAACTCCACATTTCAGTGCCTTCTGTGTGCTGGAATCCAG
>CM052890.1:15064661-15242355 GCA_028534135.1 Potos flavus | reverse complement strand
TTTTTTCACCTTTAAAAAAAAAAAAGGCAGGGACACCTGGGTGGCTCAGTTGGTTAAGCGGCTGCCTTCGGCTCAGGTTATGATCCCAGGGTCCTGGGATCAGGTCCCACATCGGGCTCCTTGCTCGGCGGGGAGCCTGCTTCTCCCTCTGCCTCTGCCTGCCACTCTGGCTGCTTGTGCTCTCTCTCTCTCTCTCTCTCTGACAAATAAATAAATAAAATCTTTAAAAAAAAAAAGCGATATAGCAGATTTGAAAATGAATTCTTTATACCAGAGTTATAAATTGGGGTCCTCTAAATGAATCAGCCCACAATCACGTTTCCTCGGTCCATAATGTTTTATTTTTTTCAATTTTTGAACGAGTTGTCAACACTGAAAAATTGAGGGATTTCTCATAAATATCTGGTTGTGGTATTTTCTTAACAAAGATCAATAAAATCTATTAACACCAAAGCAGAATTGTGCATGGCAGCAGCCTTTTCACAGCTGGAGCTAAATGGAGACCACCCCCCCTCCTTAACAGGAGGCACACTTTCCACTTTGCCACAGCACCTTCCTGACTGTACCCCTGCTCTCCCCCCCCCCCCCCCCCCATTGCATGCGTTCCTTGCCTGGGCCCCAGCGGCATCTAAAGTTACAATCCTGCTCTTGTATTCACCTGGGCAATTTTGGAAATCCCTACAGATTACTATTGCGTGGCACAATGTGCGGTATATGCTTGTTCTCTTCATTTTAATCTGAAAGAAAAAAGAGGGGGAATGTATTCTCTGCCCTGAAGAACTTTACAGTCTGATGAGAAAGCCAGTCATCAACAGCTAACCATAATCCCACATAGGAGTCCCTAGAAGATAATATCTGTAAAGGTCTTCCCCGTTCTCAAAGCAATCTGGCTCCCTGCCTGCTTTTGTAAATAAAGACTTATTGGAACACAGCTATGTCCACTTGCTTATAAATGCGTACAATCTATGGCTTTCTTCATGCCTCGGCGGCAAAGGTGGTTAGTTGTGGCAGAGACCATATAGTCCTTAAAGCCGAAACTCTTTACCATCTGGCCCTTCCCTGGAAAAGTTGGCCGACCGCTGCCATGCAGGATCCGATTTGATTCTTGAGACGGCTCCATATGACACTGTGTCATTGGGCCCATTTATAGCCCGCAGCTAGCAGAGAGCAGAACTAGGACTCAGCCAACTAAAGTGTACGCTCAACAAAGCAGGCATTCAGCAGGCAAAATAAATGTGTGGTCCATGGGGTCTCTATGTCTAGAGTATGTCATCAAAGACCTGTCTCAAGCTTGTCCTCGTCTGTCTGTGTGTGGCCAGGTTGTTAGACTTGGGAAGCGAGTCTGTGGACAAGGCCAACCCGTTAGGCTGGTTGAAGAGCACAGGTCAGAAGGCACTGCTCTTGCCTACCTCCTTGGATCGGTCAGGATCTGACCCTGTCTGTGGCTGCTCCTCTATTTCCAAGTAGGAGAGGGCTTACAAGGAGCAACGTGGTTAGTTGGAAGGAGGAGCTTGGGGCTGTTTACAGCTCACTTTATGTAAGAATAATGAAGTGTCCATTATCCTCAAGGGCACCAGATTGACTGCTGATAACCCACGGGTCTGAACAGCTTGACCCTTGTAACTTTAACAATTGCCCCGTGGACACAGCACCTTAAATCTAAGAATTTCCCTGGGGAAGCCATGTGCCTCCCTTCCCCATCCCTTGGTTGGTCTGCTGGTCTCCAGTCTCACGTTTAGATACCCACCTACCTACCCACCCTCATGTCCAGAGAGGTATTATGGTGGGCTGAACTGGGTCCATTGATATACTTTTCCATATTTAAAAGTAGTAGTTTCTCATAAAAACCTGGATTTGTCAGTCTCTTGATGGAAGGATGCTTTGGCCCAGCTGGGCCTGCATTCCCACAAAGCCCTGGTCCTCCAGCCCTGAATGTTGGTCCCCCTTGACCTTGGACATGTGATGACAGTTTGACCTCTTCTGGCTGGGGACGTCAGTCAGCAAGTGCCTTTTTCTTGCACTGAGAATATTAGCTTAAGCCTATAGACATCTGAAATTTCAACTGCTGCCCAAGCCAGCTTGGGAGACTGGCCATTTCTCGTGCACACCATATTCTTTCCCACCTCCCTCCCTTCCCCTTGCTGTGTTCCTCGGCAGCTGTCTCCTTTCAGGTTACCTCCACACTGTGGATTACGGCAACTGATACCACCTGCAAAATTAACTCCTCCCACATGGCGGGGTCTCTTGGCCCCCTCATGTATCCTGCTGTGTCACAGGTACTGGGCTCCATGACTTTCCTCTTCCTTGAGGATAGAGACCCACTCTCATTCCTTTGTCTACCCAGCACTTGGCCCCAGGACTGGCACAGGGAGATGTACATGCGTGTTTGCTGGGCTGACATTGTAACCAGGAAATGTAACTGATTTCTCCCTTGGTGAATTGCTGGCTGGTCTCCATAAAGCAGGCGGAGAATGAGCCCTCCTTGCAGCGAAGCCTACAGGCCAAGCTTCCAGAGATCTCAGCTGGTTCCTCTTTCGCTAAGGGGAAAAGCATGGTCCCCCCAGACATTATCCTTTGGAGTAGTTCAGGCCAGTCCTAATAATATGTCTTCACCTAGCTACCTTCACTTTACCCCCAGCCCCTATTGCGATCCTGTTCTCCCTCTACTTTGCAGTTAGCGTTTCTGTCCTCCTATTTTCTTTCCCGGCGGGGTCACCATCACTCCCACCTCCTGCCTCATTTTTGACTCTGATGCTACCTTGACCAGCCTTGGCTGATGGATTCTCCAGAGATAGCCCCTGACCTAACATGTCATTGGGGGATAGGAGGGTTACTGGTGAATGCAGCGCTAGGCCAGAAGTTGGATCACCAACCCATGCGGGGACCACCACACTCTTATAAACTCTGTGTGACTTTGCATTGCAATGTGTGTAGATGCCCGTGTGTGTGTGTGTGTGTGTGTGTTGTATGCATGTGCACATGCATGTCCATGCATTATCTCTCTCAAGACTCCCAAACTATTGAGGGGTGCTTGGGTGGCTCAGTTGGTTAGATGTCCGACTTTTGGTTTGGGCTCATGTCATGATCTTGGGGTCCTGAGATCGAGCCCCACGTCAGCTTGGCGCTCAGCAGAGTCTGCTTGTCCCTCTCCCTCCCCCCTCTGCTCCTCCCCCAACTCGCTCAAGCAGTCTCTCTCTCTAAAATAAATAAATAAATAGATAAAATCTAAAAAAAAAAAAAAAGAAAAAAGAATCCCAAACTATTTAGATACCTTTTTATGAACCTGTCTAAAATCAAAGACAGTTAGTGCCAGAAGAGACTTAACAGATCTAGTCCAGGGAACTTGATAGATTTCGGAACTCTTAAGGATCTTATGGAAGAATACAAGTTTAGAAGCCTGCAGGGGGCACCTGAGTGGCTCAGGCTGTTGGGTGTCTGCCTTTGGCTTGGGTCCTGATCCCTCCTGGGATTGAGTTCCACTGTTGGGCTCCTTGCTCAGCAGGGAGTCTGCTTCTCAATCTCTCTCTGCCTGTTTTTCCCCTTGCTTGTGGGCTCTCTCTCTCTCTACTCTGTCAAATAAATAAATGAAATCCTTAAAGAAAAATAAAAAGCCTGCAGGGACTAGGCAGGTGATGTAAGTGACTGCAGCATCCAGGGTGTATTTCATCATGCTGCTTTATGTCAGATTCTTTCAACACCTATATACACTTCGCATACCTGGGAATGTTCGTCAATTTCATAGAGAACTCGTTTGCCTACTAATTCCTTGAAGTACGCGGCTTCCTCCATCCCTCCGTCATCTGTAGAATAGAGGTAATAGTTGTCCCACCCCCTGGGGTTATTGTGAAAATTAAAAGCATTCATGGACACAAAGCCCTCTGATCAGGACCTGGTGCACAATAAGTCCGTATGTGTTCACTGCAGTTAGGATGATGACGATAATGATTCTCTCTTTTGCTGGAGATGTGCACACAAGGACCTTCATTTTCATCTTCGCTGTAGGAAAAAACCTCTCAGACCTGCTGATAAATGGCACCTTGGACTTGACCTCAGTGGCAGGGAAGACAACCAGCCAGCAGGGGCTGGGAACCAGAGGACACCACACCAGCTGCCAGGCCCCGTCCTCAGCTTCAGACCACTGTTGCCAGGCAGGAAGGCAAGTCCTGTGTTGCCAGATCGTTTAGGTTTGCAAAACAATCCAGAACTCAGGATTTTAAAATGTGATATCTCCCAAGCTGTAAAAAAAAAGAAAAAAATTTTTTTTTTTTTTTTTTTTTTTTTTTAAACGTTATGGGGACCAAACGTCTATGGGCTAGATTCAGCCAGTGAGAAACTTCTGATTTGGTCTGACCGCTGTCATTTATCAGATGTTGGGGCCATGGCCTGGGGAGTCAACATGCCTACACAGATGGGAAAACAGGTCCAAATCCATTTCTGTCCAGTGCCTCGCCACCTCGACACCTCCTAATGAGCCCTTGCAGTGGGAAGTCCTGCCTCTTGCATGATTTGAGATGGAGATTTTATTACCTTGAAAAACCAAGACAGAGGATTAGACTTGCTCTCCGGCTCTCCCCGTCTTCATGTTGGTGCCCGCTAGGTGAGAGCCCGTGGAGACCTACCAAGGGGGCTCCAGTTCTGAGGCCGCATGACCTTGGGAGGATTAGTTCCTTCATCTCTTGGTGCCTGGACTCTGAATTTATAAAATGGAGATTAATAGCAGGACGTCCTCATAGGGCTGCTATGAGAATCAAATGAATCCGCCTATTTAAAGCCCTTAAAATGGTACCCAGCACTTAATAGGCTCTCAGTAAAAATTAGCTGTCCGAGGAAGGAATGTATCTTTTTCTTTAGGATTCCGGGGGAAGCTCATGCATCATTTCCTATGTTTTCCAGGCCTCCTTGGCAGCTCCTTGTTGGGGGAAGGGAGGAATGGAATGCAAACACTCAAAGGACACTTTAATTTGGATACACACACACAAGCTCACATTGATTCACAAACGCAATGCCCCACTTGTAGTCAGTGAGGGGCTGGGTTGGCCTGTGTAGTTGGAATGGGTCTGGGAACTTGTATGATGGATACAGAGGTTGACCAAAGTACATTTTAGCCTGGGAAGCATGCTGTCACATAAGCCACTGATTAGATTACAGAAGTGTGGCATTTTCTTATCTTTACTGTTTCAAATGAAAAAAATCAATATTTTCCAATTATCTCCAGTGGTGTATTAAACTCACTTTGTCATATTTCATTTCACCATCTGAGAAAGAGCAGGGGGATAGGATCAGGAAAATACATTGTGAGAGAAGATGAAGTCTTTATAGCAGCTCATAGTCATGCCTCCTGTCCTCCCAGCATTGTCCATTCAAAAATTTGGTCATTCATTCATCACAGATTCTGGAAATGTCTAGATGTCCATTTCTTTCCACGCACTGTTCCAGGTATGGGAAATTCAGGGATTAAGAAAAAGCCAAACAGTGGCCATTTTGGGAGGGTATGGGGGAAGACAGACCACACCTATACTAACAAGAAAAAGATCAGACAGGGGCTGTGGAGAGGGTGAAAAGTAGGGAGGATGGTGGGCTAGTCCTCTCTGAGGAAGGAGGTCCCTTCAGGCTGAGATCTGATTGATAAGAAGGAGCCAACAGGAGAGGACCATGAGAGCAAAGGACCCGGAGCAGGAAGGAATTGTGAGTCCAAAGAGTAGAGGAAAGACTGGCGGGCTGCAGGGGTGCGTGGTGTGGGTGTGAGCATGCATGAGCGGAGAGCGAACCATGCAGAGGGAAACGCACTGGAGGGTTGAGCAGGCAAGGGATGCAGTCTCATTTTTAGTTGACTGCCATGGGAAAAGCCCAGTAATAACGGAGGCAGGAGTCCTGCCAGGTGGCTCTTCGACGATCAAGGGCCTCGCAGAGGGATGGTGGGGAAGAAGGGACAGATTCAAGAAACGTTTGGGAGCCAGAGTCCAAAAGAACCTGCTGAGATCCATGAACACACAGTCAGCCGTTTATGGGGGAGTGAACCACGTACTGTTAAGCACCTACTATGTGTAGGGCACCGTTCTAAGCTTTTCACATGTACTATCTTAACGTGGACAATAGACCGAAATGGAATCTCACTATCAGGGTTTCCAAACAGGTACTGAGAAGCTGAGGCAGACAGGCTGACCCACAGCCTACCCTCTCTGCCGCCGCACAGCATTGTCCCCAGGCTCTCATGTAATTATGAAGTCAGCCAAAGAATGCATGGCTAAGCATTTTTAGAAATGCACAAGCAAATGCGCGTAACGGTGTGCAGGTTATAAATAACCATTTCTAGCTGCCAGCTGCTGTTTGGGTTTGGAAAGGAAAAGAGGATCTTAGCATGACTTGTTTATCTCAGGTAATTTGGCAGTAAACTGGGCCCCAGGAATTTGAGTTACACAGAAAATGCAAAGGAAGAGTGACAGGGATATTGTTTCGGGCTTTCAGAAGACGGAATGTGACTTAAAGTCCCCAGAACCAGCCTGGAGGCGCGCATGGGGAATTGGAAGGAATCAGAAAGTGTGTCGCAGAGCCCACGTTTATGTGTCTTCCAAAACAGTCACGCTTTTTTTCTAACAGATTTCGGTTATCATGATGAGATTTCCTTAAAGGGCTCTCCCCGCTCCCCTGCAAAAATGGTCCATGGCATCGAGGTAAATAATGGGAGATTCTCCAGCCTTCTGCCTTGTTGCCTGTTAGGTTAGAATCTAGAAGCCTGCTTTGTTGGATCTGTATAGAGCTTTAAAAAATTCTTTTTTAATTACTAGTCAATATTTAAAACTTAGAAGCTTTCTCCTAATACTGGACTTCCCTGGAAAAATCCGATCCGATGAGACCGGGCCCATATTCCTGCATGGAAACTGGCAGCTGTGGCCAAGTAGAGATTCCCTGGGGCCACCTGGGTGGCTCAGTCGGTTAAGCGTCAGTCTTGGTTTTGGCTGGGGTCACGTTCAACAGCAATACCAAATAGCGATTCCCCTCAGGCTGGGTAGGTGCTCCCCAGGCTGCTCTGTCCCCACCCTGCCACCTTACTCTGCCACAGGTGTCTTTGCAAAGGCTGCAGGTGGAAGTCCAGGAAGCTGGGATGGGGCTAAAGGCCTGTGGGGGTGGGGTAGTAATGACCGTGGGGCTGGACTTGACACGAGGGGATGCTGGCAGGCAGCAGGGTGTAGCGAACACTGGATTAGCAGCCAGACGGACTGATTGTTAACCCAGTTCTTCCCCTTCCTTTGCTCTGACCTTGGGCAGGTTGCTTTACTTCTCTGAGCCACGTGGCTTTGTTGTTGTGCCTGATAGGGAGTCCCCAGAGCTGTCACCTGGGGAAGGAGCTCCAGGGGTAGGTGCTCAGTGAGCACGAGGAAACCACGATTCCCAGACAGCCCGTCCGGACAGGTCTCAGTTTTCCTTTCTTTGTTCTCCCTTCTTTTTCCTTTCTCATCTCTTCTGGCCATCTCATACGAACTTTGCCCTTAAATAAAGGAGCAGGTCACCAATAGCGTATTGGCTTAGCCAAGAAACCATTCCAGAAACCATTTGTCATCATTTCATTCTTACCTCTCACGCGTTACAGATCGATCTCTTAAAAGAAGACAGTTTGTCCTCCCAAAATACTGGGTTGTCTTTCTGGCAAGCTTTGGGGTGCTGAGCTTCCCAGAGGCTACTCCCATCTCCCCCCGGAAGACTCCCCCTTCTTGGGTTCCCTGATGGGAATAATCTACAGCATTTCCCATTGTATTTCTTTTAAAAATTTGCATCTGCCTTTGGACATTTAATATTTTAAGCTTCTTTTAATTTTTTCAAAAGGAAATAAGTCCACATACATCATTCAAAAATAAAAACATGTAAAAAGGAACAGCGATTTGTTGTCTTTGTACACGTAGGTTTGGGTGGTTCTTCATGCAAATAGAACCGACATTTATTCTTATTTTCCTCTATCTTAAAGAAAAGATCTCATAGTACATATACTTTCTGCCTATCGATTTTTTCACATAACACGACTATCTTATGTATAAGGAGCTTGCCCATTCTTTTTTCGAGCTTCCCAGTATTCTGTGCCATTGTGTGGATTCGCTGTATTTATTCAGCCAGTCCCTACTGACAGACGTATGGGCCATCTGCAACATTTGCTATAGCAGATTGTGATACAGTGAATACCTTTGTACATCCATTTCCTCTTTGTAGAGGTAATTCTTTGCCATGGATTCCTGAAAGTGCTATTGCTAGCCCAAAAGAAAAATGCACTTGGACTTTTGAGGATATTGTCAAAATACCTTCCAAAGGTATTTTGTGTCCACATACACATCCAAAGTGTCATTTTGCACTTCCCCTCTCTGCAATGCTCAAAAGTGCCGGCTTCCTAGCTCTTCCCAACAGTATGTTGTCAAACCGCTGATTTTTGCCAGTCCGATTAGTGAGATTAAGTGGTATTTCAGTGGTATATTTGTCATTTAAATTATATTCCATAGATATATGAAATGAGAGCAACATAAGCTCTCCTATTTAGACAACAGAAGAAATAAGCTCATTTTTGTGACCTCATGGCGGTACCATCCCCCCAGTAGAGAGAAACGAGTTCTTTGTTCAAAGCTCCTTTGTGGAGGGGAGGTCCCAGCATGGGCCCTTTCTGCCTGCAGGATTTCCACTGGATTTATTCTCCAAAGCCCAACTCTTCCTGCCAAGGCTAAGCATTTCACCTGAGCAGACAGGAATGAGTGTCTAATGCCAAGCCTGCCTTACCACTCTTGGCATCTTACAGTGTTTACCTGGCTGGCTGGCAACGCCATCTTCTTTGATCATTGGGAAATCATTTTTACCTAACCCCCTTACTAATTGCTCTAGGAGTCCAAAGTACATTAAGAAGCTGCATCACAGAAAGAATGGTTTACATCACACTCCCTCCCAGGTCCGTTCTCGTGGGCTTGTGCTTGTCTTTAACGCCCTGACTGCAGATCTGTGTGGCCTGGTGGTTAGGAGTGAAGGTTTCGGAGCCAGACTGCTCAGCTCCAGATCAAGTCTCCTCTGCTCACTAGCTGGGTGATTTGGGGCAAGTTTTCTCACCTCTTTGGGTCTCAGTGACCGCATCTGACAAGCGGGATAATAATAATGCCTGTTTCTTGGGTAGCTGAGAGCTGATTCAGAGACTTAGCCTGGAGCTCAGTGTCTGGCACAGAGTAAACCTGACTTAAGGAGAGCTGACATGGTAATAACGATGGTTAATATGATTGCGATATTAGTTACGATAACCATTAGGAGCACACTGAGCCCTGTCACTCACAAGCTACATCTCTGTGATCTGAAAAAGCAGTTCAATCACCCCCTCCAAGTTTGCTTCTCATTTCTTCCTTGGTTGGTACCAACGGGATAGTACTGTCCATCTAGAGCAAGAGTCAGCAGACTACAGCCTGGGAGCGAAATCCAGCCTGCCGCCTGTGTTTGTGAATAAAGTTTTATTGGAACACAGCAGCCTCCATTTGTTTACGTACAGTCTGGTGCTGCTCTCGCACCACAATGGCCGAGTGGAGTAGTTGCATCAGAGACTTTATGATTTTATGAACTTATGGCCTATAAGGTAAAAGATATTTACTCTCAGGGGCACCTGGGCGGCTCAGTTGGTTAGGCATCTGCTTTCGGCTCAGGTCATGATCTCAGAGTCCTGGGATCGAGCCTTGCATGGGGCTCTCCACTCAGCAGCGAGCCTGTCCCTCCCTCTCCCTTTGTGATCTCTCTTGCTTTTGCTCTCTCTTCAATAAATAAATAAAATCTTAAAAAAAGATAAAAATAGAAAATATTTACTCCCTGGTTCTTTACAGGACAAGTTTATTGACCCCTGACCCAGAGCAGTGGTTGTAAAGATGCAGGAGATAAAGCCTATGTGTTGATCCTGGCACATAGTAGGTGTGCAGTTGAGTGGAGCTGTGTCCCCTAAGCCTAAACATTCATGACTTGGTGCCTGGTTTTCGCCCTCCCTCCTTATCACTCTCCTTCTACCCTACAGGAAAAACAGAGGGAGTAATCAGCATGTGAATAGTTTAGTTAGAAATACTGCACAATGATATTATGCATATGTATTTTTATCATGTACCATACATTTCCATATGCACCAAATATTTCACATGTGCAGTAGACTACAGCAATGGATAGAAAAGACTGTGTCCAGGATGCCTGGGTGACTCAGTCGTTAAGCATCTGCCTTCGGCTCAGGTCGTGATCCCAGGGTCCTGGGATCGAGCCCCGCTTCAGGATCCGTGCTCGACGGGAAGCTTGCTTCTCCCTCTCCCACTCTCCCTGCTTGTGTTCCCTCTCTCGCTGTGTCTCTGTCAAATAAATAAATAAAATCTTAAAAAAAAAAAAAAGAACCTTTAAAAAACAACAAAAAAAGATTTTAAAAAAAACAACAACCAGAAAACGCTGTGTCCTGTGGACTGTACTTCACAGGAGGCTTACGGCTCTTTTAAGGGCAATTCTGATGCTGATTTTTCCCTTGCCTGATGGTTTCAGAAGCTGACTTCCAAGGAAGACTCACCTCCCTTCTGAATGTTAGCGCTGAATATTACAATCTGCATCTAAAGCAAAGTAAAACCAAAGTGTCAGAATCTTCTAACCATCGAAAATAAATCCAAAGTGCGGATAAAATTTCTGAAGTCCTAAGTGGGAGAATATTATATGCATTCATGTCTTTTTCATTTTCTGGGTTTTTTCCCCCCGTTCCCCAGGCACATGCCTATTTTATAATGTGAGGTACACATGTATCATTTACATTTGGCCTTATTTATCGTCTCATGCCTGAAACTGACAGGTCACCTTGCAAAAGGCAAGGGAACACCTCAATTTTGCAACCAGCATCTATTGATATTAATGTTACCTTCTTCCACCTCCCTCCCTGAGTGTCGTGAGAATACGAGATCTAAGTAGGAAGATACTTCGAGACGCTGAGTGCAGTAGACAGGTCTGGTGTAATCGCGTTCTTTCTGTCCTTGGCAAGAAGGAGCAGCCTCCACGTGGAGCTGCCCGGAGGAGAGAGGGGCTCACTAGTGTGAGGACCAGGCGTTCGATTACAAGTGTGTGTAATTAGCGTGGATTATCTTCATTGGAAAATAAGCCAATTATTTTCCAATTTAATGAATAAGCAGCTTCTAATGAACTCCAGTAGAGATTTGCTTTCCAATTTCAGTAGTTAAGTTCTGTGTTCTTTGTATTAATGAGTTGTTTTTATGGCCCACCTTAATGTTTTTCTTACTGTTCTCTATCCACCGGTGTAACAGAATTTTAGAGATGAAAAGCAACCCCAGAGGTGATTCAGCCTCTCATTTAAAGTTTAAAAAAAAAGAGGGGGGGTAGAAAATATGGCTCAGAAGGATCCTCTGGGATCCTTTGACTTATCCAAGATCCTATAACTGGTCCACTGTCCACTGGAGCAGGTCCCTAAGTGTGTGTCTGCACACGGCACCACAAGGGGCGCAGCCAGACTCTGGGAACTGCCGTGTTTGCCCCTGGACTAGCTCTGCTTCCCTTCTGCTCCCTGGCTCTGTTCTGGGGGCCCTTTCCCTGATGGCATCTTACTTATCTCGGCACTGCCTCTGCTAGTAGAACACTCTGGTCTGACCCCTGGTCTCCAACCCTCCCTGTCCCCTCCCAGCTCCAGGCCGATCTCCTGACCCTGCCCTGTGTGGCCTACGACCCAGCATGCCATCCTCTCTGGTCGGCCTGAGGACCTACAGTGAGTCCCTTGACTGACAGCTTAGGCCAGGGGCAGTCAAGGATTTCTGGGAGCTGTCCACCCTGGTTCCTCCTTCTAGAGCATCGGGGGTCAGGAGGTTGGGATAAAATGCGCCCAACAACCCAGATCCCCTGATCCTTAATTTTGGGGCTTTTTCTTAATTTTTTAAAATTAATAAACCATATTTTTAAGAGCAATTTTAGGTCCATAGCAAAAGTGGGTAGAAAGTACAGTGCGTTTTCATAGACCCCCTCCCATCCACACACACTGTAGCCTTACCCCACTGCTGACATCCAGCATCTCAGTGGTAGGTTAAGTGGATTTCTGTGGAACACAATGGCAGGCATGTAGTCAGTTTCAGATCACTTTGCTCTGCCTTGGCATTCTCTGGTAGTCTGTCCCCGGAGGCTTCTCTATCTTTCCAAACGAATTTCAAATTCCTGGAGCTGGGATTCTGACTGATTGCAATTGGGTTACTGAGGTTGGGGTCCTGTACACTCTTGGAGCTCCCCTCTGAGGACAAGGAGGCGAGTAAGAGAGAAGGAGGCAGCTTAGGGTGTCCTTATGAGCTGAGCAGATAACCCAAAGGACATCTACCCTACCATGATGTTTTATAATCCAGGGTCTCCTATAAATTCTCCAGCTGCCTCTTTTCCAAACCCTTTATTAATACTGGCCCCAAATTCTGGCCATTGCCAGAGGTTCATCTTTGGACCTTCGCTCTTCCCCTTATTCTCGCTTTCTTGGACAGAGTGTCCTCCCTTGACTTGTGCTTCATCACCGGCTATGAGGTCCCCCACTCCCTGCCCCCCACGCCCGTGTAGACCTACTGGAAGTGGCCACATCCAGAGACAAACATCTTTCCTCTGAGACTCAGTCCCCACTTCTTGCCTCTTGATAAGTCATCGCTAAGTCTTTTTGCTCCTGCTTTGGAGCACTCTTGGCTAATGGGACATGTGGTACTGATTTTCTCACAAATAGCCACCTGCGAGGAAAGCTGGATAATTTGGAAGACACATGGGCATTGCACAGAGGTTCCCATGTTATATTTTAAAACCAAGGCAATCCATTAATTTTCCATCAAGGAATCCTTTTATAAAGGACACTTCCATAAAAGTTGTGAAAACTGCATTTGGAACAGCATATTTAAACCGTATGATGTTGAGCTGTCGAATTCATGCATGCTTTCAAATGTTAGTTTTCCAGTTTTCTAAGAAAAGCAACGTTCTCTCTGAAATTGCCCGTTATATGGGAAATGTGGGTGATTACCGCTAATTCACATCTGTACCATCACCTAGGTAGTGAGTTTGGGGGTTTGGTGAAGCACACTGGTATGCACTCATCAAAGGTTATGTGTATGTGCACGGTGGAAGGCATTTTTGTGGAAGGCATTTTATATAATTCCAAACAATTTAATAAAAATGTAATTCGACTGGGAAATCTACCGTCGGCCCTGGCAGAGTGCAGATAATGTTCCCGATTAAAGAGCTGAGGCTTTGTTCATTACAGTCAAACAACGCGAGTGTGTGAATTACCATTTCCTTGCCGTTGGTCTATTTCAAGAGTATGCCATTTTCCCACTATAATAATAGGCTACATTTTCTTAAAATCATTTGATTATGATTGGTCCCGTCTATTCAGTTTGCAAATAAAAAGCTTTTGTGGTGATAAACTGGCTGTTTTAAAATAGCCTTAATCTCTGGTTCTGCTTTTGAACTGCTACAGGTCAGACTCTGCGAAAGGCTGACAGAAGCCGGTCATGCTCACGGGAGAAAAAGGAGGTAAATGTGTCACTGGTGAGGGTGGGTGGGAGGCAGCTCTGTTTGAAGGGAGCCTACTGGTGAATGAGTATTCCTGGATCTCCTACTTGTTTCTCTCTGAGTCTCCAGCTTGAATCCTGGACCAAAGGGTAGTTGGCACCTTGAGTTCTCAACCAAAGTGTCACTGGTAGTAACGATCTCTTAGGAAGTGTATCAGTTAGCTTCGTCTGTGTAACAAATTAAACCCACGTTTCAAGGATGTCAACAACAGTGCATTTAGGTCATGATTTTGTGGGCTGGCAATGTGGGCTCAGCAGTTCTTCTGATTTCAGCTGGACTCACTGTGCCTTTGCAGTGAGCATTGTGTCACCTTGGGGATGGCTGAGTACCAGTAGTGTGCTTCGGCTCTCTTTCAGTGCTTTCTCATCCACCAGCAAGCCTGCCAGCTTTGTTCTTCTGGGGGCTCAGGGGGTCAAGAGCATGAAGAGCAGAAGCTGCAGCCCCTCTTGAGCCCTGGGCTCAGAACCAGCATGGTGTCCCTTCTGCCAGCTTGGTTTTCTTTAAAGCAAGTCACAAGGTCAGGCCAGGTTGAAGGGGTGGGGAAATAGACCTCACTTCTGCATGGGAAATCTACAAATACCATGGCCATTCTTGAAACCTGCACCACTGAGCCCACCTGCTCTGTGCCCGGCAGAAGGGATGAGAGAGACACAGCCCCGATCTCACGGTGGGTGCAGCATAGATGGAAGGGATGTGCGGTGGGGTCATCATAACGCCTTCTGAGAAGAACAAAGAGAGTGGAATTACAGTACAGAAAAGGGCTCACCTGACTCTGCCAGTGGTCTCCAGAAAGGCATGCGGAAAAGCTGATATGCAGGCTGCCTCTTGAAGAATGAGCAGCAGTTTTCCGGGCCAGGTAAAGAGCATGGTCAAAGTCAAAGTCAGACACGGATAAGGAGGGTTGCAAGATTACTGAGCTGGAGGGTACAAAGTGGAAGCGAGGACCCAGAGGTTACTTCAGGGCCCTTGGATCAAGTCTCAAGCTCACAGGAGTTTGAATTTGAGTCTTATGTAGCCACAGATGGATGTAGGAGCAAAGGGTGTGAAGGCACGAGGCTCGTCATAAGTATCGACCAAATCTTGAGATTCATCCTGCATCCTCCGAGTTGGCCTCACCCTCAGCCAAGTGAAGCAGGTTGGGGTTGGACTGCAAAGGGCCATGGTTACTTTGCAGTGGGTGTCATCCTGTCCCCTCTTGGGTCCTTTCTCAGCTGTAGCCAGAACAGCCGGCGTGGGTTTCCTTATTTCAGCAACCTACCTGGAACAAGGGCTGGGACTTTGGTGCTGCTGAAAACAAATGTCAGCCCCGATGGCCATTCTAGAAACTGAACCAGGTGGATTCTGTCACTCCTTCTTGGTAGGAACATTTTTCTGGAAGCAGGAGCAGGTGTGCGTATCTCCCACGAAGTCCTTCCAGGGACTTGGAGGGTGGAACAGCTGGAACGGGAATGAGCTCAGGGCCACAGGCTCCCAGCCCCCCTCGGTGGAGTGACCTAGGGTGGGGACCAGCCTGCTCCCCGCCCCCCCAAAGCCAGGAACAAACTGTTTCAACCTAACCGAGGCCTTTGGTCACAGAGTAACATCATCACATTTATCCACCATAAGAGTTTTGCTGGAAATCGACAAAGCAGGGCAGCAGGTAACTGAGATACTGGTTTCCCCCTCTCTCTTTCTCCTTGGCAACAAGGGCTCCCTAATCGCTGCTTTCCTGGCTCCTCCCATCATGCCAGTTGCCCGAGAGCACTTCAGATCCCTCCTCTTCTGCAAAGTGCATGCAATGAGAGAAAAAGAGAGTGGAGAGGTTTATCACAATTTCTAAGTTTCACCCTGAAAGAGATTTAAAATGGTTTCAGGCCTTTCTGAAAAAGAGGGTGCTAACTCTCTTAACAGGGCTTTGTTTGGTTAGAGAAACAAGAGAAAGAAACGAATAGCAAGCTGCCAGAATGTTCATCTTGATCTATCAGAATATGCTTTTCCTCCCCACTTCCTCCTTCCACAACCCCCCGCCCCATCACCTGTGAAATCTATACTTCCTGACACTCATGCCTAACGCAGGATGCCAGGTAGAGATCAGACTCTGTCACTGTGAAAGGCAAGGGGAGGACGAGCTGGTTGGAATAGGCAGGCAGGTGCGTCGTGCAGCTTCGGTGGTGAGGTGACACCGGCCTCCTCACATTGGGGAAGGTGAACGTGCCGTTTCCTTCCTAGGTCGGGACTGGGTAGTTCTCCGTGTGGTCATGGGCCAGCCTGGCAAGGGGAGGAGGGGAGGCTGTTCACAGTGAGTCCGGCAGGCCAAATTCAGCCCCAAGATGTGTTTTATTTGGCCCAGACCCTATTCCATTTTTATAAAATTAGCTGTCCACATTTACAATTTTTGCATAAAAATGCGCACTTCTGGCTTCTTTAATGAAATGGAGAATGACAGCAGAGGCCTTATTCCCACGAAGCAACGCTGGCCCATGGCTGGTGTTTGGGGGCCCTCCATTCTGCCATCCCTGCCCTCCACACACACACCTGCTCCGCAGACCGGTGTCAGCAACCGCACTGTGACCGGGCCTGTGCTTTGTTTCGGTGGTCACAAACACTGCTGCCCGTTAGAATCGCCCTGGAGCTTTTTAAATACCCTGGAGTTGAGGCCTTTTTCCAAACCAGTTAAATCAGAATCTTTGGGGGTGGGACCCCCTCCAGCCACAATTGAGAGCTAGTGCTTGGCCCATATTAAGTAACCCCTGGCTCTCAGCTCGGGTCCTTCCCTGAGCACTGCAGGCCTGCATGGCCCCCAGACACCCTAGTTCTCCAGCCCTCCCACAGACACAGATAAACCCCCAGCAGGTGCTGGAGGAGGGAGCGCGGGCTTCCTGGAAGAGGCCGCATGAACCGAGGCTTTGGAAGAGCTCCAATCTTTTCAGAAACGTGCGTCCGGTGGTTAGCTTGAAGCCGGTAGATACTTTCCGTTTAGCTGGTAAAAATATTCTTGGCCTTGTCTCTAACAAGTATTCATGATTTCTGCCTGTGGAAGTTATATAGTGTTTATGGCCCTTGGTCTTGAATTATTCATGATTTTGAAATTGTGGTCATTGTAGTTTACTCAAAAATCATTAGGAAGTAAATTTATCACACAATGTTTAAAAAAGTGAAAAAGAAAACCACAAAGGAGGAAAAAAGATCTTTGTTCGTCAGCCCCCCAGCATCCATCCCATTGCCCATGGCACTGTGGGGCTCACGGCCACGGCACTGGAGACTGCACAGAGCCACCGGGGCCCCAAGAGACAGAGTTAGTACCCACGATGTACTCGTCCTGCCTCTGATCTCGGTCATATGACCTTGGATGATTCTCTGGACCCCTCTCACTGCCTTTTGAGATTTCTGTTTACTAGGCAGTAATGTGTCGAAGTAGCCTGCACAGTGCCAGATCCGTAGTAAGCATTCCATAAATGTTAGTTGTTATGTTATTTTAATCATTTCTTAGCCTGTCTAATATTTAACAGAGAGGTATTCTTGTCCTTGGACAGAGAAGGTGCCCGATTGTACTTTTTACTGAAGGGGTCTCCCTTGCTCCAGCTGGACTGGGGGCTGATTCCATCCTTCCAATCTCCTGGCTGTGTGCCCCCAGGCAGGCTAGATCCAGCGCCCCTACTCCGAACCAGCCTGAGAGTCTTCCGTGATAATGGACTGCCTTCTTTTGTAGCTGATTGGGGATTCTGAAAAATGCTCTTAACAGCACGCTCATCTGCTGAGCTCACTTTGTAAAGGACTGCAGAAGTCATTTAACTCAACCACCTAGAAAATGTTGAGCTTTCCCTCTGCATGCACGTACAAGCACACACCCTCATACACGCGCATGCACACGCGTGCACACACACACACACACACACACACACGAGCACTTCCTGCTGTTAAGCAAAGCCTTTCAATGCAAGGACTAGAGACTCCTTCCATCTTTGCCACGCAAAAGAGGAACTGGATTTCAGGAGAACACAGCAAAGGAGGGAGTCCAGGATTTGGCTGCCTCCAGGGATGGGGAAAGCCTGATGACCCTCTCTGTACGATCACGGACATGCCACCGCTTCTCTCTGGTCTGTGCACCTCGTCATTGTCTCGCCCTTCTCTACCCTTCCTTCTCCTTCTCTCCCTCCCTTCTCCCAGTTCAGAAGCACAGAGTCTGATTAACCTGGTAGTCAATACCAAAGGGTATTTGGGGGACACAGTGCTCCTACTATCAGCACCCCACATGCCCTCCCAAGAAGCAAACGCAGTAAGTAATGGCTTGTGTGTCCTTCCAGAAATCTTCTATAGACATGCAGCTATGCAGAACATATCTGTCCCTCTTTGTCCCCCTGATAATACAAGAACACGTGATGCTTTTTATTGGATTTTTTTTTTTTTTTACTTACTAATATGTCTTGGAGAACATTTCATAGTGGGACATGTGCTCAGACCTCATCCATTCCTCTTTATGGCTGCGTAGTGCTCCACTGTGAATTCATGGAAACACAGTACTTTCTCTGAAACCCTTGGGGCCAGATGTGTTTCACTGTTTTAGAATTTAGAAAGTAATACCATCCGGTGTCCCAGTGTGGCCTGGGACAACACCCTATAATCAAACACATTAACATTTCTGCAGGGAAATATGAATATTCATACTAAGTATATAGACAAAGGCTGTAAGTTTTGTGTCAGTTCAGATCAGGTTTTGATACCAAGTAAATGCGTGTAAGGGAGCGTGGACCCGTCCGGAGATATGTTACCGCTCCTGGTTGACGACTCTCTAGGCTGCTACAAGAATTTGCTAGCGGAAGCGCACTCTAAAGAATATCCTAGAGCAGACATCTTTGTGCGCATGTCCAAAGGTGAAATTCTTAAAAGTGGAATGACTGGCTCAAAGGGTAGCTCTTTTTAAAAACAGACATTTCCATCTGGTCTCCCAACAGCGTGAGAGAGGCAAAGCTTTTGTTCCAGGCCACTTCGTGGCATGCTGGCCACAGCAAAGTGTGGCTGCCCACACCAGCACCATTCAGTGGCCGCTCCCATATGCTCTCTAGTCCACTTTCCTCAGCAGGGAGTAGGAGCAGGGCAGCTGTCCTGAGAAGGACTGGGAGGAATGTCCAGCACCTCAATTTCTGAAAGCCATTTTTCCTGGGCCCTTGGCCCTGAGCACCTCCTTTGGCTGGTTGCCAGAGCACCAGTGGGACTGGTGACTTGTAAATTTCAGACTCCAGTGGCATGCAGTGAACATGCCCTTCCTCTTCCTCATTTCAGATCCCAGCCTTCTTGCCACTTCAGCCTTCTGGGGAATGGGCCGTTGGCCCTTCCGTATTTACAGATCTCAACCCCTTTGTTTAAAAATTTAAAAAAATTTTTGAAAAAGTAAAAAAAATAAAAATTTTAAAAATAACCAAAAAAAAAAAGAAGAAGAAGGAGAAGGAGGAAGAGGAGGAGGAGGGGGGAGGAAAAAAGACAATGCAGGCTGATACCCCTATATTACAGGAGCCTGTCCTGTATGACAGCTGACATTCCAAATCTGTACTTTTCCCAGAATGAAAGCTTTTAGTTCACATTTCTGGGCAGAGAAGGACTAAATCCATTTTTCATCCAATTGCCAACCGCGTTCCCCGTTGCGAAGTTACAATTGTCAGCCTTTCGGCCCTTTGAGGTCTTGGTCTCTGTAGCTCCGAGAATTTGGAGGTGGGGGGGGCCCCTCGTGACACCAACAACTTCTTTTTTTTTTTTTTTAGGATTTTATTTATTTATTTGACAGAGAGAGAGAGATCACAAGTAAGCAGAGAGGCAGGCAGAGAGAGAGGGGGAAGCAGGCTCCCCAACACCAACAACTTCTGATCGCTCCAGGGCAAACAAGTCACGTGGCAGGGTTCAAAGCCACTTAGCAAAGTAGTGGATCCTGGGAACGCTGAAAGCAAACAGCCTGGATTCCTAGCCCACCACCCCCCCATCACTCAGGCCAGTTGCCTATCCTGCCTGTGACTCGACCTTCTCTTCTAAGGAGTAGGGATCGTAGAGAGGCTGCATCAGAGGGTCGTGGGAAGAATTCAGTGATTTAATACATGTAAAGTCCTGGCAAGAGTGCTTGGCACCCACGGAGCTCAGTAAATGTTGTGTGCTATAATTTAGGACTGGCAAGGGCAAAGTCTAGCCTGTTTAGAAAGCTAGTCCCTTCAGAGTCAGAGGTGGTTGAGAGGTCTTACCACGGAAAAACAGGCCACAAGTGGGCCAGTGTACCTCACCCCTTTGAGGGTGATGGAAACTCATTGCACCGAATGGCCAGCCTGCTCTGAGACCCCCGCAGTCAGGCCGGGAACCCAGGAGACGCGTCTGCAGACACAGTGCCCGTAACCCACATTTGACAGCAGGGCCAAGATGCGAGCCTCGGAAAGCAAAGAGAATCAATTTCTGATAAAATGCCAGGAAGGAGATTGACGCGTCAGAAACCTTTCTGGTATCAGCTTAGCTTCCAGCACAAGATTAAACTCTAGGAAAAACCCATCAGAGAGCTGCAATTTGAGACCAGAAAGAGATAATGTTGACAGCTTCCCCTGCCCAGGTCTGTTTTGGGTAAACAATGTGCCCTTCAACAGAGCTTCATCAAAGTTTTCTCTATTTCCAGATCCAAGGCATGAAATTGCCTTGAAAGTGTCTCTCTCTACCTCCCCACCACCAAATTCACTTTGTGGAATACAGAATGTGGTTAGAAATGAGAATGATACTAAGAGAAGGAGCTTCCTGTGAATGCCTCTTGAAAGGCGTGTCTGCTGGGGGAAAAGGGCCTGTGGGAACTATCCCTTCAGTCTGTGGACACTTCTGGAAGAGCAGGACGAGGGCCATGTCAGTGCCAGGGCATGCACGTGGGCTCCAGCCACCACTGCTGACCGTGGGCACACTTACTGTCCCCTCCCTGGGCCTCCATTTCCTCTGTGTCCCCCAGGTCTGCCAAGAGCCATTGGTTCTGTGACCCCCACTTCCTTAGGGTTCCCAGGCTGACTGACTCTCAGACTCTGTTCAGGCGATAGGAGCCTTCTTCAAACTAGCTTCAGCCAGAAGGGGACTTTAGTTGCCTCACCTAGCTGAAAAGTTCAGGGGTGGACCACACCAGGCATGGCTGGAGATGGGTTCTCACTTAGTCCCTCTAGACTCATCCAGGACAGCCCCCCTGCCTTCCCCGACAGGCTGTTCCATCTCAGAGCAAGCTGACAACCAGCAGCCCCAGGCTCGCTGCATAGAGGCAGGAGGACACATCAGGGGGACGGGCACAGGGCAGCTCAGGAAACACCTAGGCACCCAGAATGCTCACTTTGGAAATGTCCCTGATGGCCGTGGCCTCTGCTGTGTTGCAAATGACGGGATTTCTTAATGTCCTCGTGCAGGGACACACACTGGACAGCATTGGCGCAGCAAATAGGCTGCATGTGGCTGCAGCCTTTATTTGGCCATCTTGGGAGCGAGGCCCCAAGAGCAAGGATCAGTTTCTTGATCTGTAAAATGGGCATCTTCGGTCCTTCCTCCCCAGTCTGAGGACTCAAGGGAGGTAGAGAGAGATGAACACATGAAGCCCAGCCCCACTCGGGTCACTGACTAGCTCTCCCACAGGCCACTTTCCCTCTTTTCCCCATGGACCCTATTGCCAGTTCAGAATTCGGAGTTTCGGCCCCTCCTGGGACCGAAAGATGGCGCAGGTGAGTAGGGAGGCAGGGGCAATGACAGCCAGATCACACCAAGCCAAGCTGGTCTGATACTCACTCTCTGCATCCCCAAGTGTAGTTAATGACCGCTGGATTCTAATCCAAGGCCGATGAAGAGAGTGTGTGCTCCTCCCTGCCCCCACTATATGATTCAGCCCAAAACCACGAAGCAAATATAAGCAAATTCATTGAAGTTCTCCACTTCTTTTCTGTTCCTTTTTTTGATCTAGAAACCTAAATTCTTCGAAAAAAATATTCTTTGGGCGGCTCATACTTTGTTGATGCCCTGGAAGATGGTTGGCACAAGAGAGATGGAATGGCAGGAAGGGTCAAGGACAGGACAGGAGTCTAGCCCAGACTGTCGGCGCTTGCATCCCAGCTCTAGCTGTGGGGACTTTGGCAAGTTACATGCTTCCGTTATGTAGGTCTGTGCCTCAGTTTCCCCATCTGCGGGATGGAACTGAAAATGGAGTACTCGTACATGTGTGTCGTCCTCCCTTCCCCCCGGGGGGCGTCCTGTCCAGCTGTGCCGTCAGCAGAGGGAGCACCAGAGGCGGGGCTGGTCCATCCACACCAGCAGGCACCCACCTGGCTGGGGCCCGCATTAGACATTTTTTGTCTCTTTCTGATTCCAGAACTAATGGATGCTGAATGTTGAGAAATTAGAAAATAGGGAAAAGGTACGCCAGTCTGTCATTATCCTACCACCTAGGTCATTCCACTCACTTGCTTTCATGTTTCCTTCTGGCTTTTTTGTGCACAAGTACCTATATGTCAGGATTAGGATTGTGCTACAGGACAATTAGAAATGCCTGCCTTCCAGGGTGCCTGGGTGGCTCCGTCAGTTAAGCAACTGATTCTTGATTGCGGCTCAGGTCATGATCTCGGGGTCGTGAGATCGAGCCCCACGTTGGGCTCCACACTGAGTGTGGAGCTTGCTCGAGATTCTCTCTGTCCCTTTCCCTCTGCCCCTCCCCTTGCTTACTCACTCTTTCTCTCTAAAAAAAAAAAAAGAAAAGAAAAAGAAAACAAAATGCCTATCTTCCATTCTTATTTTTAGCTTTTTATTTATTGAGATATAACTTACAATAAATAGATGATCTTAAGTACATAGTTTTAAAAATTTGTACAAGTGATTACACATGGAAATAACCCGTTCTCAGTGGAATGTTCATCTTTCCAGACTACATTCTATTTGTACAATTCTGTTCCTTGTTTCCATGAGGAGGTATTTGGCTGCACAGAACAGAAAACCCAACTAATAATGGCCTAAATTGGGGGTCAGCAATCTTTTTTGGTAAAAGGTCAGATAATACATGTTTTAGGCTTCATAGGCCACATGTCTCTATCACAGCTACTTAGCTCTAACATTATAGCAGGAAGGCAGCCATATGCAATATGTAAATGAATGGGCGTGGCTGTGTTCCAATAAAACTTTATTTACAAAGACAGATGGCAGGCCAGATTTGGCCTATAGGTTGTAATTGGCTCACCCTCGGCTTGATAGCAGGGATTTGTGTGGCTCCAGTGGCAGGAAATCTGGAAATACCCTTATAATAAAAACCTAATTCACATTCCTACCAAAAATACTTGAGAATGCTGGCAACCTTGCCAGTAGTGGGTATTAACAGCCTTTTATGTTTTTGCCAGTATTCTTTGTCCTTATTCCTGCGTTTTGGGTAAATGCCGCTCCCTCATCTTCCAGCTCAGTGATTTTCTCTCTTTCTGTATCGAGGCTGCTCTTCACTGTCTTTTGATCTTTTTATTTTGATGATTAAATCTTTCACTCGTGATTTCTAATTAATTCTTCTCCATACTAGGTTATTCATGTCTGATGGAGACAATGTCCCCCGTTATCCCTCTAAGAGTATTAAATACACTTAAAATGTCTCTATTTGCATCACTATCCCGATGTCTTTGGTTGTTGTCCTTCTGTTAATTGGGTCGCCCCCTCTTTTTCATGGTGTGAGTTTTCCTGGAATGTTTGGTGATTTATGAATATGTGCTTCTTCTGTGTTCTGTGACCTCCTGTTTTCTTGTCTGTGGATGTATTTCTTTTTTTTTTTTTTTTTTTTTTGCGAGAGAGCGCAAGTGAGCTAGGGGGGAGGGACAGGGAGAGAGAGAATCTTAAGCAGGCTCCACACCCAGCCCAGAGCCTGATGTAGGGCTCGATCTCATGACCCTAAGATCATGACCTGAGCCAAAATCAAGAGTCAGATGCTCAACCGACTGAGCCACCCAGGTGCCCCCAGACGCATTTCCTTTTAGCTGCCAGTGATTGAGTCAGAGGTACGGAACTTGCTACGAGAAGTGTGGTGCTAATAGTTTGTCTTCTGAGCACAGGATCTTTCTTTTCCTTCTGGATATGTCCTGCTTTTCTGTCCCAGAGACCCACAGTCGCAGATCCTCCAAGCTAGGTGGACCAAAGAGCTACCTGTTAGTGCCCCCACGTGAGTTTGCAATCCGTGTCTTTGAACTCTGACTTCGGATCATCTCCTCTCCCCAGAGAACATATCGCCTCCTGGTTTGGAGCAGCCCACAACTCCCTTCCCTTTTTGCAGCAAGCCCTCCTAGCTTCTGATTTGGTCCCTGTTTCTTTTCATTAACCCAGTTCTCTCTGGCGTCCCTTTCTCAGGGATATCTCGACATTTTGACTCTGCCAGGAGCACCCCTCCTTATTCCCCCATCCTCTTATGGACTTTAGATGGGGGGCATTTCAGTGGGCTTGGGCAGGAGAGGTTAATGTACCTACCCTTGGTCTTCCCAACTCGATTCAGTCTCAAGGTGACTTCTTGTTACAGTTTTAGCCTTCCTGGTAACCTTCATCTGAACAAGTTCATCTTTCTCTAAAAATACACTATGTTGGAACCAGACCGAACATTCCAACTATGAACCGATCCACGTAGACTATAGAGATGGGTTCAGATACTAACTCTGCTCTCTACTCCGTTGGTCAAGTCCATTGACTTCTCTAAGCCCCTGCCTCCCCAGCTGTTGAATGGGAGGAATGATCATAGCACCCACCTCCCAGGTTCATGAGACTATCAACTGAAACAGTACATCAAGAGTTTAACATGGGGCCTAGCAAACAGTAGGTGCCAGAACACGTTGCTTCCCTTCCTCTTATTCTAAGCAATTTCCAGCACATTGTGTGTGCTGTGGCGGCGGTAGCTTTTGGCGGCCACACCACGCTGTTAGCTCACGCTGTTAGCTCATACCGAGCACATTAGCAAAAGGCTCCATCTTCGTCTCATGAACTTGCCTCCAGCCAGACTTCTCTCCTAGTGCCTCTCCTTGTACAGGACCTTTACCTTGGCTGTGCTGCACTCTATCAAGCTGTTCTCGATCCATCTCCAGCCTATAGAAATTGATCTGAGCACAGATTCCGTCATCCAGCTCATCATTCCATGTGCCTCTCATCTGAATGTCATCTGCAGACTTCAAAGCAGCCTTCAATGGCCAGATCTAGCCATTGATAAAATGATGGCTTGGGATAGGACCAAGGACAAAACCCCATGGCACGCCACCCTTCAGGGGAAGAGTAATTTAGATGACTGCACAAAGTTGATTAATTTGTCCAGTTCCTGTAATCATCTGTCCTTGTGGCTTGATTATAATAATAACATTAGAAACCATGTACACGGTCTTATCTGCCACAGGCCAGGCACTGAGGTAAGCACTTTTCCTATATCACTTGTATTATAACAAGTCTGCAAGGTAAGTATTTACATTACCTAGGACTCTGTTTAAAACAAAACAAAACAAAAAACTTTAGCTTTAGGAGAAGAAGGACTCTATTACTTCGTTACAAGACTCTGCAGTGTAGGGGCGCCTGAGCGGCTCAGTCATTTGGGTGGCTGACTCTTGATTTCTGCTCATGTCATGATCTCAGGGTTCTGGGATCAAGCCCTGCATCCGGCTCTGTACTCGGAGGAGTACAGAAAATCTTCTGCTTGAGGAGTCTTTCTCTTCCCCTCCCCCTGCTCGCTCATGCACTCTCTCTCTCTCTCAGGTAAATAAATAAATCATAAAAAAGAAAAAAGACTCTACAGTGTAGGCACCTCCCAGAAGCCAAGGGCAGGGACACACCTGGGTGTCAAGAACCAGAGCCTGTGACCTTCTAGGTGAACCAGGAAATCCTCCCTCGGTGGCTCTTATCTTTAGGTCTGTCGGCATCTGTCACTCTTCGCACTTGGTACAAACCAGCTTTCTCTCCTTCTCAGTTCGCCTGGCAGAAAGTCGCCCCACAACACCTGAGCTCACGTTGTTCCTTTCAAGAGAGCTTCCAGATCCTCCCTGAGCCTATCAGTCCCAGTTCTGCAGGATTAGTGGCCCTGCCTGGGTCAGGGGCCTGCTCCTGGTCCAGGCACGTGCGGTGAGCAGCAGGGTTGTCCTGTCTGGACGTGGCCTATGGGAGTCTCAGTGCTGTAACCTGCAGCCATGGAATAGGCCGATGTCCAGAGTCCCCCTCTACATTTTACAAATGAAAGAGAGACCCAAAGTCACACAGCCAGTAAGTAGAGGGACCAGGACTTGACCGTGATTTTTGTCTGATGCTCAAGCTCATGTCCATACAACATGCTCCCCGTACCCTGGGCCACATTGTCCCAGGATGACTTTTTTTTTTTTTTAAGATTTTATTTATTTATTTGACAGAGAGAGAGAGATCACAAGTAGGCAGAGAGGCAGGCAGAGAGAGAGGGGGAAGCAGGCTCCCTGCTGAGCAGAGAGCCCGATGCGGGGCTCGATCCCAGGACCCTGAGATCATGACCTGAGCCGAAGGCAGAGGCTTTAACCCACTGAGCCACCCAGGCGTCCCTCCAGGATGACTTCTATGATGAGGTCGATAAGGGCTGGCCAGGGTCTCAGGCCAGTGAGGTCAGGACCACCTTGTGTCATCACCACGGCCCAGCCCCAGCCCAGGGCCCTGAGATCCTTGGCTGGCTGGCTTGCCTGTTTCTTTAGTGACTCAGCTGATGCCCTTACAGCTCTCATAACTTTGTGGAGGGACCTGATACTTAAGACTATAACCACAGACTCTGGAGTCCAGTAAAGCTAGATTCAAATTCTAGGGGTTTCACTTTTTAACTGGTGACTCTCTATGCCTCAGTTTCCATAACTGTAAAGTGGAGATTATGCAGATACCTACTTTATCAGTTGTTATGATGATTCAGTGAGCTAATAACCTGTAAACACCATGTGGCCAGCACAGAGTAATCGATTCTATAAATGGTAGTAGTTTATCAGCTCTGGAACAAGGAGAAAGTCCAGGAGTCCAGAGGAGAAAGCCTGTAACTGAGCCAACAGGATAGCGAGGGGAACGTGGGTTGGCCAGGGTTTCAAGGAAGAAATGACACTGAAGCTGGAACAATGAATGGGTAGGAGGATTGGGGTAACAGGCAAAAAAGAACAGGTGCAAACACGTGAGCATACACAGGAATTCGAGGGGCCAGCAAGCAGTTTGTTGGGAGAGAAGCAAAGAATACGTACTAGGAGCAAAGGGGGTGACTGGGGCCCCACAGAGAAAACTTTGCTCATTCATACGTGGACTTAGCCAATATTTGTCAATTACCTGCTGTGTCCCTGGCACTGTCCATGGTCCTGTCGGTTCTGCAGTGAAGAAACACACAAATCCACACCTTCGTGGAGCTCGTGTCCTGGTGGTTGGGGCAGACCCTGGCAAATGAATAAGTGAAATATGAAGGGTATCAGAGCAAAAAAATAAAGCAGAGAAGGGGCTGGGGAGTGCTGGGCTGGGGTCCTCAGGAAGGCCTCCCCAAGAAGGGAGCAGAGACTAAAGGAAGGAAGGAGGAGAGAGCTGGGACAGAAGTCCTGAGGATGGAGGCTGTGTGGCTGAGTTAGCGGGGGGATGAGGTGCAGGGAGGGGGGAGGCAAGGACACTGGGGGAAAGGCCGGGTCGTGTAGGGCCTTGTGGCCATTTAGAAGGATTTGGGCTTTTGTCTGAGTGAGGAGCATTTGGAGCAGGAGAGGGCCAGAACCAAACATTTTAGCAGCATGTGCTCTCCAGCTGTGTGTGTGGATAGACTCTGGGACAAGGGCAGAAGCAGGAAATCGCTGGGGGTTCCGGCAGAATCCCCGTGGAGGTGATGGTGGCTGGGATTGGGGGCAGTGGAGGTACAGAGAAGGGGCTGGATCCCCAGCATGGTGAAGGGAGAGCCACATGGATTTGTTGTTGGATTGGCTATGGTGGGAGAGAAAGAGGGGAATCAAGAAGGGCTTTTAAGGTTCTGTCTGAGCAACCAGAAAACAAAGATTGGTTAATACCCGAAATGGAGGGGCGCCTGGGTGGCTCAGTGGGTTAAAGCCTCTACCTTCGGCTCAGGTTGTGATCTCAGGGTCCTGGGATAGAGCCCCGGATCGGGCTCTCTGCTTAGCGGGGAGCCTGCTTCTCCCTCTCTCTCTCTGCCTGCCTCGCTGCCTACTTGTGATCTCTCTCTCTCTCTGCCAAATAAATAAATAAAAAATCTTAAAAAAAAAAAAATACCCTAAATGGGAAGGAGTGGGAGCAGGTTTTAGGGGGAAGACCAGGAATTCAGCTTAAAACCTGTCAAGACCTCGAGCAGGCAACTGGATATGAAAATCTGGAATTCAAAGGGAAAGCCATGTCAAGCTTCATCTATCTGGAATGTGAAACCATTGATTTTTTTTTTTTTTTTTTTTTTTCCAGAGAGAGAGAGAGAGAGCATTGGGTGGCGGGATTGGGGTTGTGGGGGAGGCGTTGAGGGAGAGAGACTCTTAACCAGGCTCCACGCTCAGCATGGAGCCGACCAGCAGGGCTAGATCTCTTGACCCTGGAGATCATGACCTGAGCCGAAACCCAGAGTCGGAGGCCTTAACTGAGCCACCTAGGTGTCCCCCTTTTTCTTTCTTTTTTTGAGAAGGGAAGCAGGATGGGTGGAGGTCATTAGTTATGTGTTACAAGTAACACATGAAAACAACTTCCTTAAAAAAATTATTTTTAAGCTTCTGGATAGGGCTGAAATCCCTTTGCCAGTTTCCACCCCTCCCTAATCCCAGCCTCCCCCTCTCTTGTAACTGTTTTCAGGAGCTTGGCATGCATGCATCCTTCCAGACCTTTCTGCATGCCTCCATATACCCAAGTGTATCTGTAAAATATATGTCATATTTGGGGAGTGCGTGTATTTTAACAAAATGGTGTCGTAATGAATGCACTGTTCGGTGATGGGCTTTTGTAACTTGGTCTTGGATATCCATCTTTGGTGTTACAAATAAACCTAGGTTGTTTTTTTTTTTTTTTTTTTAACTTGTTACAGTCTGGTTCGGCCAGACCATGGGTTATTTAGCCATTTTCCAGTGGGAGGGCATTAGCATTTTGTACCTTTCTCCTCGGGCACCTCTATCTTTCCAGAGGCTTCCAAGGAGTGAAATGGCTGAGTCTGAGTGGATCGAAGCTATGCAGGGTTCTGTTTGGTCTTGTTTGCGTGGGTACTGCCACCCGGCCCCCCAAAGTGCTTCTGCCCCCTGACCCGCCAGGCTCGGCAGGTTTGTGATGAGGGGAACCAAAGAGATCTGTATTTCACAGCAAAGCTCAGTGGCGGGCTGTGGGTTGTAAGGAGCGAGGAGGAAGCCAAGAGAGCGTGGAAGCTGTGGGCTGCTGTCCCACTCTTAGAACCTGCCTTGGGACAGGACACAGGCTCCTCTGGGGGCTGGAAGAGACCCTCCCTGCCCCTTCCTTTCCTTCTGCACGAACAAAATGCCTTCTCTCCTGCAGCCAGCAAGCCTGGCTTTTTCCCTGCCAGCCAGTTTCTATTCCTAGACCTCCTCGCCAGCTTGAAGTCATCCCCTTAAGACAAACACACCGGTCAAGACATTATAAAAACACTGTTTTTATTAGAGCCGACCGGCTCCTCTATCCTTGGGCCTCTTATTCTGCTACCAGCCTGCCGGCATTCTCTCCAGGCACCAGTCCCCCCCCCGCCCCCACCGCGATGCCATGTCCAAGGGTTGGCGCACAACCAGGGTTGTGATTGTCACCAGCCCAGCGCCTGTTCTGAGGGTGTGATCACAGCCCCTCTCTGGAGGCAGACCAAATCCTACACCCAGCTGCTCTCCCCAGAAACAGTTTAGCTCAGCCACAACCCACACGGGCAAAGGAGAGTGGCATCCTTAAAAAAGGTTACGTCATCTTCGTGTGAATTTCAGGTCGGTGTTGGCTGTGTTGGAAGGTGCCTTCAGGGGTAGCTTGGGGAGCTGGGTCCGGGGTCCGCCCGGTGTTCAGAGCATGTGCCGTCGGAGTTAGAAACTTCTTAATATTTCTAATCGGCATCGTCTTCATTGCTAACACGTAGCGAGCATCTATTCTATGCCAGGCTATGTTCTGAACGGCTTATGTTTATAAGGGGGATGCTTTTCATTATCCCCATTTCTTTTGTTTTGGTTTTTTTTATGGAGAGCTAATTTCCATAGCACAAAATTTTACCATGTTAAAGTGTACAATTCGGTGGTATTTAGCATATTCATAACACGCTGCAATCATCACTGCTACCTAATCCCTAAAACATGTACATTACCCCAGATAGAAACCTGTACCCATTAGCGGTTACTCCCCGTTCCTCTTTCCCTGGGGCTCTGGCGCCCTTTACCCTGCTTTTTCTCTCTGCGCATTTGCCTGTCCTGGACATTTCATGTAAATGTCTGGCCTCTCACTCAGCGTAATGTTTTCAGGGTCCATCTATGCTGTACCATATGTCAGTACGTCATTCCTTCCTGTGGCCTGATGACGTTCCATCGCACAGAGATGGCACACCCTGTTTATCCATTCATCCGTTGGAGGACAAGCCGGGTTGCTTCCACTTTTTGGCTGTTAGGCACTATGCTGCTAGAACATTATCCCAGTTTGATAGCTGGGGAAACTGAGGCACAAGTACCATTTGCCACTCACCGAAGCAGGATGGGATTCCTACCCAGGCATCTGGATGCACAGCTGAGTCCCTCCCGGCTGCTCAGCAGCTGAATGAAGACCCTGGAAATTAAGGGCCTGTGCCACACACCCCCATGGCAACCGTACTTCAGAATTAAAAATTGGGTCCTGTGGGGGCACCTGGGTGGCTCAGTTGGTTGGGCCACTGGCTCTTGATTTCGGCTCAGGTCCTGATCTCAGGGTCCTGGGATCAAGCCCCGCATAGGGGGCTCTGTGCTCAGCAGGGAGTCTGCTTGAGGATTCTTGCTTTCCCGCTCCTTCTGCCCCTCTGCCTGCTCACGCTCTTCCCTCTCCTTGAAATAAATAAATAAATCGTAAAAAAAAAAAAAAAAATTGGGTCCTGCAGTGCAAGGAATTCATCACACGTTTGGGACTTGGGTCTGTCTTGTTTGCATTCAGGACCATGTAGGACGTTCTGGCTGAGTCATGATTGTTCATGCTGTCCAAAACGCATTTATCCACGTCCTTTGATGTAACAGGACTCAGCCCTGCCCTGAAAGCTCATGGTCAAGGAGGAGAGATGTGCTATCTTGGTCCCCCAGGAGGCAGACTCTGGGAGGGAGATATACTGTGGGGGGGTGGGGGGGGCTCTCTGGAATGACGCCTTTGAGAGAGGAGGGAAGTGGACTGGGCAGAGGAAGGAATTGAATGGTGATGCAGCCTTGGTAATCCCAAAGGGGCCTCTGGAGATGGGTGGCACTGCAGAGACGTTCCCAGTTCCGCCAAGGTGCCTGGGTCTTTGCACCCTTGACATCAACCCGTATCTGAGAGCCAGCATCACCTGGCTTCTTGCAAGGAAGGGACCAGCCGTCGCCGGTCCCGGTACCCGGGTGACAATGAGCCGTCGAGGCTGCATCCACAGTGGCTTGGCTCGGTGCTCCTCGACAGAGAGCGGTCCACGAGAAGGTGTCAGGAGCACTGCTGAGGGAGGGCGTAACTCTGTCTGGGACGGGGGTGAGCAGGCAGGAAGGGGCATCTTCACTATGCCATGACGCCTTGAACCCCAGACATGGACACCCCACTGCCAGCCCCTGAACCGCCCCTCTTGGAGGCCTCAGCGTCTCCACGCAGCTGCCCCAAACCGAAGTCAGCCCTACTCCCCGCCAGCTGTCACCTCTCCAAGAACGGCTGCACCATCCCTCCCATGACACGGCCCAGACACCGCAGAGCCTCCAGTGCTTCCCCTCCCCTATGTCACCAAGCCCTGTGCCTTCGCCTCGAAAATCTCTTCTCCCTGCCTCCTCCGTGTTGCTGACACCTCTTGTCCGAACACCCAGAGCAGCCTTCTACCTGCTTCCAGCCCCCGCTCTTGGCCACCTCCACCCTCTGCCCCAGTAACCTGATGTGGCTCCCCAGTGGTCTGGGGTTGAGGGCAGGACTCCTTGCTGTGGGCACGTGGCGTTGGTGGTCCCGGCCCCTCAGCCCCACGCCATCCTCCGCTCCCCTTCACTGACTCCAGCCCCGCGGAGCATCCTCACCCCTCCCGTCCTTTGTGCCTTCTTGCCACATGGCCTTCATGCGTGTGTCTGCTTTGCTTGGGGGGGGCGCTCCCCTCTCTGCCCCAAATTACCTTGTTTGCCCTTCACCTTTTGGGTCTCTGTCGCCCGTCCATGAAGCCTCAGCTGACCCCCCTGCCATCGTGGTGTGTCCCCAGCAAAGGTGTTCCACATCCACCTCTGGAGTGCTGGGAATGGTAGACGACGTAATACTGGGCAGTGGGCTCTTTTGTTTAAAATCGGACCCCCTCCCTAGACCATCAGCTCCGGAAGGCGAGGGACCTGGTCCTGGCATGGGCTGGGAGGTGCTCAGTGAGCCTCAAAGTAGCAAACTGAGGAAAAGAAGGAGCGCTCCTCGCCCTGTGCTTTTGCACACCCTGCTTCCTGCCTGGATGCCCTCCCCTCCCTTCCCCTTCCCTCCTCTCCCCTCGTCCACCTAGTGAGCTCCCCTACAGGTCAGCGCCCATATCCTCTCCTCCACAGAGCCCGCCCAGCCCTGAGTGGTGCCAGGCATCCGCCACCCCCTGCCCCTGGGCACTCATGCCTTCTCTTGGTCACAGCGATCCCACGGCTACCAAGCATTTGTCTTTCAGGGGCTGACCCTGCTAAATTCTTTGAGGACAGGGATCCTGTGTTCCTGCCTTCCCTTCCTTCTTTCTTTTCTGGTTCTTTCCTTTCCACAATACCCTGCGAGCTCCTTGTGTGTGCCAGGCGCTGGCTGAGAGGTCCAGCGGTGAGCATTGGCATGGCCCTGCTCTCCTGGCTCCAGTGGCCCAGCGGGGGAACTGCAGACTTCACCAGTGGGCAGACTATCAGAGAGGAGAAGGCCTGGGGAGTCAGGAGAGGCCCCAGGAAGGGCCACATATGCCCACAAGCAAGCAGGAAACCTTCCAGCAGGGGCTCGGCTTCTCTGAGAAACTGCCAGAAGGGCTATGAGGCTGGGGTCGGGGGTAGGAGAGGTGGGAGTGAAGTCGGGAGGGTGGTGAAACCAGACTCCAGTCCTCTCTGCCTGTCTCCGGCGCAGTGTTCGTCCCCCAGGAGAAGCGCAAGGGATACCTATTGAGTAAATAGGAAGGGGCCTCTGAGTGCCCCCTCTCTTCGGGGGGCTGGGGAAGCCCCTGCCTGAGGGCTGAGCATCCTTTCTGGCAACCAGGGGAAGGAGGAGCTCTCTGGGAGGTTCATTCCCTTAGAAGGAAAAATTCCCCCCCCCCTTTTTTTTTTTTAAGATTTTATTTATTTATTTGACAGAGAGACACGGCGAGAGAGGGAACACAAGCAGGGGGAGTGGGAGAGGGAGAAGCAGGCTTCCCACTGAGCAGGGAGCCTGACATGGGGCTCGATCACAGGACCCCGGGATCATGACCTGAGCTGAAGGCAGACGCTTAACAACTGAGCCACCCAGGTGCCCCTAGAAGGAAAAGTTCTTGATGCAAATCAAATGGTGGTGGCAGAGATGGGAGAAGAGGAAATTCCAGCTAGGCCAGCCCTCTCCTCCCATCAGGCCAAGTGGCCAGTTCCGTGGGATTGGAAGGGTCTGACCGGTATAACAGCTGCCTGAGTGAGTTTAGCACAAGCCTTGAGAGTGCAAAAGTGGGCAGGCCTCTTTTCTTCCCTTGATGCTGCAGACCCTGCTTTCAGGGGCCCTGCCAGCCTAAGCCCCCTCCAGAACTCTCCTCAGGAAGGAGGGTGGGAGCAACAGCCCATCCCAACTCACTTCATTTTTTTATTTTTTATTTTTTATTTTTTCAAAGATTTTATTTTATTTATTTGACAGAGAGAAAGAGATCACAAGTAGGCAGAGAGGTAGGCAGAGGGAGAGGGGGAAACAGGCTCCCCGCTGAGCAGAGAGCCCAATGCGGGGCTCGATCCTAGGACCCTGAGATCATGACCTGAGCCGAAGGGAGAGGCTTAACCCACTGAGCCACCCAGACACCCCAATCCCAACTCACTTCAAACCTAGGTACTGTGATGTCAGCTCTGCTGAAAACCCTCAGAGCTTCCTGGTGCCTCAGAGTAATACCAGAGTTCTCACCATGGCCTCCACCCTGTCCCACCCCAATCCTCCCACTCTCCCACCTTGCTCACTCTGTTCGTCAAGCACACCATCATGCTCCTACCTCAGGGCCTTTGCACTTGCTCCTGCCCCCCGGAAAACCCCTCTGTCCAGGTTCCTGCACCTTCTCCTTCACTTCCTTCAGCCTCCTCTTGAATGTCACCTTACCAGCGGCCTTCTCCGACCCCCTGGCAAAAGCAGCACCCACCCCTCTGCCCTTCCCCTGCCCTCCCCACCCCCTGCCTTTCTCTGCCTTCCATCCTCCGCAGCACTTAGCACCATCTGACATGCTACCTATTTACTTATTTTTTTTTTTATTGCTTGTCTCCTCTCATTAGAATGTAATAGCAGAGACTTTGATGTGCTCGCCGTGTGTCTCCAGAATAGGCATTCAATAAATATTGAGCGAACAAATGAGTTTGTAGAATGAGGTCAGTGCCGTCCACCTCGCAGTTTGTGTGGTTTCCCGGCGCGCGGTTCGCGTACTTCCACGGCTCGGTAGGTGGCTCGTAAAGTGTGTGCTATTTCAGTAGGTCCGTATTTATGTCTGCCTTCTATTTATGGCAAGGGATAATGATTTTCCGTTTACGGGATTAATATAAAGTTTCCTTTTTTAAAGCCAACTCATTCAAGATTAAAAAGAGAAAATCTATATTTGCCAGCCTGAAAGATAGTTTATAACACGCAGTGCAGTTGTCCAAGGAAACTTTTCTGAGAGTTAAAAAGAAATGTTCATTATTTGCTAGCAGATAGGTATTGCAGATGATTTTTTCAGGAGGCATGGAAGAAAAACATTTTCACGGAGATATAGTTTACTGTGTCCTGAAGTCCCGGAGGAAATCCTAGATTCTAGATCTACATCGATGTTCTGCAAATCCTGGCACTAAGTGTAAAATCTCCAGGTGTGTGTTGGTAGCAATAAATAATGGTACGTGGCAGTGTACGTACGTACGTAATCAATGTAAGTAATCAATGTAATCAGTGTATGTAATCAATGTAAGTTTCAGGTATTTGAGAAATAACCCAAATTCTTCCTTTCATTCTCCATCTGGTGTGTGCAAAGCATGCCATTTTGCTAACTCAGTCTACCCAGGGCACGCAAAACTCAGATCTTTGCTGCTGTACCTTGCCTTCTTTCGCTCCAACCTCTAGGGGGTGGTATCAGCTGATGCTTTAGCTTCCTTTGTGATGTAGCATCCTGAAAGCAGAGCATTTTTTGTTCCTCTTTTGAGGATGGGAGGACACCTGATACGTTAGCAAGAACCGTAAAGAAGGAAGCTCAGAACGAGCCTTTTTCATTCAACTAATATGCATTAAAGACTTACGATGCAGTGTGTGGACCTAAAAAATAGGATCTCCTAGTGAGGAGAAGAGAGCAGGAGGCACTTGGGGGTGGGTTTTGAAGGGAGAATAGGAGTTCTGTACTTTGAGATACATTTGGATCGTGTCTCAGTGTGGGTTTAGAATCGCCACTGAGAACATTCCTTAAGGAATGTCATTTTAATGCTTTACTAACTACTCTGAGCCCTAGGTCACAGGAGAGACTTTGGATTCAGACACTTCTGAGTATTGGCTTTACTGCTGTGCCAGCCAGATTCACTCGGGTATTGTGAATCTCCCTCCCTCCCTCTGTGTGTGTGTGTGTGTGTGTGTGTGTGTCTCTCTCTCTCTCTCTCTCACACACACACACACAATTCAGACTCGCTCAGGTCAAGAAAGGTATGTGACTAAAAAGTCCGATACAGTGCTGACTTCAGGCACGGCTGGATACGGAGGCTCAAACGTGACCAAGAGGATCTGGTTTCCATGTGGTCTGTCTCTTTCTGTCCTCAATTCAGCTGCCTCTGTGTCGGCGTGACTCGTGGACAGCTCTCTCCATGGAACATGCAAGGATGTTCGTAACGGTGAACCTAAGCAGTTAATAAAAATGACTTCTTCCTTCGTGCTGGCCCTCGTGGCTCTCTGCTCCTATCAGCTAATATTACAGGGGAAGAGACCCCGGGGGCGGGGGGGGGGGGCACTTTTCCCGCAAATCCAGCCAATCCCTTAGCTGAGTCTGTCGGCCTAGCCCTGAGCCGATCACACGGCCAGGGAGAAGGAGTAGCCCAGTTGGCCAGGGCACCACGTGGCCTGAGAGTGGCGGAGAAGCGGTTCCTCAAGGGACGCTTGAGGTGATGTAACCAGAAGGAAATGAATAGACGCAGAGCCGACACAAACAACAAATGAAGCTCTGCTTCATTGCTCTGGGGCCCTGAGACCGTTTGCCTCAGCTTTCAGAGCCTGTAGAATGGGCATACGGATCCCAGAACACAGCACGACTGCACACGCCTGCAGTAAGCACCCCTGGAGAGCATAACAGCCTGCAATGCTGGGCCCCAGTAACCCGGAGCATTTGCTCATCTGCTAACTTGTTCCTCGGGTAGGACATGAGCCTGGGGGGAGGCGGGGTGGGAGAAGGGTTGCCCTGTGATCTCTGCAGGGCCCCAAGACAGCGGTGTTTGCCCAGCCTCATTATTAAACCATCCAAAGTTATTGTTCTGCTCTGCTGGGACCTGACCTCGGCAAGGCTAGGGCCCCCTGCGTTCACAAGCCCTGGAAACCAGCTCCGCAGCTCTGAGCTGCTTGGGAATGCAGCTCATGTGTGGGCACTCGCTAAATCAGCCCTGTTTAGGAGAATTCCAATATTCTGGCCCCAGAGGAGTATGTGATCCCTGAAATATAGACTCTGTCGAGCACCTTTAAGCATAACTGATTCTTGGCATTTCTTTCCAATTCCATTTTTCACCCAAAGAGAATGAAGAGTCCGGCTATTGATAAGATTCTGTGCTGTCTCTGGGGCCGGTGTCCGGGATAAAGATGATGACGATGACAGTGGTGGCAGTGACACTTTTCATCCGTGTGACATCCAAACTCCTTAGACCCTGCGCCGTCGCTAACTCGCACAGCCCCGGCACCCACCGCTCTGGTCAAACACAACTTCTGGCCAGTCCGGGAACATTTCAGGCTTTGCCAAGCCCCCTCCCTGCCCCCAAACCTTTGCCCAGTGCCTTTCCCTTTTCATGCGGCCCAGAGAATGTTTCAGCCTTAAAAATCCCAGCTCAAGTGGGTCCTTATGCATTCATTCGCCCAACCAGTATTTAGAGAGGATGAACAACACACCAGACACTGTCCTAGATGCTTGGAATACACAGGCGACCAAAACAGACCCAGTCCCTGCCTTGGTGGAATCAGTACATAAAAGGCGTAGTAAATGAGATAAAGGAGATAGGATGTTAGCGGAGGGTGGCAGTGGGGGTGTGACGCACAGCGGTGGCGGGGAGGTGGGGAGAAGTGGTCAGGTTTGGGGTATCCAGTGGTTTCCCTTGGAGATTGGGGCCTGGCCATGCCTTGGGGAGCCCTTCTAGGCCCTTCATTCAAATCCTTGGCATCCCACTTTTATACATTTCATTATGATCATGTGTCTCCTTTTGGGGTGTCTCGGATGCTTTTGGTAATCTGTTGAAAATGACAGACGTTCTTCCCAGAATGCCCTCGTGCATGCAATCGAATGGGTGTTCCTAGCGCCCCCTGCAGGCCATCCCCGATCTCAGGGACCCCCCCCCCCGCTAGCGCGTGTTTGCTTGACTGCATTACAGCATTCGCCCCAACCACAGCAGGACCGTGGGGAGCAGGCCCCTGACTGGTGGTAGGCATGTACACACAGTGGGTCCGACGCTAACCACTGCTACGTGTTTGCTTCAAGACCGTGAAGATAAAGTTGGCCCTTCACAAGCTTCTCCCACCTTCACGGGGTGCCTTCAGTGTAAATGCCTCCGTCTTCTAGCCAGACCCTTAAAGCCTCCCCAAAGTGAAGCGTGCAATGCAAGGGAGAGTCAGTGTCCGGCGTCTGACCAGCGCTGGAGTGAGGGTGACCCGAGTTGGTGCTTAGTCAGCCCTAGCACTTATCATCCGACAGCTGCATGGTGGGGAGGCTGAGGCTCTTCGCCCTGCCTCCCCATAGATGTGCCCTCTGGGAATTTATAATCCCCCCTGGGGAATCGGGAAGAAGAAATAAAGGGATCCCAAGTCACTTCTGCTTTTCTCCGAGTTGAGCCTTAGAGCCGCCCTGTGAGGCACACCTTATTCTTACCCCCCCCCCCCCTTTTACAGACAAGGGCAACCGAGGCTCAGCAAAGGTAAGGGGAGTTCAGGGTTCACCCCCAAGTCTCCAGATCCCCAGATAATTAGTGAGCAACATATATAGTTAAATGCTAACAACTTAGCGCTTAATTATGTGCTGTTGCACATTGTATTGTATATAATTTAATGCTAATTGCAGGGTTTGGGAATGAGCTGAAGGGAGTCGGGCGAGAATGGCAAGGGAAGGCTTCATGGAGACTTTGGGAACTCAGCTGGGCCCTGGAGAGAATTTGGGTGGAGGCTGGAGGGAAGGAAGTGGATTTCTGGAAAAGAGAGTAGAATGATTACAGTGGGCGGGGTAGGATGCGCAAGAGTGGGGAGGAGCTAAGAT
Source organism: Potos flavus (assembly GCA_028534135.1). Classification (NCBI taxonomy): domain Eukaryota; kingdom Metazoa; phylum Chordata; class Mammalia; order Carnivora; family Procyonidae; genus Potos; species Potos flavus. Next base: position 15,204,086 of record CM052890.1, on the reverse strand, counting down.
AGTGCTCTTCAAATAGTGGAACTCGGGGGTCTGGGTGGCTCAGTGGTTAAGCGTCTGCCTTCGGCTCAGGTCTTGATCCCAGTGTTGTGGGATCGAGCCCCACGTAAGGCTCCCTCCAGGGAGCCTGCTTCTCCCTCTTCCTCTGCTGCTCCCCGTGCTTGTGTTCCCTCTCTCACTGGCTCTCTCTGTCAAATAAATAAATAAAATCTTAAAATAAATAAGTAAATAAATAATGGAACTCTATAAATGTAAAATGTTACCTAATAGTCACTGAGAACCTTCTAAGTGCTGGGTACTGTGCAAAGTCCTTTCCACCGTTATTGCTTCCAATCCGCATTTAACCCTAGACGGAAAAGAAAAATCCAACCAGACAGGTACTGTTATTACTTCCATTTTAACAGAGTAAGCTAACTGCAGTGTTGCTACTCGGAGCCAGGCCTGGTCTCAAAGCTCATGTTCTCCCCAGCTCAATTCCAGAGACTGTCTGATGAGAGGTAGGCTAGACTCAGGACTTCCTACTCCCAAGTGTGGCCCATGGGCATTGCCTGGGAGCTTGTCAGAAATGAGGACATTGGATGGGGGCGGGGGGCGCCTGGACTGAGCCTGGGTGGCTCAGTCAGTTAAGCTTCTGCCTTAGGCTCAGGTCATGATGGAGGGGGGGTGTCCTGCTGGGGGGAGCCTGCTTCTCCTCACTCTGCCCCTCCCCCCTGCTCGTGCATGCACGCTAGCTCTCTCAAATAAATAAATAATCTTAAAAAAAAAAATAAAGAAATGCAGATGTGGGCCCCTCCCTCTCCAGTCCTACTAAGTCAGAACTGCACTTTAACACAGTCCCAGGCGATCTGATCTGCGGGCACATTAGTTAGCAATGAGAAGCATGGGAAAGCACGGGGCTGGGCGTGTGCCCGAGCTGTTCCAGTCTTTGTGATGACATCTCCCTCCTGGCAGAGGCAAATAAATGCATTCTCTGAGGGTTTGAGGAGCAAGCCCTCCCGAGCTGAGGTCTCTCTGTCGCCTCGTATTTCATCTAAAAATGTCACTGAATGTCCATTCCACACCATCATGTATCAGTGGTCGTTCTGATATTTCAAAATGGTTATGTAAATGGCCGTGGAGTAGGATGCCTGTTCCCGGAAGATGCACGAGATGGGTTTCTTTGTATCTTAAATGGGGTAATAATAAGCACTTTAAGAGCTCTTGCGAAGATCAAAGGAGAATCACGGATATGGAAATGCACCACATCAGACACATGTTATGCTGGACGGGACTGAGAGTCCTCCCTAGACCCAGTGTCCTGCAAGCAGCTCTCAGAGGCCTGAGGTTGTACGCGCTTTTCTCCCATTCAGGGAGAGGCAGGGCTCAGTCCCAGAGACGACGAAGTCACCTCTCCGGGCATCCCAGGAAGCCAGGGAAAGAGATTAGAGTCAGCTTATTCCTGGTTCGTTTGTTATATTCCTTAGGAGTCCCCACTTCCTGATTGTCGGGCCAAGTGAATTAGCAGGAAAACCCCAATAAAACTCAGAGGTTTCAGTTTCATCCTGTCCCCAAGTGGGCCCAAAGAGAGGGGTATGGGGGGTGGCGTTGTGGGAAGCAGGGTGACAAGGAAGAGGTAAGCAGACGGCAACAATAGCAGTCCTACAGGAAAGGGGACAAGAAAAGAGATTGGGCAGTCAGCATTGCACCAGGAGCAACCTCGGGTTTCCGTCCAGAGGACCTATTTCCTTGTAACTGGAAAGAGAAGACAGGGAGAGAGACCCAGAGGGGGGAAATAGACAAGACAGTGACCATCCCCAACTGAGGCCAAGGAGGAAAGGAAGCCAGACAAGGCACAGGAGGGAAGAGAGGCTCGTTAACAACTGCAGAAGCCGAAGGAGGAGAATTTAGGGACGGTCGGAGGGTCAGCAGCCCCCCGTGGCCCAGAGCCTTTGAAAAGGATGAACACGGCAAGAGCTGTTATTTGATTAAGGAGGTTATGGGTCACCTGTGGCTGGGGTTGTGGTAGAATAATGCTGTTAAAGCCAGATTTTGAGAAGAAGAGAATGCTGGGGCTTTTCTTTTCCCTTCTCCCCATGGTAGCAGTTAGGATTTTCATACAAATTGCATTTCTATTGCAAATGTCTTACTTGCCATTTAAAACTTAATCCATGTAACTTGTGACCAGAACCAAGCCTATATTGTCTCTTTAATCCATCCCTTGGCAAAAAAAGTTACTTAAGAAACAGAAAATTGCAAAGCGTTGTTTATAGTATGATCCTGTTTTTATTTAAAAGAATGTCTGTGGGGGCGCCTGGGTGGCTCAGTTAAGCGTCCAACTCTTGATTTCAGTTCAGGTTGTGATCTCAGGGTCGTGAGATCGAGCTCGCGGCCGGGCTTCACGCTGGGGATGGAGCCTACTTAAGAGTCTTCTTCTCCCTCTTTCCCTCCCCCCCTCAAAAAAAAAAAAAAAAAAAAGAATGTGTGCGTTTGTGTGTGTATTTATAAATATGTATGTACATGATAAAGAAAGAAAACATCTGGGGGAATATATTTCAAGTTATAATGGGGGTTTCACTGGTATATACATATGTCACTTTAAATATGTGTAGGTTAGTCTACATTGATTATCCCTCCAAAAAGCTGTAGAAAATTGTAATGGGGTTATCTCTAATGGTCAGATTATGGTATATATGACATAATTCTTTTGGCTGCAAATGACAGAGACTCAGCAGAAACTTCTAAAGCAAGAACTAAATTGTCCAGACACTTCTTCAGACATGAGTGGGTCCAGGATGTCAAATCATGACATTAAGGATCTCTCTTCATCTCTCGATGCACCTGCTGTCTCAGTTATTGACCTCATTCTCAGACGGTTCCAGGCCTGCATCTCATCAGCCTAGCCCCCAAGTGGAAAGAGAGCAGCTCTTCCCCCAATAGGATCAGCACAGTCCCAGGGCTGACTTTCTAAGGGCCTGGCTTGGGCCACAGCTCATCCACAGACCAGTGAATCACTGTGGCTGCGAGGGGCACTGTGTTGAGAGGCCAGGGCCAAGGTCATGTGACCCAAGAGGCCAACAAAGGAACTTTCAAGGGCCTCTCAGGAAGCCAGTGAACTGAAAAAAAAAGGGGGGGTGCTGAATGATTCTCTAAAGGAAATCCAGAGTTCCGTTGCCTGAAGAGGATGCCTGCACCCACAAATGTCTGCTCTTAAGGGAACCCTCACTGTCTGGGTCGTAGAGTTTTGTAATGACGGTGTTCTAATAAGCATGCACAAGAGAAAAATGAGATCCCTCCTTAAACAACTGATGTGGGTCACATCTGGTTATGATCATTCAGGTAACTAAATAACGAGCGTGGAGAAAGCATCAAAGCTCAGATCTTGGGCAGAGCCCCTGACCTTACAGGGCATGGGAGGAACAGTGTTGGGACTGGGAAACCAGCCTTCTCCTTTCTGTAGAAGACCCACGAGGCCATCAGACCATCTCTGGGGCTCTGGGTTGCCTGAGCGATGTGCCCAGGGAGCTGGGCCTTCGTCAAGCTCAGCCTCCTGCCTCCATAAATAATTCCCCCACATTCCAGTATCATCCTGCTCTGTTTCTTCGTTTCAGGGTTACGCTAAGGACATGGTGCCAGACTTCGATGAGAAACATGATGAGTATTTAATATTGCTTCAGCAGAGGAACCGGTAAGACGAGCTGCTCAACGGCAGCCCTTCCTATTAGCCCAATAAAAGCCCTATTTCGATTTATTAAACAGCATGTAGGCTCTGCTTCACCTAGGTACGGGCTGCAGGCAGCCTCCACTCAGAGGCTCGGAATATTATCTGCAATCCCAGCTCCCGTTTCTCCACTCGCTGATTTAATTGCATCTTTGATTGAGCTGTAGCAAACGGTTCCATATGTAAGTACCACCTCTAGCCTCCCTGCTGCCGCTCTGGGAGAAGGTGGCTTTGTCATGGAAAAATCTCGAACTTGGCAGGGCCTGTGCATTAGTCACCTGAATAGCCCAGTCTGTGATCATCCAGGCTCTGACGGGCCCATGAAATCTGAGCCTATAATCATGCCTCATTAGATCAAGGTGGAGTCGTTTCACATCTATGTTTAAAGTTGGTCAGTATGTCATTTAACGTGAAGTTGGTACTCACTTTGACTCTGGTGTGCTAGCTCTGGAAAAATTCTACAGTAGATGCAATGTTTGGTGACTGAGGGTAAAGTAGTGCGGTCTGGCTAGAAAGAGGTGTCCCCTCTTCACGGCCTTCCCTGAGCCCGGGGAAGTTCACAGTCAGTTCACTGTGGTTTGTCCCCAAGCCTCAGGCTGAGCATTAAGCTGGGTTTGCAAACTCAGATGCCAAGAGGGGCCGGGCAGTGAGTGCAGCCAGCTTGCTGGAGACAGTGGGCACCTGGGGTGCTCACTTCCCAGCTGCTCAGCTAAGGCCAGTTGTTGTTTGTGGGAGCCTGGGCCCAGGGGTCCCTCTCCTCCCAGGTTGCTGGAGCAGCTGGAAATCTGGATATGGGTCGAAATCTGCTGAGTTTTAAAATGTTGATAAGGCACTCAGATTAAAACACAAAACAACAGGAAGAAGGCCACAGGCCCCTAAAACAGAGCTGCAGGAGTGGGGAGGATGGGGCCCTAATCTGGGCCTTGGTGTAACTGGGAATGAGTCTGGGATCTTGCAGGCAAGAGAGTGGGGTGGAGGTGGCGGTTGTTGTCATCCTGTGTATTCAGCCCTCATCTGACTGGCTGGACTTCCAGTGCTTGTCAAGTGGGGCTCCACTGGCATGTTGCATGGACAGGTTTAGTCCTTGGTGTTACAGGAGTTCAGCATTTCTGCCCACCGACCCCTTTACTAAGTTCCACTAAGATGCCCAGGATCTCTAGCAACATTCGCCCTTATTGCCAGATGCCCCCATTGAGGCAGTGCGACCCCTAGTGGCGAACTCTTGAACAGGTAAACCGTAGGAGCAGCTAGAATCGCCAGGCAGTGTGCCTGGCTGCCCTGTGCTCGCTCGTCTCCCCCGCCCAGAGGCGGCTCCAGCTACGGTAGCGGGAGGCTCATACTGATTAGCCCAACGTGGGTTTTTATCATCATTAATGCCAGGGAGCAGGGAGTTTTTATTCCGTTCCTGGCAGGCTGGATGGTGCCACCGCACACCTGAGTGATCGTTTAATCATATCCGTGTGACTTGTCTGGGAGGACATTGTCATAGTTCCTTAGGAGCAAATTGCTTCTCATTAATCAGCAGATCAATAAGTGCACAATCAAAGGGGTCCCAGCCGATAGCATAGAGGAGAATATCCAGAGACAAGATCGTAGCACAAAGGCAATGAAAAAATATGTCCAAGCCGAACATAGCCACCACAGATGCTGGTGATGTTATTCTTTTCCTCATTCAGTAGGATTTCACTGAGCGCGTTCTCAGCACTTAGCACTGGCACTGGTGCGAAGGAGAACATGTGATGAGGAAGGCACAGACTTTATTAGTTTGTGCTTCTGGGGTTGAACGGTCAGAAACCCTGAGTAAATAGACCTTAAACAATAAGGAAACTTATTGGCTCATAAAAGTAAGAAACCAGCTTCAGGCATAGTTGTATCCAGGTGCTCAGTTCTGACCCCATGTTGGAGTCACCTCAGGCCGGTACTTCCTTCACGGAGGCCAGGGTAGCCACTGACGGCCCCACACTTACATCCTGCCTCAAGGAGAAGACAGCACTTCCTTCCCGATAGTTCCAACAAAAGTCTTGAGGAGGGCCCCGGCCCGGCCCCAGCCCCGAGTCAGTCGCCCCCTGTGCCTCGTGAAGTGGCATGGTCTGATGGGCCACTCCTTGGCTACCTCCTTAAGCTGGGTGGTGGAGCGAGTGTCACCCAAACCATATGGAGTAAGAGAAGGAATGGAGTGGTTCTGAAGGGGGATCCGAGGGGCTTGGTTTGGAAGATGGGGGAGAGTTGCTGGCGAGGCAGGATGAACAGGTGTCTGCCCCATAGCCTTTGCCCTTGAGGAACTCCCCGGGTGGCGGCAGGTGAGCATGAGGCCACCTATTTATAACTATGCCTGAAGAAACAGAACATGATCTTGTGCTCAGGAGAGGACCAGAGGAGGTGGAAGAGGGTGTGACAGCCCTGGGTCACCCCTGCACAAACCCCGCAGAGGATCCTTAGTGATTCTGGTCACTTACCTTCATGAGAGATGTGATCATGCCTGATAGATTCACTCAACAACACATCAACCAGACCGGCCAAGTGCTAGAGGGCTGATGGCTAAGATGGGCTGTAATACATCCCTCTAGATGCTGGAGGCTGGACTGGATCCAGGAGTCCAGCAATGGAATTATATCTCCCTGTGGGGGATGCTGACATCCGAAAGGGAGAATCCCAGAGCCTGTGGGCACCGACGTTCTGGGAGAAACAGCAGGCTTTCTGTACTGCTGCCCTCCCCCTCTCCATCCTTCAAGCCTGCTCTCAAATGCCACCACCTCCAGGAAGCCCCCAGCTGGGAGCCACTGCTCCTCGTCCGCACTCTCCTCGCTCAGGGGCCCTGTGGCATGATAAGGGAGGAGACTAGAAACAGCAGAATGGTGTGGCTGGGAGATGGGCTCTGGAGCCTTGTGGACCAGGGTTTAAATCCTGACTGCTTCCTGGGCTCTGTGACCTTGGGCAAGTTCCAGGCCACTGGAAGGACCAGTGAAGGAGTGAGAGGGACGACACCCAGGTGCCATCACCATCATTGCCATATTAATGTTAAACACGCCTTCTCCCTGAGCTGACATCTAGGTATTCCTGGAATGCCTGACCCCTGGAGAAGCCCTCGGTTGTCCCCTGGGGTGACTGAGGTCCGAGGGGCCGCGTGGCTAGCTTGGTCACACGGCAGCCACAGCGCTCTGAGGCGGAGGGGTTCAGCCAGCAACCCAGGCACAGCCACGCCCAGGAGCCACGAGCCCCCCCGCCCCGCCCCTTGCGCTTGGCCACGCCCTCTTGCCTGCTGGACCCCTGCTCATGCCGCGCCCACCCAGTCATGTTCCCCTGTCACACTCCTACTTCCTCTCTGTCCAAAGAGCTCTGTACAAGCGGCCCCACAGGCCTCGACAGGCTAAGCCAGAAAGGCTCCAGTGATGAGCATGGGGCCCATGGGAGCTGGGAGGATACGCATCCGTGTCTTCTCTCCCCTGCTAGACCTGGAGGGTTTTAGAGCCACTTTTTCCAGAAACAGGTATGGAGAGCATTCCTTACGCTCAGCATGGACCCCATTTCCAGGGGTCAGGCGCCCGCGGTAGGAAGGGAGAATAGACAGACACGCAGAGAGTGTCCCGTGGTGCGAGGCAGCGAGCCACCTCCTCTGCAGCCAGCAAAACCCAGAACCCAGAGTGTGATGGGGCAGCATGTGGGCAGGGGGGCTCTATCTTCCACAGGGCAGGGGCCATGTCTGAGTTTTCTGAATCCCCCTACGAGGGCCCACTTTTTATGCAAAGCAGGCCATCAATTAAAAAAGGAAAAAGAAAAAAGACACCACTTTTCTTTGATGCCGCCTGCATAGTGCATATCACTGTCCGCTCAGCTGCAGCCGGGGAATTCCTTCAGCGATCCCTTTCACAGTCTGGATAATTATCTCCTCATTTATCAGTTTCATAAATCCACGTTTTCCTCAATCATTCTGCTTAAAGAGGAGCACACACGGAGTACCAGCCCCGGATCCCGCGCAGTGAGCGGGATGTCACCATCGCCACCCAGGCAGCATCGGGAGACCTCTGGAGGGAGGTGGAGGCAAGCATCCTGTGGCTGGGTGGTCAGACTTTCCACTCTCTGGGCCCCTCCCAGGGCTCAGGCTCCCTGCTCGCTCTCCCCAGGGCCCGCCGGAGCCTTAGGTGGTTTGCTCCAGAGAGAGCAACGATGGCTGTGTTTGCAAAGCGTCTCTTGGTGACTTGTGTTTTCCTTCCCTCTGTTTGATGCTGTTGCCCGCCCAACAATCAACTGCCAGGCTTCCAAGACCGGCAGGAGATAAGAGGTCTGTAATAAATGTTCCTGCCACAATTGTTGAAAAAGATGGCTGTATCAACAGCTAAAGAAACATTTAAAAAACAAACAAAGAGATCACCCGTAATGCCGCTACGCTACCCTCCCTCAACAACTGATTGGATTTTCACATGTATCACCTTCCACTCCGGGTCCACAAACCCACCTTTTTCCAACTTTGCACTAAACCACACATGTACCATTTTTATTCTGCCTTTGCCTCCACCCCCCATCTTCCGATCGCAAGCAGTTCCTCACGTTTGGACAGACTCTTCATAATGATTTCAGCTGCGTGGGATCCCAGATTCCATTCCCTGGTGTTGGACATTTGGGTTGCTTTCAGGGTTTTGTTATGACCAAACACTGACTGTTGTCCCTGGTCAAGAGTGATTTGCCAGAGTGGGCTCACTGGGGGAACACCAAGCATATGGCATTTTCTCTATTTTCTTCTTCTTCTTCTTTTTATTTTTTTTAAAGATTTTATTTATTTATTTGATGGAGAGAGAGAGAGATCACAAGTAGGCAGAGAGGCAGGCAGAGAGAGAGGGGGAAGCAGGCTCCCTGCTGAGCAGAGAGCCCGATGCGGGGTTCTATCCCAGGACCCTGAGATCATAACCTGAGCCAAAGGCAGAGGCTTTAACCAACTGAGCCACCCAGGCACCCCTCTATTTTCATATTATGTCTAAAAAGGTTCTGTGAGTTACCAGCAATGTCTGAGTTTGCCAGGTTCAGTGTCCTCTTGCTTAGCTTTAGAGGCTGTCTTTGTTGTGGTGAAGACTCAAGCCAGATTGCTTAAGTTTGCAGCCTAGCCCTACCACCATACCAGCTGTGTGACCTTGGGCCAGTTCTTAACCTCTCTGTGTCTCACTCTCCTTATCTATCACATGGGGATAATAAAAGTAATTACCCCGTAGGGTTGTTGGGGAAGATTAATGTCTTAATAGTCAATCCTTACTATTCACGAGTTCCCTAAATATGAATTCACCTACTCACGAAAATTTATTTGTAAATTTTAAATATTTGCAGTGCTTTTGTGGTCATTCAAAGACAAGTGCAGAATGGCAAAAAATTTTAGCTGCCCAACACACAGGTTCCCAGCTGCAGTAGAACAAGGGAATACTCCATCTTCTTATTTTAGCTCTTACCCCATAAACAAGTGGCCTTTCCGCAGTATACCGAGTGCCACGTCTTCCATGTTGTTATGCTCTTCCTTGGTTATTTTGCTGTTTAAACTGTCCCTCAAGCGTGGTGCTAAAGTGCTATCTGGTGTTCCTAAATGTAAGAAGGCTATGATGTCTTAAGGGAGAATAAACATGTTAGATGAGCTTCCCTCAGGCCTGAGTTACAGAGCTGCTGGCTGGTGACTTTCATGTCAGTGTCTCAACCATGTATCAGATAAGGTGCCTTTAAACAGAAACACACATACAGCAGGATTCTGTGTTTATCATTTGATGAAACTGTTGCGATAGAGGCTCACAGGAACCAAATTCTGTATTTTACCCTAGGAACAAAGTTTCAGTATTCACTAACTCAGTGTTTGCGGTGACTTCATAAAACTACCATGAATAACAAGAACCAACTACCGTACCACAGGTAGAACCGAGTTTGGCACGTCGTATACACCCTTTATGTGGTTACTATTTCTATTATTTTAAAATTTTTGCATTTTGCTAGTTTGGTAGGAACTTATTTAATATCACAAAGGGAATGCACGCTGGTTGCCAGGCGAGTTGGTTGTCTGTATTTTTTCTTGTGCGGAAATAAATCTAGTTCATATGGGGTACACGAGGGTGTTTGTAGAGACACAAGGGTTTGGTGTCCGATGGGAGTGGTTCTGGAGGGGCTGGCGAGGATGCTCACTCTGTTTATGGCATTGACGACCTCAGGAGTTGGGAAAGGATTGAACCTGAGGTGTGAGGTTGGGTTACTGAGAAAACTTGAACTTGTTCATGCCAAGCTCTTTTAGCCAAAAGGTGATAATCATATCATTAATCTTGAGCTAAAGCCTGCTTTGATATATGCTCTCACTGCATCAGAATGTAAAATGATGACATTTGAGATATCAGGGGTGAGCTTTTGAGAACACATTTATTTACTGAAGCAAAAAGTCAGTCTGCCTGGTCTGACGAAGGATGTTTTCTGATTTGTAGATGTTCTCTGAAATCCCTTGCAAAGGCTTAGAACCTAGGACCCTTAGACCCGTGTTTTGTTAGACCCTGGAGAAGGTGCCGCTGTCCACACAAGCTGGAGATGCATGAAATTGGGCAGCGCTCACACCCGCTTGCTTTCCGTCCCGGCCACCGTGGGGCGAGGAACGACGCGCGCCTGCGTTGTCGCTAACGTGCACTTGAGCCTCAGAACGAAAGCAGAAACACCCCTGCAGGGCCCGAAACAGTCTCCCCCTTGCTGCTTCTCCGTGTGTGTAATGGGCCTCATACAGGCTGTTTGTCGATGAACAGCTGGGCACCCGCCCCCCGGCCTCCAATTAGAGACGCTTTGCCCATCAGAGGTGCAGTTCTCTCCCTGTGTGGCGGTGGGCCGCGGCCCAGGCTCACATAACAAGGAGCAAGTGATCGTTTCTCTTCCAGGATATTAAAGCATCTGAAAACCAAGGACCCCATGCAACTGAGACTGGAGCACTTGGAGCAGGGTTTCTCTGTCTACGTCAACGGGGCTAATTCGGAGCTGAAGACGTCCCCCCGGAAAGCTGTCCACTCCGACTTCACCAGGAGTGCCTCACACGCCGAGGGGACGCACGGTGAGCACGGGTCCCTGGGTCCAGTGGAGCCACATCCCGTGCCCCTAAACTTATCCACAAATAACTAGTTAACCTGTTCAAGTTAACTCTACCCACTTTGCCAGCAAGAGAGCAGGGGGCACGTGGGTGGCGCAGTGGGTTAAGCAGCCGACTGGGGATTTCAGCTCAGGTCATGGTCTCAGGGTCGTGTGATCGAGCCCCGAGTCAGGCTCTGCGCCGGACAAGGAGCCTGCTTGAGATTCTCTCTCGCCCTCTGCCCCGCCCCCTGCTTGTAGGCACGTGCACTTTCTTTCCCTCTCTCCAAAAAAAAAAAAAGAGAGAGAGAGCAGGAGTGTGAGAAAGAGAGCGAAATCCCTTTTTATTCCTTTTAAAACTTAGCCTTGGCCTCCATTACCCCCGGGGCAAAGGTGGCAAGAGCAGTAAATTCCTGGCTTTTCCATTTCGCGGTGCCAGTAATTGAAGGAGGTGTCTAGAATAATTTAAATTATACCCGATTTTCACTGGCTCTGTCTTCACTTCAGTACCCAGCCCTGTGTGATATTTGACTCCACGGTTCGTGCTGAGTAGAGTCGATCCAGACTCCACGGACTTTAAACTGATCGCCTATGTCCTGTATTAAAATCTCAGGGAGTCTGCGCAGTTGGCATAGGAGCACGCCACCCAGCGCCTGGCCCAATACAGGCCCAAAAACAACGTGGAGGGAAAGCGAATGAAATGTCAGAGCACACGGGGTCGGGTCTCAATTTGGCCAGGTTACTTTGTCTCTCTCTGGGCCTTTGTTTCCTCATCTGTCAAATGGGACTGATGGGGGCACCCATCTCTAGGGCACCAGGGTGCCCTTGAAGGCAGGCTGCTTTGTCTGAGGACCCAGCCTGCTACTGAGTTACAGGAAGAGCATTTGGAATGAGGCAGAGCTGGGTTTCTGCCACTCTCTAGCTTTGAGACCTCTGGCAATTGGGTCCTCACTGACCCTCAATTTCCTCTTCTATGAGATGGGAATAACTAAGCCCACCTTGTCGGCTTGCCAGGAAGATTAAATGATATAAGAAATGTAAAATGCCTGTCACACAATAATCTTGATTCGTGTTGTTCTGAGTCACTGCCTTACAGGTATGGGAAATATTCCAAGCCATAATAGGCAGTAAAAGTTAAAACAACAAGGAGATAAAAGGAGAAAGTGATATTCCCAAACCTTTGCCTAGGAGAGCCACTGCCGTCCAGCTTAGAGTTTAGCATAAGCTTCCTAGCCCCCAGGGCAACAAGGGAAATGCGATGATTCTTCTAGCTTGGGGGGGGGGGGTGGAGGATGGGGGGGTGAGGGAGCAGGGAGGAGTCGGGCCAACCTGCTGCTGGTTGGGAGAAGCAGGCCTTTCCTGGTCCAGGTTTCAAGGAGGTGCAGTTAGGAAGAGTCTCTTCTGTACTTGGGCCACCAGCAGTACCTTAACTCACTCAACAATATCTCTCTCTCCCTTCTCCTCTTTTACACAAACACTGGCCTGTAGCGCACGCGGTGTGTATCCTGCTTCCGTTTCTCGGAGACTGTTCTTTTTGTATACAGACCTGCCCAATTCAGGTGTGACTTACTCCCCATTCCCTTCCTCCCGGGTATTTGGCCTGTTTCCTAACGGCCTGCTGCTACAAACAGGACTCGCTTTGCCTACGAGACTTTGGGGACAGGGGGGTGCATTTTAGCTGGAAGTCACTCGTCTTCCTTGGGTGTGAACTTGTCACCGGTGCCTCACTGAGTCTCTTTCCCTCATCCCTGGTGCAGATTATGGACGGAAAACCCTGTTGCGAGAAGCGGAGGAAGCTTTAAGACGCAATTCACGGACAGCCCCCAGCAAAGTCCAGCGCCGAGGATGGCACCAGGTCTGGGAGCCCTGGGCAGTGTCGAGACGCATGGCCCCCGCTCGTGCTTTAGAATAAGGAGCAGGGTTCTTGTGGGAAGAGAAGCGTAATCCGGGCATCACCTGGGGAGCCCCACCCCCCAGAGATCCTGACTCACTTGGTCAGAGATGAGGCTTAAGCAATGGCGTGTAATCCTGTTTAATCCTGTGGTCTCCCACATTGGGATTGACCTTTGGCGCTGTATATGGGTGGGTCTGTAGGAAATATTTCCGTAAGTTTTATCGGCCCATCTTTGCAATAACCCAGTAGGTCTGTAACTGTCCTTATTGTGCCCTTGATGAAACTGAGGCCCAGGGAGATAAGGTGACTTGCTCAGAGTCACATAGTCACTAGGGAGGTTTGAACCCCGGACCTGTGACCCCCAAACCCACTGGTCCTCCCTTGCGTTTGCAAGTACTGAAGTACTGAAGGGTGTTTCTGGCCTGCCAAATCCCACAGCCTTATCTCAGTGCAGAAGAGCAAGGCCTGCAGGGTCCACAGCCTGGAGGCCTCCTTTTGTCCCCAGCAATGAATGTTAATTTCTCATTAAGGAGGCCTTTTTCCACTTCCCACTTCAGACCCTCCTTCTAGTTGTTTCGAGTGCCTTCTATTATCAGGAGCCATATTTGCATCTTGGACTGTGACTTCACGGCTGGCCCCAGAGCCTGTGCAATTTAAAAAGACTTGGCCTAAGATTAATTAGCATCCCTCCCCCGCCTCTCCCTGTGGTCCCACACTTCACGGGGCCCAATCATGGCTAATTTCCTGGCTTCCTGATGCCATGAAGGCAGTAATTGTCCTTCTGCACCGGATCAGTCAGGGGTCAGTCAGTGCCTAACGGTAGAGACCACTCAGGCTGTTGTAATCAGAGATGAAGGGAATGTAGGGAAGCCGGTGTTTGCAAGATCTCCGGGTGGCAAGAGGAGAGATCCTGAGTGGGAGAGTGGGGGGCCCCCTGGAATGGCACCCAGCCTTCCAGCACAGCCTGCCAGGAAAACTGCTACCTAGGACACGGTGGGGAGGGTGGAGGGTCGGCCGCATCAGGGATGCGTCGCCTTAGCCGGCATCCAGGAAGCAGGTGGCCACCGCCACCACCGTTGGCCTCCTGCTAGATCGGCACTGCCCATAGCTGGTCCCGCCAGGCTGGGATGCTTGAAAACCCGTCTCCTTGGCCACTCTGCTCAGCCCAGAATCCGCCACCGTGTGTCTTCTTTCCACCTCACTTCTGCTCTCCCTGCTTGTAGGAGGCCCGCTGATGGCCTGTACCTAGCTTGCTTCCAGAACGTCCGCAGGAAGGGCAGCTGGGAAACGCAGACTGGCTTTCTGGCCTCTACTGAATACACAGCCGTCCTGGGAGGAAAGTAGAAGGGGTCCTGGGGGGTCAGCCCACCCCCCTACTACTCAACGGACTCTGCTCCACCCACATGCCATGTTTGGGGGACCACTCCCCCTTGATATGGATAAACCAGGGAGCATTCAGTGGTGGTGAAAGGACTAGAAGCCAGGCTCCAAAAGAGATCTTCTTTAATTTCAAATTAGCAAGCATTTATTACCCTGAGCCAGGCACTGTGTGAGGCTCTGGGGTTACAAACAAACAATCCCATAGGCTGGGTTCCTGCCCTGCGAGCCCCGGCTGTGAGGACGGTGGGGGGACTGCCCCGCCTGCGAGGAAGACGTGACAACCAGTCCAAGCGTACGGAGGACCAGCCTGCTGGACTTCCAAGTGAGCAGCTTGAGGCCTGTGGGCTGAACTTGTCCCCCGGAGAATGTTTTTTGGACTCAACACGGTTTAAAAAATCTTAGTCACTCACTAACATTTAAATTCAAAAGTTTTTCTGTATTTTTAAAAAGCTCTGTTCCGACTTCCCTGGAAAAACGGAAAGAGCTGGCCCTCATGCTGGGCTTCCCCTCCCCGCGAGGCCGCCATGAGCAGAGCGCAGTAGCGGTCGCCCCATGGCCAGGGACACGCGCGCCTGTTGGCCGCAGTCCGCACCACTCCCTTTAGCGCCCCAGGCTGAGGCCAAGTGGCGGTTACAGTCAGTCACTGTGCTCTGGCTGCTGGTTCCCTCCCACCCTGTAGCTTCCCACCTTTCCATTTCCCGCCTGGCCCACTGGGGCCTTTGAACCCATGGCCCCTGGAAAGCTGGGAATGGGCTTTCAAGTCCGACAAACTGCTTCCTAGCTGTGTGCCGTGGAGCTGGCGGTGTGACCTCTCTGGGCTTGGCGTCCGTCATCAGTCAGACCTCCCAGGGCTGCCCGGAGGGAGCGCGTGCTTGGCGAGTGTCACGCAGGGGGTCCGTCAGCAGGGGCTGTCTGCCGCTTTGGGGAGGAGCACCCAGCGGCAGGGGACAGACGAGTCCGGAGAGATGAGTGAGGGCACCGACTCAGGAACCCGGCGGCCGTCGATCCGAGCCTTGGCTCCACCACTTCCCAGTCGTGTGGCCAGGAGAAGCGGCTTGGTGCGGGGTGCCTGTTTCCTCATCTGCAAGTGGGGTTCCTAACGGCACCTGCCCATAGGCTAGTTAACGAGGATGGTGGAGCATGTGCTCAGTGGACGGACCCGATCCTCGCTGTAGTCGGTGGGGGGCAGATGCTGGGGGTGGCTCTGCCTGGAGACCTCGGGGCTCTTCACTCCGGGGTGTTCCTTCACTTACTCAGTCTGTTGTTCATCCCGTGCCCCCCACTGAGCATCCGCGCGACCGTGGATGCTTGTAGGTGCTGGGGTCGGCGCCATGAGTGAGGCAGGCCGGGCCCTGCTGGCCTGGAGCTCATGCTTACCCCGGGGGGCAGGTGGGGAGGGTCTGGGGGAGAGCTGCTCTCGATGGTGGGGGCAGCAGAGTCTTTCCCGGGGGCCACGCCTGACCTGATTGCTGAGGAGGAGCAGAACCAGCCCCACAAAGTTCTGGCAGGAGTCTCCCAGCGGAGGGCATGGGGTGGGGGCAGCAGGAACGCGGGTCTGGCTGAAGGGTCCCTGGGGCATCCGGTGTGCAGGAATGGAGAAGGTGATTCTGAGGGTCAGGGGTCACAGGTCGGAGGGGGCAGACCACACAGTGCCCGGAAGTCCCCAGGAAGAAGTTTGGATTTCATTTTAAATGTGAAGAATCTTCTGGAGGGTTTTCAATAGGAGAATTACGTGTTTGGGCTCATGTTTTAAGAAGATCCCCGGCGGCTGTGTGCCGAAGGATGCACCCAGGGCCAAGTGGCTGTAGGAGGACCAGACAGGAGAGTTTGAAGCAGGGCTCCCCACCCCCCCGCCCCATGAGCCTAATACAGCCTGTGTCTCTTAGCACCCCAGCCTCCACCTCACAGTCCTGTCCCTGGCCCCCAGAGTCCCCTGATCATCTCAGCTTCCTCGACCCATTCCAGGGTGTGATCTCCCCGGTCTTTCAGTATTCATTTGTGGAAACTGTCCAGGAGAGAGACCATCTCAATCTCTCAGTTGGTCAATCTGGACCAGACGCCCGCTCCCTCGCTGCTAGGCTGGGACCAGAAGCGAAAAGCCTGCTTGGGGCCCCCAGCTTCTCGTTCAGGACAGAGATAGACCCGATGTACAGACCGAACTGTTGCCAGGAGGAAGAGGGACCAATTGGGTTTCCTTTGGCCCCAAGTAGTGGAGCTAAGCAGAAAGCGTCTCCCTGGTAGAAAGTACACGAGGACAGGTTTTGGGGTGCACAGGATGGAGAGGAAGGGAGTCTTGGCCTCACCCTTTTGGGTGGGCTCCACTGTCCTTGGAGGCAGCCAGAGGTACGCAGTGGTGAAGGCAGCAGAATCCCCCGTGGCCACGGGTGGCCAGTTCTCAGGAGAGTTCCCACCACCCACTCCCAGTCCCGGGGTTGCTCCCGTATGGCTCTGCCCAGCAGGGGGCCACACGGGCACTTGGTGTTTTGGCACTGACCACAGCCTGGTCAGCAGGGGACACAGCGGCCCCAGCGCCCAGGGAGCCCCAAAGTCCCAGCCCACCCCCGGCCAGCACTGCTCCCTCACCGTGGCCTCCTTGCCCTCTTCAGCTGGCTGGCTTGCCAGTTTTTCCGACTGTTGCCCTAAACTCCCTGGGGTCACACGTCCCCTTCCCAGTGACCAGGACTAACACTTTTGCCTGTTCCAGTGGAATAAGCTCCCTTCTTAGGGTCTTGCCCAGCAACTAGGAAGCACTTTTGGGTAAAGATGCCCCTGACGGAAGGGGCTGCCGGGATCCCTTCTCCAGAAGGTCCCAGAGTCATCCGGACACTGGCCAAGAGTCTGACCTGGGAAGCCCTTCCTGGGGACCCTCCGATTGTGGGAGAGCCAAGGAGGGGGCTGGCGGCGCGGTGTTGGCCTCCGAGCTGCCACCGTGGCAGCCGTGGACTGGGCCGGAGGTGATAAATGGGCTCTTGTTGGTACTGTCCTTTCTCCCCCACCACTTCTCAGCCTCAGATCTTTCTCCTGCTATCACTGGATTAAGATTTATGGCTTCCTCAGCCTTGTAATACTTGGGTGGACAACGGCCTAATCAGCAGAGCCGTCGTTTACCAAAATGCTGTCAGATTTGATGAACGTCACCAGCTCTTAGCATTAAATTGGTAGTGAAGGGATTGGCCTTTCAGCAATTTACTGTGGGGTGGGCTTTCCTTAAAGGCCCGGAAAGCAAGTTCATTGCAATGGAAAGCAAAGGCTTTGCTCTCACTCTGCTGCTGTATCCGGTTTCCTGATGTGGACCAGGCAGCTAAAGCACCCCCAGGAAAGCTCAGGAGTACAAATGTGAAGCCCTTTCCATTGTTTTCCTATTTCTGAGTTTTGAAGACCCCTGCTGTGAGGACAATAAATGAAACAACCCATAAAGCATCGGCTTTTACAGTGACCTTGTATGATGCAGACTGTCAAGAGTGTCGAGCGCTATTATTTGTAAGAGATCAGGCAAATCCGGGAAGAACCTAGCAAATAAGGTAGATTTACTCCCCACCCCAAACCTGCCTGGCAGTATCTTCAGAGCTCTCCTACCTCTAGAGGGAGCCACTTACATACTACACAACCCGAACAACCATACAGGACAACCCCTAGCCTTGATCTTTCTCATCAGCGGGAGCTTGAATGCACATCTCTTAGAACGCTTTGCTAAGGGGGCGGCAGATACACACAGATCACTCTGGGCATGGCCTTGGGCTGAGTACAAAAGCCGGCCTTGGGCTGGCAAACTGGAACATGGGTGTCTGGATTTTAAATCCTGTCCTGCCATGTGGGTGATACTGCAGGGGTCCACCCAGGTCTGGGTGCCGCAGGTAGGCAGGAGAGAGCAGCCACTTGCAAGCACCCACTCCGGGTAAAGCAGTGTGCCAGGCGGGGAGCCAGCCAGGAGCTCGGGCATCATCCTTACGCGCATGTGAAGGTGGGAGGCAGGGAGCGGGCGCCTCCTGGGGGCTGGGTTGGAACCTGCCAGCCTCGTGCTCCTATTGGGAGGTGGGCGTCTTCATGTGGGTGAGGCGGCTCCCCATCTCCTCCAGTGGTGGCAGAGCCACCTCCCTGGGGCTGGGGTGGGAGAGCAGGCCAGATGGAAGACTATTTATTCCCCTCTCCAGCACCCACTCAGCATTTAAAACTCTTTCTGGACCACGTTAATTTTGTCAAATGTTGCTTCCTAAACGTGTTCTTCCATTGTGTGTGCTGTGTGAACTCCCTAAGGCCAGGCCATTGGTGCTTGCATTTTTTTGGCTATCCTGACATGCTTCCAGAACCTTGTATGCAGTCAGCATTCAGTAAGCACTCGCCGATTAAGTGCCCTCGTGCCTACTGCAAAGCCATCTCCTGACCTTTTGGCAAGGCGAGCAGTTGTGTCACGCTCCGAGGAAGGGAGAGCGATGCTTCTGGGGAAGAGGAGGATGGGAAAATGGCAGTGGAGAGAGATATACCTGCACTCTCCTCCTTGAACCCTGGAGGCGGTTCTCATATTTATCATTCAGATCAGACCAGCAGAGCTGCATTAATGCCACAGCTCTTTCACTCACCAGTGGGAAATCCCAGTTCAGGCATGGCTGGATCCAGGTGCTCAGACAGTATAGCAGGGCTCATTCTCCACATCTCAACTCTTGTTTTTCCCCATGCTGCTCTGTGTGGTGCCAAGGGGGCCACCACCAGCTCCCACCTGACGTTTTGTCAGCTTGCTATTGGCATTTCTTGGCTCCCCTGATCACCTAGTTGCTCCGGGCCAGCAGGATCTAGTGCTCAGTTCGGCCGGGCCTGTCATAGGCTCCAGCCACCCATGGACTCAGTTCTATATGAACACTAGGATTGGGGGTGGGGAGGGAGAGGATTTCCCGAAAGAAAATCAGGGTGCTTTTGCCCAAAGACGGGGGAGTGCATGGGGGACAAGTGGAACCAGCAGCACCCCCGACACACACAGAAAACTTAGGCTCACGCTACTCAAACTTCAGTGTGTGCGTAAGTCACCCCGGCTCTTGTGGAAATGCAGATTCTGATGCCTACCTCTAAGACGAGGCTCGAGATTCAGCATTTCTCACAAATTCCCCAGGAGAAGCCAAGGCTGCTGGTGCACGGACCGGCTGTACGTGGAGTAGTGAGTCCAAACCTTCCCTTTCTAGATAAAGGAACAGAGAGCTATGGAGGGGCCGGGCTGTGCCCCATGCCCAGTGCCCCTCCCTCCGTGCCCTTCCCCCTCCACGCTTCCTCCCCCTCTCCCACTTTCCTGCCCACCCTCCTTCTCTCTGTCTGTCTCTTTCTCTCTCTGTCTCTCTCTTTCTGTGTCTCTCTCGTTGCAGCATTTGGGTGCTATTGAATGGTTCTTGAGGAGGAGAGGGGAGCCCACCCTCCCCAGAGTTATGGTAGAAAATCCATCTTGGAGATGAACTTCAAAGCCCTTATAGCTTCATCCTGGCCCGAGGCAAGGAAGCTCTCAGGAGTCTCCCGGCCAGGAAGCCCCAGGTTTTAGGTATTCCATGCACTGCTTCCCCTCCATACAGCCTGTGGCCGCCATGACAAATGCTCTGAGAGCAAGCTGACACAGCCTGGGAGGCCGCGAGGCCACACTTGGGAGTCGGAGCGTGGGGGGGGGGGGGCATCGCCAAGTGACAGATGGCCCTAGGGAAGGAAAGGTGTCCCAAATCACCTTCCTTCTGCCCCTCCGCCTCCTCCCTGTTCTCGGACAGGGGACTCCCCACCTGCCTTTTCCAGCCTCTCTTTTTCTTTACCCTTCCTTGCCGAGATCTTTTTCTCGAATGATCTATAGCCGTGCCCTTGCCTACTTTTTTGAGTGTTTGATATTCTCAGGAAATTCCTTAATTTCCCTCTCTTCTTCCCAAAGGCCACTGTAGCCGAGGCTGGGCACATTTCTTCTTCACGCGCCTGTTGGGGACAGTCCAGCGGGGCGGTTTAGTACTAGGGCCGGTGGGCATACTCCAGCTCTCGGGCCAAATCTGGCCACAGCCTGTTCTTACAAATAAAGTGTTTTGGGGACCCAGCCACGTGCATTTACTTAGGCGATATCTGTGGCTGCTCTCAAGCGACAATGGGACAGTTAAAATACTGTGACAGAGACCGTAGGGCAGGCAAAACCTAAAGTACTTCTCTTTACGGAAACTGACCACCCCTGGTTTAGAGCAGGGCCTCTGGAGCTGTCCTGCTGGGGTCCAGATCGAGGCTCTGTGGCTTCCTAGCTGTGTGACCTTGGGCAAGAAGCATGCAGCCTGGTGCCTCGGTTTCCCCCTGGGGTTGCTATGGGACTAAGTGGGCTTCTAATGCACTAGGAGTGACACTAGTGTGAAAGTGCTGATGGGGGGTGGGTGGGCGACGTGACCGTGGCTGAGAAAGGTGTTCAGTCCTAACTAGGGAGAGGCCCGCCAGGCAGTAAGGCTCAGCATCGTGTCCTTCGTCATTGAGATAACTGCTCAGCTCACCAAGCTTGTGGGGACAGGGCGTCTTACGAGGGTGGAGGGTTCGAACCCAGGACATAAGGGGAAAGGCAGGGTGTAAATCCCTGTCCCTCAGATGGGTACTACGTTCACTACACTTGGCTTGGCCGACCTCTTCCTTCTCTCAGGAGCCACGCCTCCCTACAGCGAGGCCCAGAGCAGAAAGTTTAAGGAGGCCCTCGCTCTTGGATCTGTGCCCCCTCTTAAATGTTGTGTCTCGCTTATGCACTCCCTCCCCAGGCCCGGCCCTGAGAAGTCCTGAGAGGTGGGGGGGAACCCAGGGTCTCCTAAACCCATTGGATCACAAAGCCAATTTGGGGAAGTCTATCACCAACATTCTACTGATAAGGTATTTCAAGCCAAAAAAGGTGCTTTAAAAAAATTCTACTGAACATGCTTTGTGTAGTAGGAACCAGTAAAGACTTCTGAGCAGAGGGGGCAGGACCCGCTGGGCTGGCCCTTCCGAGCCAGTGCTGGGCCACCATGCCTCGTAGCACGACTGCTGGGGGACAGGGACCTGCCACCTCGAGGTCCGCCCCCTAGGATGCTCACCTCTCAGAGGAATCGAGGTATTTGTTCCATTGCGTCTGAAACAGTCTTCTTCTGTCTAGAAATCGGTGCAGATCAGAACGGAAGCTGGCCCGCGGCTCCACATCGAGCCTCCTCTGGGCTATTATGAAGATTTTGAGACATATGGAGATGAGACCACCAAGGCCCAGGGTACTTCTGGGGACCGTCCACAGGTAGGACTGACTGGCCTCGGCTCGTGTCACAGCGGCTCTCCAGGCACGTGGCGGCCTTCCTGAGTTCCTTCACTCCGACATTCATCTCCCACACTGTAGCGAGCACCCAGACCACAGGTTAGACACTCCACTAGGCCCCCGGAGTCCAGGCGTCAGTAAGGCTGGTGTCTGAGCTCAGAGAGGCACCAGCATACAATTGCTCTACCACTGGAGGGAGCTGAGGGGCGGGGCAAGGGACCGTGGGCCCAGGAGAGCTTCCAGGGTATCCAAGAAGGCTTCCTAGAGGAAGTGACATTTGCCAGGGTCCTAAAAGCCAGATGAGAGAGGAGGGGAGGGCGGACAGAGCCGACACTGAGCTGAAACCTGATGGGAAAAGCATTGCAGGCAGAGGGAACAGCACGCACAGATGCCATGAGGCTGGACTTGGTGAAGGAGCACCGTGCAGGCCCAATGTGAGTCAGGGGGAGTGTGGGATGAAGTGAGGCTGGAGCGGCAGTGGGGCAGACCAGGAGGTGCGCACAGTGGGCCTGGCGAGGAGCAAGCGTGGGTGGTTGCATTTTATTCCAAGGGCATAGCTTTTATACATAGAATGAGCGTGTAGATCATCTCCGTGGTTATGTAGAAGCAAAATTACCAGCAGGCAGGCAGCCAAAGTCAGGCCCCCAAACCAACCCCTGCCCCATTCGCCAGGCATATGTTCCGCTGTGGGCCCAGGCTGCAGATGCGACAACCTCCCTCAAAGAACAAAAATCTTGCCTCCGTACCAAAAACCTACCTTTAAGAAATGCACGTGACTCATAAAAGCTGTGGGAACGGCGTCCAGGAAACATTCCTCTGCGGTGTTTCCTGTTTGTATGTCCTTGGTGCACACAGGAAGGACGGGTAAGGAGCAAAGGGTCACTTTGTTTCCCATCCTGGCCACAAAAGTCTGCAAGTAAATGGGAAATTCTGTCTTCTTGGGGGGGAAAAAAAAGAATGTCCTTTTTTTCTTTTTATAGAATGACCCAATGACCTTGTTTCCTACCCAGTCCCTAGAAATGGGATTTTACAGTAGGCAAAATTGTCGTGTGGACTTTACTGCCTTTAACACCCACCTCCTACACAACACACACACACACGCACACACGCAGCTTCTGAATCAACAGAATGGTCCCTGCTCAGGATCTGAGCACGTGTCTGTGCAAACAGCCGTCCATCCATCCATCTCCCTTCACTTGGGAGGCTGGCCCGTCGCCAAGTTCAGTCTGTTACAGTCCCAGCCACGCCCCTTGTCGGAGAACGTGTGCGCGCCCTTCACGCAGGAAGTGGGGTAGTTCCCTCTTCTCCTCTGGCCATTCGGTCCCCCTGTTAAATGAACATATAGTCCCTCCTTTGCAAGCTCCCAGGCTCCCCGCAGCCCCAGACAGTCTGCCCCTCACGAGCTATTAAAGCTTCCATTAGCATTCCTGTGTGCGCGCGTGCTCGGAATCAGCACTGCCAACACTTCATTTTCTCCACCCCGAGTGCTTGATTGTATTTCTTTCTTTCCCTTTCCTCCCCATCTTGAGGGGGCACTACGTAAGGCTTCACAGTCAATTTCCCTTTGGAGTTATTTTCCTGCTAAGTGAAAGAGTAAAATGGTGATGCCAGTTTTTGGCCAAGGCAGAAGCCGTAAGAGATGCAGTCTGAACGAGAGAGAGAGAGAGAGAGAGAGAGAGAGAGGCGTGTGGCTAAATATACTCAGCCACCTCACACTGTTTGCAAGTGCAGCTCTGAAATGGAGCAAAAGGAGATGTGTGCATGCGTGTGTACTTTTCATCTGACCTTCACTGTTGAAACACACCAGCCTGTCCGCTTTCCATCATACCCTTAGTGATCTGCAATTTCTTGGCGGCTCTGAGTTCGCAGACCGGTATGCCGCAGACATGCTCGGTTGGCCTCCAGTCCATTGACGTGCATGGGGCTTTTGAAAGAATTACTAGCTGACATTTAAGAATCAGGCGATTCCATGTCAGAATGTGAATTGGGGGCTTGCCTTGAAACATGTGAACATTTGGGAGCCCCGTCGTTGCACAGCAGCAGCGACTGGGGCTGAGAAGCGGCCACCTCTGGGGATGGGTGTGTGCGCTGCACGGGCCACGGTCCCCGCTCCAGATTGCAGGCTTCGTTCTAGACACTGAAGATAAAACAGACAATAAACAACATATCTTATGCTAGCAGGCAATAGGGCTGATCAGAGCAACGGCAAAGGGAGGAAAAATGGGCAGAGGTTTCTCGTTGATGAGATGCCCTCCAAGCAGCTCTCAAGAAAGCTAGGGACAGCCCTGTGGGGAACAGCTTGCCAGGCACAGGAGCGGCAGGCGCGGGGGCCCTGAGGCGGGGCGCGGGGCGGCGGGGGGGACACACCAGTGTGTCTGGGAGCTGGGTGAGCAAGTGGGCAAGGAAAAGAGCTGAGGCCAAGGCTCAGATGGCCCGGGGCTTTGAGGCTGTCAGAAAGATGAGGTATTCTAATTTGAGTCAGAGGGGAAGCCACCACAGGGTCCTGAGTAGCTCAGGAACCCCAGTGAAAAGAGGATGCTTCTTTCCAGAGAGTTCTGGAAAGTGCCAAAGTGCCAGGTCTTAGTCATGTTGGGCTTTGTGTTGCAACGGATAATAGGGCTCCATTTATGTATCAGGAATGAAACAAAGTACACACTCTTCCCTATTAGTAAGATGCCTTTTTTCCCCTGATAATGCACAGTCTATATAAAAAATTCAACTGATAACAAAGGAAATAAAAGTCTTTTCATAATCCTGCTGCCCCAGAGATCACAGACGGATATATCCATCCAGAATAAAGATTTCTTATATTCATTATATATGTGTTGATTATATCCGAGAGGAGGTGGTAGATCTGGAATGTTCCAGTCCAGGCCCATTCCCAGTGAGTGCTAGTCCCCGAGTTCAGTTATCAGCTCTGCGTTTTCCCTTCATTGTGTGGACCCTGGAGTGGGGGGAAGTGGTTATTTGCCCACAGTCACAGTTCAGTGTTTTTAAGTCGTTGTTACAGGCTGACAACTAGACACCTGTCAAAAGCTGTGTGTCCCCAGGAGCTCTGCCCTCTGTGGCCTCTGCCGAGGCCCATGACAGCTCCCCCCGCTGTGGGTGTGGTAGAGATTCTATTCTGCCATCGCTGGCCAGGCCCCCCGCAGTAGCGCAGCCCGCCCCACCGGTCCCTAGCAGGGCCCCGCAACAAATCCCTTCAGTCCCCCTTCAGCAATTTCAATGGCGAGGCTTAAAAACTGTCCCATTGCTTGAGTACTTCTGTTTTAGATGACCATATAAATGACTTCTCAGTGAGGACTGCTTTTTCCTTGGTTTTTTTTTTTTTTTTTTTTAAAGATTTTCTTTATTTGGGGGGAAGGGGCAGAGGGAATGAGAGAGAGAGAATCTCAAGCAGACTCAGCATGGAGCCTGGAGTCCAATGCGGGGCTTGATCCCATGACCCTGAGATGTGACCTGAGCCGAAAGCAAGGGTCAGATGCTTAACCAGATGGAGCTACCCAGGGCCCCCCCGCTTTATTTTTTATTGTTATTTTCCCATTGATGGGATTATAAACCATCCACCCTATTTGATAAGCCCACCTTTTTTATTCAGCCAGATGTGGTGGCTAGTCCTCCACGCCGGTCCTCACTCCGTCCTCATTGAGCCAGTGTTTAGGTGTTGGATGGCCCGAGTTTGAATCCCAGTCTACTTACTTTCTGTGTGCCTACCGTAGTGTGCGTGAGGCAGGGATGAATTTGACCCGATCAGCTTTGGGAGCAGGAGCAGAGGAGGAGGAGGAGGTGATGAGGGAACCGGGAGGCATGGAGACCGACGGAGAGGACGAGGGACCCAGCATGTCTTCAGGGACATAAGTCGCTTTTCCCACACGCATTCTCTCTGCTTGTCCCTAGGGTACCAAGTCTTCCGCCGACACCACACCCTGTGATTTTCATTTCTCCCTTCTGGATGCCCACGGATGCCCTGACCCTGCGAGCAATACAGACAAAGAGAGGATCCTCTTAACTATCCAGGATGTGATGGTAAGATGGATTTCAGCCTCATAACCCCATGAAGGGCCAGGGTCCCTGCCAGAGCCAAGCCTCTGGGCTGGAGGTTGGGCCCCATGAGAGCGTCTTCATCTACACCTGGGAAGAGGACATAGGTCACAGCCGGATTCGGCTTTTGCAAAAACCTCGGGCCCCCCCACTAGAGTTAAAACAATACACATGAGATTTGACTTGATGTTATTTGTTTTAAAGATAGTAGAAGCTCATATTAACTGAACCCTTACTAAGTGCTATGCACTGTGTTAAGTACGTTACATCCATTCCTGCATTAACCCTGTGAGTTAAATGCTAGGCATTTTCTTTCTCTTTTCTTTTCTTTCTTTTTTTTTTTTTTTTTTAAGATTTCATTTATTTATTTGAGAAAGAGAGAGAGCGCATGAGAGAGCACGAACAGGGGAAGGGGTAGAGGGAGAAGCACCCTCTCCACTGAGCAGGGAGCCCGATGTGGGGCTCGATCCCAGGGATCATGACCTGAGCCAAAGGCAGACGCTTAACCGACTGAGCCACCCAGGTGCCCAAGCACTAGATATTTTCATTCTCCTTTTGTAGTTTGGGGAAACTGAGGAGGAGAAAAAGGATGTGGCTCACTCAGGCCTCAGAGGAACCCAGACTGGAAACCTGGACCCCATGACTCCTTACTCCTTGCGATTAACGATCACAGGCTGGGAATTACACTGAGCTGCTTTTGCTCCCCGGGTGTCCAGTTCTCTGTAGGGGCAGCTGCCTGGAAGCGAGGGGCTGAGAGGTGGCCGTCTACCAGCTGAGCTTAGGATCCGGAAGACCTCTCCTCAGCGAACCCAGAGCTGGGAACAGTGACGAAAAAACATTTTTCAAAAATGGAATCCAATGAGGAAACCACCAGCCAAGCCAAATTGAGGGACTGTCTATAAAACACTGGCCTTGGGTCTTCAAAACTATCGGTGACACTAGAAAGGCTATTCCAGATGAAAAAGGCTAACAAGATACCAGTTAGGCCACATGAGATCCTTGCAGGGGAACGGGGCAGGCGTCGGGGTGGTAATTGCCCTAAGTGTTAAGATGGTTTGGGGAAATTAACAAATTTGAAAATTCACTGTATTATATTAGATGACAATATTGTATCGATGTTAAATTTCCTGAATTTGAGGATTATATTGTGTCTTTGGAAGAGAAGGTCCTTGTTCTCAGGTCTTCGGAGAATTGGTAAATGTGTAGGTGAAGGGTTTTTGGGTATTCATTATACCCTTCTGTTACACAATTCTGATGTTTTCTGTGGGTTTAGCTTTTTTTTTCAAAATAAAAAGTTTTTTTTTTTTTGAAGCTAGCACATTAAGGAGGAGATACTCTGCTTCCGCAGAGCTAAGCATCAGCAAAGAAAGAAGAGAAAAGTCTAAAAGGAGACCTAGTTGAGGGACGCCTGGGTGGCTCAGTCATTAAGCGTCTACCTTCGGCTGGGGTCATGGTCCCGGGATTCTGGGATGGAGCCCCACATCAGGCTCCCTGCTCAGTGGGGACCCTGCTTCTTCCTCTCTCTCTGCCCCTCCCCACTGCTTGTGCTCTCTCTCTCGCTGTCTCTCTCTCTCTCTGTCAAATAAATAAATAAAATCTTAAAAAAAAAAAAGGAGACCTAGTCGAAAAAGCTTAGTAGGATTATATTGATATTAATTTCCCAATTGTACTATTGTACTTTAATTATGCAAGATGTTACCATGGGGGAAACTG
Organism: Potos flavus; assembly: GCA_028534135.1. Taxonomy (NCBI): domain Eukaryota; kingdom Metazoa; phylum Chordata; class Mammalia; order Carnivora; family Procyonidae; genus Potos; species Potos flavus. Next base: position 15,177,047 of record CM052890.1, on the reverse strand, counting down.
GATGAAGGGTAAGGGGATCTGTCTCTGTTGTTTCCTACGGACAGCATACGAAATCTACAATAAACATGACATAAAAAGTGAAAGCTAACCAAATAAGCACAAATGCACAGGTCCTACCTTCCAGAGGCTCAGATTCTGATCCTGGATTTGGGCTCATGCATTTTTTTTGTTTTCTTATTTTTTAAGCACCAAAATACATGAGTGTATTTTGCAGCAATGTTTGAGAACCACAGTTTTAAGAAAAGACAGAGCTGCGAATCTCAAAATTTGATATGCACAAAAATCACTTAGGGTATTTGTTTGAAATACATAATTTAGATCTCATTTTTAAGCTAATGGAATTTGTATATAGGAGACAGCATAGTTTTTAACATAAAAACTTCGGTGATTCTGAATCAGAAGGCCTAAAGATTTCAGTTTACCTCGGATGGAAGGAAAGTTTTGGAGATAATTTGGACTTTGTGGGTTAGATCTGGGGATCATAAAAGAAAGGAATTTTAGGGCCGCCTGCGTGGCTCAGTGGGTTAAAGCCTCTGCCTTCGGCTCAGGTCATGATCACAGGGTCCTGGGATTGAGCCCCGCATTGGGCCCTCTGCTCAGCGGGGAGCCTGCTTCCCCCTCTCTCTCTGCCTGCATCTCTGCCTACTTGTGATCTCTCTCTCTCTGCCAAATAAATAAATAAAATCTTAAAAAAAAAAAAAAAGAAAGGAATTTTAAAATTCAAAGTTAGAATCTCTTCTTCATCATACAAAAGTGAGATAACTGTAACAGAAAAAAAACAAAATAAAACAAGAACAAAAATCCAGGAAGTTCATAAAAGCCGGAAAGGGATGGGAGAGCGCTCCACCCTTGTCTTTAAAACCATATCCTGTACTTCCGGAAACTCGAGTAACAGAGGATATTGCTTAAAATAATAAATGAAAGACACAAAACCGTAATAGCTCCTGATGGGATCTCCTTTATTACAGATCAATTTCTATCCAGAACATTGACCATTAGTATCAAGGAAAGACAAAATTATGTTTTAAGAAGGCAAGAAAGTCCTAACGTATTTTAGAAATATGTTCCTTCTTTCTTTCTTTTCTTTCTTTCTCTTTTTAAAGATTTCATTTATTTATTTGACAGAGAGAAAGAGTGTGTGCACTCGAGAGAAAGAGATAGAGCATGCACAAGTGGGGTGGGGAGAAGGAGAAGCAGGCTCCCCGCTGAGCAGGGAGACGGATGCGGGGCTCAATCCCAGGACCCTGGGATCATGATCTGAGCCAGAGGCAGACACTTAACTGACTGAGCTACCCAGGCACCCCTAGAAATATTTTCATAGAAAATTATTTTGTTTAGGTTTTGACTGTTTAAAGAGGTGAATTTTAGGTAAATTAAAAAGCAATTTTGTGTTATTAAAGCATTATTAAGAAAATGAATATGAATCCTTCATATTTGGTTTTTCTCACATTAGTCACATTCAAAATATGTTTCGAACTGGAAAAAAAATTCAGAGAAAATAGGGGCATGTAGAAGAGGATTTATTAGTTATGAGTTGAAAAAATTAAGCTGGATGTCAAGAGTAGAAATACAGTGATGAATACAGAAATACAGTGATGAATAGAAGTGGGCGTGGCCAACAGGGCTGCCCTGCTTCCGCTCACAGATGTGTCTGGTTGGCTGCCCTCGTGCTCTGCTGGGGTCATCATTGTTGCTGCTGTATTTTATTTTAATTCCAGTATAGCTAAATGCAGTGTTATATTAGCTTCGGGTGTACAATCGGTGATTCAACAATTCTGTACATGACTCAGCATCAGCATGATAAATGTACTCTTAATCCCCATCACCTAGCCTCCCCACCCCCTCCACCCCCACCATGATGAGCTATTTTTCTCTATAGTTAAGAGTCAGCTTCTTGGTTTGTCTCTTTCTTTTTTTTTCTTTGTTTTGTGTCTTAAATTCCACATATGGGTGAAATCACATGGTCTTTGTCTTCCGCTGACTTATTTCGCTTATTGTGATACTCTCTAGCTCCATCCACGTTGTTGCAAATGGCAAGATTTCATTCTTTTTTATGGCTGAATAATGTTCCATTGTAGATCTGTGCCACAACATCTTTAGCCATCCATCATTGGACACCGGGGCTGCCTCCGTAATTTGGCTATGATAAATAATGCTGTAATAAACATGGGGGTGCATGTATCTTTTTGAATGTGTGTTTTCATGTTCTTTGGGTAAATACCCAATAGCGGGATTACTGGATCATGTGGTAATTCTATTTTTAGTTTTTTTGAGGAGCCTCCATCTCGGTTGTACCAGTTTGTGTTCCCTTGTGCGCGAGAGTTCCTTTTTCTCCACATCCTCGCCAACACCTATTGTTTCTTGTGGTTTTTTTTTATATTAGCCATTCTGACAGGTGTGAGGTGAGATCTCATTGTGGTTTTGATTTACATTTCCCTGATGATGAGTGATGTTGAGTATCTTTTCATGTGCCTGTTGTCCCTCTTCTTTGGAGAAATGTCTGTCATTGTCTTCTGCCCATTTTTTAATTGGTGTTTGTTTGGTGTTGTGTAAGTTCTCAACATTTTGGATACTAACTCTTGCAAATATCTTCTCCCATTCAGTACGTCGTCTTTTCATTTTGTCGATTGTTTCCTTTGCTGTGCAGAAGCTTTTTGTTTTTTTAAAAAAGATTTATTTATTTAATTGAAAGAGAGAGAGGGAGAAGGAGGAAGGGCAGAGGGAGAGGGAGACAAGCAGACTCCCTACTTGATGGGGAGCCGTACACAAGACTTGATCCCAGGACCCTGAGACCATGACCTGAGCCGAAATCAAGAGTCAGACGCTTAACCGACTGAGCCACCCGGAAGGCACCCCGGAAGCTTTTTTTTTTCATGTGGTCCTAGTAGGTTATTTTTACTTTTGTTTCCCTTGCCTCAGAACACATATCTAGGAAAATATTGCTATGGCCAATGTCAGAGGCATTACTGTCTGTGCTCTCTTTTAGGATTTTTATGGTTTCAGGTCTCACATTAGGTCCTTTATCCGTTTTGAGTTGAGTTTATTTTTGTGTGTGTAAGAAAGTGATCCAATTTCATTCTTTCTGCATGTTGCTGTCCAGTTTTCCCAACACCATTTGTTGAAGAGACTGTGTTTTTCCCATTGCATATTCTTGCCTCCTTTGTTGAAGATTAATTGACTATATAATTGTGGGTTTAATTCTGGGCCTTCTATTCTGTTTCATTGATCTATGTGTCTGTTTTTTGTCCAGTACCATACTGTTTTGATTACTACAGTTTTGTGGTATATCTGGGAATGTGATACCTCCAGTGTTGTTCTTCTTTTTCAAGATTGCTTTGGCTATTTGGGATGTTTTGTGGTTCCTCACAAATGTTATGATTATTTGTTCTATCTCTTTGGAAAATGTTGGTGGCATTTTGATAGGGATTTCATTAAATCTGTAGATTGCTTTTGGGGTAGTATGGATATTTTAACAATGTTTGTTCTTCCAATCCATGAGCATGGAATATCTTTTTATTTGTTTGTGTCACCTTCAATTTCTTTCATTAATGTTGTATAGTTTTCTGAGCACAGATCTTTCGCCTCCTTGGTTAAGTTTATTCCTAGGTATTTTATTCTTTTTGGAGCAGTTGCAAATGGGATTGTTAGTTTCTTTCTGCTACCTCATCATTAGTATATAGAAATGCAATGGATTTCTATATATTGATTTTGTATCCTGCGACTTTACTGGATTCATTTATCAATTCTTGTAGTTGTTTAGTGCAGTCTTTAGAGATTTCTATATACGGTATCATGTTGTCTGCAAATAATGAAAGTTTGACTTCTTCCTTGCTGATTTAGATGCCTTTTATTTCTTTTTCTTGTCTGATTGCTGTGGCTAGGACTTCCAGTACTATGTTGAATAAAGGGGTGAGAGTGGACATCATTTCTCTATAGTTTCCTTGTCTTGAACCTGACCTTAGGGGGAAAGCTCTGAGTTTTTCATCTCAGTATGATGTTAGCCCTGGGTTTTTCGTATACAGCCTTTATCATGTTGAGGTATGTTCCCTCTAAACCTGCTTTGTTGATAGTTTTTACCATGAATGGATATTGTACTTTGTCAGATGCTTTTTATGCATCAGTTGAAATGACCATATGGTTTTTATCATTTCTTTTGTTGATGTGGTGTATCGCATTGATTGTTTTGCATATATTGAACCATTCTTGCAGCCCATTAATAAATGTCACTTGATCATGGTGAATGATTTCTTTAAGATATTGTTGGATTTGGTTTGCTGATATTTTGTTGAGGATTTTTGCATCTGTGTTCATCAGTGACATTGGCCCATAATTCTCTTTTTTTTGGTAATGTCTTTATCTGGTTTTGATGTCAGGATAATACTAGCCTCATAGAAAGAATTTGAAAGTTTTCTTCCTCTTCTGTTTTTTGGAATAGTTTGAGAAGAATGGGTATTAACTCTTCTTTAAATGTGTGGTGGAATTCACCTATGAAGCCGTCTGATCCTGGACTTTTGTCTGTTGAGAGTTTTTTGATTACAGATTCAATTTCACTGCTGGTAATCAGCCTGTTCAAATTTTCTATTTCTTTCTGGTTCAGTTTGGGGAAGTTATATGTTTCTAGGAATTTATCCATTTCTTCTAGGTTGGTTGTCCAATTTGTGGGCATATAATTTTGCATATTATTCTCTTATCCTTTGTGTTTTGGTGGTGTCTGTTTTTATGGCTCCTCTTTCATTTCTGATTTTGTCTCTCTCTGTTTCTCTCAATGAGTCTGGCTAGGTTTATCAATTTTGTTGATCTTTTCAAAGAACCAGTTCCTTCTGGTTTCATTGATCTGTTCTATTATTTTTTTAGTTTCTATTTCATTTATTTCTGTTCTAATCTTTATTATTTTCTTCCTTCTACTGGTTTGGGGTTTTGTTTGTTCTTTTTCTAGTTCCTTTAGATGTAAGGTTAGGTTGCTTCCTTGAGCTTTTTCTTGCTTCTGGAGGTAGGCCTGTATTGCTATAAACTTCCTTCTTAGAACAGCTTTTGATACATCCCAAAGACCATGGTGTTTTCATTTGTATCCATATATTTTTTTATTTCCTCTTTGATTTTTTTGGTTGACCCATTCCTTGTTTAGTAGCATGTTATTTAACCTCCATATATTTGTGTTCTTTTTAGTTTTTTTTTCTTGCGGTTGATTTCTAGTTTCATAACGTTATGGTCAGAAAAGATGCATGGTATGACTTCAGTCTTTTTGAATTGAGACTTGTTTTGTGGCCTAATATATGATCTGTTCTGGAGAATGTTCCATGTGCATTTGAAAAGAACATGTATTCTGCTGTTTTAGGATAGAATGTTCTGAATATATCTGTTAGACCCGTCTGGCCCAATATGTCATTCAAAGCCACTGTTTCCTTGTTGATTTTCTGTTTAGATCTGTCCATTGACGTAAGTGTGATGTTAAAGTCCCCTACTATTATAGTATTACTATTGATTACTTCCTTTATGTTTATTATTACCTGCTTTATGTATTTAGGTGCTCCTTTGGTGGCCATGTAAGTATTTCCAATTGTTATATATTCTTGGTGGATTATTCCCTTTTTGATTACATAGTGTCCTTCTTTGTCTCTTGTTACAGTCTTTGTTTTAAAGTCTATTTTGTCTGATATAAGTATTGCTATCCCAGCTTTCTTTTCACTTCTATTTGCATGATAAATGCTTTTCCATCCCTTTCCTTTCAATCTGCATGTGTCTTTATATCTGAAACGAGTCTCTTGTAGGCAGCGTATGGATGGGTCTTGTTTTTTTATCCACTCTGATACCCTGTGTCTTTTGATAAGAGCATTTGTTGCAAAGTAATTATTGATAGGTATGTATTTACTACCATTTTGTTATTTGTTTTATGATTTTTTTTTTTTAGATTTGTTTATTTATTTTAGAGAGAGAGTGAGAGCAAGTAGGGGAGAGAGAAAGAGAGAGGGAAAGAATCCTTAAGCATACTCCTTGCTGAGCATGGAGCCCAATGTGGGACTTGATCCCAGGACCCTGAGGTCATGACCTGAACTGAAATCAAGTCAGTCACTTAACCTACCGAGCCATCCAGGCATCCCAGTTTTATGATGGTTTTTGTAGTTTTCTGTTCCTTTCTTCTCTTGCTCTCTTTTCTCACTGTTTGCAGGCTTTCTTTAGTGATATACTTGGATTCCTTTCTCTTTATTTTTTGCATATCTATTACTGGTTTTTGACTTGTGGTTACCATTAGGTTTGTATGTAACATCTTATGCATAGAGCAGTCTATATCATAAAGTTGATGGTTGCTTAAGTTTGAACCCATTCTTTACTCCTCTTCTCCCCCCAGCATTTTAGGTATATGGTGTCATCCTTTACATTTTGTGAATACCTTGGCTGATTTTTATAGATATACTTAATTTTACTGCTTTTGTGCTTCCTACTTTTCTGGCTCCTACTTATGATTTTTCCTTTCCACTCAAAGAGTCCCCATTAACATTTTTCGTAAGGCTGGTTTAGTGGTCATGAATTTCTTGAACTTCTGTTTAGGAAACTCTTTATCTCTCCTTCTGTTATGAACAATAGCCTTGCTGGATAGAGTGTTCTTGGTTGCAGATTTTGTTTTGTTTTGAGTTGAGCACTTTGAATATATCATGCCACTCCTGGCCCTACCAAGTCTCTGCTGAGAAATTCACTGAAAGCCTTTTGCGGTTTCCATTGTATATGACTGTTTTCTCTTGCTACTTTTAAGATTCTCTTTTTCACAACTTTTTGCTGTTTTAATTACTGTGTGTTTGACATGAACCTCATTGAGTTGAATTTGTTGGGTGCTCTCTGCACTTCCTGGATCTGGATGTCTGTTTCCTTCCCAGACTCGAGAAGTTTTCAGCTAATATTTCTTCAAATGAATTTTCTCTCTCGTTCTAGGATCCCTATAATACAAATGTTATTATGCTTGATGGTGTTGCTGAGTTCCCTTAATCTATTTTCATTTTCTCTCTCTCTCTCTTTTTTTTTTTTAAAGAGAGTACACATGAGTGGGGGTGGAGAGGGTCAGAGGGAGATGGGGAGAGAGAATCTTAAGCCTGCTTAAGACTAGCTGTGGAGCCTGATGTGGGGGTCGATCCCAGAACCCTGAGATCATCATCCGAACTGAAATCAAGAGTTGTCGGCTTAACCAACTTAGCTTCCCTGGTGCCCCTATTTTAATTTTTTATTACTATTTTTTCTCTCTGCTGTTCAGCTTGATTGTTTTCTATTACTGTGACCTCCAGGTCACTGATCTGTTCTCCTTCCTCTAGCCTACTCTTCATTCCTTCTAGTGTATTATTCATTTAAGTTATCGTGTTTTTCCTCTTTGATTAGTTCATTTTTATGTTTTCTGTCTCCTTCTTGAGTCTCACTGAGGTCTTCCACTCTTAGGTCCAGTGAGTATCTTTAGGACCATTACTTTAAATTCTCTATCAGGTATATTACTTATCTTTGTTCTATTTAGGTCTCTTGCTGTGATTTTGTCCCATTCTTTCATTTGGGACATCTTCTTCTGTTGCCTCATTTTGTCTAACTCTCTGTGCCTCTTTCTATGTGTTAGGAAAGTCAGCTACATCGCCGGGTCTTGAAAGTAGTGGCCTTATGAAGAAGAGGCCCTATGGTGACCTGCAGTGCAATGTCCCCTGTTTTCAGAACCTTGGGGGTGTCTCCTATGTGTGTTGCATGTGCCTAATTGTAGATGAGCCAGTGTTCCTGTCAGCCCAGTTGTCTGCAGTAGGCTCTCTTTGCCTGTTTAGGGCAGTGTTTGGTCCCTGTATTGTTAGCGGGCCAGTCTGGGGCCACCTTGGGCTTGAGTTGAGTCACACCAGGCATTTGTCAGAGATGCAGTAGCACCGAACTATAGGATGCTTTCCCTGTGTTGTCCCAGAGAAGCTTTTGTTGGTGGGCGGGGCTTGCACAGACCAGATGTCTGCCCCCAGACCACTACTAGAGCCACACTTGTACTGGTATATGTAGTTATCTTCTCTCTTCCCCGGGGTAAGAGTCACTTTTAGTGGTACTGGCCCCTGGCTTACACACCGCCAGGCTTTTGACACCACTTGGGATGGGCTCCAAGCAAGGACATATTGAAGGGGGTGTGTTCACAGGAGAACTTGGGGGCAGGCACACTGTTAGCAAGCTAGGCAGAAAGTGTTGGTGCTATGCTGGTCCCCACAGGTGTCTGTGTATCTAGAGTGAGGGACAGGTGAGGGAAATGGCACTCACCGGCTCCTTCGTTCCTGGGGAAGTCTATTAAAGATCCCTGCCCCTCCAGCACACACTGTGAGACTAGCAAACAAATGTCCCTCCCATATACCCTGGGCATTTTTTGAACTGCTGCTTCTGGGCTGTATCTTCTGGGCTGTCTCTGTAAGGACAAGGACTCAGTTTCCTTTCACCCTCTTGGATCTCCCAGAGCCAAGCCACTGATTTTTTAAAGCTCCAGGCATTAAGCTTCACTGATTATAAGAACTTGTGAGATTCAGCCCCTCTGGTTTTCAAAGCCATATGTATGTTATGGAAATTTGTCTTCCTCATGCAGGTTCCCCATGCTGGGGTGCCCGTCTGAGAGTCTGTTTCTCTCCCCTCTCCACACCTGCAATGTCCCTCCTGTGGATAGGCCCACAGGTCCGTTTAGCTCCTGACTGCATCTATGCTCAACCTACCTTCTTTGATGTGGCCTCTTCTCTACGTTTAGCTGTGGAGAGTCTGTTCTGCCAGTCCTCAGGTCACTTTCTGGGTTATTTACACTGATGTGGGTGTTATCTAGTTGTATCCATGGGACAGGGTGGCTTAGAACCCTCCTATTCCACCACCTGCCCTAGAAGTCTGTTCTATTAGGAATTATTTGAATATTTTAAGTGACATAGCAAGACAAGAGGGTAACAGCCCTTGGCCTGGGTATCAGGGCATGGCAGGGAGTTGGGGGGGGGGACAGTGTTGTCAACACAGCTTGGCTGTCATTGTGTAGAAACAGGATCCCAGCGATACCAGGCTTTCTAACTTTAAGAGAAACCAGGCATCTGGATTTCTTTGTGCTTGGTTTCTCCAAATTTTTTTTATGTTGATTACTAACTCACTATTTTCTATAGATCAACAAAATATATGGCTGGCCAGATTTGGCCTGAAACCACCAGCCTGCAACTTCTGGTTTAGAAAGCTTTGTCTGTTCCTGACAAGAGGAGGAAGAGGTCTTTCTCCTTTCCAGAGGGACTTGAGTTAGCCCCTCTGGTACCCAGAGCCACTGGGGGACACGGTGCCCTGAATGCACCCAGAGATGCCCAGCTAGACACCTCAGACCAAAGGACACCCTGACTGATGGCACTGGGCCGGGTCCTGTGCAGGAGGGTCAGACAGCACAAGGCCAGCTGTATATGAATGATTCATGGGGAATGATGCTGAACAAGCACTCACTGCCCACGAAATGCAGGCCCAGAAGTGAGAGATACAGTGATTCTTTCACCCCATAGAGTGTTTCTGGTAAGTGAAGACACTGGATGGTATCTGAGTTACCAAAGCATCCTTTGCAGTCTTAATGAAAGTAAAGAATAACTGACCTCTGAGTCACTACTGGAATAATTAATGCCACTTATTTCTTGCAGTGATAGCCTACGTAGGATTTGTTAGGTATTTTACATTATTTTGTATCATTTAATATGACATCTAATATATGAGTGCTTTCTCATTAGAAAAGAGTCAAACAATTCAGAAGTGAGTAAAATATGAGAAGCTCTCTCCACCGACCTAGCCAAACCATACCCAGCTTTTAGCTTTATTGAGCATGTAGCCTTTATTTCATCATTTACTTATTTATTCACTCATTCATTTATTGGCTTCTATTTTGGTTCATTTTTACTTTTATCTTGATTCTTTCCCTAAACTTGGTGTTTTAATTTATTGCTTTGGTTCTGTCCCCACCCCACCTTACAGCCTGCTGTGTTAAGTGCTTAATTCATCTATTTGCAGTCTTGTTTTCTAACATGACAATTTTTAAGGCTATAAGTTTTCCTGCAAGCACTGCTTTGTCTTTACCTCATAAATTTTGCTACGTGTGTACTGTTTTCATGATCGTTTAATTCTAATTGGTTTGTGATTTGGGAGGGGAGGGAGTGTCCTCTTTATATAGGAGAGTTTTTATAAATGTTCTAAGTAAATAGCTTTTTTGTTTGTCTTTTCTTTTTCTGTCCTTTTGTGTGAATTTCTAATTATGATGAGAGGATGGGTTGTTTGGTTTCTGGTTTTTGGAAGTTTTTGAGGTTTTTGTTTGTGGACTACCAGATCATTTTTATGACTGCTCCATGGTATTTCAAAAGAACAATAATTATTCTCCTTTTGGTACAAAGTTCTCAATGTATCTACTAAGTCATGCCATTCATTGAGTTATTTAACCTGGTGAGTCTTAACGTATAGTCTCAGACCACCTACATCAGAATCACCTGGGCTGCTTATTAAAAATGTGAAATTTCCCACTCAAAAATACAGAATTAGATGGGGGCAGGGGGTAGTAGGGTTCTAATGGAGTGTTCAGAATCTACATTTTTAATAAGGCAGAAAATTTTCATGCTCATTAGCAAACCACTGCAATAGATCCTACTTAATTTTTGTTTATTTAATGTGGTTGATTTCTCTGAACTTGTCCATTTTCCTTTATATTTTTCTGTTGTTGCTTTATATATTTCAAATCACTATTATTGTGTGCATATAGCGTGAAGATATTTTCTGATAGGTTGGTATTGAATAGGTCAGTATTAATATCTGTCCCATTTAAAGCAGTAGATGTACCTTTTCAGTTTGAAGGTTTGTGTCCTTTAGCACTGGAAAATCTTCCATCATTATTCTCTTTCATTGTGTCTGTTTTATTCTCTAGAGTTTCTGTTGCACAAACATTGGCCCATATCTATCCTTTCAAGTCTCTTAATTTTTCTTTCACACTTTATTTTTGTCTTTTTGTACTGTGTTCTTATAAAAGTGTTTGGTTTGATTTTCTAGCACATCTTTTATCTGTTTCTGCTATTTAGTTTATCTTTTTAAAATGTCAATAAAATTAAAACTTTTGGGATATCTAGTTGTTTCTTTTTCGTGGATGAAATGTCCTCTTTAATGTCTCCAGGGATATTAATTTTCTGTATTCTAAAGTCTTCTTCTATTCGTTCTACTAACTCTCTTTTATTGGGTATTAGTTCTTTTGTTAATTAAATTTGGTGCCTATCTTTCAGGGTGTTGATTTTCCCCAAATGTTTTCTCATTCTTGGTTGTGTGCTCATCTTTGTGTTTGAGAATCCTACACCCTCTGCCCATTCTGTTTGATGTAACATGACCTCGGTGATCGTGTGGTTGGGGTATGACATGCTGTGTACAAGCTGTGTACCTTAGGTACGGGAGCTCCTGCCTACGTTGGGGACAGTGACTTCCTGGGGCAATGCCCACCCTCTGGGCCTCAACCTGGGGGGGAGCACCTCTACACTTAATACGCTGGGGAGGGGCCAGCGGTCCTAAAAGCAGCTTCCCAGAGAATGCCCCAGGGCTTCCTCTCCATCTTGACTCTGGACTCAACTATGTACCGCTCCTTCTGTGGAAAATGTTACTGCCCATGTTTGGGTCTGAAGTTGCCTTTGCTTTTAGTTATTCATATATGGGATCTCTGCTCTCTGTCCTTCAGGCATTCCTCAAAATTTCTAGTTGCCTGGCGGCATTGTTTGTTACTTTGTCTCTATCCCCTCATCCCTGTCCAATTTCCCACAGCAAGCCCCTGCTCTGGGCAGGCTCACGTGAGGCACCAAAGGCACGCTGACGCCGAGACGCTTACCAAGGGCTCACAACCATGGAAGCAGGCAGGCAGCCTCCAGGACCTTCTACCTCGCCCCTCTGACATCACTCCACTCCCTAAGACAAGGATAGATTTTTTTTTTCCTTCGTAGCGACGGACTTTTGAGACTGAACTCCAAGGTACTTCATAAAGAAATTTAGCTTTGAATGAAAATTCGTGTAAGACATGCAAGGGCGAGTGGGGCAATAAGAAAGTATCAAAAACTAACAACATCCTACAGGTATTCGAAGCACATAACGTATGTCTCAGATTTTTCTAGCCACAGCTCCATCAGAATTGGTGGAAGGGAATGCGACTTCAAAAATACATAGCATAGACCCTATAGTTAGGGCCCAAGTTGCTTTATTCCGGGAAGTTTGTGATCCAGGAGCCACCAGGATTGAGACTTGGGCTGGCATACCCTAGATTTGGGTTCTTGAAACCTGTTGCACTTGTCATTGCTTCTAGAATGGCAGTCCTTGTTGCCGGATTAGAAATCCCATGAGAAAAGAAAAAAAAAAAGAAATCCCATGAGAACAGACACTCTGTCAGCCATGCCTCTGGTCCATGCCTCTGTCCCTAATAGTTAGCAGTCAGACCTACTTCTCAGGACCTATCCTCAGACCTATCTCAGGATCCTCAACAACAAATATTGGTAGAATAAATGAGGGAATGAAAAGAGAAGCAAGGGGCACCTGGGTGGCTCAGTCGTTAAGCGTCTGCCTTCAGACGCTCAGGTCATGATCCCAGGGTCCTGGGATCGAGCCCTGCATCGGGCTCCCTGCTCTGCAGGAAGCCTGCTTCTCCCTCTCCCGCTCCCCCCGCTTGTGCTCCCTCTCTCGCTGTCTCTCTCTCTGTCAAATAAACTAATAAAATCTTAAAAAAAAAAAAAAAAGAAAGAAAAGAGAAACAAATTAGCCAATTAACCCCTTGATGCAGGGTAAAAACCAGACCCCAACGCATTCCAAACTCCAGTTTTGTAAGACTGCCAACCAAATAAGAGACGTCATTGGGGGTCTTACTGGGGAGCAGGGGGGCTGTCTGCGGGTCAGTGACCTCTACCCCAGAGTCTCCATCGTGGCTTCATGGTCAAAACATCTGATCATCTCTTAGGCAAAATCAGTAGGATCTGTGACATAAAGACCATGCTGTCATCTGAATTTGAAATGTTCTGTGAAAGCAATCAGGGAACACTGATTCGTAACTCTTACCTCCTTGCAGCCCTTCAGCAACCTTGTCAGGTCTCCAGGGCCCATTTTCCTACATTGGAGGCAGGCGGGGGCGGGGTCTTGGGCCCAGAGACTTGCTCGAGGACCCGGGGGGCTGGAGTCAGGCCCAGAACCTAGGCGCAGAACTTAGACCCAGCCGTTCCCCTTTCTGAGTGTAGTCAGACGTTTCCTGCTTCCTCCACTAACACTTAGCACAAACTTGAACACGTTTACTGGCCTCAAGGCAGCTTTGCGTCAAAAGCTCTTAAAAGGCGACTTTCATCAGTCCCATGCAAGCCAATGGGAAGGCACAGAGCCCCTGACTTTCATCCCTCCCTCCCTAGCCCCGCAGGAAGAGGCAGAGCAGGGCTGTAAGGCACTAATCCACTGACCTGTCCACCCCCTGCCTCGTTTTAGCAGGTGGTCCGTGCGTCTGTTCCTCCCTCTGCCTTCTCCCTGGTTCCCCGACGCCCCCCCGGGCGAGGGGGCCCGGTTTGCTCTCCACCTGCCGTGTTTACCGCCTAGCATCTGAGCAGAGGGCTTTCTGCTTTCTGCTGCAAGGGCGTGAGCCTAACATTTTAAACACTGAACACTGAAATCACATATGACCAGATTGTAAAGCAAAGCTCTAAAGTTAGTTTTTACCAAGAAATTTCTAAATAACAGCTTCAAAGCAACTGGTAGATCCCCCTGCATGGTACCTCTTTGAAGCATGGGCAGGTTGGCTTCCAAAGCAACGACTCCAAGGTCCTCATCCTTCCAGATGGAAAGGTTTTGAACCGCTTCCTTGAGGGAGTGTGGCTCTTCACTCCGTCTCCCCTTTGCCTCGGGAACAGATGGTTTCAGATCACATCGGCATTATAAGAGCATAGGTTCCTAAAGTTTGCTCATCCAGCGTGAGCAAATGTTTTATTTTTCTCTTTAAAGAAGATACCAGCCACGCAGAATCTGGGCTGCTTTTTCACGTGTGTTTTGTCAATACAATTATGGCATTGAAATTTGCATTAACTTAACAGAAGCGAGAGCAAATGGAAACAGGAAGAATTATTGAAATTCAGATTCTTTTTACCGCAAGAGGAGTTTTTAAAAATATCTCATCGGTTTAGTAAATTATGAAAAATATATTACAAGGTCGGAGTTGCCATGTTTCAGCTGTGTTTGCTATGTTCAAACTGTGCGTTTCCACCGAAGATGGATTTGAATGGAAGTTGAAAATGAGGCTGGGGGTGGACCCACACTGCCTGCCCTCTTCTGGCTTTTGTTAGCCAAGCTAAGGGCATCGGTGGAGAACGTTGCATCCTGGCCCTTAACCCAAGTGTATACAATTGTCCTGTACTTATTTGGTCTCTAAGTGCCCTCCGCATTTACCGTTAGACCTTTTACCACAGCTTCTCCAAGTCTGTGCTCTTTATTCTGACTTCACCCTTCATTGTTTGGATTTTGTTCTAGGAGCTTTTTTTCTGGAGAAGGGCTCGGGGTTGCTGGATTCCCTGAGTTTCTTCCCGTCAGAATCAGTGCCCCGTTATTTGTAAGTCTGAGCTACTTGACTGGATACACGACGTTAGACCCAGTGTCGGGGGCGGCTGCTTGCTGCTTTCTGAGTCATTCTTCTGGGGGGACGAGATGAGTCCCCGGGATGGAGATCAGTTACTTTTCATACAGCTGGCTGTCCAGGGCCCTGCACCCCACTGTCCCTCCCATTCCTGTGGGGAATTTATTTTTTGCAGGACTCAGGGAAGGGATTTAAACATAAATGTAAGTGTATCATTTATTCCTAATTATAAAACTGGAAACATGCTTATTAAAAAAAAATAAGTAAAACAATGGAGAAAAGAAAGTTCTCACCGTGTGACCCCCAGAAAGAACACCATTAATAGGTTGGTGACTATTTTTCCAAACTTTTCATGTGGGTATCTGCGTACATGCACAGAAACTCATTTTTTCAATCGGATTTATTCTATATGTACATTCTTTGCCAGGCTTGTTTTGGCTTAAATGTGTATCCTGCTGTCTTTCTGAGTAAATGCACAAGATCTACCTGGTTTTCCGTAAGGGCCCCTTGAGGCTCCGCCGAGGCCTGCTCAGTGAGCATTTAACCCACCTCTTCTTATTGCACATTTGGAACATTCTCGATTATCAGTGATCCCTCAGCGATCTGTGTATAAAGACCAAAGGAGAACTTCTCAGACAGACTTAGTCAAAGAGAGTATACACCATTCATTTCTAGTCGGTCATTTGTCATCACTGCCTCCCAGATGCATCTCCAGAGGCACCCCCTGTCCCCCACTTTTGTTGCCCCCTCCACCTTGCCCCCCCCAGCTGAAACTGCACCCCTGTGTCCTGTCCTCACCCTGGCCCCACCTCTCGAAATCCACAGCTAGGGAGGGGCAGAGTGGGATTGAATTTGCCCACATGGTCTAGTTGGCATTTTCTTGTCCCAGGGTAAATGGACTAGGGCCCTTTCTCCCTTTCAAAAGTATCCTGGCTTTGGTGATCAATTTTCTGGCCACCCTACGTATAGATCTTAATTGCTTGTCCTTCGGATTGTAAATCTACTATTTCATGGGGATGAAACACAGGTTGGAAAAAAATTATCAAGCAGCTATGGTTAACTGCTAAATCTCATGACATCTTAGGGGGCTTCTAAACATATCCCTCGAGACATAGGACAGCGGGCCCACAACTATCTGCTAGACATTGTACCGTTTCAGGGGCATTTGGAGGCCTTTGGGATTTCATATTCAGAGTGTGGTCCCTGGACCAGTAGCTTTACCATCACCTTGTTAGAAGTGCACATTGTCAGGCCTCGTCTAGGACCCCCTGAATCAGAAACTCTAGGCAGTGTGGGAGCCCATAGTCTGTTTAAATGAGTCCCCAAACCAAAACATCTGTAACACACAGACACACACACACTCTCTCTTAGTGACATCCCAGGCATGTGGCCGCAATTCATACTCTAAATACCGTTCTGCTAGAGAGTTGCTCCTTTGTCCCTGTCTTTGTTTTCTCATCTTCAAAGCCATGACGACCCCATGCATCGAGAGTCGAGCCGATCTTGGTAAATGTTCGTTTGCTGGGAATCGTTCCTGGGTTCTAATGATCTATTTTCAGAGGAGTTTTTCTCAAAGTAACATATTTCATTTTTTGCCTCTCTTCCTGACTTTTGGCAGGAGCTAAGAAAAAGCCTGGAACTTAGTGTAAATCTGCAGAGGAAACAAAGAGATGGTTCCAGCGACGAGTATGACTCTATCGAAGAAGAGGTGCTCTCTGAGCCCGAGCTCGAGGAGCCGGTGCTGCTGGGCCACCCCAGAGAGGACCCCCCTCTTTCCAGTGGGGACTCCATGCAGAAGGCTGTGCCCGAGGACCAGGGGACAGAAGGACGCCCTCCCCAGGGCCCAGACCCCCTCGTGGTGCTGGAATTCAACCCAGCTTCCAAGAGTGAGTTCTGTCTTACGTGGGCGCGTTGTCTTTGCCTTTGGTGTGTCTGGGTCTGATAGTAGAACTTGAATTTCCAGCCATGCTTGGGGTTCAGCTTTGGGGAGACTGTCCACAGGCCAGTCAGGTCTCTGCTGATTGCGAGAAACCAAGGCTTCCAAAGGCCCCCAGATGACCCTGCGATTCCAGATGGCAGATGTCTGGCGGGTGGTTTCGGGGGCTGTCCTGTGTCTTGTAGGACGTGTAGCAGAATCTGCATGCCAGCTGGTTAATACGTCCTGTCTGAAGCCAAAGGGACTATATTGGCTTGGCTAACTGAGGAGTACAGAGCCGTCAAGGACTCTCCCCTCCCCTCCTTCCCCCTTCCCTTCTCCTTCCCCTCTTCTCTCTCATCTCTGCCTGCCTTTGTCTTGGTACCATTCACACGTGGGCTTTCCACATACAGGCACAGAATTGAGACACTGGCTTTATGCCTCCATCAGAAAGTGGATTTGTCTTCCTCAGAGCTCCAGTGAAGGTCCCAGCCCCTGGCTCTTGAACCCACATTGGGTCACATCTCGGAACTTGTCACTGTGGCTCTGATCGACCTAGTCCAGCCCATAAGGCTCTGGGCGTGGTTGTTGCCACCCAAACCACGTGGACTGATAGTAGTTTCCAAAGGAAAAATCGAGAACCTGAAGAAGGAGGAAAACGTGCTGGGCAGGCAGAAATAGCAGCCGTCCGCTAGAGGGGGTTTTCTAGAAAAGACCCTGGAAAGGGGAGTAGAGAAAGCAGTTGAGGGGGACAGGGAGGGGCCTACCTGCCACAGACCCCGTGCCCAGTTCCGAGCTGGCTTGGGCTCTGCCTGCCCTTCCCTCTCCGCTCCGAGCACGTCCTCCTGAAAGCGGTGTGTGCCATACTTCCTGAACCAGATATCAAGGCCAGCCAGCTGGGAAGCATGAGCTTAAGGGAGGAGAAATGAGGGAATGCCTGAAATCAGGCGGAGTGTATTCATCTGGAGTTCTGGAGGCTGGAAGTCCAAGGTCAGGGTCAACAGGTTGCTTTCTCCTTGGGCCTCTCTCTGTGGCTTGTCCCTGGGTGGCTTCTCCCAGTGTCCTCGCGTGGTCTTCCCTCTGTGTGTGTCTGTGTGTCCTAATCTCCTCTTCTCATGAGGACACCTATCAAACTGGATTAGTGCCCACCGTAATTGACTCATTTTACCTTAATTACCTCTTTAGAGACGCAGAGACGCTGTCTCCAAATACAGTCACGTTCTGAGGTACTGGGGACTGGGACTTGAACATGTGAATTTTGGGGGGGGGTATAATGACAGGCAGACCTGGAAACTCCACACTCAGTGTTTTCTCGCCTCCAAACCTTTCCTCGGGCTGTTCCCTCTGTCCAGATGCCCACGTCTCCTCTCCTCTCCACTCTGAACCCTGAAACCTGGCTCCGTGCTTTCCCCTCAAGACTCAGCTCAGGAGCGGCTTCCTCCAAGAAGCCTCCTTTGCTCTCTCAGCTCGGCCATGTGGCTCGGTGCCTCCTCTGCTCCCAGAGTGTCATCATGGCACTGGTCTTGCCATGGACTCTGGTTGCCTTTCTCCCCCCCTGGCCCATGAGCTCTGCCAGGGCCCAGACCGGCGCTAAATAAATAATAACAATCTCCAACATTTACTGAATTCTTCCTAACACGTGCCTAGCACTATTCCAAGGGGTTAGCATCTGTAATCCTAACAACGCCAAGGCAAGTCCTGTCAAACGTCCTTGCCTCACAGCTGGGGACCCTGGAGAACAGAGAGGGCGATAATTTGCCCAAGGTCGCACAGCTAGGGAGGGGCAGAGCGGGACTGAATTTGCCAGGAGTCTGAGCCCAGAGCCTGGGCCCTTAATCACTAGGCTGAATACATAAACCAGATCAAGTTACGAAGCGATGGCTGGGCTTTGAGGAGCCAGTAAGGAATGCCACCGGACTCTGTCTTCCCTCCTGATTTAAAGAAATGAGAGATGGGCTTAGGAATCTGATAGAGTGAATGTTCACCTTTCCAGCTGAAAAGAGAGAGCCAGCTTGCTGTCTGAAGTAGGCAGAACCCCCCAACCCCGCCCCAGATGCTGGCCGAGCTGGGCCACTGATGGCATCAGTGTGGTGGCAGGTGGCCGTGTGCCCTGAGGGCAACCCCACCAGAGAATGGAGGGGAGTGGCTGAATTGTGCTTTGATGCCCTCCTGCCACCGCCACCCAGTCCCATCCCCTGTGTCCTCCCTGTGAGGGAGGGCAGTGCGTGAGTGGCACAGAGAAAGGCAGAAGTTACTTTCCCAACAACTGGAAAGGAGAAGGCCACGTGGTGGGTCAGCTTAGGAATTCAGGGAGGAAGATGGGGCGCCTGGGTGGCTTCGTGGGTTAAACATCTAACTCTTAATTTCCGCTCAGGTCATGATCTCAGGGGCGTGAGATTGAGCCCCACGTCGGGCTCCATGCTGGGTGTGGAGCCTGCTTAAGATTCTCTCCCTTCCTCCTGCCCCTCTCCCGCTCGTCCCCTCCCCCCGCTTATCTCTCTCTCTCTCTCTCTCTCTCTCTCTCTCTCTCTCTGTCTCAAAAAAAAAAAAAAAAGGAATTCAGGGATGAGGAGAGAACGGTACCCCCAAGGGTCTTGAATGTCGTGAAGACTATAAAGCAGGTTGGGGGACAAGGGTCAGAGAAGGACCTGCGAGTTAGAGTGGTCAGAGACGCCTTCTCAGGACATGATGGGGAAGCTGGGATGGGAATGAAGAGGAAGCAGCCGTGGGAACAGCACCACAGGGGCGGGGAGTAGCAAGCGCAAAGGGCTCAAAGAGGGAATGAGCTTGGTGTCCCCAGGGGCAGGGAAAGGGCCAGTGTGGCTGGTGCCAAGGGAGTGTGTGGGGAGTGTGGTATGCGATGAGGCTGGTAGGTGATCCTGGGCCACTTTCCATGAAGACTCAAGGGTTCTAGGGTAGCACCAAGGGTCTGGGTCCTTTGGTGTCCCAGAAAATATCCTTGTGAAGACTTGAGATCAGGAAGGGCATCTTATGCAGAGGAAGGGGAAGTAGATGGGGAAAAGTTGGTTCGGGGCAGGGCTCCAGGCCAGGCGGGCCTGGTCAAATCCCAGCTCTAGGACCTTAAGACAAATAACTCGAAACTCAGAGCCCTGCTCTGTAATAGAATGTATTAGTTTTCTATTGCTGCTGTAACAAATGATGACAAACTCTGTGACTTAAAACAACACACATTTATCATCTTATGGTTTTGTAGGCCAGAGTTTGGACACGGGGCTAAAATCACAGTGTCAGCAGGGCCGTGATCCTTTTATAGAGGCTCTAGGGAAAAATTTCTCTTGCCTTTTCCAGCTTCTAGAAGTTTCCCCATTCCTTGGCTCATGGCCTCTCCCTCCACCTTCAGAGCCAGCAACCTTGAGCCTCGCTGTGCCTTTCTCCCAGTGTCCGCTCTCCCTCTGGCCCTCCTTCTGCCTCCCTCTTCCATGTGCATGTGTGTGGGTGTGTTTATGGCAGTAAAATACACCGGACAGATTTTACTATTTTCCTCATTGTTTAAGAGCGCCCCTTGTCTTACTAAGTACATTGTACCGCTGTGTAACCATCACTATAATCCATCTCCAAAATGTCCTCCTTGTTCCACCCCGCAACTCTGTCCCTCTTCTCCTTTTGATTACATTGGGTCCACGGGGATAATCCAAGATAATCTCCCTAGTTTAAGGTTAGCTGATGAGCCCTGTGGATTCCCCTTGGCCTCGTGACTTGGTGTTAGGCCATCTTTGGGCGGGCCATGATTTGGCCTCCCATCTACCCCCTGGGATGGCTGGGGAGATGAATGAGACAGGATTGGCCAGGGACCTGACTCAGTGCCCGAGCGCTCAGGAGGTCAAACCCAACTGGTGCTGGCTGTCACTCTTAGGAGCAGCAGCAGCATATTTTCAGTATGTAGCGAGCCATTCTGGATGTCATCCCTTGGGTCCTAATTTCGGTCCAGCCGGGGAGCAGTCGTTTCAGGAAGTATATAGAGAAATACACGCACGTCCTTCGTAAAGTCAAGAGGGGATGGTGGAGAGGTGGGTGCAAGTCTGACAGACCCCACACGAGCCCTCAGCCTCCATCCTGACCTTCCAAGAATCCCGTGGAGCCCTGGATTCTGGGACTTCCTCTCCTCTGGCGCCCCCCCCCCCCCCGGAGGCCCCCAGGGTTGCTCTGCTGGAAGTCCTATCACATTGCACTGTAGCAGGTGGTTCCCGGGTTTTCTGCTTTCCCTGGGCCAGGAGGTCTGCGGACGGGAACCTTGACCGTTCTCCCCGCTTGCAGAGTCTCCTCCGCTTAGCCACCCCAGCCTCGCTGCCGACAGGGCTGCTCCTCTGCCTGGCGGTCCTGAGCATGTTCTCCTCCTGCTCTTAAACTTGCGCTGGCCAGAGCCCTGGCGCCATTTTCCCTGTACTTGAGCCACTTGCAAACCTTCTGAAGTCACTTTTTTTTTTTTGCCACCTCCATAAACCTCCTGTACTATTTCTTAGCTGTTGTTTAAATGAGCACCCTTCTTTTTTTCCTCCCTCTCTCTCAATTTCTCCCCCCTCCACCTTCCTTTCTCTTTCTTTAATAATTCTAGGATCGTTCTAAGTAATGGTGTCAATGAAGTCAAGGATTTGATAGGCTGGTTACATAACTTGCCCACATGGCATCTGGTGCCATCTCCCGTTCCACCCATGGTCCAGGCACCCCACTTTGGGAAATGTTGACTTGACAGCATGCCTGCGGGCCCTGCACTGTCTGGCTTCAGTCAGCCCCTCAGCCACTCACCTGCCACATAACCTTCCAGCTGTCAAGCCTTCACACATGCTGTTCCCTGTGCCTGGAATGCCCCATTTCCGTGCCTCTGGTAACATCCTGGTCACCTGTAAGGGCCCTACACACTGTCTGCTGCACTCCCACCAGCCGCATCTGCCAGGCTGCATGCTCCTCCATGCCGCTGGTACTGGAACCTTCTTCCGTCCCAGCCCTCCCCTCTTATCCCTTCCACCATCTTTTCCTTGGCTAGGCTGCGAGCGCCTTGGGGGCAGCAAATGCACTTTACCCTACTCTTTCCACCCCGGGATGTCCGTGGTGGCACCCTTATTTTATGTATCACGCTGCCAATTAAATCGACGTCATCGATTGCAAGACTCGTCCCTACTCTGAAATGTTAACATCCGAAAACCTGTACATATTGTAGACCGTTTTCATTTGTTTGCCCAAATGTGCTGCATTATTCACATCTCTGATCTCAAACTAGCACGGGGCCTGGCACGAGCAGGGGTTCAACAAATATTTATTGAATGAATATGTGAATGAACCAGCAGATGCCTGAGCGGCATGCCCCAACTTTGCTGGCGTTCTGTGTCTGACATCTAAACCCTTGTTTTCCTACAGGCAATAAAAAGGAAAGGAATTTGTCAGCTAAGCGGAAGGACAACGCTGAGGTTTTCATTCCCAGCAGACCCGAACCGAATTTGAACCCCCAGCCCTCTGCAGTACTCCCAGACCAGGAGAAGGCATGCTCAAGTAAGAGTTCTGGTGACCCCAGAGCAGGGCTGGGGCTGGGCCTGGGTCACCCTCAGTGCGATGCCGTGTTGGGGGAGTCCTTGCTGTGTTACCCTCTTTGTCAAGGCCTGAGCTCACCTTTCACAAATATATTGTTAGTCAAGGTCGCCAGAGAAACGGAACCAATAAAGCGTGCGCGTGTGTGTGTGCGCGCATGTGTGTGTGATTCCAGTCTGCGCGCTGGATCAGCAGGTTGGAGACCCAGAAAGAGCCAGTGTTCCAGTATAAAGCCCATATACACTGGCAAGGCCAATGTTGCAGAGGAAGTCCAGAGGTAGTCTTCTGGAAAATTCTCTTATTTGAGAGAGGGTCAGTCTTTTCTTTCTATTCCGGCCTTCAACTGATCGGGTGAGACTCACCCACATTATGGAGGGTAATCTGCTTTATTCTCCAACGAAAATGTTAATCTCATCCGAAAACACCTTTTGGAAACACCCAGAATCTTGTTTCACCAAGTATCCGGGCTCCCTGTGGCCCAAAGACACATGACATCACCCATCATGGTGCCTTTCTCGTTCTGCAGCCAAGAGGTGGTTTTAATTGAAAACCTATTTTAGTTTTCGTTTTACTTTTTCATTTTGTTTTTACTCTTAAATTAATCTGTTTACTCTGTATGGATAATGATGCATGCAAATGGTACCAAATTCTAAAAGTACAAGAGTTGACAATGCCGTTGGTCTGCCGCTCTTCTAATGAAATGAGAGGTTACATTGATTGAGCATTTGCCGCGAGCTGGCCCCCGCTGTCAGCTTTTAGTCCTATCACTTGAAAATAAATGATCATCCTTACACATAGCCTTCAAGGTAGGTCCAGGGATTGTCCCCATTTCACAGATGAGGAGCTGAGGCCCAGAGCAGAGAATTCACATGGCTAGATTGCCAAACTGTGGTGGAGAGACTCCATGCTGTGTCTTGATCAGCATTGGAGGCTCTCAGTGAATCATTGCAGCCCAAGGCCCTGGGTCAGATCCGGGGGCAGAGTGCGTCCGGGGAAGCTGCTGGCTTCTGAGTTTTGCCTCCCAAAACAAAGCACCTCAAAGAGTTCAAGGCCTCCTGGTATCCCGAGAATTTGGGAGCCTGGGGTGTCCTGGGCAGAAATCCAGCCCCAGCCAGCCCCCCTTTGTTAGACAGGCAGTCCCTCTGAGCCAGGGGCCCTGACCTCTGTGGCTGGCATTCCACCCACATCTCCTGGGAGCTGGAGGGACTGAGGCCTGGGCTCGGGGCAGGTGGAAGGAGAAGGAGAAGCAGCAGACCAGCCATCACTTACCGAGCGTTAGCTCTAGCTCTGTAAACATTGTCTCTGTTTGGATTCCCCCAGCCGCCAGCTCTGAGGAAAGTATTTGAGAACGAGTCCTTTATTTGGGAGGTGGTCCCTGGTTAGGGGGGCAGCAAAGGGAGGGAGCCCAAACCGGCTTTATCACCAAGCAAGTTCACTGCATAAGTGGAGTGCCGTCCTGGTTGGGGAGTTCTGGGGGGCAGTGCTGAGCACAAGCCCCCGCGTGGGATCTCTGCTCCCCACCCCGGGGCAAGGGAGCTAGGCTCTTCTGCACCCCTCCCTGGGGCCAGCGGAGCCCAGAGCTGGAGCTGTGGGCCAAGGGCTGGCTGACGGGCTGTGGGCAGGACAGCACCCAGCCATTATCTGATCAATTCTCATCACAACCCAAACTCCAACTGAAGGAAAAGACACACGAATACAAGACAAGGCATTTTGGGCAGCAAGTGATTTTATTTTTTCTTAGGGGAGGTGGGAGGGCCCCCGCAGCCCTGGGCTTAGAGCCCAGCAGCCCAGCAGCCCTGGCAGAAAGCAGGCCTGCGCACCTGCTGTAAGTCCTCCCCGTGCACCTACTAGCTCTGTGACCTCAGGCAGGTTGCTTAACCTCTCTGGGCCTCCTTCGTCCACCTGCCCAGCAGGGAAAAGAACGATACCTTCACCCAGGGGTTGTTATCAGGCTAAAAGGGCTGGAGAGCAGGTGCTCGGCGGGGTCAGCTGACACTGTTCCCACGAATGCCAGCCAAGCCTCAGAGCCATTGTCATTCCCGGCTTAAGGCAGGGGCACTTCTGGGAAGGGACACGGGCACTGTCACCAGAGGCAGACGGAGTGGGTGCCAGGCAGCAGACTCCAGGAGATCCCTGTGGATGCTGCTGCCCCCTTCTCCCATTTCACAGATGAGGAAACTGAGGTTGAGGATATGGAAGTGACTCACCGAGAGTAACAGGCCAGACGGCGAAGCCAAGATTCACACCCAGGCTGCAGGGCCCATGTTCTGGGGAGCCGGGCCCGGCTGCTCTCCCTGGGGCTGGCTGGTCACAGAGGCAGCTTTGGAGGCACCAGTGGGGTGGGGGTGGGGGGCTGGTGGTGGCCCTGACAAGCCTGGTGGTGACTCGGACAGTGTTATGGTGCGCGGTTTCAGTCCAGTACGGGAGCCCTGGGGTGGAGGTCGTGGGGAATTGGAGGAGCCGTTGGGGCTGGCAGCAAGCATCCTGGGGCTGTGGCCTGGTCCACGGGCAGGGCCGGCTGGGGAGGCTTGGCCCTGAGGCCCAGGTCTGGGGCTGCAGTCAGGGCACGCTCCGATCTAGCCCAGTCCAGTCCTGGATGCGGTTCCATGCAAGGCAACAGGTCGTTTGGTGTCTCCTTTGACCTCACCAGCAAGCTGTGCCAGCCCTGGTCCAGGCCCTGGTGATCCAGGGAGCAACACACTGTTCTCTTGGTGTTTATATTTCAGCGGGCAGGGATAGATAACGATAACCACTAAGATGGGGTGATGACAGCCACCACCAAGACAGCAACTGGGTGATGGCTAGGCAGCATGCTTAGAGGAGGCCTCTCTGAGCTGGGGAGACGTGAGCTGAGACCTGGTGAGGTCAAGGACTAGCCCTTTGCAGAGGAGAAAGCCTGTGCAAAGGCCCTGGGGTAGGAAAGAGCTGCTCAGTTGGCTTAAGAATCAGAAAGAAGGCTGGAGGCCAGAGCATAGCCGCTGAGGGGAGGGCAGCTGAGATGGAGTCACAGAGGTGAGCAGAGGCTGCCATGACCTGCTTTACGCTTGAACAAGGTCCCTTGGGCTGCCACATGGAGTGTGGCCTGTCGGGAGCTGTAGTGGATATGGGGTGACCAGGGAAGAACCCATTGCAGGATGTAGAAAGTGGTAGCTCAGTCTCTGAGTCTTACCAGTGGCTGGATTCCTGATAACAATCGGGCTTGGTGATGAGACTAGTTGTGACTTACCCTGAAGGGTAAGGAATAAGAAGCCGGGCAGCGGGGAGTCTGCCATGATAGGGCGGGGAGAGCCAAGACTTAGCAGTGACGGGGAATCCCTGACTTATCACTTGTCCGGGGTAGGTTCTGGGACTGTGCCAATAGCAAAGGAGACCCAAGCAAGCCAGGCGCCTGGAGCTGGGGTCTGTGTCTGCACAGGTCGTGTTCGGTGCTAAGCCCACTGCAGGGAGAGTAGGGTCTGATCTGTGTCCTGCCGCAGCACGGGGTGACCTGGACACGCAGCCAGACTGAGGCTGTGGGCAGTGGAGTTGTCCACATCCCACCAACACGAAAAGCCAAAATCCAGTGGGTAGAGCTAGGGCCATACTGGTTCCTGGGACTTCTAGGCAAAAGCCAAAGCCTGGAAAGTCACCTGCATGGAGCCCAAGGAAGGTAGACATAGGAAGGGAATCGCTGTGGAAGTGGTATGTTGACAAGGGCATGTCAAGGTCAATGCAGCTGATAGGGTTTGAGATGTCATGTATGCCAATAGATAATTCAAGATATAATCTATACGGGTGAAGAGTGAGATATAAGCTGTCAGAAAAACCTGGTGAATTTTGGATCTATCCACTTTGGTCAGAAGAAGCCAGAAGGAGAGAGAGAGAGAAGGGACCAGGGGACAAGGTGAAGGCCGGGTCAGCTCTCAGAGCCCCAACAGCAAGTGGACAGTGCAGGTGGCAATCCCGGGTAGTGGTGTTTCTTCGACACCCAAACTAGCCGCACTGACCGCTGCTTCAGTGGCCAAGACTCCAGTCTATGCCAGTGGTATCGACTCTTTGTGAAAAAATTAAAAAGCATTTCCAGAAAGTTCCTCCAAAATGAGTTGTTGAAAGAAATGAAACCCAGAGCAGCATGCCACCATGCAGGAAGCCTTCCCGAGCCCCTGGTAGAGTGGGAGCAGGAGCCTGCTTCTCCCTCTCCCTCTGCCTGCCGCTCCGCCTACTTGTGCGCTCTCTCTCTCCCTCTGTCAAATAAATAAATAAATAATTAAAAAAAAAAGAAAGAAAGAAAACCTGACTGCAGAGTCTGTTTTCTTAACCACTCCACTGCGTGCGTGGTCCCTCCTGTGCCAACTAAAATGCTATTTGCTTACTACGTATCCACGTCAGCCTGGTCCTAACCGAAAACATGCCTAAAAATCAAAGTTGAGTCACTTGCGATATTTTTTCTAAAGCTCATTGATGTAAATATATAACTGTTAATAGTTTACTTTTTTTTTAAGATTTTATTTATTTGTCAGAGAGAGAGAGAGAGAGAGAGAGAGAGCAGGAGGGCATACACAAGCAGGGGGAGAGGCAGGCCGAGGGAGAAGCAGGCTCCCCGCCGAGCAAGGAGCCCGATGTGGGACTCGATCCCAGGACCCCGGGATCACCACCTGAGCTGAAGGCAGCCGCTTAACTGACAGAACCACCCAGGCGTCCCAACTGTTAATATTTTAAAAGGTAAACCAGGTAGCAGCTAAAATAGTTTTGAGGGACGCCTGCATGGCTCTGTCAGTTAAGCACCTGCCTTAGGTTAGGCCCACCCTAAGGACCTCATCTTAACCCCAGAGTCTGCAAATAACCCTATTTCTAAATAAGCTCACACTGACAGGGCCAAGGAGGGTTAGGACTTCAGCATCTTTTATGGGGACACAATTCAACCCATAACCCATACCTTCATGGACAACGTTTTGCAAAGTAGAGCTTTGTTAATTTGTAATCGGCCATTCTCCAGACAGTTCTGGCATGTTCTAACAAATTACATGTGGCATGTGGTGTGAGACTGACAAATACACAAAGAAATGAGAGTGAAGAGAAGACGAGGGGAGAAAAAATTGGAAGCCAGGGGGTGAACAAACGGGCATGTGAGGGGGTTCAGGAGTGACTCTGAGCTGCCTGGCTACCGTGGCAAAGGAGCATATGCATTCATATAAAAAATGCATGTTACCGGGTTCCTCTGATAAAAACCAGATGACCAGCTGTCCCTGGTACTGTGTTCTTAGAGCCATTTGTCCAATCGGCACCGAGCAAAAGGACACTGTCTGAGGTCGTGGAATCTTCATTTTGAACAGATTTGGAGCTCAGCCTCTCAAATATCTTGGCCCCTACATAAGCTAAATTTGAAGAAAGTCACAAAGCACAGCATTGTCACCACCCTCGCACTACGATGGAGCCACTCTTCACACGGGAATTTGATTCTAAAGGTCAGAAAAAGTGCAGGCAGTGGCCAAGAAACCCTTGGAAATCCCTCAAACCGATGATGAAGGGTAACTTATACATGTGTATATGGCTCTGTATAGACCACCCCATACAGACCTGTCATCTCCAGTAAGCTCCAAAGCATCGTCTCTCCTCCAGGGTGGGTACAATCCCAGCTTCTTGGCCGAGTCCCAGATGAAGCACGTGGCTTCGTTTAGGGTCTGGGCTGCAGTGAAAATGTGTGTTTTTGGACATTGGCATTATGCTAAGGGCACTGGATGTTCACACCCCCAGAGGCACAAGGAAACTGAGACTTCCTGAGAAGACAGTGGAATCAAATCAGCTCACCCTTACCAGGCAAAATCTGGGCTGCTCACAGGCTTTATAGCTGTAGGGGGGGGCTGTATTTTGGGGGGCATGCACAGATGAGCCTCTGTATATCTTCCCAGTGAATGGAACCTTTTATCACCACGTTGTCTCCTATTCAATCTAGTGATAATCTTTGCCCTAAAGCCCACCAGCTTTCTTTTTTAGTGTGTCTTCTTTTTGTCCTTTTGCTTTCAAACTTTCTCCTTCTTTATGTTGAGGTTTGTCTCGTAAGCAGCATGTAATTGGGTTTTATTTTCATCCTCTAACAATCTACGTGTTTTAATGGGCACATTTAGTCCATTTACATTTAATGTAATTGCTGATATACTTGAGTTTAAATCTACTATCGTATTGTATGCTTTTTATTGGTTCTGCCTGTTTTATGGTCCTCTTTCTTTCCTTTCTTTCCCTCTTTTGAACTGATTACTTTCCGCTGTTCCTTTTTTCCCTCTCTATTAGCTTGTTAGCTTTCATCCTTTTATTATTCTTTCAGTCATTACCCGAGATTGCAACACGCATTCTTGACTTATTTGAGTCTACTTTAGATTAGCAAGTTTACCACTTCCCATTCAGTGGAAGGACCTTACAACTCCGTAACTCCATTTACTCCCCTCCTGACTTAAATGCTATTATTGTCATGCTTTTTAATTCTCTCTAGATCTTAAACCTCACTAGATGATGGCATCATCATTATTATGATTGCTATTATTTTTAATTTTACACAGTAGTAATTCAGACCGCCCATCTTGTTAACCTTTCTGTGCTTTTCACTCCTGGCTCTTTGCAGGTCACCCTGACTCTCAGGCTGTGGCCCCAAGTCTGTCGCCAGCTCTGCCCAGCCTCCCAGTTTTGCAGCGGCGCAGATCAGGGTCAATAGCTGCTTGAGGGAAAACACTTCCCAGGTGCTGGGTTCACCTCTCTGGGTTTCCTTGTCCTGCCTGCTTTTGACCCTGTAATCCTTCACAGCCCTGTTCACTCTCCATGTCTTCAAACACATTTCTTTTTTTCAAACAGATTTGTATAATATTTGGTCCAGGTTTTCTAGTTGTGCTCCAAGGAAGAGTTGGCCTGCATTAACATTACCAGAAAGACAACCTAATGCCTGCACTCTTTAAAGAGTTAGTTCTCCCCTTGCCCCTTTGGCTTTGGCCAAGGTCATAAACTTGAATTTGTGTCAATTAAATGTACATACGATGCGTGAGAGCATAATTCCTCTCTGTCACTGTGACCATCCTGGTTCTAATGGACCAGTTCTTATGTCCTGTATTGCTCCAGTCTCTACCCATGAGTTTTCCGCAAGACTTCCAGAGATCTATTGTCTTCTTGAGGGTGAAAGAACATCAGTCTTTAATGTAGAAAGTTTACTGTCCAAGTTGTCAAGAGTGCTCTAGGGAAGTGATGTATCTGAACCACTTTTCTCAGACAAGCTGCCAACCATAGAAATAAAGTAACACCCCTTAGCGTGATTGAATTAGAGGACCCTGACAGCCCACACTTAGCATTTCTATCAGGTACGAGCAGCAGAAAGACCATTCTGCTAAAGCCCAGAGTCTTATAACATAGTCAGTGTTCGTTATTAATCGTGAGTCACAGAAACCCAAACTGGCTGAAGCAACAAAAGAAAATGTAATCCTCCCAGACCTGGGAAGTCCAGAACGATAGATTTGGCCTCAGGCATGGTGGGATCTAGGTGTCCAGACAATATCACCAGGAAGCTGTTTCATCATCACTTAGCTCTAGTCTTCTCTAGTCCACCAGGTCTCGAACTTGAAACATGCATCAGAATTATTTGCAGAGCAAATGAAAACACAGACTTTTGGGCCCCCGCCCCAGTTTCTAATTCAGTGCATCTAGAACAGAGCCTAAGTCTTTTAATCACCTGACAAGTTATGATGATGCCGATGTTGCCTGTCCAGGGATCACACTTGAGAACCACATCTCTAGTCTCGGGCACCGCCCACAGATGGCCCCCAGGGGCTCTAGGCTCTCTCTTACTGGCTCAGCAACCCTAGGGAAAGGGACTGCTCCTTTCCTAATGATTCCAGCAGAGCCCAAGAACCAGCCATCCCCTGAACAGATCTCTAGTCTCCATGGTCGGGGAGAGGCATTCTCTCCTTACCCCAGGCTGGGCCAGGAGTGGGGTCAGATCTGTCCAAACTCTGTAGTCTGAGAAGAGCAGGGAAGGGCCAGTTCCCCGAAGGAAAACCTGGGTGCTATGCCGGTGAGCGCTGCTACAGGGAAGTCAGAAGCAACTGTTATCCATTTCATAAATTAAGCACACAGGACGTTTTGCTACACATTCTCCAGAGGCAGGGTATGGACCACAGGACCATCCTATCCAAGAGGGAAGAGTGGAGCCATTCGGTGAGGGCAGCGTGGGGAGCCCTGATTGCCTTCCTTGAAAATCATCCGCGTTCCCCGGCCAAAGAAGAGTGTGGCAAAAGGATGAGTATTAGAGTTAAAGACAGACATCTGCGTGCATACAGACAACTATAGAGTTATAGACATCTGGCCACGGAGAGGCCCAGAGAAGCTCTAGAGACGAGAGAACACAGGCCCTGATGAGCCGTGCATATCAGCTATTTACAGCCGCCTAACAAGCTGCCCCAAAACACAGTGGCTTGACACGGCCTTTGACTTCCGCTCAGGATGCTGCAGGTGGGCTGGACGGTCTCAGACGGCCGGTCACTCGCATGACTGGCAGGCCCCTTGGTCCCCAGACCTCAGCTGGGATGACCGTCTCACATGGTCTCACTAGCCAGCACATGGTGGTCTCAGGGTAGCAGAGGGCACACTCCAAAGTGTAAGTGCTCTTTTAAGACTCTGCTTGGTCATGATCGTCCAGTGACCTGTTAGCCAAAGAAAGCCACCAGGCCAAGCCCTGCTAGAGAAACAGACTCCACCCCTTGCATCATGGTGCACAAGCAGCACTTCTCGAGGGAGGGAAGGGAGGAATGAGTGGACACGGTCACGGTCTCTTACACCACAGGAAGCATGTGGCCTGATGAGGCCGCACCTCGGTGAAATGAATGGCGGTCCAGAGTACTCAGGCGTGGACCGTCATCCCAGGCACAGCCAGCCCCAGCCCTGTGATTGCCACCTGGCAACGCTAGTCAGGGGTTACCAGATTGTATGATTTTTCCGGAGACGCCAGGAATCCCAATTTTCAGGTGGATTTTCTCTTTAAAAAAAAAAAAATAGCTTGGCATCTATTTCCAATCTGAAAAAAACCTGAAAGTCGCACAACACACATCCGCAGCTGGATTTGGCCTGTGGGCTGCTGGCCTACGATCTTCCCCCTGAACCCTTGTTGTTCTCAGATATAATATCCACCCTTTCAGTGGATTCCCAGGTGACCTCTGAGGCCCCACACGTGTGGTGAGGGGTAATTTTGCTGAGACCCTGAAAGTGAGTTTTTTCGAGTCCCGGCTGGCAGGTGGGAACAAGTCACCCAGCCGGCGAGCCCCCCGGCGGCCCCGCGGCCCCCTCTCCTCTCTTCTCCCGTGACATGTGTTGTATTCACGGCAAATCTCCCGTGTTTGATAAGCTCTTTGTTTCCCGGGGAGAGAGAGACACAAGGCAAGTTCTGGTGAGGCAAAGAGCAAGTGGAGTTAACGGGAGAGGGATGGTTTTCGACCAGAAAAGAGCAGTGTGGGATAAATTAAAATGTGCAATTTGGTTCTTGCTGGTGGCACAAATTTATTGTGTGAATAAATCTGCCATTCTCTAGGTGTATGACGAAAATAAATCCGCCCTCATGTGGTGTTCAGGCTGGTGCAAAACGGGCTCGGCCAAGTGAGCGATGAGAGCATCAACACGAGTTAAAAGGTGGTTGCCTCATGTGCCGTGAGGAAATGAGCAGTGAACACAAGCTAATCAGCAGAAACGGGGTTCAGGAGGGTGCAAGCGCCCTGTGCCGACGTTTCTGGGAAGCCATGGGTGGGGAAGGCTCTGGTAGAGGAGCTGTGGGGTTGACCTTCACTCGGAGAAAGAGTGATATAATTTTTAAAAGCATCTTCTTAGCATAATATGACTCAAAGGGCACAGGCAGCTCGCGGTGATCATGCTGCCAGGGGGAGCTTTCCCTCCCAAGGGACAGATGCTTGGGGCAGAAGAGTTTCTGCAGCCAAAACTGGACTCCACTGGAAGAAAAAGCCTTTCTCCGTATCCTGTTCGGAGAAGAGGCGAGCCTAGGGTTGCAGCGACCAAGGACAGATGGTTGTCTCAGGTGCCCTCTTCCACCCCAGCCCTGGGCCACTTAGGCAACAGAGGGCAGGCCACTTGCCCGCAGAAAGAGGATAAAAATGCAGGGGTCGCCACCCAGCTCTTTGTAGAGTGACTTTATACGTGCTCCATGCGGGCATTGGAGAAGGAGCTCATGAATTGCGGGTTCAGCTGGTCCTCGCACTGCCTAAGACTTCCATCAACACGGGGATTTGCACCCCCCCCCAGTGTCATAGCATGAGCAGCACACGTGTTTAGCTTTACACACGACCTCAGTCCCTTATTTATAGAATCACCTATAGGATCAGAAGGAGCCTTGAATTTTTCAGCTCTGCTTTCGTGCAGATGATGGAGAGAACAGTATGCGGTAGTGATATTCACAAAAGCCGAGATTGACAAAGTTTGGGGTCAAAATCATTTTCCATACATCCCTTTGACAGAAATCATCATGCCAGGTGCCAGGGTGGTAGCATGAGGCCCGTTGGGCTGACATGGCCTCGGGCCCACATGAGAACCAAGCCCAAGACCTCTCCACCCTCCCGCCCACTCCAGGCTGCCTTGCCATTCCTCATCTGCCAAGCCCCGCCCACCTCAGGGCCTTGGCACCTGCTGTTCCCTTGGCCCGGAACAGCCTCCCCATGTGGGTATTCACAGGGCTCACTGCCTTCAGGTCTCCACTCAGATGTCACCTTCCCTAACCAAGTGTCTCAAATAGTGTCCCTTTCCCTGCATCACCTCTGGCCTTTACCCCACTTTGTTTCTCATAGCACTTGTCTTCACCTGCCGGTAGATCCAGTGTGCACCTGTCTGATCTGTGTCTGTCTCTGCCCCCTGACTGTGAGGTCCGTGAGGCAGGGGGGCGTGTCATTCCATAGCCTGGTGAAGGTCGAGAGCCTGCGCCATTAATACCTTTTCCTTGCTGGGAACCCATTTCTGCTTCAGCCACCCTGGGGGCGAAGGTGTGGATTTTTCTGTTCCAGCTTCAGTGTAGCTCAAGATCAGGTCCTTTAGCTTCCTTTCACTTCTCCTCCCTGTCCCTGTCCCCTACCCCCCACTACTCCCAGGACATGAGCCCAGGGTGGCCCTCTGTATCCCTTTTACCCACCCGCATTTCCACACCAGTAAGGATCCCCGCCCCCATCAGCCTGTTCCGCTGAGCTGCTGCCAATCCGCCTTCTTTCTGCTCCGTGTTTGGGTATTTGTTTTACTGTCTCATTCCCTCGCCCCTCCCCCTGCCCCGATACAGAGCAGACCAAGTCCCTCATAAGAAGGGCCAACAAGGAAGACGGTAAAGTGGCCTTGACCGGAATGAGCAGAATCCCGGGTCACTTTCCCAGCAGCTCCTTACCTTTCTGTCCCTGGGAGCAGCATTGGGGCAATGACAAGAGACAGTACATTAAAGTCAGAAAATGACCCACTCGCTGTTTATCACGCAGGCCGGCCATCCGCAGGCATTCGAGATTCCTCTGGGTGCCCTTGACCCTCCTGGGAAAGTGGCTTGGACTTGTGGCCTTGGGGTAGCCCGGCCCTTGGGCTCTGTTGGCCTTCATAAGGTTTCTTAAAAACCAGAATATGTCCATGAACACATAAAATTCAGGGGATTTCACATAGATTTCAGGTTCTAGCTTTTCTTGGGGAAAAAAAAAAAAAAGACAATACTGAGAGTGTAGCCCAAATGGCAGGTGTTGGCTAGAGCTGGGCTGTGACCCCTGACCCGGGGCGTTCAAATTCACAGCCACTCCCTGGGTGCCTGGTAGAAACTGATATGCCCTCATTTTAGTTTAGCTTTCCCATAAAAACCCATGGTCTCCCATCAGCCCAGTGCCCAGCCGTACTGGAAGCCAGCCCAGTGGAGCTGCTGTGTTTCCTTTCCTGTCCTCCCAGTGCCATTCCAGATATTGCTGCTAGAACGTTCCTTCAGACTCAGCTTTCTAACACAATGTAGTAGAAAGGTCAAGTGTTGCAAGGAATCTCCATTACTCAACGTGGGTTGAGGGACTCAAGTACTCAAGTATTCAAAGGATGCTGTTTTATGTATCCTAAGAGGTCACCCGCGAATTCCCAGTGTGTTAGAGGCCAGCATCAATGTCGATCTTTGACATTACTGCTAAATGATACAATCCAGCTGCTTCTGCCGGATTCACATCTCAGGCGCAGACCTGCTCCCAAACTCAGACTCGAGTGCGTCTGTGCGACTCGATGGCTCCATTTGGTTGCCCGAATCAAATCTTGGGCCCAGTCTGTCCGAACCCGAGCCCCCGCTCTCTGCTCCCAAACCTGCTCCACCCACAGCCCTCGCAGCTCAGCCCTTCCTCTCTCTCCCAGCCACATCCACATTGTCAGGCCACCCTATGGGCCCCACCTTCACTGCATATGCAGGATCTGACCACAGTCTGTGTCCCTCCCCTGCTGCTGCCGAGCCTTCCCCTGGCTGCAACTAGAAACTTCAAGAAACCTAGTCTGCCTGGTGGCACCTCCACCTCCCTTCAGTCTGACCCTCACTCAGCACCTAAATCAGGTCAAGTCCTCCCCTCCTCTAGAGCCTACCGTGGCTCCCCATTTCACTCAGAGTAACAACCTTGCGGTGACCTCCACGGCTCTGAGTGATCTGGCCCTCCCCATCCCCCACTCAGACCTCCTCAACCTGTTTCCCCTGCTGCCCACGGCACCTGGCTGCCCCGTGAACATACCGCCCACGGGTCTGTCCATGCCGGTGCCTGGACCACAGCCTCACCCTGGAGCCCCACTCTGTTCTGCTCTTGCCTATTCTTCTGTGACATTTTCTGACATCCAACACTCTCTTGTGTTGATTATACCCCCGGCTACTTGTCCTACTTTACAAGGGCGGGGTTCTTGATCCGTCTTGTAACACTGCTGGGTCCCCAGTGCCAAGGACAGAGCCTGGCACAGTGGCCCTCAGGAAAAATTGCCGAGGGGATGAAAATCAATTGGGAAAAGCCTCTTTAAGCATTCCAATAGAAATATTTCGGGCAGTTCTATTTTTAAATGGAGTTGTTTTTTTGTTTTTTGTTTTTTTTCTAATACAGAAAGAATCTACACATAAGGAGTTGAGAGGGTATTATAGTGATCTCCGTGAGTCCATTACCTGGCCTTGGCAATTGTGCATTGATGGCCAATGTCGCTTCATCTACATCCCCACCCACTGCCCAGATGATTAGGAAGCAAATTCGAGTCATCATTTCATTTTATCTGCAGATAGTTTAGTCTGCTTTTCTTAGTCTGCTGCATAGCACTTCTGTTGGGTGGGCGTACTGTCATTTATTTCATTCAACCAGTCTTACTGGGCGCTGTTTGCATGTCACTTTATACTTTATAAAACCAATTGTCCTTTCCTTGGAACTTCAGGAATCGACCACAGCATTGCAATGCTTTTTTTCTTAAATTGAGATGTAAAGTCTTTGCAATTCTTGTTACCCATAGAAAAACAAAACAGGATAAAGTAAAATATTCCCAAATACCCATCTGTCTCCATGACAGCATATATTGTTCCCCACAGGTACTTCGTTAGAGTGTGAATTGTTTACAACTTTTTATTTAGATACGATTTCGAACTTAAAGTTGCAAGGATAGTACAAGTGACCCTCCATAGACCCTACCGGCTGGTAACATTTTGTCCCAGTTGATTGATTAGTGATTGATCAATTTTCTTTTCTTATGTAAGCTCCAGGCCCAACTTGGGGCTTGAACTCACGCCCCCAAGATCAAGAGTTGCACACTCAACCGAATGAGCCAGCCAGGCACCCCTTGTTCCCACTGATTTCTGTTTGTACTCTGTGTGTGTATGTGTCTGTATTTTTTTAATCATTTGAGATTAAGTTGCAGACATCATTCTCCTTTACCTCTGAACACTGCAGCGTATGTCTCCCAAGACTGGGGCATTCATTTGGAATCGCTCTCCGGGCTTTTTTTTTTTCCTTTGTCTTGCGTGACCTTGACATTTTTGGAGAGTACAGGCCAGTTGTTTTATAGAATGTTCCTCAGTTCGGGACTAATGGATTTTGAGCCGCACTCCACGAATGTGGTCTAAAGGCACACACCATTTCCTGCCCGCAGGACCCGGAAGCCGCCGCGAGAGACCCCTCTCGGCCACCCGAAAACCCGTGCTTGAGGCTGAGGACCGAGAGGAAGACGCCTCTGCCGTGTTCAGGGCCATCCAGGTGGAGAACGAAGCCCTGCAAAGGGTGCTCCTCGGCAGAAAGGCCGAGCCGCCTGCCAGCCCACTGCAGGTGCGTTCAGGGGCAGAGGGGACTGTCTACAGGGGAGGCTCCTCGGGGACCCGGTGGTGTCTGAGCAGCACTCGCAAAGAGGGACGTTATGTAGGCATCCCTGAACTCAGATCTGCCCTGTTGTCCTGCCACTGACCCACTGCTCCTGTTCCGGAAACTTCCCTGGCCTGGCAGGTGTTTGAGTTTGTGTCCGCCACCTTCAGCTTTGCGCAAGAGGCAGGAGGATGGAGGCTTTGGACACACCTTGTGTACGCATCCCACACCTCCAGCTGCTCCCCAGGCTCTAGCACTGGCTGCCCTTTGGGGCATTCATCGAGCAATACCTATTGTCTGTCTTCTTGGAGTTCAGTCCTTTGCCCCTGACCTTTGTGTCTATGGGATCTCAGGACAGTCCCCGCACCTCTGTGCCTCGTCTGTCCGTGCAGAGTATACAGTGGATGGCTTTCTTCTGACCTGAGATCTTGTGATTACATCGTTCTAGGACATGGAGGGACCAGCAGCAAAATCGTGGACCAGTCTGCTGATGGGGAAGGAAGAGAGCCCTGAGGTTGGTAAAGACTTGAGCAGAACAACAAAACCCTGTGCCCACTGTCCCCAACAATACCCAGGAGCCTCCAGAGGGCTTCCCCGTGTGGTCTCTGCAGGCCCTCCCTGTGCTCCCTGAGCACGGCGTCGTTCTGCCCATTTCCCGGATGGGGAAACCCGGGTGGGAGTAGCTTGCCCGAGGTTCCGAGTGGGAGCCGGAACTCACTCAGGCCCGGGGACTCCAGTTCCTTGTTACATTTCTATTTCCTGACAAGGCAGCTCAAAAACAGATCTTAGGATCCCGAATAAATAAATTATATCTGTACCTACCTAGGTCAGTTAGGCATATCTCAGCAAAGAGGGCCCCAGCGAGTTCAGACATGAAGGAACACAACACCCAGAAACGTCTTTGTTAGGTTGCGCACAGGTCTGGGCCTTGTGCTCAGAATTCAGAAGTGGCTGAGTCAGATCAGATTAGCCCCTGGCCTTAGGGAGCTTACAGACAACAAGCAAATAAAGCCATAAACACACCCGGTGACTTCAGAGAGAGACAAGAGGAAAAGATTATAGACGGTGGCTACCCTCTGAAAGGGTGGTCCGAGGAAGCCCCTTGCAGGGTCCCATTAGAGTTGAGCCCTGTGACTTAGGGAACCAGCCAGCAACACGGAACAGCAGGTAGAAGGGACAGGGGAGTGCTGTGGGAAGGAGCCCGGCCTGATCCAGGAGCTGGAAGAACCTGATTGGTGCTGGGGATGGGGGGCGGGCACCAGAGGGTAGGGGGTGCACAGTGGGGAGGGGAGGAGAGAGCGCCCCAGAGCACCATCGAGGTTTCCTTTATACATCCCTCCTGTTTGATCTCTTCTTTCCTGGCCACGTGGAACTATCGTCCGCTGACATTTCTGACTGGTCTGCGGGCTGCCCACCCCATAGGCATGGTTTCTGGATAACCTGACCCCGGACCCGAAGAGTTTCCAATAACTATAATCATTTGCAGATAGAAAGCAGAGCACGTTTCTAGTTTAGATGATGAATGTCAAAGAAGGGGGATTAAAAATGAAAGGGCCCTCAGGATATCACTGGAGCGCTTCCACGGAGTCTGGTTACTCTGTAGCGAATAGAGCAGGGGTGTGACCGAGAGGGGGAGATGAGATTTTGATGAGAGAAATTTTTCAATAGCTGATTGAAGAGATCATTTGCGGGGACCTCCGGATCATAAGAAACGGAGATCTCTGTCTCTTTGCAAAGATCGTGATGGGGGATCCTGGATCTCATCAGCCCGTGTAGACTCCGTCCCTCTCATTCCTTTTCACTCTTCCTGCTTCCTAAGCGCTGTCATCCCCCTCCCCCGCAGCTTCCTACCGCTGTGGCCACCAGCGCCACCAGCCCAGCCAGCCCGCAGGAGCCGGAGCCGTCCAGGGCAGCAGGGGGAGCCAGAGCTGTCAGCAAAGCCATCGACAGAATAGGCCTCTTGGGGAGCAGGTACCTACCGAGGCGGCTTCAACACAAAACCAGACCCCGTAGCAATGCAGCTGGGAGGATCTCGTTATCTGCGCTCTTTGCTTCTCCGATGTTATCCCAGGCCGTGTAAAAGCTGCTCCCTTAGATCGTACCCTCTCTCCTGCTCCGGCCCTAAAGTGCGGA
The DNA here is from genome assembly GCA_028534135.1 of Potos flavus. Classification (NCBI taxonomy): domain Eukaryota; kingdom Metazoa; phylum Chordata; class Mammalia; order Carnivora; family Procyonidae; genus Potos; species Potos flavus. Next base: position 15,138,553 of record CM052890.1, on the reverse strand, counting down.
ACTGACTCGATGTCTTTCCCGCCCATGTGTCTTTGCTGGTTCGGTTCCATGCACCCCATGTAAGACCTCATCCCCCCACCCCCCCGCCCAGGGGCTTCCAGCAGAGGACCCCGTGCAGCAGACAGTGGTGCACTCGCTGTTGGGGCGGGGGGCGGGGTGGGGGATGAAGTGCTGGGCATCCCTCTAAGAATCTGCAGTTACCAGTCAGCTTCGCCATCTTAGCCCTCTTTCCGGTCTGCCGCCATCTTGCCCCAAACAACTTCCTCTACTTGGCTCTTCTTTCATCACTAGTTGTCCGATTATTATAAAGGCGGGGGAAACAGCCCACGTGCGAAGTGTATGCGGGGCAGGGACTCTCTTCTCAAACCGCGACATCTTCTGAGCTAGGGAAGTCAGTGCGGTGGCCTCGACGGGCCTGCTCTCAGGGGCGAATCGTCTGTCACTGCCCTTTCGCTAAACCCAAATCCCCTTTCAGGCAGCAGCAAAGGCTTCTGAAAGTGCTCCAGGCCATCGAAAGCGACTCTGCCCGGCTCAGCACAGTTGCTTCAGCAACGGAGTGGCCCATGCCAGAACCAGAGGTGAGAACGTTGACTTACAGGGATTTCTAGATACATTCGGCGTCTTCTCCGAAACCCAAGGGTGGAAGGGCCCCTCGGTGCCGTCATCTCCGTGCGGTGGGGATGGCCGACAGCGGTAAATTTAACGTCCCTCTAAGCACCCGGACAGGCATGGGATGGAACCAGGGGTCACAGTGGAGAGAAGCCTGTTCACACAAGAGGCAATATAAATAGCATGTAAGCCCAGAGGAAAAAGTCCGACATCGCTGGCCATCAGGAAATGCGGGTTAGAGCAACCTTAATGTCCCACTTGATATCTGAGCTCCAGGTTTTTTTTTTTTAAGATTTTATTTATTTATTTGTCAGAGAGAAAGAGAGAGAAAGAAAGCAGAAACAGAGGGAGCGGCACAGGGAGAGGGAGAAGCAAGCTCTCCGCTGAGCAGGGAGCCCAATGTGGGACTCAGTCCCAGGCCCCTGGAATCATGACCTGAGCCAGAGGCAGACGCTTCACGGACTGAACCACCCAGGCATCCCTCCCAGATTCTTTTTGATGATAACCTCTAGGACTGGCAAGGTCACAGCAGGCTTACCCTGCTGGCAGCAATGTAAATAGGTGGAACTCTCTGGAAAAGCAGAAAGGCCAGGCTCAGGAAGAGCCTTAGAGATATGTATGTCCTCCCAGCCCAGCGGTCCCGCTTCCTCACCCTAAGGAAATCACTCAACACAAAGCAAAAGCTACAGGCACCGAGATGTCTGTTGCAGAAATGATTGGAAGTCGGGGAGAATGAGGAAGAAAAAAAGGACCAGAAATAACATAAATGTCTCATGATAACGGAGCTAATCGGAAAGGCATGATACATGAGCACAATGCAATGGTATAAAAAGAGGGGAATTATCATTATGGCAAGGAGATAGAGTTAACTGCAAAAGGTGATGTTAATCTTCATTGGGTCTATTGTGATAGTGGGACCGTGCAAAGCGACGGCCGTGTGGCATGTCAACGCAGCGGGCCATGAACCGAAAGGCCGAGGTGGCATCCGGGCGGAAGGGCAACGGGGGTTCGCGTTTCTTTTGTGTTAGAAGGTGTGTGTCCCCCACATCCTTCTCAGCCCTTCCTTTGCCCAAGGTGCTCACTACTCCTACAACCGGCCATGTAAGCCCTCCCAGAGCCATGCAGAGAGCTCCCATGACAGCAGAAAGACGCCCACGCCAGCCTAGACTCGAGCTCTGGCTCCGAGTCTGGTGCCATTGTTTCGAGGGTACGTGACCTTAGACAAGCCTCTTAGGCTCTCTGATCCTGGGAGCGTGCGGCTGTCACATTGGGTAAATAATCCATGACTACGGGCTGCCGTGAGGCTAGAGCAGGAGAGCCTTGCGAGGGCGAGCACCTCGATGCCTGGCACACGGCAAGGAGGAGCCACCAGATTATCAGTTGGAAGTGTGACATCTAGAGACATTGAGAAAATTCAAGGCTTTACCCCCTCCACGCCCCCTGCATGGACCAGTTGCTTTCTCGGCCATGAAAATCCTAAGTGATAAAACTTGAGCCACATTAATAAGAGCCTGGAATGATCAAGTCTTCTTACAGTGAGCAGAGAACCTGGGGCACATTGAATTATCCAACGAAGGGAAGGAAATAATAGACTCTTGGAATAAATGCCACAGTGAGGACCAGGTGGGGCTTGATCCAGCAGCTCATGCTGCGTCTCCACGATCTCAGCTGCATCCTTGAGCTCTGTCCCCACCTCAGCACCCAGGCCCATCTCTGCTGTCTCCCTGGAACCCCTCAGTAGCTGGATTGGTTCCCACCTCTTACCCTCATCCCCTTGGGCCCCGTAGTCAGGAGAGAAGAGCATGTCCTCCACACACAGGACTGAGATGGGTCCTGTGGGTCCCATCACGGAGCCACCCTCTCCTGGTGGCTTAGGGGACCGGCCACATTGCTTCATCGGACCAGTCTGGCTCCTCCTCCCCGGGGTGAGAAGGGGCCCATCCCCCTCTAGGACCACCCTCATGGCTGAGGAAAGAGAAGGAGTGACTTCCGACGGGAAAATCAGACGTTCTTGGTGAGAGCAGGGGAGGGGGCAGTGAACACCGGAGCCCAGGAGCTGCCCAACCAGCCTTTGCCTTCAACCCCCACGAGGGAGCCTAACTAAAGCAAGCAACCCAGCAGCGGGCAAAAGCCATCGAATCGCAACACTGGCAAGTTGTGACACTTCCTTAGTTAATAGATCCTCCAGCTTCTTCATTTCCAAGCCCCGCTGCAGGACTTCACACGTTCCAGATTGCATGGGGTGTGAAATCCAGCAGCTCCTCTGCCTGCCGCCCATCTGGGCCTCCTCCTCTGAGCTGCCAACAGCCAAGGTGAACGGTGCCGCCTTTGTGTGCCTCCCGTCCCGCTTACCTTGGCAGCGCAGCGCTCCTCCCCAGCACAAGTTCATCCACCTCCCAGCCCCAGGGGGCTGAGGGTCCTCACTGTCCCACGAGCCTGGGACTCACACCGGCCAGGGCTCCCTCGGCCCCCCGAGGCAGAGGAGGACTATGTTGCGGGCTGTGCTAATATAAGCCGGCCCCGCTTTCCTTCTGGGAGCTGGGAGCTGACCTCCCTCCCTCCCTCCCCATCCCCATCACATGGCAATCAAGGCACGTCCAAACACACGCTGCGAGCGATAGCACGTCTCGCTGGCTATTAATTAAAAAAATAAGTGGGGAACAGTTGCTGTTCATTTGCTCAACTCCCTGCTCACAGAACCGTTGCAGATTACCAGTGCTAATTAACAGAGGGCATGTGCACGCGGGGAATGCACCATTTTATGAGCGACTGATCCATGGCGACCGGCACTGCAGTTGGGGCCTGAAGGGGTCTCGGGAAGCCGTTCTGCAGCGTGGCTGTTTACTGATGGCATCCACGCAGCCCCGGACCAGACAGCCGCCCCACGAAGGAGACAGCAGTCAAATCAGCCAGGGGAGAAATGGCTAGAATTGGACGCTTAGGGAGTGCACGCGGGGGCCAGGACACATGACAGAGCCTTCCCCACTGTCCATATCTCCCTTAGTCTCCACGACGGGATGTCAGAGAGATGGTGTCATCATCTCCTATTTCCCAGCCAGGCTGAGGGACATCAAGTGACTTGGCCTGGGTCCTGCGTTACCGACCCAATTCATCTGCTAGGGCGACCGTTACCACGCACCACAGAGGGGGTGACCTAAGCAACAGACATGCATTTTCTCACTTCTGCGGGCTGAAGTTCAAGAGCAAGGTGTCAGCAGGTGTGGTTTCTGCCGAGGCCTCTCCTCGTGCCTCGCAGAGGGCCATCCTCCGGCTGTGTCCTCACGCAGTCTTTCTCCAGCATGTGCACCCCTGGTGTGTCTCGTGAGCTGCTCTCCCCTTTTCTGACATGGGTCAGACTGGATTTGGGCCCACCCTCACGGCCTCCTTTTACCTTAGTGACCTCTTTAAAGGCCTCGTCTCCAAGTACAGCCACATTCTGAGGGACTGGGGTTAGGGTGTTAGCGTCTGAATTTTGGAGGGGACATAATTTAGCCTGTAATACCTTCCCCAATTCAGCCTATGGGCCACGAACGCTTGGTAATGGGGGAGAGAAGAGCACGTTCAGGCGGAATCTGATGCCTTTTAGACATTTTTTGTTATTTGAAAACTTACAGAAAATATGGACTGCCGGGGTTCCTCAGTAACTATGTGTTTTTTTTTAAAGATTATATTTATTTATTTGAGAGAGAGTGTGAGAGAGAGAGAGAGCACAAGTGGGGGGTGGGGGCAGAGGGAGAGGGAGAATCAGGCTCCCTACTGAGCAAGAGCCCAACTCGGGGCTCGATCCCAGCACCCTGGGATCAAGACCTGAGCCAAAGACAGCTGCTTAACCGACTGAGCTGCCCAGGTGCCCCCGTAACTACATTTTAAGTGCCTTACAAATAGGAGCTCTTTTAATCTTGGTGTAATAATCATGTGTAATGGGTGCATTCTTACCTTCCTTATACAGATGGGGAAACCGAGGCCCTGGGTGGCTAAAATAACTTACTGCTTAGTGGGAAGCTGAATCCAGCCTGTCCCGTTTTGATCCTTTGGCATTCTTTTTGTCTTCGTTAAGGACGAATCAAGAATCAAAGGCGGAGACATCGGAGATGCCATCTATGTGACCTTGGAAATCCTGTCCAACTGGGGCCACGCGTCCTTGGTGGGTCTCACGGAAGTGGAGTTCTTTGACCTGCACAACACCAAGCTTTACGTGTCGCCCCATGATGTGGATGTCCGGACCACGGACGCGCCTGGAGACCCGGGCCATCTGGTCAATAGGAGCTTGGGTGTAAGTGGGGGCGGTACCCGTGTCAGGCTCAGCCTCATATTTTGATGCGTTTTTCTCAGCCCACAATAAGGCTGTGATGCAGGTGCAGGTGATACAGGCATGGGGAGGGGAAGAAGACTAGAATCTTCCACTGTCCTTCATTTGTGCAAAGTAGGAGGAGCCTGAGGGAAAGGTCCAGGTGAAGGCCCCCCAGGCCGTCCCCCTAACTCATTCATGGATCCCTGCTCTGTGGGTTTTTCTTGGGAGAGAGAGCAAAGAGGAGCCAAGTCACCCCCTTTTATCCACCCTGCTATTTACCCCAGGCGCCACCAAGTGTGGGACCTCTGGGGGTCACTGAGGTCATTGCCATCATTTTATAGACAAAGACACTAAGGCCTGGGGAAGAATACGGATTGGTCAAGGTCACACCGCTAGAAGGGAGTCGGGCCACGTTCATAGCCCGCACCCCAGGGCCCAGGCCCACGCCCGCTCAGCGTCCTGCTTCCCAACAAACATCGAATGTTCCTGTCCTTTATATATCTAACGGTCAAAAAGAAAGAAAGAGAGCACTGGTGTTTGCTCCTCTCTCCACTTGCACGTTGGACACAGAGGCTGGGAGCTAAGCTGAGGCAGGCCGCCCTGCCTAGTCCTCTTTACCGTTCTATGCTTCAGCTTCTGTATTAGTTCCCTCCGGGAGGGGCCTGAGAAACTGGGGACAGCTTTTGCCTCTGTATACGGGTGGGCAAGGCGCAGAGGTGACGGGGGACATCCCTTGGACGTTCTTTGGCACCTTTTAATTCTTCTGCCCTGTAGCTGTATTGTGAATTCCAAAGAACACGTTACTAATTTTTTTTAAAAAGTATTGAAAATGAAAACATTTACCAAACTTTCGGTTCTTGCCTCGTGCCAGGCACACAGCATCATACGTATAATCTTACTTATACCTAGTGGGACACAGGCTTGAGAAGCAGAAAGACCTGTGTTCAAAGCTTGCCATTTACAGCCTTGTGAGCGCGGGCAACTCACCTGACCTCTCGTTAGTTTCTCATCTGTCAAATGGCACAATAATAGCCTTTCTCTTGCAACAGTATCATGAGGAGCAAATGTAGCCCCACGCCTGGCTCTTCCAAAGGGCCCCAAAACATCAGTTTTTATTGTACTTGTTATTAGTCGTAGGATTAATACCATTAAGAAGTAGATATTCCCATTTAAAGATGAGGAAACAAGAAAGGGGAGCTCTCAGATCCTCAGTTCTAGAGACCCACGTTCTGGCCTTGACTCGGTAGCCTTCAGCAACTTGCCTGCCTTCTCTGAGAACCAGTTTCTCTGCCTCCTGAAAAGTAGAACTAGAGGGCGGATAACCCATAGGACTTGTTGGCAAAAGAAACGGGAGTCTGGCTCACCTCTGCAAATTTCTAACAAAGAACTTTGTTGCAAGTCTTTGGGTAGCTGGTAGGTTGACTGTCGCCCCGGCCAGAAGGGGCAGCCCCCACGGTCATGTTGGGGGTCTAGGTGGCATCCGGTTTGCATGGGCACCAAGGGTGTGGTCTTTTTTGGGGAACGGGGGTCGGTGTTGGTTCGCTGGTTTGCCCTCCTGTCGCTCTGCTGGAGACATGCTGCTGTCCCAGGAGAGGAAGGCAGCTGGCCCGCCTGGCTGGGGGGGCTGGGGACCTTAATGCCAGTTACACTGAGACACCGCAGCGGGGCAGGGAGGGAATTCTCCCTGGGGAAGTTCAGCTTTGTTACTGAAAGGAAGGCAGGGGAGATGGACGGTAGCTGAGAAACACTGCCCATTCGCAGGGTTAGGCTGGGTGGTGACATCCCTCTAAGATCAGCAGCTCTGTGACCTTGAAAAAAACAGGTCCCATAGGTCATGGCCCCTGGGAGGCTCTGGCCTTGCATTTCCTGCTCTGCTTTCTGCTTCGAGTCTATAGGCGCCCGTGTGTGCTGCAGGGGCTTAGAGCGGCCCTCGCGGCCCCCTCTCCTTACGCAGAGCAGTGGCGTTCTGGAAGCCCGCTGTATACAGAACAGAGCCTACCAGGGCGATAAAAAGCGTCATTGGATTTGATCAGGGCCAGTTCTCAGGATGACTTTTCCTTTTCCTCTGTTTAGCAGAGGCTGGGTGAGCTTTGCCGCACGACAGCAGGGAGGAATTGGGCCCGTGATTCTGGTGGGGTCGAGGTTTTAAATTTGGGGCCCCAAGATTGGAACAGGAGGCCACTGTCTCCCCCTGGGCTGCCAGATCTGTGCACCTAGCCATGTGTGGGCTGGATTCCCCCTGCCGCCCTGGCATGGGGTCTCCCCACCGGTCATCCTGTTTTCTGGACCCGGGACCACCAGCTCATAACTGCCTCTCAGGACCACCCAGTTTCACTGGGGTTGATTAAAGACCCACAGCGCACAGGTCAGGGCTGCAGACATCCCTCAGGCGATCATCACGGGAACCTTGAGTTCCTCTCCATACCTGCTAAATGAGAAACCACATCTCAGGGAGGACAGGCGACTTGCCCCAGCCACACGGCCGTGGAGTAAGGGAGCTCGGCTGCAGTCTCACCAGGAGGTAACTGGAAGTGGAGTCTGGGCTGGAAAGAGAAGTCGCTTCAGTAGAAGGGAACAGGGAGCTGCCCATGCTCGGTGCAAACCGTCCTCCACTCTGCGCCCACACCATCTCTCTTATTGGCCTCGCCCAGGCCCATGGCTTCCAGATGATTCCAAATGGATACACCAAGGCCCGCCTGCTTCTCTGAGATCCTGACTTGAATTCCCGCTGATTCTTCCTCCAAAATGGAGCCCGAGTCTGGCCCCGTCTTTCCATTTCCCTGGTGGCCCCCAGGTCTGATCAGTGCACCATCCCCTCTCGCTGGCACTACGAAATGGCCTCCCGACTCATTGTCTTCTCTTCCGGTCCCTTCTGCTCCATTTTCTACTCTGGATCCAAAGTGCTGTTTTACAAATGTCAGCCGGCACCCCTTCCCTACTTAAAACCCCGGCCATGACATCCCAGTCCATTTAGAAACAAAATCACATGCCTCCCACGGCCTGGGAAGGTCTCTGTGGACAGGCCTCCGGCTCCCTCTCTGCCTGCCTCTCACACCCCCTACCTCACCCACCAGGCTCCGGCAGCCACGTGGCTTCCTGCTGCTGCTCTGACGCTCCCAGCTCATCTCACCTCTGGGCTCTGCCCAGAACATCCCTCCTCCAGAGTCCTGCCTTCTCCTCATTCGGATTTCGGCCCAGATACCACTGTCTCAGCAAGCCCTTCCCTGACTACAGTGTGGAGGAGTCCTGTTGCACACCATCCCAGAAAATGTCATTTTCTTCAGGGCACTTCTCACATTAAGAAATGATCTTGTTGCTCGATCATTATGTCTCCGCTCCCTTAAGCTACATGTTCTTGTCTGCTCTAGCCATACTTTGTCCCCAGCACGTAAATGTACACTGTACATTTTTTTGTACTTTTTATTTGGGAGTCATCAAAGAATCACAGGAAATTATTTTTAAAAATTGTGCAGAGAAGGGAAAAATAATAGAGGGAAAATCAGTGAAGCCAAAAGTTGGTTTTTTGAAAGGACCAACAAAGTTAACAAACCTTCAGCTAGGTTTGTTAGCTAGGTTCGACAAGGAAAAAGGATAAAGGATTCAAGTTACTGAAATCAGGAATGAAAGAGGGAACATTACTCCCAAACTGACAGGGGGAGAAAAGATTACAAGGGAATATTCTGAGCAATTTTATGCCAGCAAATGAAGATATCCCAGATGAAATGGACAACGTCCTAGAAAAACACACATCACCGAAACTGACCTGAGAGGAAATGAAACGTGTGGCTAGACCTATAGCAAGTCAAGAGATTGGATTAATAATAAAAAAACTTCCCACAAAGAAAATCCGAGGACCAGATGGCTTCATTGGTGAATCATACCAAATATTTAAAGAATTAACACCAATCCTTCACAAACTCTTCTAAAATATAGAAGGAGAGGGAACACTTCCAGACTCATTCTATGAGGCCAGTATTACCCTGACAACAAAAACCAGACAAAGACATCCCAAGAATAGGAAACTATAGGCCAACAATCCTTTATGAATATAGATAAAAAATCCTTGACAAAACATCAGCAAACCAAATCTACTGGTTCATAGAAAGATTTCTACACTGAAACCCAGTGGAGTTGACCCCAGGAATGTGTGGTGTGTTGTTCAATATACAAGAATCCATCAATGTAATACACATGTTAATAGAATAGGGGGGAAAATAACCACGTGACTCTTAATAGATACAGAAAAAGCATTTGACAAAACTCAACATTCTTTTGTGATGAAAACCACAGACGACCTAAGAATAGAAGGAAACATTCTCAACCTGATAAAGGGCATCCGTGAAAACCCACAGCTAGCATCATGCTGGTAAAAGAATGAAAGCTTTCACCCCAAGATCAGGAATAAGACAAGGATGACTGCTTTCACCCCTTCTGTCCAAGCTTGTACTAGAGATTTGTCCCAGGGCAATAAGGCAAGAAAATTAAATAAGAGGTTGGAAAGGAAGAAGTAAAACTATATTTGTGGGTGATATGATCTTATATATAGAAAACTCTAAAGAATCCACAAAAATTACTGATAAAGCTATAATCAAGTTCAGCAAGTTTACAGGATAAAAGACCAATATACCAAAAATCAGTTGTGTTTCTATACCTTAGCAATGAACAATCTGAAAAGAAAATTAAAGGGGAAAATCTGTTTAAAATAGCAGCAAAAAGTATAAGATACTTAAGGTAGCTCTATTTTTAACTTCTTGAGGAACCTCCATATGTTTTCCACAGTAGCTGTACCAATTTAAATTTAAAAAAAGAATAAGATACTGAAGAATAAATTTCACCGAATAAGTGAAAGACTTACACATTGAAAAATACAAAATGTTGTTGGTGGAGATTGAGGAAGACCAAATAAATGAAAAGACGTTCCATGTTCATGGATTGGAAGAATTAATACTATTGATATGGTGATGCTCCCTGAATTATCTACAGATTTAATGCAATCATATCAAGATTCCAGCTGCCTATTTTGTGGAAATTGTTAAGCTAATCTTAAAATATATATGGAAGTTTAAGGGACCCAGAACAGCTAAAATGATGTCGGAAAAGAACAAAATTGGAAGACTCACACTTCCAATTTCAAAACTTACTACTAAGCTTCAGGAATCAAGACTGTATGTATGGTACTGGCATAGGGATAGACAGATCTGATAGAGAAATAGACCCTTACATCTACAGTCAGTTGATTTTCGACAAGCATACCAATACTATGGATGGAGAAAAAAGTCATTTTTTTAGCAAATGGTATTGGGACAACTGGATTTCTGCGCATAAAAGAATGAAGTTGGATTCGTACTCTAACATCGTCTACCAAAACCAGCTCAATGGATCAAAGGCTGTAAAACTCTTAAAAGAGACATAGATATAAATCTTTGTAGCCTTGAGCTTTTCAATGAAGTCTTAGATATGACATCCAAAGCACAAGCAACACAAGAAAAAACTAGATAAATCAGACTTCATCAAAATTTAAAACACTTTTGCATCAAAGGACATTCATCAAGATAGTGAAAAGACAGCTTACAAAATGGGAGAAGATATTTGCAAATCATATATCTGATAAGGGTCTATCATCCAGAATACGTAAAGAAAAAGAACTCTTAAACTCAACAACAAAATGACCAACACCCTAACGAAAATAAGACCAAGGTACACCGCATAGACTTCCCTCCAAAGAAGACATACATGGCCAAGAAGCATATGGAAAGGTGTTCAACATCATTCATCATCAGGGAAATGCAAATCAAAACCACAAAGAGATATCATTTCACACCCACTAAGATGTTACCATTTTTGAAAAGAAAAGAGAAAATAACAGTATTGGCAATCATGGAAAAAGCATACCTTCCCAGTGGGAACAGAAAAGTAAAATGGTGCAGCCGTTGCGGCCCATCGATTGGCTATTTCTCCAGAAGTTAAATGTAGAGTTACCGCATGACCCAGCAGTTCCACTCCTGGGTACAGACCCAAGGGAACTGAAAACGTGTTCCCACAAAAGCATACGTGGATGTTCATTGTGGTATCATTCATAATCGCCGCTAGGTGGCAACGACCCGAATGTCTATGGACCGATGGGCGGATAAAGAAAACGTGCTGTAGCCACACAGTGGAATAGTACTCAGCTCCGAAAAGGAATGGAGCACTGACACCTGCTACATCATAGATGAACCTTGAAAACAGGGAGCTGCATGAAAGAAGCCGGACACAGATGGCCGTATATTGTGCAATTCCATTCATAGGCAGTGTCCTATTCATAGACAATTCATAGAGCTAGAAAACAGATCGTGGTTGCCAGAGGCTGGGGAAGGCAGGAATGGGGAATGACTGCTAAAAGCTATGGGGTTCCTTTTTAGGGTGGTAAAAAAAAAAATATGCCAGAAAAAGATAGCAGTGATGATTGCCCAGCCTTGGAATATATGTGAATTGTATCTCGATTTTTTTTAAAAAGTATAGAGAGGTCCCACGTGTCCTTGCCCAGCTTCCCCCCTTGCTGACGTCCCACATTATCAAATGACGTCCTAGTACATTATCAAAACCAGGAAATTGATGTTAATATCATGTGCAGACCTTCATACACACATTTGTGTGTGTGTGTGTTCTAGGCAATTTTATCACACGTAGATTCATGTAACCATGACCACATCAAGATACACAGCGACAGTTCCGTCACCACAAAGGGATTCCCTCATGCAGTCCTTTATAGCCGCACTCCCCGAACCCGTCCCTGACATTGCCACCCACTGATCTGTTCTCTGTGCTTTTTGTCACTTCAGGAATGCCATATAAATGGAATCCTATTGCCTGTAACCTTTTTAAGACCGGCTCTTTCTGCTCGGTATAATGCCCTTGACATCCATCCAAATTGGTGTGTGTATCAATAGCTTATTGCTTTTGATTACGGTAATTTATTAAATTGGGGCTACTTCTGCGGGCAATCCAGCATCTGCCCAAGGGCGTGGATCTGCATCAGGTTAATTCTGGAAGAGGAAAGCACCTTCGTTAGGAGTTAGAGAGGGACCTCCCGCAAGAGGCCTCCCCTGACCATCCGTTCTAAACAATGCCCATTGGCCATGAATAATTCGCTCTTATTTTCTTTGTCCAGTGTATCGCTGCCTGGTTTTTTTTTTCCCCCTTGGCAATTTTACTTGTTTGCTTCCCCAGCTCGTGCAGAGCGGGGACCTACTGGGCCGGGCTCCGCCACCCACCACTGCGTGTGGCTCCCGCACGAGGGGATTTATATTGGGAAAGTGGGTAACAGATGCTGTCAATGCCTCCCCAGCCCCTGGTCCTTCCTGCGTCTGTGTGTGCCAGCTCCAGTATTTCTCTGATGGAGGATTGTCTTTCTGGCCCCCGGGGTCCATTTTCCCTCCCATGCAGCAGGCCCAGACTGGTGGGGAACTGAGCCCCCAGGAGCTGCCCTCCACCTACGCTGGTGGGAATTGGGGTGTGACTACCCCAGCTCCCTTGTCCTGAGGGTGGCCTTGCTCTGATGTGTGTTCTGCTCTGGCTTCCACATTTCCTGGTGGCACTGAGCTCCAGATGTCACAGGAGGGGCTAGCTTGGTAACACACTCTTTATGGAATGCCTGTTCTCCCCTCCCTCCCAACTGGTGTTTCCTTTGGTGTCCAAATAATCTCCCAAAGCTCAGATCCTTGCCTCGGGGTCTGTTTCTGGGGGGAAATCCACACTAAGGCAATGAATTAGTGAATGGAAATGGGTGTGAATCCTGACTCCACCACTTTGCCCGGCCACAGCCCTTGCTGCTTGGCTGAGCTCTGGTCTTCCTTCCAGGACACGGGTTGTAGCGCTGGTCCCTCCCAGGGCTTTGAAAAAACCCAGGGCGGTCACGGCACCAGCGGATTCTCATTCTGCCCTGTCTGCAATGGGCAGGCGCAGCAGACACTCGGCCTGCTGGTCCGGCCCCTGCGGTTTGCCCAGCGCGCCTCGGTCAGCCCTCACTGGCTTCCCATCAGCCTTTTTCCTAGAGACTCCTTCTGCTAATGAGGCCCTGAGTTACCCGCAGGTTAATGTTCTTTGACTTTGAACACCATGATTCCCACTTAGTCCTCCTGTTTTCCCTCCTGCTGACAAAGATGTGATGGGAAATCAATTACGGTCCCCTCGCCCGCATCCAAGGGTCAGCCTTCAGACTCTTCCTTTGTCAGGCAGCCATGGTGACCCAATTTAGGCCCCAACTTGGGGAAGGCATGAGGGGCACCCAGTGGATTTTGAGCTGTGGTCTCTTGACCCCTTGCAGCTGCCCAGAGCACTCAAAGTTCCTGCAGAGCTTGAGAAACTTGGCCAGAAGAAGTCAGAACCCCTTGAACCCCTCTCTCTCCCTTAACAAAAGCAGGCGCCTCCCTCCTGAAAGGCACCATTGTCGCTGAAACAAGCCCCCTTTGTTCTCTCCTGCAGCTGGCGCCTGGGCCTCGCATCTCCTGGGGCCTGGCAGAACACCCCCCCCCCGCCCCCCGCCCCAGGCCAACCAATCTCCTCCTTCACTGGCGGTCCTGTTGAGACCTTCTCAAATACACAGCGATGCTGCTGCATTTAGGTGAAAGGGACAGCTAGAGCCCGTGTTAGAGATGCCATGGTTCCCTCGCTGCCACTCTCAGCCTCTAAAAGCAGGGACCCAAGACTCAGACACCTGCAGGGGCCAGACAGAGGCATATCCTGGGAAGAGAATGGGGTGTAAAACAGTAGGGAGTGGTGGGGACTGGGGCACCAGAGACCGCCCCCACCACCCCACTCGCTCCAGCCAGCAGCCGTCAGGGGCCCAGTGTGGCCGTGTTCTCCATGTCTACACCAAACAGAACCCTAGTTCTGGGAGGGGAGGGAAAATCTCCCCATCATTAAATGTGGCCAACGATGTGTTTTTAATACGTCACAAGCCAAACAAAATCGGCCTGCAGGCCAGATCAGTTTGCAGCCTCTTCTCTAAAGTTTCCACGAAGGGACAGCCATTAGGAGGTAAATAGCAATCAGTCATTCATTCCATCGTTTACTCATTCAACAAAGATTCTGTGGCATCTGCCAAGTGCCAAGGAACTGTGCTGAATGCTCAGGTTTCTGGAATGAGTTAGACACAGCCACTTCCCTTCAGGAGCTCGCCGCTGAGCGTGTGGAGGGGTGACCTCGACTGGACAACAGGTAGTTGTGGGACACTGAGGAAATGCTAGCCTCAGGCAGTGCAAGGAACCGTGGGCACCTGGAAGACAGAGCGATGGTGTCAGGGAAGGGGTGACGGTGGGGGCAACAGCATATTTGTGCTGCATTTGCCCGGTGGGAGAGACTGGAAGCATATTGCAAGGAGAGGCCCAGCCTGTGCAAAGGCCCTGAGGCCGAGCCTGGGAGGAGATGTTCGGCAGCAGCTGTGAGTTTTGTCAGGGCAGGAAGCAGCTGGGCTGAGAAAAGTCTCCAGATTGGGCTTTTTCCACCTCCATTTAAGCACCCACGATGTGGAATTTTGTCAGCAAAAGCGGACGCGACAGTGGGACTTCCCTGCTCCTCTGCCCCTCTGGCCTTGAGAGTGGCCTGGCTGGTGGGCGGGAACCACACTCAGGGGTCCTGAGGCTTGGAAACCCTGCCAGGGAGCAGAGCAATTCCTGGGGCTTGGTGCCACAACCCTGTCCCAATGCGTGTGCTGGTTTCTTTCTTTTCTTCTTTCTCTTGTTTTTATTTTTACATTTTTAAAATTCCACAGGGTTTTGCAAAAGAAAACCAGACTCTGCTTGCCCGGTTAATGAAATAACCCAAGTGACTGCTCTTTGCCCATCCTCCTCTCCCATCTCTCCCCACCCCCAGCGCTCTCCACAAAGCTGATTAAATTGATTAAAATAAAAGCCCACTGCATTTTAAATTCGGTCCGAATGGAAGAGAGGCCCACATGGCAGCTTTGTGCTGCAAAGTGCAGTCGGGACAGGTGAGGTCTAAGAACCCACCTTGGATTACGTAGGAGGGAGACCTGGCCCTCCCTTTGGGGAGAGGTAGAAAACAGACTAACGACCCCCCTCTCTTGCTGGTGTTTCAGAGCATGAAAGACCCCTCTTTGTGGACGTGCCCTTTCCACCCGCCGCTCCAGCTCTCTTTTGTTATCCGCAACACCAGACGGCTGCAAGACTTTGGTCTAGCCAAGATCAAGGTCTGGAATTACTGGAAGGCTGATTGCGTAAGTAAGGGCCCTGACTCCTTGCTGGGCGTGTGACTGATGGAAGCACTTGGGCGCTGTCCAGTCATCTGAGTGCTGAAGTTGCAAGATGCGTTCGCGGAGGCCCTGCTCCCCTTCCTGCTGGGTGTAGCCAGTGCCTGGGGGGGCATCTCATGCTGCGTGGTCAGAGCCATGGGGAGCAGAGCCACAGCTTGAAGGTTTGGGAAGTGAAATCAGACCACCCTTGGGGGGATCTGGACAGATAGGAACTGGGGCTGTTTTGATAGATAAGGAAACAGACACACAGAGAGGTTACGGAACACGCGTGGAGTCACACAGCCAGTAAGCGTCACCCTGAGAATGTGAACCCACGCAGTCAGATTCTCGGCCCATTCACTTAGCCAGCGTGTCTCAAAATTTAATCTGCGGCAGCTTACCAGGGATCTTGCTAAAATGCGGGTTCTAATTCAGCAGGTGGAGGGCAAGGCCTGAGTTTCTGCACCCAGGGGTGCCGGTGTTCCTGGTGTGGGGACCCCACTCTGAACAGCCAGGCTCTTCCTCTATGCTCTTCTGTCCCCCCGGTTTCAGAATCCCTGCCCTCCTTCCTACCCCCACACCACCCCCTACACCAGAGCGCTTAACCTCTCTTCTCTGGACTGTTTTTTCATGTTCTCATTTGCACTTACTCCTTCATTCAACATGTATTGTTGAGCGCATGTGCTGTTGAGCTTCCTGATCAATTTGGAGGACATTGGTGTGAAAGACACAGTCCCCGCCCTGGAAGTACTCCTTGTCTAAAAGCCAGCAGACAAGCAAATGTAAAAATAAGATGCAGTATGCTGAAGGCCTCTGTAGAGGTGACCTTGAGTTTCAAATAGAAGCTCCCGGAACTCAGCAGGGAACTCAGTGGGTGAGGAAGGACGGGGCCTCCTCAGCCTATCTTGTTTCCTCTTATGATAGACGTGAGGACAAGAATTGTTCTGCTTTCTTTTCTAATTTGTCCTCAGGGAAGTGGTAATACAAGGGAGATGAGCAAGGGGAACTGGTCCTCAGCTTCAGTATTGTCAAAAGAGACAGTAGGGCATGGTGGGGAGTGTGGCAAACGGGTAAGCACATGCTTCAGGTAAAGGGAAGGCCACTTGTCAGCTTCAGCTAGTGGTTGCTACGTACGTATGCCAGCCAGTGCTGCTAGATCTTCTGAACATTCCTGGGGAGCTGGGAATCTAGAATTTGATAGGAGCCTTTCTGGTTTGTAAGTGTCGATAGCTAATTTAAATTCTTTTGAAACCACCATACAGTCCAAAGCAAACTCATCTTTGGGCTGGAGTTGGCCTGTCTGGACTGCAGCCCCCGGAGCAGGGAGGGAGCCTGCATCAGGCTGGGTGAGTTCAGGGAAGGTGCTGGAAGGGGTGCACACCTGAGCCATAGTGGGAAGAGGCAGTGGCACAGAGCCGAGGCAGAAAAGGAGAAAGCGTATTCCAGGGGGAGGGTCCAGCCCCTCCAGTCCATCTCCAGTAGCCACTGGGAGGTCTGATCACCATTCTCTGTGGCTTCAAACCCTTCAAGGCCTCCCTTGACCTGGAGGATCCAGGTCAAACCCCCGAGTGTGACATCAGGGCCCCATAATCCAAGGCACCAGGCCCCGTGTCTCCCTCCCATCAGACCCCGCCCCCTGCTTGGGCCGCGCCTGGGAGTGCCAGCTGCCCTGTCTCTCCACCACTCTGCCTGGGAGTTACACCTGTCAGCCCTGGCCCCTCCCATCTGGCTCAGTCCCAGGTGCCCGCCTCCGCTGCAAATTCCTGGAAAACCAAACATCACTTTCTCCAGGAAGCCGCCCCTGACCCCTCACTCTCATGCCACTTCTGGACCTCATGAATATGTTCCATCACCCCTGTACCGGGATGGACACCTACCTCCCCCATACCACCATGGGCCCCTGGGAGCAGGGGCTGCATTGTCTCTGCCTCTGCCCCATTCAGAGTGGTTATCAAATGAAGGAATGAGTTCATTGCCCGAGAATCCACAAGCAGTTTGTCTTATGCCTTTTGATAACCAGATGGGACACAGAGAATTGGAGTTTACGGCATTTGCGCAGGCTAATACCCAAGGTCAAAGTCAGAGCTGGGGATCAAGTTCAGAGGAGTCTGCTCCTCCTCCCTCCTTCCCATCCCCCTGCATCCCATACTTCTTCCTGCGGATTCTCCCTCCCCCAGCTACCCTCCCCACTCCCCAGGGGTCCAGCCGGATGCTTAGAGGCTGTCCTCCAGGCCCTGGCAGGACCCCTACCCTCGTGTAGCTGCAGATGCTCTCTGCATGTAGGGCCCTGCTCGCTCATTCCCGAGTTGGCTGGGAATTGTCCTGGCTGGTGGTCGGCGGCATCTTCTGGAAGGAGCAATGAAACAGTGCTCGCTGCCCAAGCCTGTGCCCTGTAGCTCTCAGCCCTGTCATTGAATATATGTCTCTGGCCAAGAAAAGCGGATTTTATGTGCTGGATTACAAAGCAGATAAGCTTCATCCCTTATGGCCGGGCCCGCCTTTCTTCTTGAACCTGTGCCCAGCCTTCCCTGTGTGCTAAGAATAAAAAAGAGGAGCAGGACATCGGGGTCGTTGGGATGCTTTGGGGAGCCTCCGTGGCGGGGATCCGAGTCCTGAGGTATTTCCACATGCGGAGCAGAGTGCGGAGGACTGCAGTCCCTGGCCAGGGCTGCTGCTTACGTAACGCACACCCATCTGTTGCCAGAATTTACTGGGGGCAGAAAGCGCAAACAAATGCAGCGGCAGGTTGGTTTGATTTAATATTCTCCGGAGAATGCTATTACTGTGTGTTTTAGAGGAGATAAAATGAGAGTTTATAGGAAATATAGCTCGGCCTGGTAGACAACGGCTGGTTAATACAGTGTTTTGTGTATGGGAATCCAAGGGAGAAAAGTTAAACGGGGAGGGGGGGGAGCAATTCTGACCAAGGCTTATTTAGGACATAAGAAAAGAAGGTGCTAGAAAAAGGGAAGTCTTTTTTTATTGGAAAATATGATGATGCTTGTGAAGTCCTCAGGCTAACTTCCCTGAGTTCCCTTCCCCCCACCCCATTAGGCCATGCAGAGAGTGTGGGTTGGCCCAGGGGGAGGGACTTCAGGGGAAGTGAGGACCCGGGCTAGGCCCCGCAGGCAAACAGAAGGCAGCACGTAGATGTCTGTACTTGTCACAGCTGCCGTTTACCCAGGGCTGCATCCACCAGGCGGGCGTGAGGCATCCAGTAGGCGCTCGGTCAGCATTCGACTCGTGAATAAATAACAAACGAATCATCTCAGTTAACCCCCAAGAATCCTGCAAGGTGGCATCACTCCCCACCTTGTCGAGGAAGAAGCTGGAGCTTAGAATAGTGAGCTCCTTGGGGGCAGAGAGACTGCGTCTTTTTTGCCAACCCTGCTTGGAAATGACTGCCCGGAGTGCCGTCTTGAGAAGGATCTGGAACCTTCCTTCTGGTTCGTAAGGAGAAGGGTGTGTATGATGGATCAGTGATGTCTGCCTCGGGCTCAGGAGGAGGCTGCGATCATACGTCTGTCACATTTTTTTGGTACTCCTCCGATGGCGTGACTTGCCCGGCGAGTGACTTGCAAGGGACACAGCTGGGAGGAGAACGGGAGGGATGTCGGTTTTTCTCAACACCACTTCCCCTGCTGAGCTACATCTGTTGGGAGGAAGGAGCCAATAGTCTCCCTACCAGAGTGTATAGTAACCCATCCAAGAAGTGGGCTTTCGGCAGCTCCCCGTGATCTGTGTTTTCCTCAGAACAAGCCTATCTTTGGTAAAAAACAGGCACATTATCACCATCTTCACCCACAGCGTAGCCACGCAGATGCCACTGCCGGCCAGGTCACAACCATCGGGGAGGCAGGACGGGCGCCCAGGGGTATCGTCCATATACAGAAGTGCGGCTCATTAAATAGTTTATGAATGAATGAATGAATTGAATGAATGAATGAATGGATGGATGGATGTTAGATTTCTCCAGTGGTGTATCTCTGTGATAATTCCATGGTGGTCTAAGCCGGCGCTGTCCCGTAGAACTTTCTGCAATGATGCTAATGCACGATGTCGGCCCTGTCTAGTTCAGTAGCCACTAGCCACAAGCGCCGTTAAGAACTTGCAGTGTGGCTGGCGCAACGGAGAAACTGCATTTTATTTTACTGATTTTTTTTTTCATTGCGTTGTAATTGACATATGAGATCGTATTCTTAGATGTTTTCGGTGCACGATCTAATGATTCGATATATGTCTATATGGCAAAATCATCACCATAATAAGTCTCATTAACCTCCATCAGCGCACATAGTTACAGAACATTTTTTTTCCTTGTGATGAGAACTTTTAAGATCGCCTTTCTCAGGAACTTTCAAATATACAACATGGTATTGTTGACTACAGTTACGACGCTGTACGGGACATCCCCAGGACTTATTTCTCCTGTAACTAGAAGTTTGTGCCTTTCAAAAGCCTCCCCCTATCACACCAACCTCCCACTTCCCGCCTCTGGCAAGCCCCAACCTCTTCTCTGGATCCATGAGTTCAGGTTTTTTTAAGTTGCACATGTAAGTGGGATCGAACAATATTTGTCTTTCCCTGTCTGACTTATTTCACTTAGCACAAGGCACTCCAGGTCCAGCCGTGTCTTTGCAGATGGTGAGATCTCCTTCTTTTCGATGGCTGAGCGATAGACCGCTGTGTGTATATACCACATATTTTTAATCCGTTCGTCTGTTGGTGGCCACTTGGGTTGTTTTGGTGTCTCGGCTATTGTAAATACAATGCTGCAGCAAACACGGGAGTGCAGATACCTTTTGGAGAGAGTGATTTCATTTCATGAGGACAAATCCCCAGATGCAGAATCGCTGGATCACACGGTAGTTCTCTCTTTTCTTTTTTGCGGAAACTCCAAGCTGTTTTCTAGAGTGGCTGCTCCGCTTTATAGATGGCCCCACCAGTAGCGCCCACGGTCCCCTTTTGTCTACATTCTTGCCAACATTCCTGATGAGAAACTGTATCTCAAAATGTCATTTAATGTTAACTTCAGCGGCCACATGGGGCTGGTGACTGTGTATTGGACACACGGCTCTAGGTGCTCACGGGGCCATGGTGGGCAAATAGACGAGGCCCTGTCCACAGGGGAAGGGAAATAAGGGCATAAATGGATAACGTTAATTTCAGGTAGTGCTAAGTGTTCTGAAGGTGATACAGTAAGGCAATGGGAGAGAGGCCTGGGGAGAAGGAGGCAGGGCTGCTTTGAGTGGTGGGAGGCCTCCCATCAAGGGGCCAGAGCCAGAGCAAAGGCCCTGAGGCAGGAACTTGCTTAGCACTTGGTGAACAGAAGAGAGTGTGAGGGGAGGTCCCAGAGATAGGCGGGAACCAGGTCATGGGGCTTCCCTGGTTCAGATCTTATTCCTGGAGAGGTAGAATAGAGGAATGGTCAGAACGAAGGCATCGGAGCCAGCCTCCCTCCCCCGCCCCGGGGCAAATCCTGGCTCCTCCTCTTCCTAGCTGTGTGGTGTTGGGCATGTTACTCCACGTCTCTGTGCCTTGGTTTACTTCATCCATAAAATGACCCCAGGCTTGGTCTTGGGGGTAATTATTCAGTTAAGTACATGGAAAGTGCTCAGAATGATTCCTGGCCTTTGTGAGCTCTATATACGCGTCCGCTGTTAGCGTCGTTATTGGAGTGTTTTGAGCAGGGGATAATATAATCTGACTGAGGAATTGAAAAGATCACTCTGGCTGCTGTTCAGAGAATGGTTTAGAGGGAACGGGGGCCCCCAAAGGAGGCTTCTAGCATAGCCTAGCTAAGGGTCATGGTGGCTTGGATGAGGGTCCCGGTGCTTAGGGGGTGCACCACGGGGACACTACTTCATCCCAGGACAATATTTGCATTTCAACAAGGCCTCTGTTTGGGGGAGGAGGGAGAATTTTCAAAGAAACACAAAAGGAAAGAGATGAGTTCAGTAACCGCGCACACACCCTCACCCGCTTCGCAGTCATCGACATCCTGCCATTCCGGTTTCCTCTACCCCCTGCTACAAATGATTGTAGCTCCCCTACCATTTCACTCATAGATTCTTCAGTGCGCCTCTCTAACAGATAAGGAGTTTGTTTTTATATAACCCCAATGCCACCATCCTACCGGACGGTAATGACTAATTATGCACTAATAATAATCAAATATCCAGTCTGTGTTCAAATATCCCTAATGGTCTCAAAATTGTTTTCTTATGGTTGGTTGGTTTGGATCACGATATAAACCAAGCCCAAACATGGCAATGGCTTCGAAGTCAAGGGGGCACCCTTCGTTCGGTGGGCTGAGTGGGCCTGGCCTGAGGGGCGTGGCCTGGCGGCTGTGCTCCGTGGCAGAGTCTGGGCAGCCTTGGGCCTGGGGAGCATGGTGGCATCGTAGCAGGGTGGCTGGTGGGAAGGGGACCGATCCAGGCGCATGAGAGGCTTTCTGAGGGGTTGACCCCAGGCTTGGTCTTGGTCTCTGGCCATCACCAGAGGGTGCTGACCTCTGTGAGCAGAGTCCACACTCAGGAGGTTAGGGGCATGGGAACCTTGAGAGCCCGGAGTCCCAGGTGTGAAGCAGGCCCCCAGCCAACAGGGGAAGGAGACACTAGCAGAGAATTCAGCCTTTGGAGAGGGGGCCCAACAAGGTGTTCAGGACCCAAGGGGTAGTTTGGGATTCAGGACCAGACCACTCCCAGCAGGAATGAGATCACAAATGCAGAACCAGGACGGAAGCGGGGGCCCGTGCGCTGTGTTGGGCGGACTGTAGCGGGACGAGCAGTAGCTGGGCTGGGCAAGATGTCTGAGTAAGGGAGGGTTGCTCACCCACATGCAGGTGCCGGTCTCGATAAATCCCAGACCCCCACAGGGGCGGGGCGCCCCCTCTCCTGCCTCCTGCCCACCTTAGCCGACAGTGATTCAGTAGCTAAACCTGTTGATTTAAGTAGCAAAGGACAGAAAACCTAATTAAAACTGACTTAAGCACAAAAGGGAGTTTCTCAGCTCATGTAACAGGAGAGTATGGGGTGGCTGGCTTCAGGCATGGCAGGATCCAGGAGTTCACGTGATGTCATCCAGAATCTGCCTCCCTCCTTCACGCATCTCTGCTTTCCTCTGTGTTGCCTTCATCCTCGGGTTCCAAGAGGGGCACCTAATGACATCAGACTCCTGATTTCAGCAGCCCTTGCAGAAAGAGATTGTTCTCACGGAAGCCCCAGGTCTAGGACCCAGCAGCCAGGCGACCTGGGGTGGGGCTCATGTTATCCCTCTGAAAGAAGGTCGGGGGAAGGATGGATGCCTTGTGGAAAATTGAGGTGCTATCTCCATGAGAAGAGAACATAGGAGAAATGATATCTAAACTAGGTATTTTTTTTTTCTTGACGAACACAGAAGTCACATGCTGTTGAACTAATTCATCAGCTCCCAGATCTAAACCTTCCCCCGAGCTTAACTTCTGAACCAAGCTTCCACCCAGGCCCCCAGACACTTGTCTTTGACATTTCCGCCCAGCAAGGCACTGACACTCCAACCCCGCCCACCCAAGCCCAGGCGGGTCTGCCCCAACCTGCAGCAGCCCCTCTCTCCCACCTCTGCATCCTCCTCTCTCCCCCCACCACCCCTCACTGCCAGTCATCCCTAAGTCCTGCTATTTCCATCGCCAAAACCTGTCTCCTCCTGTACCAGCCGCTCCTTCCCCCCCACCCCCGCCCGCTGACCCCGGAGCGGAACACATCCCAGCTCCCTGCTCCCCTCCCTCATCTGCTCGGCCCACCGTCTCATCAGCAGAGGCTTATCGATCCCCCACACTCGGCTGTTGTGCTGGGGCCGAGAATCAGACACGCCGTCTGCCCCTGCCAGCTCACACCCAGTCAGGGGAGGTCCAGGGGGATCAAAAGCAAACCACAGCTCAGTGGGGCCGGTGCAGTGATGGGGGATGAGCTAGGGTACGAGTGGGGGGCCTCACAGACACAGAGGGCCTCCGGGGAGGGTACAGTCCTGGTACCTCATCCTGGCGCATCCTGGCGTGAAGGCCATGACAGGGCTGTGTCCCCACCAACCAGAGGTGGCTTGCACACACATTTCAGCCGGCTCATGTGGTGTTTGCAAAATTCTTTGAATTGCCAGCTTTTAAAAATTGGGAGCTTTTACGTGAAAATTTGGATTTTTGACTTTTACTGAGAAACGAAGATCTGGCAACACCAGGCCACATCCACAGCTGGGAGCTTCGGGGAAGCTGAGTCACGGCACCGCAGTCCCCACCGCCCCCACTGGTGTCCCTGACACAGTGACACATTGTTATGCCACATCGCCTCTCCCGTGTGCGATGCTTGCCTAGAGCCAGCATGTATGTGCGTGTGTGGGGGGTGGGGGGGGGCGCTCCCGGACCCCCAAACTGGCCCCCTGGCTCTTCCATCCCTGCGCAACTTTTATCTCCCTCTGCTCCCCGCAAAACTGTTCTCTTCGCTATGGCTTTGCTCCTGCTCTTCCCAGAACCAGGAATGCCTGGCCCGGCTCAGTGCAGACCCTGCCTCTGGGGACATCGAGGTCCTTCTCTCTTCCCACACAAGGGTCCTGCCCACCCCTAGCCTGCCCCAGGCCCCTTCGGGTGGTCTCCAGCCATGCCCTTCCCGGAACCAGATCCCATGCTTCCTTAGGTGTTCCTCAGCTTCCTGAGCCTCCGATACCTCAAACTGGTGCCCCCTGGCCAAAGCCATCCGGCGGGTGTACCCCACTCGGCCCTCACAGTGTTGTCCAGCTTGGGGATCACTTGACAACATTTGAAACTTGGCTTTTGATGAACTGGCCACAGTCCCAGTGTGGCGTCCACCAGCTGGCACTGAGTGGTGGCCCCGGGCACCCTCTGGACTGGGGGGCGTGTGTTCTCCCGCTCACCACAGGCCCCGCACCCCCGCTCCCCACCACCGCTGGCGCTACAAGCATCGGAGTTTGTGACCCCTTAATATACAAACTGCCATGATCTCCTTAAGACGAACCTTGCTTTCTTCTTTTGCATCCCACCCAGGCCAAGGACCCCGAAAGGCACCCCTGCGTGTTATATATTTGATTGAACAAAATTGCAAGAATTGCTTTCTGGGGCCTCTGCCCAGATCTAGGGGAGTCCTGGCCTAGGGGCGGCGAGAGTGATTCTAGGCCCCGCCCTATGGGGCTTGGGATTCCTCCTCTGCCCGCTGCCAGCCTCTGCCTGGAACACGGGGATTGTTGCAGTGGGCCTTAGGGGAGCAGGGAGTCTCTGGCCCACGTTAGTCTCGAGCACCCAGGCTTGGCAGGGACGTATGTCCAGGCAGTGGACTGCGTACAAGACAGTGATGGTAGCTTACATTTCTGGAGCCCTATTTAAAGGGCTTTGCATGTATCCACTCATTTTTTCCACCCAGCAGTCCTCTGAGATGGGTATGGCATGATCAGCTCCATTCTACAGAGGGAGAAACTGAGGCACGGGACAGCAGAGCAGCTGGCTGTTGGTCACAGGACTACCAGGCCTTCTGGGGCCCATCACACAGTCCTGCCTTTCAGTAGAGACTCTGGTCACCAGAGAGCCGTGCCCTGTCAAGGCAGCGGTCACTGCCCTGTGGTGCCAGATGGACCGAATGTTCCAGAGAGGCCAGAAAGCTCCCAATGTTTAGAAATTGTCAACTAGTTCTGGAAATGTCAGCTGCTCTGGGAGCCAGCCCAGCCCAGCTGTAGCTGTAGGGCTGCTAGTTAGTGACCAGATCTGTCACGTCCCATCTGCATCTGTGGTCCCATGTCTGTGATGTCGGGGGCAGGGGGTCCAGAGTGGCCCAGAACCCAGCCAGTAGTAGATGCTTGTCAAATGTCGCAGCATCTCACTGTCTTCTTCCGACTTTCTTCATCACAAAAATGATTTTCATTGCCCTTCTTCCCCAGGGACATGTAAAAGGCCATTAAGGTCTCCTCCCCGTAAAACATTCAAGTTCAGGTGCTCCAGGAAAGGAGCACATTCAGTTCCCAGAGCCAGGCCTCAAGACTGATAGGAATTAGGACAGGACTGTTCCCTGTCCTTGAAGATCTTCCATCCAGGCGGGGGACACGCTCCAGCTGGTAAGCCCAGCTCCGAGAGCCCACCGGAGGAGGACCCTCGATTCCACTGGAGGAGGGAAGGAGTGGGACACGGGGGAGGGCCAGGGGATTCCTGAAGGGGTCGGCCCCTGAGCCAGGTCCTGAACCCTGCACGGTGGGTCCTAGGCAGCAGCAGCTCAATCCCCAGAGCCTCCCACCCCCAATAAACCTACCATCAGGGGGAACCCCCTCCCAGTCAGCCCAAAGCCCCTGGGTCAAGACAGAACCTGTAGAGTGTGGGATGCCTTCCGTAGGGCCCCCACGCCCACCTTTCAGAGTTGCTCCAAGGCTGGGTGACATGAGGCGGCCTTTTATTTTTTTTTCATACTTGGGATCCCGGGTGATTTAAGCACCGTCAGGCAGGGCCCAAGCCTCTCAGGTCCCCATGAGCCCCATCACGCCCTAAGGTTCCACCTGCCGGGCCCCGGGCCTCAGCCTGCGTCCCTCCTTCTGTCCCCTCTCCACCAGACTTCTTGGAGGGAGCTGGGCGGCAGACAGCTAGAGGTCAGGCGGTGCCTCGGGCTGTCCGTAAATGTAGACAAACACACTTCGGAAGCCAGACATCTCATTAGGAGAGCCGGGGTGCCCACCTCGTGACTGCGCCGGACCGGAAGTCCTCCCCACCACCCCCATCACCTCTTGAAACGAGAGTGTTTCTGTCTCGCCAGATGTTTCCATGGTGGAAATCGTGCAGAACGAGTCATTGACGCTGCCCGCGCTGTCCTTCTCGAATAGCTGTTTCCTGATTAATTCACAGCACGCACCCGCTCTGCACCTCCGCTAAACAGGAACACATCCGTGTAAACATGTAAAAGAGAGCTTTGAGAATCGACTTTTCTGACAGTCTGCAAATAGTAGCCTGCCATCCCGCAATTGGATGATTGAAGCCGAGTTCCTGTGGTGTAACGCGGGCTTGTGCTTCTCGTTCGAAATTGCGATGGAAACCTCGGTGGCCGTAACTTGGCAAACTAGAAATTCAGTTAGAGCTTACTCGCCTCGCAGCAGGAAGGCTAAGGGCGGGGAATATGGGGAGGTGGGTGTCCCTGGGGTCTCAGAGCCCATATCCCAAACGCAGATCAGCAGCCAAAGCGATCATGCTCTTGTAGTCCCAAAGTGAGGGTTGAGTGCCATTCACATCCCGGGCACCTGCTGGGCCCTTGGACAAGACTGGTAGGGCCTCCATTGTCTGGGGGCTGAGATTTGAGCGGGGGAGACGGGATCTAAGCTAAAAGCTGATCAGCTAGACCGTTCCAGAGACGGGAAGGAAATCGAATGGGGTGATGGGAGAGAGAGGGGACCGGATGGGTCGGGGGCTCGAGATAGGGTCAGGAAGATCTCTCGGAAGACAAGAAGGAGCCGACCTTGCAGGTTTCCGGGGCAGAACACTCCAGCCCAGGGCACAGGTCCCTTTGCAGGATCTTGGAGCAGCGACCAGACCGGTGTGTGGGGAGTGGGGGCAGGAGGGGGAATGTGACAGGAGCTGAGGTCAGAGAGGTCAGCAGGGGCCAGATCGCATGGGCCTCACTGGTCGCTGAAGGGAGCTGGAATTTATTCTCGGTGTCATGGGAAATTGCTGGGCGGTTTTGAGCCAGGGGCTGCCATGAGCCGATATGTTAAAAAAAAAAAAAAAAGACTAGCTGCTGTGTGACAATAAAGCTTGTTCGTGTAGGGCGGGAGCGCAGTGACAGTGCAGAGAGGGAGCGGAGGCCAATTAGGAGGCTCTGGTCATTGTCTCGGGGAGAGATGGGGGCCCCCCCAGGGCTGATGGGCAGGAGCGCATTCAGGGACAAGGGGTCAGAGATTCAGGAGCGGCTTTGGAAGTAGCCCCTGGGGCCTTCTGACAAACGGGATTCGTAAGTGAGAACACAGGAGAAATCAAGGAGGACTCCTAGGTGGAGGCATCCAGTGGAAGGGTGGGACCATTTTTAAGATGGGCAAAGACCAGGTTTGAGAAAAGTGGATCAAAATTCTGTTTGGGATGGAGCGCCTGGGTGGCGCAGTCGGCTAAGTGTCTGACCCTTGATTTCGACTCAGGTCATGATCTCAGGGTCCTGGGATCGAGCCCCGCATCTGGCTCCATGCTTAGTGGGGAGCTTGCTTGAGATTCTCTCTCTCCTTCTCCCTCTGCCCCTCCCCTGCTCGCATGATCTCTTTCTGCCTCTCTCTGAACTAAATATTTTTCTTAAGATTTTATTTTATTTATTTGAGAGTGAGAGAGCACAAGCAAGGAGAGGGGCAGAGAGAGAAGCAAATTCCCTGCTGAGCAGGGAGCCCAACATGGGGCTCAATCCCAGGACCCCGAGATCATGACTTGAGTCAAAGGCAGACGCTTAACCGACTGAGCCACCCAGGCGCCCCTAAATAAATAAATCTTAAGAGAAAAAAAAAGAATCCTTTTTGGGGCGCGTGAAAGTTGAGACACCTGTTTGATATCGCAGAAGAGAGGTCTCACCGTCACTTGGCGGAGAGTTTGGGGTTGGAGATTAAAATAATCAAGAGTTATCAACAGGAAGATGGTATTTAGGGCCTTGGGCCTGAATGAGACCCGCCCCCAGTGAAGGGTGTGGGGAGATCCGGAGGCCTGGGGTTGAGCCCTGGGGCAGCTGGAAGCAGAGGAACAGGAAGGACCCTGGCATTACAGCCGTGCGAGCTGGAGGCAGGAGGGAAACCAGGCGAGCGCAGGGCCCAGAAGCCCAGAAGGAAATCTGGAGAAGGCGGGTAACCCGCTGCACAGACGCTACTGAGCCCCAGCTGAGGACTTGCGCTTCTCCCGGCGGATCTCCAAACCAGGACACTCTAGAGGGTGGAAAGTGGGTTTTATGAGTGATTATGGCAGGACAACAGGAGTAAATCCGAATTGTCCTGGACTAATGAGGAAGCTTCTCCACCCCGGCGATTGGTGCCCTTGCCAAGGAGGGATCCATGTAGAGGTGGGGGCGGAGGCCCGACGGAGCGAGGCCAAGAGACAAGGGGGGAGGAGCAGCTGTGACAGTGACTCTCAGAGTTGAACAGACAGATCTGGGGATGCCCCTGCAACGGACCCCTCCTCAGCAACGAGAAGGAATAAAACTCTTAATCACACAACACGGCGAACTTCCCTTCTGCCAAGTGAAAGAAGTCAGGCCAAGAAGAGTACGCAGTGCAAGATTCCTTTTATATAAAAATTCTAGAAAATACAGAGTATCTGTAGTGACGGAAAGCAGACGGGCCGTTGCCTGGGGGCGGGAGAAGCAGGGAGGGTGGGATTACCAAGGGGTACCAGGAATCTGGGGGCGACGGATGTGCTCATTAGCTTGATTGTGGAGATGATACACCATAGTGTATACACGTGTTAAAATTTACCACACTGTACACTTGGCACACACACGGTTTACTGTATGCAGTACGGACTCTATTTCTCCATCAAGCTGTTTCCAAAGAAAGAGTTTTGCTCTGAAGGGGAATGGACACTCAGGGCAGTGGTGAGAGGAGGCATGAAGATATTTGAAGCATGAACAAGGAAACATTCAGTGGCTGTGTAGGGGCACAAGTGTTGTGGGGAGAAGGAGACAGGAAGGCTAAGCCAGGGATCCTATCGTGAAGGGTATGGTATGTCATGCCGAGGACTTCGGAGTACATCCCATCGGCCTGAGGTTCTCCGCCTTCCATGTGCCGAAGAACCATCCAGAGACCTTGTTACAAGGACAGCGCCACACCACGTCCCCTCGGCCCCCCTCCCATCACAGCTGAGGCGGGACGGTCTCTGGGCGTGCTCACAGGGCACTGCCTCCAGGGCTCCCAGATCTCTGCCTTTCGAAAGCCACCAGTGTCCTCAGCTTGTGGGGTGGGGAGTCCGTGCACCCAGGGGCAACCTTTGACAGTACAGAAGGGGATAGGTGGATAAACACCCCAGCCTCCCGCCTTGCGAGGGACACTTCTGAGGTGCATTCTGTGGGTCCCTGCACGTGCCCCAGCGGGATGGAACCCCATTTACATACAGCAGGGACCAGCTCAAAAACTGCTGGGGAGTTTTCTCCTGCCCTGTCTTACTCTCCCTACTCCCTCTTGGGAACAGTTTCCAAATCAGCAATCTGCACTCAACCCTTGCCTCAGGCTCTGCTTTCAGGGCACCCAAAATAGGACACCCACGGAATCGGGCTCTGCATTTCACGTGCACATCAGGCTTTCCTGACTCAGAGGTCCCGGGAACCATGTATTAAAGAACAGGTAGTGAAGAACAAGAAGCATTTCACAAAGGGGAGGGACCGGGCCAGCTCTGTTCTTGCAGAGAGTGAACTCTGGCAATGTGAAGTTGAGGTTGAAGGCAGGAAGAGACAGGAAGCAGGCAGACCAATTAGCAGGCTGTTACCAGCGTCCCAGCAGGGAGTAACGGTGCGAAGGCAGCAATCAGGCCGTCTCTTTGTGAGCGTCCTTTGATTTATAGAGCACGGAAGGGTTCACACAGAAATGACACTAGCTTTATTTAACATCCCAGGCGCTATAGTTCTGGGTTTTTTTGTTGTTTTTTTTAAAGCTCGAGTTTCTAGCATCCCGCATGTTTCTTTTTGATCTCCTCCTTCCAGACTTTGATACGTCAGCCTGATGCCACGCAGCTTCATTCTGTTCAATCTTGTGTTTTCAGGATCTTGACATCGGTGCCAAGAACGTGAAGCTTTACGTCAATAAGAATCTCATCTTCGATGGCACGTTAGACAAAGGAGGTGGAGAGGCCTCGGCTGACCAGAGCATCCCGGTTGGTGTGAAACAGGAGCAGGAGGAGAGCAGAGGAAGGGCCCTGGGTGCCCCCTCGGGAGAAAGCGGAGAGGCCCGCAAGATGGCTGGCACAGATGGGGAGCTCTCGCCGCCAGCTGGAGCAGTAGCGGATGTGAAGCTTCCTTCCCAGGGAATGTTACTTGGCGGAAAGATGAATCCTCCCGATGACACGAAGGACAGCTTGTCCAAGTTAGACGAAGGCGCGAGCTGCTCGGTAGCCCCAGCCTTGATGGGCGGCACGCCGGGGGCTCCCCCGCTCTGCCCGCCTGTGGAACACCCTTGTCTTGACCCAGAGCTCTCTCTGGCCCAACAGCTGGAAAACCTCATGGGCAGAAAAATCTCTGAGCTGCCAGCGAGAACCCCATCGTGGTTGCAACCTTCTGCCACAGGGAATGGCAGGAAGCAGGGAGGCAGGAAATCAAAACCGCTGTGGCTGAGTCCTGAGAAGCCGCTGGACTGGGAAGGCAGACTTGCGTCAGAGGCCATTACTGATCCCATGGGGGAGGCTCCCAGAGAGGCCGAGGTCAGGGAGAAAGGCCCCAGGCGTGAGCTGGGGCGGCCGAACAGCTGGAATGTCCTCGCTGGGGAGAGAGCCCAGAAGGTGACCCCCAAAGTCTGTGATGACTTTGACATCTTTAACCAGCCCTCCAGCAGGGAGCACCCTGCTAGTGGGAGGCGGGGCCCAAGGAAGGACACCCTCATCAGCAGTCACAGCAATGGCCCACCGATCAGCAGAGGTAAGTTCGAGAAGCCGTTGGACCCGGGTGCCATCGTCCCTGAGCGCAGGTCGCTGATTGGCACGATACCATTTGGCTCCACGGACCTCTGTTTCCTCATCTGCGAAGCTAGGGGGTTCTTCTCAACCAGTGGTCACAAATTCACCGTCTCAGAGGCCCTGGAGGTGGCAGCAATGAGTAGAATGGGCAAGACTTTCTGCATCTTAAATTCCTTGATATATTTGTCATTGCCACAGAGTTATATCCCCTTTGCCCATTTTTCTCACCAAGTGGCTTTTCCACTCTAGGCTTTGTTATCCCACCTCTGATGGAGACATTGGTCTCTAATGACTTCACTTTATTCTTAACCGTACCATCAGAAACATAACACAAGTGTGATGATAAATAGCCCTTGGCACTTGCCTGGGTGTGGGAGGCACTATAGGGAGTGGTGAGGACTGCGGCGCTGGAGAGGGCCAGCCCATCTAAAGCGGGCAGCTGCTATTCCACTCAGATTGCCTCCTGGCATTCAGCAATGCCAGGCAGATGTGCCAGGTCTCCTTCTCCTTTTGTAAAGAGAAATCAGAAGTGTGGAATATTATTCTTCAGTGATGGCAATGGATTGAGATTATTTTTAAACCACTATGTAGGTCAAAAAAAAAAAAATCTGCTGGGAGGACTCACCTGGTGTGTGAACTTTGCGGTAGATTCTATCTGAGGAATCTGAAAGGCTGGGTTTCTAAATATTTGCACTATGATTTGGCTCCCGAGACGGTGTCATACCGTTTGAATCGAGCCTCTGCTACTTCTAGGCTGGGACTTGGAGAGCTGGGCACATCCACTTTCTGAGCCTCAGTGTCCTCATCAGTAAAATGGGAACAAACCGCCTCCCCGCTCCTCAGTGTTGCGAGGAATGAATAAGAGGATGGCGTCACATAGCAACTGGAACCTGGCGTATAGGAAATGCCCCTCGAGCCCCAGATCCCAGATCCTCTGGATGGAACTCCGCCCCACCCTGCACTGCGCAAGCGCAAACCGCCTGGGCGTGTGTCCGGGTTTCCCACCACCCACCCACGTGATGGGCGAGTTCCGAAACCCCTCCGAGCCTCAGTTCCCTCATCTGTGATATGACGCCAACCATACCCATTTCCCAGGAGGGCAAAATGAGATTCTCCGTGGGCAGCGTTTGGCACAATGCCAGCAGCGGGTGTTAGCTGCCCTTGATTATCGTCCTTCCCCCCACTCTGTGATTCCGCCTCCTGGTGTAGCTGTGTGAGAAGCCAGTGTATCTTTTCCCTAGTGAATCGGGTCAGCTTCTAGTCTGTTACCGTCCAGAAGACAGACACCAAAGGTCTGCATTCAGCCCGAGTCTACGCTTAGACATGCAGAGACCCCCGAGGTCCCATAGGGCACGTCCCACGGACGCGGCGCCTTTCCGCGTAAATGATGGGCTCCCTTCCAGGCAGAGCGTCCCCCCAATCCGGGCTTCCCAGCCTTACACACTTCTGCTGCCCACCCCCACTCGGAGTTTACCATGAGATCGGGTGTCAGGGAGGAGAGCAGGGCAGAAGAACCGAGAAGCTCATCTGTATCCGGGTCCTCAGGACCCGGGTGCCCGGCACATGGTGGGTCCTCTGCAGCGTAGGAGGGGTGGTGTAAAGAAGGAGCTTAAGTGGCTGGATGCTGTGTCACATTTGCATTAAGCTAGGCTCTCGCCCAGGCACGTTACTCAAATGATTTCATCCTCACGCCAGTCCCATTTGACAGATAAAGAAAATGTGAGGTTTAAATAACTTTCCTCAGATCCCGCGGCCAGAAGGGGTTAGAGCAGGATCTGAACCCAGGCGGTCCTGCTCCAGCATCCATGCCTCCAACTGTTTACCCTATGACACCCCATTTCCGCAGCCGCCCGACCGGGGAGAGCCAGGTGAGCCAGAGCCTTCCTGGTAAACAGTCCCACGGAACCTCTGGGACCTCTGAGGTGATGGGTGTTATTCTAACTTGCCCACATTCAGAAGATTTGGTCTCATTTTAATTTCTTTCCAGGCATTTCACTGCTTGGCTTAATGACACATTGAGAGCCGAGCCCTGGAGATTTAATGCTTGTTAAGCCAGTCATGCTAAAAAGGAAAGTTGCTTAGAAATTTTAAATTACCCATTACATAGAGCCAAATCCCACAGCCATGCCCTTCAGGAAAGGCACCGGCCGAGCCCTCCAACGATGCTTGTAGAATGAATGACTGCCTGAGTTCTTCCCTGGGGCCAGAGTCCTGTTGTCACCTAAGGATAGAGCACGGAATCCTTTCGTCCAACAAAGCATCTCATTGTAATGTCATCAGCATTTTGGAAGTGTCTGCATCAGGGGTCCATTGGCTAGAGGTGAATAATATTGCCCCTGCCCCCTTTGAGCACAGGACCTCCAGAGGCGGGAAGTGTGGTTGCCCATCGCCTGAAATTGGAAGGCGGAAGCAGAAAACCAGCGGGCGCCCAGGAGACTTCTCCCTCCCGACTCCCCAGGGCTGCTGGGCTCTGCCTCTGACACCTTCCCGCACTCTTCCTCGTGAGATCAGCTTTCTCTGCTCTGTGCACAGGGCAGGAGATGCCCCGCCGCCCAAGAGGGACAGTTTCCCCCCGGCTCTCGCTCCCAAAGTCTCAGAGGAGACGTGGATCGCCCACGCGGGTCGGGCATCCGCCCTTTGTCCAGTCAGCCGTGGCCAGAGGACTCTTCACCTTGAACGACACAGCTCTGTCGTGTCTCCCTACCAGGAGCGATTAGCGTATACCTCACGGTGGTGCCGTTGATTTTTACAAGTTCGAAATTTGAACTTCGTAGTTCCTGTTTACCTCCCCCAAGGGGGTAGTTTTAAGGCTTCAATCCCGTCATCTCATACTGGTGGCTCACCCTCCCACCCCCGCTCCCCCAGACTGTGTCCACTGCAGATTAAAGGAGCGGCTTTCTGATGTCCATTCCGAGCCGTGGGTAGGAATGGTGACCCAGACAAGACAAAGCTCGGATCGCTGCAGCCCCCCTGACTCCCGGGGCCCGATGAGTGGTGTGTTCTCCTGCAGACAGAGGGAAACGGAAACGTGGACCCCCAGCCTGCTGTCCCATCCAAGTGGTCCGGGAGAAAGCCTGCACCTCTCTGCTTTCAAAACCCAGAGTATACATCTCGGGGAGAATAAATCAGAAAGCAGGCGCGGAGTGAGAGTAGAGTCCTGCCTTTCTTGCCCACCCAGGCCGAGACACACAGGCTGAGTCCCTGATAGACGACGTCTGTTCGCTCTCCTCGGCTCACTTACAGACCAATGCAGGCTGTTCATTTCAGTCAATGGAAATCAGATCCCAATAAACTGATGTCATGATGATCCATATGGAAGTTCCTTCTGCCAGATGTTAATCCTCACGCCTGGAGGAAATGAAGGAACTCCTGGGGTCTTTTTTAACGGCAGATGAGAAGGAGGGGAGGGGAGAGGACAGGTGCACCAGAGCTGACAGGTGGAGAGGGGGAGTCCCTCGGCTCCGGAGCCTCAACCTAGGCGTCACGTAATGGTGATGCCAGCCATCCATCGCTGGGCCGGCAAACTTGGACTGAGCACTTCTGTGCCACACGTTCTATGCCAGGCACTGGGACGCAGCAGGGAATGGCGCAAAGACGTCCTCCCCGAGGAGGATGGGGCCAAGAAGGGCCAGCCCTCGGAGATCTGGGAGAAGAGCGTAACTGGCAGAGGGCACAGCAAGGCCAGGCGGGAAGAGACTCGTGTCCATGGAACAGAAGGGCCCCCACGGTGGAGCTGATCGTTAGGGAGAAGGTGTGAGGGGAGGTTAGAGAAGCCAGAGGGGCCATACCGAGGGCCCGGGTGGGGGGAAGTCATGGCAAGGAGCTAGATGTTCTTTATACCCAGCTAATGGAGACAGTAGGCCAATTGGAGGAGTTGGTGACAAATTCCCTTTCAGGCACACAGTGGATATGTTTGGACCTTTAGGGGGCCTTGGAACTGGAAGGTGGTGGCCAGCAGAGAGAAGCCAGAACTTGACCTAGAAATTGGAGCAGTGCCTGCCTGGCAACCAGGAGCTGCGGGGTGAGGTCCGAGAGGGAGGGCAGTGCTGAGAGAGGACCAGATGGGGTCGGGCAGAAGCTCGGGGTAGGGCTCCGGCATGGGGAGACGGGCAGCAGCAGCCGTGGAGAGCCCGGAAGTGTAAACACTCCTAAGCCGGCTGACGAGGGACTGTCTAGTGGAAGCGCTTCACCTGGGATGTCAAGCATGAGGACTGAGGAAAGCTTCAGTACTCAGAATCATCATGTACTTGCAGAAAGTAAGCTCAGTGGAGGGTTGTGGGAATTACAGGACTCTTATGAAGGCAAGGGATGGAAAGCCACCAGGGGTTTGACTTCAGGCATGGCTGCATCCAGGGGCTCAAATGATGTCAATGGGACTCTCTCTCTGACTCTTGGCCCACATTCCCTGTGTTGAGTTCATGGTCAGGCAGGCTCTCCCGAAAGTGTAGCAAACCGACCACCTGCACTGCACACCCATGTCCGACGTCCTGCCACCTGGGGGCGCCAGTCTAAACAGAGACCCTCTCTGTGGTTCCTTTCCCAGCCTGGAAGGACGCTGTCAGCACTTGCCTAATCTGGATGGTCTGACAGTGGGGGGATGGGGGGATCCCCAAAGTGAGATCAGAAGAAGGGCAGGTGGGGCTTGGGTGGGCCAAACCAGTAACTCCACAAAGGGACCCCAGGTTGCGGGTGTCGAGGGAGGGTGGAAGCGAGGAGGGCGCAGGGGCTGCAGCCCAGGCAGGGAGAAAATCTGGGCGCGGTTAGAGGAAGCCATGAGATCAAGCCTGGCTTCCTTTTTCTTTCCAGTAGGAGAGATTTATGCGTGTCTGTAGGCGGAGAGAGGCCAAGGTGCCAGTGGGGAAGGGGTGACGGAGGGTTCTGGAGAGAGAGGATAATTGATGGAGCCAAGTCCCCTAGGGGACAGGCAGAAAATGGAGTGTGGGCACAGTCCAGTATGAAAGGAGGAAAAACAGAACGTCAGTGTCATCAGCTGCTGTTTTTCCAGAATGATACCCTTACATGGCAGTCAGCCACGGCGTGGCTGGGAGGACAGGGCTGTGGGGGTGCCTGCTGCGGCTTTACTGTTCTACAAGGAGGAGACTGCGGCCTTCAGAGCCGGCCCTCTGAGGCCAGGCCTGCACTCTCCGCGTGCCGGGACGCAGGCTTCCGTTCTCGAAGCCAGCCTAGCCACGCGTAGGAGTACACTCCTTACCTGTGTCGTCAGCGTCCCTTATAGCACTTTCTCCTGATTATAAAAATAATACATCTGGGGAACTTTCAAGATCAGGGGACTGGGAAGAAGCTAGAAGTCCTTCCTCCCCATGACCCAGAGATGAGCATATTAACACGTTGGTGTGCACGGCCCAGGCCGGGGCCCGCCGCAGCCGAAAGAGCGCATAGCGGGCTATTTTCCCATCCAACGTTCTTTCACGAGCATTCCACCTGCCATTAGGTGGTCTTTGAAAACCCCGTCCAAGTCATGTGACGGGACAGCCTCAGAGCGACCCCTCTGGTTGCTGACTCGGGCGTGTGACCCCTGCTCCCCGCCCCTCATGTGAGTCGGGGCTTCCCGCAAAGGTCCTCACACAACAAAAAGGTCTGCCCTTGGCTTGCATGGGGGGCGGGGTGGTCTCCCTCTCAGAAAATCCAAAGTATATTGAAAACCGCTTTGCTTTTGGCAAAACAACCGGCTTCTAGACTTGGGTAGCTGTAATTGATTTTTTTACTGTCCTGAATGTTGGCGTGTGACAGGAGAGCCAAGGGCAACTGCTCTGATTTCTAGAATATCCCCCTCAGGGTGACTCCCACCTAGCCGAGAGCCCCCCCCCCCCGGTTGGGACCATCCGTAAAGGGTCCCCGCTCGCAC
The DNA here is from genome assembly GCA_028534135.1 of Potos flavus. Taxonomy (NCBI): domain Eukaryota; kingdom Metazoa; phylum Chordata; class Mammalia; order Carnivora; family Procyonidae; genus Potos; species Potos flavus. Next base: position 15,101,922 of record CM052890.1, on the reverse strand, counting down.
ACAGGCCGCTAATGGGGCTTTACCCGTCCTGTGTTCTTCCAGAAGACACCCGGTCCACCAAAACGCCACCGCGGTCCCGGTGGTGCACTGAGCAGGAGGACTTGCTGCATGAGTCCTGGGACTGCCTCAGTGCCTTTGACCGCTCCCACCGCGGACGAATCTCCAACATGGAGCTGCAGGGGGACATCCTAGACGAGTTCCTGCGGCAGCAGAAGGACAGCCGCCACGGCAACCAGCTGCCCCTGGGGAAGGAGGAGAAGCCGGAGCCAAGGAGAGGGCCGGATGACAGCTCCGCAGAGACGGACGACGGCAGCGACTTCGAAATCCCCGTCCTGCCTTACGGACGGCGCCTGGTCATCGACATCAAGTCGACGTGGGGGGACAGGCACTACGTCGGCCTTAACGGGATAGAAATATTCAGCTCCGAGGGGGAGCCGGTACAGATCGCGAACATTCGCGCGGACCCCCCTGACATCAATGTTTTACCAGCCTACGGGAAAGACCCCCGCGTGGTCACCAACCTCATCGATGGGGTGAACAGGACCCAGGACGACATGCACGTCTGGCTGGCCCCTTTCACGCTGGGCAAGCCCCACTCCATCTCCATAGACTTCATGCACCCTTGCCAAGTCGCCCTGATCCGGATTTGGAACTACAATAAATCTCGGATACATTCCTTCCGTGGCGTGAAGGACATCACCATGCTGTTAGACGCGAGGTGCATCTTTAAAGGAGAAATCGCCAAGGCCTCGGGGACCCTGACGGGAGGTAGAGTATGTCCATAAGAATGTTCTGGAAGCCCCTACCTGCCACCCGCTGAGGCTCTGAGGAAAAACTAGCCAGTGACAGATGGGTCTCTCCTCTTCCTGGGCCCGGCTCACTCCTTGCTTTTTGCAGTGTGGGGGGTGCATGAGCTGACCTCATTTACACCCCTCCCCTGGGCACCGGCCTTCCTCAGCTTCCCTAGCACCTGAGTCAGAGAAGGGGGAATTCTTCCTCGAGTGAGTTCTTGAGGGAGTGCTCCCAGGAGAGCCTGTGGTGCAAGGAGGGAGACGGGATAGGAACAGGGAGACACCAGGCAAAGATAGGGGTTGGGGGAGGCTGAGTCTCAGCCTGATCCCAAAGGGAACTCTGGAGCGTAAGTTGCAGGATCCGTCTTGCCTTAAGGCAGAGCAGCAGGGCTCCCCGGGTTGGGGGTGTAGCTCTCACGCCCTTCCAGGCAAGCCTCCAGCCCCCCAAAAGGGATCAGCAGGCACCTGGGCGGGGCTTCAATAGCATCTGCTAAGGCGCCTCCCCCACACCTAAGAAGCATCTCTCATTTCCCTGCAATCACAATGATGCTCGTTAGGTTAGATCCCTTCATTAGGTCTAAGTGCTTCCCCGGGCATGTGAATTTTACTTGCAAATGTGTGAATAATAACAAGGAAGGCTTCCTAACACAAATCAGGAGCTGTCTGGTGGGCGGGGATTTTACAGCACGGAGGTTGATGGGTCTGGGTTCCCGCTCTCCAGACCGTTGGGATTTGGAGCCAATTGACTTTCCTTATCTCCGTGGTATTCCATCCAGCCCCAGAGCACTTTGGAGACACCATCTTGTTCACAACCGATGAGGACATTCTGGAGGCCATATTCTGCTCAGATGAGACCTTTGACGTGGACACGGAGCGCCCCTACAGCCTGCAGAGCGAGGAGACACCCAGGAGGCCGAGCACCGCCGGCAGCGAGGGGGAGGACAGGCCCTACACCCAGGCCGGCCCGTGGGCTGAGGACAGGGTAGGACCGGCGGGGAGGGGAGCCCCCCTGGAGAGATTTCTCCTCTTGCCTCCGTGTGCAGCGGGAGGAATGAAGATGGATAGCCTTTAAGCTGTTGGTGCTACTGTTTTGACATTTCCCATTTTTCTCTTTCATTTTTTGGTCCTCTATGTCATATTTCATTCTCTAATTATGTTTTATTTATTTATTTTTTTTTTTAAGTAAGAAAGTGAAGAAAGTATTCAAATTTTAATCAAAGCTAGGAGAAATCAGTTCTGCGTCGTCTCTGTAATTTAGAGGTTGGCAGTCTCCGGGGAATTCTCGCTTTGGGTTGCATTTTGATCACTCACTGTTGTTTTTGATGGAAAGGACTAGAAACGCTTTGAATAGGCAGGCTTAGAATTAAGATAATGATCATCTCAGCCCTGGTTTCCTGCACACGTGTGGCGATCCAGGGGTGGAGTGCCGTGTTGTCTCGTGTGAACCCCCCTTGCAGGGAGAGACCGTCAATATCCCCATTTAGGAAACCAAGGCTCAGACAGGTTAAGTGACTTGTCCAAGGACACACAGCGGGAGAGTAACCCGGCTAGAACTTGCATGCATGACTCCAAAGTCTGTGTTTTTAACTTGATAAAGCAAGGACGACTATTACCCTCTTTCTTGAGGCCCTAAGGAGAAAGAGGAGATGGTTACAGGGGGTGGGGGAGGGGAGTGGGGACAGCTGGAAACTGAAGGACGGAAGGCAGGGCCTGGCAAGGTCATGAGGCTGTGGGAGTGCAGGTCCGCCGGTGTTCACTGGTGGGGTGAGAGCCCACGGGGCCAGGCAGGGTATCCTGCAAGACTGAGGGGTTGCTGAGCTCCCTGCTTCTTAGGACAGACTGGAGTTCCTAGTTCATGGTGATAGTCGTCCTGATTTTTCTTGAGAGAAGCCAGAAATCTGGGGTTTTGTGGAAAATGTCCCAATTAAAAACTGTTGGCAACTAAGCAGGAGCGCTCTCAAACCTTCTGTGAGCCCCAGCACGTCTGTGGTCTGGATTGGATCCACGGCTCTCCAGTTAGGAGCTGACCTTGAAGCCTTTCATGTGCCCAGCACCTTCCAAATGCTTCTAATGGTCTCTGATCGTGTCCAGCCTGTGAGGGACCAGGAGGAATCCTTTGCTCTGTCTCCGAGACAGGGAACCCGAGTTCCCTGAGAGGCCAGTGGCTCACCCCATAAGGAGACAGGGCTGGAGCGGCACCCTACCTGTCTGGGTAGCCAGGTCAGCACCCCCACCAGGGAGCGACCCAGGAGGCTCTGGGAGGGCAGGGAGCCAGGGAAGGCAAGAAAAGGCACGAGGGTGCCAGGCGCGGCCTCTCCCTGGTGACCCGAGGTTGCTCGGCATCGTGGATCCTCCTGGCAGGCCACCTTCCTCACCCTTCTCCCCACAGCTAGGCAAGAAAGGGCCTCAGGGGCCGGGCCAAGGGTGCCATTTCTCCTGGGACCGAAACACCATCCCCACCGAAACTCTTACATCCAGGCAACCGGCTTCCCTTCCTTTTGCATCTTAGCTTCCTTATCTGCGACGTGGTTAAGGCCCTTTTGCCCTAACTTACCGTGTAGAGGTCTTATGAGCCAAATGTACACAGCGGAGTGTGGCCGCCCACGCTGACTGCCTCTAGACCGGGGCTGCGGCACCCTAACTGCCCACGCCAATCGGGTTGAGAGCCACTCTCTGCGGTTGAATTTTCCCCCTTCCTTCCTTCCCTCCATCCCTCCCTCCCAACCCTTCTCCCTCCCTCCTTCCTCCAGCTCTCTAGGTAAGCATCTGTTGGGTCCTTCCCTGTTCCAGAAAATCTGATCACTTTAGCTGGTGGCGTCAGACTCCTCCCCTATCAGTAAGAGCAGCTGGCGGGGACTCAGACACGCAAGGGTTTCTGGGTCTGTCCACATTACCTGTCACGGAGTTTCTGCAGCGGCAGAAAATGCAAGAAAAGCCACAAGGGCTTACCTGGGGCTCAGGGTGCATAACAGCATCTGGGAGAATGGCCAGCCAGCTGCGCGGGTATCACTAAAATCGCCTCCTTTCCCTCTGCTCCTCCCCCAACCCGCGCACAGGTCCTGGGGCTGGAGCTGCTATCCAGTCCGCCTGCCCCCGAAGTAACCACGCCAGAGCCAGGCATCTACCACGGGATCTGTGAGTATCCTCTCTGGGGACAGCGTCCAGGGGCAGGACCATCACGGGCCAGGGGGCGTCATGGCCCACTTGGGGCAGGGATTCCCTTGGACAGTTGGGCAGGTTGCACATGGCACAGAGATGCCAAGCCTCGGGATGAGTGGGGGCTGACACAGCCTGGACTGGGCTCAGTGGCCCCCGGCAGATCCTCATTGCTTTGGAGGAGGGCTACCTCTCTGCAGTAGGCCTTTCCAGAAGGGCACTCAAACTCAGACACAGGCCTCTTCCCTGTTCCAGGTGGGGCGGGGGTGGCAGAAAGCCTCACCCAGGGTGCTGGGTCTTCTGAGAAGACAGAAATCTGGATATTTATGTGAAACCTCCAAATTTTTAAGTGTTGGTGACTAATTTTATAATATTTTAAAACACCATATGAGCCAAACAAAACACATGTTGTATGTTCAGCCAGCCGGCTGCCTGTTTGTGGCCTCTGAGCAGATCCTGTCCGGGCTTCACTGAGTCTGTTCCCTCTTCTCTTCCCTGCTGACCCCTGCAGCCAGGTCCTCCCTCACTCCGTGCATGGGCCCGCCAGCACCTGCACTGTGTCCTGGGGCATCCTTAGGCCCGAGGTCCTGGCTGATCTCCCTCCCCTTCCTTGTTAAGGAGACTCTTGTCAGCCAGCTCTTTGCAGTCACACCAGCTGGAGTCCCCTGGGGCGTGCTCTGGAGGGAGAGTGGCAAGCGGGCCGGGCAGAGGGAGGAATTGGGCCCCGTGCAGTCCCCTGAAGGCCTCTGCCAGCTCTGGAGCTGCAAAGGGCCCTTGGAGAGGTCTTGAGTTGAGTGAGGGGCCCAGGCCTTTATATGCCCGTATCTACATGTTTCCGGATGTGGGCTCCCCCTAGGGAGGGCCAAGGCCAAGGGCAGTGCATGTGGGAGGACTCAGCTGTGAGGCGTCAGCCCTCAGCACTCCCCTCCACTGGAGGAATGAGCCCTTCGCTTCCAGGGATGGGACTGGGACCCGGGCAGCGCCCACGGCATCCTCCACACCCCCTTCTGGAGGCCTCGCTGTCACCCCCCCTCCTCCCAGGGAAATCCGCCCATGTGCCCAGTAAGGACCATCTCTCCCTCCCTCACTGCACAGACAGTTGCCCTCTTAGAAGAGGGGACTATGCCTTACTTTGAAGCCTCCCAGCTCCTTACATTTCAGAACACTCAATTCCTCTCAGTGACTCTGAGACTGTTGCGGAATTTCTAGAACCAGCCTAGTCCAGGCAAGAGCCTGGTTTGGGGCTTGGTTTCGTCTCCCGCGCACACACCATGCTGAGGCTTCCCCTGCCTCATCTCCCCGAACACGCACTTCCTCTTCCGTCCGTGCAGCCGGGTCCAGCACTGCAAATGACGTCATCAAGCCTTGCTGTCTCCCTCCCGCCCTCTGCGCTCTCTCGCTCTCTCTCTCTCTGTCTCTCTCGCCTTTTCTCCCGTTGGAACCCCGTCCATTCCAGAACTTCTGTTCCCATTGAGGCCAACAGTGGGCCCGGAATCGGGTCTCCCGGGCCTGGCTTGGGTCACGTGCCCATCCGTAAGCCAATCACTGTGGCTCCCCGCGGCGGGGCGGGGGCGGGGGTGAGATGCTGAACACGGATTGGCCAGGCCTGGGTCAGAGCAAATCGCTGGAGCCCCAGGCGAGGGGTCAGGCCCCCAGTCGTGCTCTGGCGGGGGTCCGAGTGCCACAGCCAGGGAGGGAAGGGAGGAAGGAAGGTTGGCCTCGAAGCAGCCACTGTCCCCTCCATCTGATGATTTCCCCAAAGATGCTGTCTGTAAATGTCCTTCCTACTGAACCGGCTTCTGACCTTTCTCAGCAATGTATTCCAATCCCTTCCGGAGTGGCGGCCCCGAGCAGAGCTCGGAGCCGTTTTCGCTGTAAGGAACCCGCCGTGTCTCTGCTTCTCTACTCGGTAGGAAGAAGAACCTCCTGACCGAGCATCTCTCCACTTTTGGAGACGTGTGATTTCCGAATCGCTCTTCTCTGAACCTTTTTGTTCCCCCACCCCCCACTGTCTCTAAAATCCTAAACCCACTTCACCAGCCTGTGCAAATGGAGAACGCTTTGATAACGTGACCCCGGGGGGGGGGGGGTATGCGCCAGGGTTGGTAAATATGGCCAATCCTATTAATGTTTTGAAAGGGGATATATGACTTGCTAATTTGCAGATGACACTAATTTTGGGCGTTTTGCAAATATCAGCAGTGATGAATAGGAAAGTAGCTGAGAGAGTCGAAACATGGGAGAGAAATAACAAAATTAATTTCCATTTATATAAATACTAATTGATACACCAGAGGAAAATGAATATGGAACGTGAATATTAGCTCAAACAGGAGAGCGGGCGCTTTTGGAGCAACCCCAAATTAGATGTCCTTGCAGCTCCGTGTGCCAGGTCAGCAAAGGGGCGGCTGGGGAGAGGCTGGGGGGGGGGCGCCTCCTGTTTTCCCTCCGGGGAGGTGACATTTCTCCCTCCCAGCGATCACCTCATCCAAATCCATTCCCTCCTCCACCTCCGTGCACTCTGCCTCTCAGGATCAGTACCCACGGCCACTCTGTCGCTCGGGTCAAAAACGTCTCTTTCTCTCACTTCTGCACAAGCCACTGAGCATCCTGGCGGTACCATCTTCAAAACGGATCCTGAATCTGGCCACTTCCCTCCTTTTTCAGGAGGGCCACCCCTTGTCCCGCATACCCAGTAATACAACAGCCTCCTCCCTGGTCTCCCTGGAGAGCCCAACCCCCAACCCAAGTGAGGGGATCGAGTCAGCCCCCTGCTTCAAAGTCTAACCCTTCAGAGGCTCCCCACCGTAGAGAGAAGGAAATCCAGACTTCATGGCGTGATCTAGGCTCTACCCAACCCTTCTGACCTCATTTTCCTCCACTGCCCTCCCTTGGGCACTCGGTTCTGACCACGGGTCATATTTGTTCCCATCCCAGAGCCTGTGCCTTTGCCAGCCCTTCAGCCTGGAATGTTCTTCCAGGAATGCTGAGGAATGGCGGCCTCCTACTCATCACCGCAGTCTCAGCTCTGGTGTTGCCACCTCAGAGAGGCCCTCCCTGACCACCACCCCCCCCCACTCCCCTCAGTCACTCCCTACCCATGCCTTCTTGTCTTCATGGCATTTGTTACTCTGTGGAACTATCCTGTCTGCCTGTCACGGGCTGATTGTCTGGCTTCGCAGCGGAAGCTCCCAGAGACATTCTGCTGTGTGTTGGCCCCAGGATCTCCAGGTCCAAGGACAGGGCTTTGTACACAGTAGATGACCAATAAATATTTGCTTACCATTAACTATGAATTTGGTGAAACTCCGTGATCTTACTTTGATACATTTACCTGTGCTCATCTACTGAATACCTACTCTTTGATCCATCATTGATTTAAAAAGGAAAAAAAAAAAACAAAACTTTTATTGACCATCTATTTTCCAGATACTGTTCTTGGCTCTGGGGGCGACAACGCAGAGAGGCAACAGAGCTCCTCCCCTCAAGGAGCTTCCATCTTAGTGGAAAAGACAAGAAAACACACAGGCAAAGGAATAGAGAATATATTGTAGGGTAGTGACAAGTGCGATGACAAAAAATAAAGCAGGGAGTAGGGGGTGGGGAGATGCCATTTGAGCGCGAGCAGTCAGGGAAGGCCTCTCTGAGGAGGTGACATTTGAACGCGGGCTCGGGCTGGAAAGGAGTGTATCGATTAGCTTCTGCCGCAGACCAAACCAACCCAAACCTGATCGGCTTTAGCACACCGCTGTTTAATCCACGATTGGCTCATAATTCACTGGCTTGACTGGGCCTCTCCTGGACCTGCGCACGGGTCTGGTCAGCTGGCAGATGGGCTGGCGGCCGAATGACCTCGGGTGTCTTCTCTCCCACGTCCAGCGGTTGGGAGGCTGGCGGCCGGGGTGGCGGGGAGACGAGGCGCGCCTGGCTCATTCACGCGGCGGGACTCCCACATGCGACGTGGTGCACCTGCGCGCTTTCCATCCTCTGCCCCCGCCAGTTCTGCTGCTCTCCCATTGGCCAAAGCATGTCACGTGGCCCAGATTCAGGGCGGGGACAAATGGACTCCCGCTCTGAATGGGAGAAGCAGCGAAGTCACGTTGCAAAGAATTTGTGGCCGTTTTGCATGCCGTTGGCGCCGTGAGAAGCTAGGGTGTGGCCTGGTACCATGCTGGTCACACGTCTTTTCCACCTGCCCCCTGGATGCTCTCCATGCCGCCGCGGCACCGTGGAAAGCGGAAGGATCAGAGGCTGAGTTACAAAACAGATGTTGGCAATGACCGGCGTGTAGGAGAGGAAGCCGAGCTCCAGGAGACTGGGTGGCTTGGCCTCCCTGGGCTTCTGCCTCTGCTCCTGAGAGCAACGAGGTGGGGCGTGACATCCAGGCAGCCTTCTGTGAAAGTTGCAAAGGGTGTGAATCTTCTGAACACAGCCCCCCAGGAGGGTGCTGAAAGAGGCTCCAAATTCTCCCAGGGTGGAGACTTCACTGGGCTTGGTCCTGCTCTAATGGGAGACCAGTAAAGAAAGAGAAGTAACGGACAGGCCCTGAGCCTTCATTCGGTTTGAGCTCTCTGGGCAAATGGCTGACTCGCCTGGACCGTATTGCCCCAGGACCACAGAGGATCGCTTCTAGATGGTCTCTGATGGAGCAGGAGTGAGGCGGGGGCAAAAAGATGGGGGTATCACCATAAAACACTTCCTTACTCTGAATCCCGGAAAGTCTCGCGATAGTGCCCAGTGTTTAAAATGTCGGTTTCTGATGTGCTGCATCGTCGTAGCTGCCTGCATGCAGTTGCTTAAACATTCCATCTGGTCTGAGCTCCTGCTGTGCGTCAGGCACCGTGCCGGGCTTTGGGGACACAAAGGTCTAGCAGATCAGATGGGGTTTCCGCCCTTGGGGAGTTCACCTCTGGCAGGGCAAACGGATATTTACTAAACGGTCACAAGATCACGCTGGTGAGCAGGGCATGGAAGTTCACGGCAGGCTGCGGATGGAGGTTTGATGCGGTCAGAGAAGTTAGAAGGGCTTCGCTAAGGAAGTGAGTTGGGATCTGAAGGGTGAGCACTACGAGGCCATGTGAGTTCCAGAGGGAACAGCATGGGCAAAGGCCCTGTGACAGGAGAGAAGGATGGAAATAGGAATGACTGAAAGACTGGGTGGAGCCGCGCCCCCTGGTGTACGATGAGGTTAGACAAGTAGGTAAAAGCCAGATGGACAAGGCCTGCTGGCCCAGCAGCACGGGAAGCCACGCTAGGTTGTAAGCAGGGATTTGGGACAACGTGATGGACGTCGGGGAAAGGATCCAGTGCCATGCGCAGGTTGTTTTTTTTTTTTTTAAGATTTTATTTATTTATTTGAGAGAGAGAGAACAAGAGCAGGGGAGGGAAGGGGAGGGGCAGAGGGAGAGAAAGAAGCAGGCTCCCCGCTGAGCAGGGAGCCCGAAGCGGGGCTGGATCCCAGGACCCTGAGATCATGACCTGAGCTGAAGACAGGCGCTTCACTGACTGAGCCACCCACCCACCCCCACCGCCATGTGCAGGTTTAAACAACACTGGTCCATTCATCCTGCAGACATTTCCAGAACATCAGCAGCGTCCCGGGCCCGAGGACTTTTCTCACTAAGAGAAAAGGTAGAGAGCCCGCCCCAAAGGCGGTTTCATCTGAGTCTGGGTTTTCAAGTTGGTAGAACGCAGAGGCTGAAGGTGACTCTTTTTCTCGTCTCCGGAACCTCTGGTGTTCATGGGCTACTCTTCCTCCTGTTCTAGGCCTCCAGCTGAATTTCACTGCCTCCTGGGGAGACCCGCACTACCTGGGGCTCACGGGTCTGGAAGTGGTGGGCAAGGACGGCCAGGCACTGCCCATCAGCCTGCACCAGATCTCTGCCTCCCCCAGAGACCTAAATGACCTCCCTGAGTACACCGATGACTCCCGGACCCTGGACAAGTAAGTGTCAGTAAGAAGCCACCTGCAGAGATCCCCCAGAACCACCCCCTCCCACCATGAGCAACGGGTCACTTTCAGCCCCGAGAGGCAGGGTCGCTCAGGCTCTGTGACTCCAGATTCAAATCTCAAAGAGTGATCCCCATTCCACCCTCCCCAGCCACCCCCTGAGGTCTGTGGTCTTCCCATTTTATTTATTTATATATTTTTAAGCAGGCTCCACCCCCAGCGTGGAGCCCAACTTGGGGCTTTAACTCACAACCCTGAGATCGACCCCTGAGCTGAGATCAAGAGTCAGACGCTTAAGTGACTGAGCCCCCCAGGCGTCCCCGTGGCCTTCTCATTTTAGAGTCAAGGGAAACCAAGGCTTGGGAAAGGGAAGTGACCCCCCGACCCCCCAAGGGCCACATGGCCAGAGGAGAGCAGGGTTCTCCTGCTCCCAGACACAGTCATGCTTTGCGTGTTCTCCATCATGCTCAGTGAAGGGCCTGGAACGCCAGCTCTGCACCTGACCGTAAGCAGCCCCGGTCTTGGGGGCTGAAAGCTTGCCATCGCTCGCAGTTGGAGGGGATGGCTCTGGAAGTCTCCTCGGGCAGCTGCGGGCGCTTTCCTCCGCTTCTGTCTGATTGCATCAGCCCAGACTGGGGCCAGTCAATAAGAGGGCAAGCCTGGGACAGGCTCTGGCCCCCTGCTCAGGACAGCTGCCGGGCATGGGCTCTGCCTGGAGGTGTAAACAGGAAGAGCCTAGAGGGGTCGGAGGGATGAGAACTCCAATCCTGGCTCTGCCCCTTGCCAGCTAGTAAGTTTCTTAACCTCTCCAATTACAATAGTAATGATAATAAAATTATAGTGGCTATTCCTGGAACCCCGAATAAATGCCAGACACTGGGGCTACACTAAGCAGGTTATAGATCCTCATCCATTTACGCCTTAAACAGCCCTAAGAGGCACCCACTTTATAAATGAAACTGAGCTACAGAAAGATTAAGAACTGGCCAGAAGTCACCCAGATTAGTTTTGAAGGGCAGAGTCATCTGAACGGAGGCCTGTGGGAGACCCGTGCACGTAACTGCTGACTTCCACTGTCTTCCTCTGCCTCGATCGCCTTATCAGTAGAAGGGGGACAATAAATCCCCTGGCAGGAGGGCGGGGAGGGGGTCACCACACCATAGCTGCACCCCCAGCCTGGCCCAGAGCGCCTGCAGTCAATGGTGGTCTCCTCCCTGCTTTCCCATCAGGGGCCCCTCACGCCTGCTGTCCGTGTCTGCTCATGAACCACTGGGCACCCCGAATCTTGGCAGATCACCCATATACTTAGGCGTGGAGCCCGCTGGCTCAGTGCCCGCTGCAAAAGTGATCAGCACACGGGCGGCACCACTTGTTCAGCCACACCCACCCACTTACCAAGCCCCTCCACCGAGATTATGTGATCACAGCAACCCCCAAGCCTGACAGCACTTCACCTCTACACATGTCGGTTGTAGCTCTAAACACTACGGACTTTAAAAAGAACATAGTGTCAGTACTGTTATACCCCCAAAATTAATGGGGATTCCCTAAATTAGCAGACACCCAGCATGTTCCTGTTTCCCCGAAAGTCTTCTCACCTTCCTTTTCTAAGTTTGTTTCTTAAATTGAGGTCCAGATAAGGTCCGTACATTGTGATTGGTTGGTTTGAGGCCCAGACAAGGTCCGTACGTTGTGATTGGTTGGTTCGAGGTCCAGACAAGGTCCGTACATTGTGATTGGTTGGTTTGAGATCCAGGCAAAGTCCATGTGTTGTGATTCTTTGATATGTCTCTTAAGCTTCTTATAACCTCTAGGTTCCCTTCCATCTTTTTTCATTTTTTTCTTACAAGTTATCTCTTGAAGAAGGGTTTGCTTGCCCTATAAAGTCTGGATTTTCCTGGTTGCATCTCCATGGTATTGTTTAACCTGTTCCTCAGGCCCCCGTGCATCTTGTAAATTGTTCATTAGATCTAGGCGCCTGATCAGATTGAGGTTTGACCATTGGGGCAAGACATGATGTGGGCGTGTGGGTGTCACTGTGAATTCCCTTCGGGACATATAGTGTCTGGTGATGAAGCTCTTTGTGACATTGGCGGTCAGTGCTCAGTGGCTAGATCCGCTTGGTTGAGAGATGGTGGAGCGCTGAGCCTGTCATTCTTTATTTCACTAGTAGAAATCTTCCTTCAATTATTTGGTTCTCTGTGGTACAATGCAAATAGTAAAGGCAGTCTACATGCTTGGTTCTTTTCCTTTATTTTTCAGTTTTTTTTAAAAAAAAATTGTTTCCCTAGCATACTTTAAAATTTTTGTGTTTTACTATCATAAATCATGGATTTAAACAGACTGTGAAGGGTTTCGATTTATTGCAATTTTTATCTTATAGATGCCTTTAGATACCAAGAGCACTTGGATCCTTTTATAAAACAAGTCTGACAGCTTTCCTGCTTTCTGATGTCACAAGATATTCCAGGCTCCCCTTGTATATTTCTTGTCCCAGATGTGGAATCAGCCATTTTTCCCAAGAAGCCTTGGTTCCTTTTAGTGGGAAATGGTATTTAGAGACCATAATCTAGCCCTGAGAGATGCTCATTGCTACTGGGTTGGTCACAGTTTCTAGGCTTTTCTGTGGACAGAGCTGGGGAAATATCATATGGATGTTCTTAGGGGCATCTGCAGGGACCGCCCTTCACCATCGACTATAAATACTTCAACAACTCTCTCTACTTTCAGAACTGGGTTCTGGAGACGCCCCATGTCTAGGACACAGAGGTAATTGCTTTTAGAAGGAAATGGAAGTTTCTCTAGTCGACCTAATCCCACAAACACCTCCGTTTTAAATTGCTGAATTTCCTCAGTTTTAAGATGCCAGCAATTGTAAGACACATCATCCATCAATTTAATAACAGCCTGTTAGAGAAAGAAAGAAACATTACCTCCATGGATGAACACTTAGATTGTAAGATTTATTCCAAATCCTGAACTTTGAGATGTAAAAGGAAAAAATAAAGTTCATTTTTAAATCTAGGAATTCCTCCCGGCACGGCAGCCTCAAAGTCACCAGGAAATTAGGAGGGAGTGGGGTGGGGGGGAGGATTACCCAAAAGGCTGAGAGCTGGGCCCCTGTTCCTGGGGTCTGGGCTGCGGTGTGCTGGGCAGTCCAGGGCAGTCTGTGGCAGGACGGTCTTTGGGGCAGACACAGGCCAAGTTGAGAAGGATGAGGCAGGTTGTTCAGAGCAGGAGAGCCAAAAACTGGCCAGGATAGGAGTGCAATGCGGGCGAGGTAACGAGTTCATTCAGAACGGCGGCTAAGAACACAAGCGTGCTAGGGGCTCCCTCCTAAGGGAGTGGGGGGGCCTTCTCTGGGCTGTCGAGGCTGCATGGTTATGGGCCCGACCAGCTCCCCACAGACACACCTCCCCCTTCTCATGCTTTTCCCACACCAAGAGCTGCCAAGTTCACTGCCTTAGCATCTGTCTCACAGGGCACCAGAAAGAAGGAGTCAAATTCTTCCAAAATGTACCATAGAGCCAATAGAGCATTTTACGGAAAGTTTGGAAAGTAGAGAAAAGCATCTGCCTCTCATCCCCTCTGACACAAATGTGTTTTTCACTTCTGCATAATCTCTCCTGGCCCCTGTCCTCATCTTCCAGCATTAAAATGGTTTTCCACGTCACTGCATCATCCTCATGATTATCGTATTAACAACTGTACAGATTTACTTAACCCTTTGTTTTTCGAGACCACTTGGGTTTTTTTGGTTGTTGGGTTTTTTTCGCCCTTTTTTGCTGATATAAATAAACAATACTGTAATGAATATCTTCGTGCAGATACCCTTTCCCACAGGTTGAACAAATTTTCCTTAAAGGAAAACAATTCCAGAAATGGGATCCCTGGATTAAAGGGTCCTGAAAGGTGACACATGTCCCCCTTTTATTTTAAACCTTGGTGATCACTTTGCTGCACATTTAACAGCACAGACTATTATTTTTTCCAGTTTCTTTATTTTGTCTGATTTTACAGATGAGTCATGGCCCCTCATGGTGGTTGTAATGAGTCCCACCTCCGCTTAACAAGCCCAATGTGGCCAGGCTCGCGCCAGGCAAGGTGCAGGGGGCCATAAGGGGGTGTAGACCCCTCGCTCTGATTTCTCCCACAGGTTGTGGCCGAGCCCCACCTCACTGCTCCCTCCCCGCGATTTGCAGGTTAATCGATGGAGCCAACATCACCATGGAGGATGAGCATATGTGGCTGATCCCTTTCTCGCCTGGCCTGGACCACGTGGTCACGATCCGCTTCGACAGAGCCGAAAGTATCACCGGCCTGCGCTTCTGGAACTACAATAAATCTCCCGAGGACACCTATCGCGGGGTAAGCTGGGGAATAGCAGCCGCGCTCAGTCCACTGTCAGGGAAACGGCGCCTTGATGAATGGCTGGCGTGGCTGCCGGAGAGGCGCATAAATCTTCCAGAACTTTCCAAGTGGAGCTGGGGGGGTTACAGCGCCTTGCTCTTTGCTTCTGCTGCAAACAGCAAATGTGGGCTCAAGAGCCCAGGGCAGACTTGGGACACGGAAGCGCTTTGTTTCTTCTGGGGGCCGGGGGGTCCTCAGTAGGCCCAGCCCCCGAACCGTAGTGGTGGATTGGGGCCCTGCTGTTCATTGAGCGCTTTGGGGGACTGAGCTGCGGGCTCTGCTCCCATTCATTTCAGGGGACCCTCACCCCGGCCTCCAGAAAGCAGGTGTTATTACCCTCTCTCTAGTATTAAAAACTGGGGTTCCGAACAGTATGTTCACTCGTCCCAAGGTCACACAGCGAGGCCCCTGTGCACATCTGCTGGGCTCGGAGCCCACACTCCAGTTCCATGCCATGTTCTCCCGCTCCTGGGTGCGACAAAGCAGGGTCTCTGCCACACTGTGGAAAGAGAACACCAGAAGTACCCTTTGTATGGTCCCTTCTGTCCTCGTGTGACTCTGGACTGTGATATGTTTGTCCCCTCCCACTACAACACAGAAGCGATGGTGACAATGTCTCCTAAGATAGACCAATGCTGTTGGGGCCCTAAAGTCACAAGGCCCTGGTCTGAATCCCCACTCTAACCCCATCCCGCCGTGCGACCTTTGGCGAGTGGCCTGCTTACCCTGCACCTCCGTTTTCCCATCTGTAAAGTGAGGAGGAAGAGGGTGATATCTGCCTTGGGAAGGTGGTCGCCATCCCCTGCCACACGGACATTGACAAAGCCAGGCTTCGGTCCCGGGAGCCCCAGGTGTGGCTCCCCACCATGCCCGTGCCACAGAGTTTATCCCGTGGGCCCCGTAGAACTGTGGGGGGTTGCCAGCGTGGAGTCGGCGGCCCCCAGGCGCTCACCTTCTGGGGCGACAGCCCCTCGGACTGGACAGATCCCCCCGGGCCACACTGGCGTCCCCCCGAGTGTGCTCTCAAGTCAGCATGTTTAGAAAGGCAGGTAGATTGGCATTAAGAAAACATTCTCCGGGCTCAGCTTGTGCCTCTGGGCCCGTACCTTCCCTTGAGCGAATCGGTCCTTCCAGCTAAGGCTCCGTGACCTGGATTTGCTGCCTGGAAATGTTGGGCCCAAAGCCCTGCTTCCCAGGCCGGGCCGCTGTCCGCACACGCGCGCCGGTGACAAGTGGCCACCGTGGGAAGAAGGAGGGGGTGAGATGGGCAGAGTCTGGGGGAGGGGATCCCAGAGTACAGGTGATGGAAACTCTGCACCTCCCCAGGAAAATGCCTCGGGTGCCTGTGTCCCAAAGGCCCTCCAGGCCCGGTGGTGACGGGCCCCTGGCGTGCGGTTAGAGCCGGGCCCCGCACGCTGGAGGTGGACTTCAGATCCCTGCAGCGGGGCCTTGGGCAAATGGCTTAGCATCTCTGGACTCCTGGTTTCCGTGGCTGTGAGATGGAGGCGGAAATAGAAACTCTGTCCATGGGAATAAACAGGTGTGGGGAAGTCGGACCCTTCCTAGAGGAGGGGGTAGCCCTGGAGGGGGGCCTCCCCAGGCCTCCGCTCTGCTGCCCAGCTTCTGGCTAGTTCCACACCCAGCTACAGAAGGACCTCCTCTTTGAAGGTGAGCCCGCGAAACCGCAGGAGTCACACTGATTGTTCCGGTCGGTTCCATGTCCCTGGTCCAATCATATGACCCGCGGGTGACAGTTCTGTTTGTCCGGGTCCAGCCCTCGGGCGGAGGTCTGAACCCGCCTGACCAAACCTAGTGGAGAGATGTTGGGACAGCCTTTGGGTCCCCATATCCAGCCGTGCCTGAAGCCGTTTACCCTATACCTTTCAGGCTTATGTGCCCTGTGACCGGCGGCCGTGAGGGGGCTCCTGAAATGCTGAAGGAATGAAGGGCCTAGGGGCACATTCGTTATCAGTGGGACCCAGGGCAGGGCCCCTCTCTGCACGGAGGAGCCCTTCTGTGTCTCCCGGAGGTGAAAATCGACCAGTTTGGTCAGCAGTCAGGCCCACGTTGCTCACCGTGAAGATGCGGGGAGTCCTGATTCCAAAATGCATGGTCAGAGGGAGAGTGCCAGCCTCCTGCCCTCTCTGCTCACCCACCACCCCCTGCCCCAGGGAAGGCACTCCGGACCCTGCCGTTCAGGCTTTGAGATTTACCAGTAGATCCTGGCCTCTGGCTGGTGACATCGTCCCAGGCCGGTGACATCGTCCCAGGCTGGGGGAACATGTTGGCCCAGATCGAACCCATTTGGCAAGCTCTTGGTGAGCGCCTGTGACTCACCAGGCCCTGAGGCAGATCGCGATGGCCCAGCCAGGGTCTCTGCTGCGGAGGGAGGCCGGGAACGTTGTACCACCTCGGGCCGTGGCAGCTGGTCAGGTGGGGGGGGGGGTGACGGAGACTGGGGAGAGGAGGCCCTGGGCCGGGCCACCATGGCGGGGACCGCACCTGCCTATTCCCTTGCTATCCGCCCAGTGCGCAGCTCAGCGCCTGGCACCAGAAAGGGGCCCCGGCCCGGTGGTCCTGGTGTGAGAGGAAGGCCAGACCAAGTGACGTCTCAGGCCTGGGGGCCCCGTGAGGGCTCCCGGTCACGCTCGGCCGCTCGGGCATCCTCGCCAGTCCCGTTGGCCCACGCCGCTGGCCCGCACGCTGCCTGGCCTCCTTTCCTCAGGCGTGTTTCTCCTTTTGTTTGCTAGGCCAAAATCGTGCACATCTCCCTGGACGGCCTGTGCGTCTCCCCTCCCGAGGGCTTCCTCATCCGGAAGGGGCCGGGCAACTGCCACTTTGATTTCGCTCAAGAAATTCTCTTTGTGGACTACCTCCAGGCTCGCCAGCTGCCCCCGCCGGCCCGGAGGTGAGGGCGAGCAGCCCCGGGAACGTCCCCTCCCCGTCCTCGGGCTGGCTGCTGGCTTCACGCGTCGCTCTGAAGTCGCTACCTAAAGGTTTTGAAAGGATGATCAAAAGCGTCGCTTTTCAACTTGGCGGTTTTCTAATGCTCCGCCGAGCGTCCGCGGACGCCCATGGGATGAGCCCACCTTGTCTGGGGATGCTTGGCTTCCCCACGGTCTGGAGGGTTCCAGCTCTTTGAATGCTTCGTTGCCCCTCCTGCTGGGAAAAGAGGCTCCAGCCTGCGTCCGTTCCAGAAATGCCCACTGGCCAATTCAGGGAAGGGCTTTCTCTCTCTCTTGTTCCCGAGTTCCTGGTTTAGAAAGATTCAAAGAGGAAATGAGAGCCTAACATTTCGTGGGCACGCTGGTATTTCTTGGCCCCGTCTCAGCTGCATTAAGGTTATAACAATCTGTAAATGCCACGTGCAGTTTACTTATTTAACCCCTCCCCCCGCCCCCCATGTCCAAACGCCAGGGGCCAAGCTCACAAAACAAAATGAGTTTCCCTCCACGGTGGCTAGGATCGCTTCTTGGGCCGGTCACTGGGAACAGCCACTTCAACAGTGGCTTGAAACTGTGCCCTTGAAACTGAAGAAGAACCTGCAAGGCCTGGAAGGGGAGAGGCCCCAAGGGAGGAGTGTGCAGGCCTTGAGAACCGTTCCTCCCAAGTGCCGGATGCGGATGCTTTGTATTCATCCTTCAGGGACTCCTTCCACCAGCCCTCTGAGGACGGGGTTATTATGCCCATTTTACAGATGTGGGCATTGAGGCCCCCGCTACTGAAGCCACTGGCTCAGGCTCACAAAGCAAAGCCTGCAGGGTACGCCCCACCTTCCCGCCTCCTCTCCCTGCCCACCTCCCATCCCGCCCCACACTCCAGCCCCTCTGGTGCTTTCCTACCACAGGGCCTTTGCTCTGGCTGCTCCTCCGCTTGGAAGGTTCAGCTCTGATTTGTTGTGTGGCTGCCTCCTTCTTAGCTCAGGCGCCAGCTCCCTGACCACCCCCTGGGGGTAGCCTGCCCCAGCCCAGCATTCCTTCCCGTCTGCCACCCCGGCGCAGGTCTCGCTCAGCGGTTGGCACATCATGGACTTGCCCTGTTCATGAAAGGGCAGGAGGGCTGGGTGGTTAAGAGCGGACTCCAGAACGGACAAGGGCGGTCCCCGCTGCCAGGGAACCCCCCCACCCGCCGCGCCCTCGAAGTCTGCCGCCGGGGGAATAACTGACCAGCCATCAAGGCCATTGCGATCTTCTGCTTCCCGGTGCTGTTTTGTGTCTTTTTAGGCTCGACTCGCGCAGCCTGGAGCGGGCGACCATGGACTACGAGGCGCCCCTGATGCCCTGCGGCTGTATCCTCCTCCCGCCTGTCTGCGCATCCCAGGCCCTCGGGGGCGCGCCCGGAACCCCAGGAGAGGGCTCAGCGCTTGTGGCGGTGTCGGGGTTCCAGGCAGGCCACCGCCGAGGCGCTGGGGCGCCATGCGGGGAAACCCAGGGGAGGATGGGAAGCTTCCCCGGCCTCGGGCTCGCGGGGTGCTGCTGGGGCGGGGGCGGTGACATGGCTCCAGACCCCGCCCCCTGGCCGGTTCCAGACCCCGCCCCCTGCCGACCGGCTGAGGTTTCCGGAGGCAGCACCCAGGACTCCAGCTGGGAGGGGCCAGAGAAGCTGGAAGTCTCCCCAGGGACTGAACTGGGGCTGTCCTCGGAAGCAGGCAGGGAGGAGGTGAACACAGAAGTGAGGAGAGCCCCAATTTGCTGGATCTCTCCCTGGGCCTGGCACTGTCACAGTGCGCTAGTAACTCAGTCCTCGCCCCAGCTGGCTGCGGTGGTGCTGTGAGGATCCCCATTTCACAGCTGAGAACATGGAGGCCCAGAGAGGTTAACGAACTTGCCCAAGGCCGCAGAGCTGGGAAGGGGCCGGGCAGGTGAGTGAACACGAGCGGCCTGGCTCTCTCACTGACCTGTTCTTCTGTACGGACTGCCCGTGGCTATGATGGGGCCCAGAAGCCACCTTTCCTAACCTGCCCGCCCCTGGAATGCTGGGAGCTGGGGGTGGGGACAGGGCTGAGGACTGTGGGACGCAGTCAGCCATGGCGGCTCCCTCGGCCACGGCCCATCCCTCCCGGTGCTCCCGAGCTCCCGTATTTCCCCCTTCACCACCCCCACCCACCCCGACCTTGCACACTTGAAATGGACGGAGAAGGAAACGGGCACTTTGTTCTTGTCATTTTACGACCAGGGAAACTGAGGCAGGAGACAGTTTGAGTCCTGGTCACTTTGTTTAGTGCCACCACACGAGTTTGTGACACAAATGGTTCTCATCCTGCCAGCTCCCTGGAGAGCAGCCCCCTCCCCTCTTGTCCTCCTGCCTCCCGGGCTTGGAGGACAGTTTCTAATCCTTCAAACACGAACATACGCAGTTTAAATTCAAGACAATTTGATGCCACGTAAATTTTGTCAGGCTTCAGTCTCCCGGAGAGTAAAAAAAAAATGATTTTTTTTCCTCTCATTCATCTGTAGAAGCCCCCGAAAGTACATCTCTATATTATCTTTGTCGCTGTTTTGCTTTGTTCTCAGAAAATTAAGCCTATTTTTCCTTAATAACGTCCCTTAGTCATTTTCCAGTTACAACTCCTGACCAGCTGGGGTGACCCCTATTATATCGGTCTCACGGGACTGGAACTGTATGATGAGCGGGGGGACAAGATCCCTCTGTCGGAAAACAGTATCCTTTCGAGGCAGAAGGGGACTCTCCCCGGGATCCAAATGCCAGTGGGCTCTGCTGCGGGTCAGAGGCTGACCCCGGGGGGGTGGGCAGAGCAGGGGGCAGCTCCCAGCCACCCCTGCCAAGGTGTCCATGGCAGGAGTGCCATGCGACCGAGGCCTGCGGCCCGGGGATTTGGGAGAGGGTAACCAGCTGCGCCGCATCCTGGAGAACCACAGATACTTTGGAGTTCTAAAGGCTCTGGCAAGGCCTGCAAGGAGCCACCTGTGGCACTGTATTCAACCCAGCGTGTCCTGAATTTCCTGACCGTGGACCCCTTTGTTCATGGAACACCCCCATCGGATTTTGCAAACTGCTAGCCCACTGAGTTTTTCAATATTTTAGCTGAGTCACTAATATTTTTTTTTTTAAATCAGAGAGTTTCATGGGAAAACCTTCAATCTTCAGCTACTCTTGAGAAATTAGCGATAGCCATGCACAGTGATGATGGCTGGACCTTAGTATCCACCGCCCTTCTCCCCAAACATGTCCTTACTGTCTTCTACCAGGCCCCCAAACAAATTGCTAATATTTACTGAGGGCTCACTCGTACCACTGAGCTCGTCCCGTGTACCTCATTTGCTTGTGAAGTGAGTGCTGTTATCCCCATTTTACACGTGAGGAACTGAGACAGAGAGGTTAAGTAACCTGCCTAAGGTCACACAGCATGTGAGCGTAGAGCTGGGAGTTTGGCTCTACAGACCTTTGTCTGGCCACTGAGCTGTCAGGTATCTATCTTTTGATGTCACCTGCCTGACCCCTCTGGGCCCTTGCCCTGTGATCCCTGACCCACCACACGGTCCCACCAGAGCAGGTCTGACCCCAAAGCCTGTCTTGCACCTATCTCGGGTCCCCGGGTTCAGCTGGATCCTTTTCTGCCTTCCCCTGGTGACACCATCCTCCTGGCCCCAGGATAAATGATTCCTGGTGGTTTTAATGCTTATTAGTGACTCCTCGGAGGTCTAAGGCTCATTCGATTTTACCGAGCCTGCTCACGTCGATTCTGGGACGTGGGGGTTTTTATACCCATTTTACAGATGAGGAAGCAGGCCCTGAGTCGTTCCGTGACTTCCCAGACCTCACGGGTCAGGAGGCAGAGCCAGAGCTGGAACTGGTCGGTCCAGATCCGCGATAATGTCCAGCCCTCGAGTAGCCATCGCAGGGGTCAGGCTCCCCCAGCGCGTCCAGCCCCCGGCTGGTCCCCCCGTGCCAAGGCCATATCCAGCCATCCCTCAGCCTCTTCGCCAAAGAAAAAGCCTTTGAAGTTTGCCCTCTGCTCCCCAGAGTGCCAGCCACAAATTTTGTTCCTGCCTCCAGACTGCTATTTTTCCAGCCGGCTGTCTGTGTGGCTGCCTCCCCTGTCCCCGACGCTGGCCACTCGCCCCCCACCAGCCTCGGTGCTCATTTTCCCCAGAATGCCTCATCTGGCTGTCACTCTTCCGGCTGCCCCAAGCAGCAGACGGCCGTTTTGCCTGCCAGCCCCCCGTCCCCTGAGCCACGCCGTCGGCGCGAGGAGGCTGGTGGCCGGGAGAGTGACGCGCAGCGCCGGGCACACTGCTTCGGGTTATGACAGCTTAGAGGCTCCGCAGATATCGCCGCCTTCCCCGACAGCGTGAACTCCCTGGAGGGCGTGTGCGGGGACGTCCGGACCCCCGACAAGCTCATCGACCAAGTGAATGACACCAGTGACGGCAGGCACATGTGGCTGGCCCCCATCCTGCCCGGCCTGGTGGGTTCGAGGGGGGATTTTGTGTCCTTGGTCTTGGGGACATGTCTTTCTTCCAGGCCAGGTTAATCTCTTAATGCCCGCGGGCCATCAGGAAGGCGCCGTCTTCGCTGACACGTCTGACGGGCACTCTTTGGGCCCCGGAGAGGGAGGGGCCCGCATGGGACCCCAGAGCCCCTGTGCAGCAGGCGTGCACCGGTCCCCACAGGCAGCCCTGTCTCCTGGCCACGTCTCCTGTGCCTGCCCCTCCTTGAGGACACCGGGCACTCGACCCCGACCTGACCCTCTCTCTGGCCTGTCAGCTCTTCAACTGACTCCGTTTCCCAGATCTCAGCCCCTCCTGCTCGTCACCACCAACCAACAGGCCCAGGAAAACACCCAGGGGCCTCCGTCCCCCCAGGCCTGGCCGATGTTGGTTGAAAGAGAGGAGACAGGCCAGGTGGAGACCAGCCAGACACCTGGGTAGAGGAGTGCAGCGGGCCCTTGGGCACGCGCGTCCCTGCCAGAGTGTCCCCTTTCCCTCCGTGTGACTGGGCAGGAGGACAGGGAGTGTATTTTCCTCACAAAACACAGAAGCAGCATTAGCAGCTGTGTGGGAGGTTTTCCACAGCGTCCCTGTCCCGGAGCCCCGAGTGTCCATCAGCTCCCCTGAGCGCCAGCCCCACTTACTGCAGAGGAGAAACCCGGAGGTCCCTGAGCCCCGAGGCCGGGCCCCACCCGTCCTCGGCCATCCTGAGCTCGGCCAGCGGGTGGGCATTGTCATCTGTCACGTGACTCGGTGAGAGGCGGTGTCTGCAGCTGTCACGCTCCCGGCTGGACTCAGACACTCGTACCTGCTTGAGCCCCGTGGGCAGCGGAGCTCGAGGGCCCTTACCGTGTCCACGGTACAGCCGGAAAGCTGACCCTCCCCCTGTAGGACCCCCACGCCTGCGACCCCCGACATCCTCCGAGGCCGGGCTGAGACCCGGGGCCTGGGGCAGAACTGAGCCCGCAGCCTGTGGCCGACCCTGAATGCTCGCTGCCTTCTTCTGTCTTGCCAGGGGCCCCCTGATATGGGAGAGTCTTTGCTGGGGCGGTGGGGGGCAGGGGCGGGGGGACGGGGAAGCCGCCAGGTCTGACCTTACTGATTCTGCCACTGATCTAGACAACCCCCTCCCCGCTCCCCCTGCAGAGGTTCAAAGACACAGGCTGGAAATTACCCAGCAGCGCCTTCGGGCCCGTCTGCTGTGCTTCTCATTTACGACCGGACAAAGGACAGATCCGGGTCAAGGCGGCGCTGACCGCCCGGGGGCCGGTGCTCCTTGACTCCGCGGGCCGGGCCTGCCCCCTCGGCCCGGGGAAGCCCCGCTCTGGGTGTCTGACTGCACCCCGGGGAGACAGAAGGGCGCCCCCAATGCTCTGCGGGGATTTAAATGAGGGCCTCGCCAGGCCCGGGAAAACAGGCCCTCCCAGAGCCAGTCAGCGGTTTGCTGCGAACGCAGCCACGCGTGACCAGACTCGAGATGGGCTTCCAGGAGATGGAAGGCAGCGGGAACCCCAGGCGCTGCGGCCCCCCCAGCCACCCGGGCGCCGCCTCCAGCGCCCACCTGGCTTGCCCCTGCCTGCGCCCCGCGCCCCACGCCCCGCCCGGCGCCTCTGTTTCCAAACACACCTGTTCTCATGGGTTCTCGTCTCCCACAGGTGAACCGGGTTTATGTGATTTTCGATCTGCCCACCACCGTGTCAATGATCAAACTGTGGAATTACGCGAAAACGCCCCACCGAGGGGTGAAAGAGTTTGGGGTGAGTACTTATCAGCTGGGTTTTCGAGATAATTGTGCTCGTTGGTAATTAGGCTGCCGGCAATTATCATTTGTCGCAGTTGGATTTGCTTCTCTCTGTTGCCACCTTAGACACCAATGCCTGGTCCTCGGAGGCAGGGAAATTCGCCATCCCGCCGTGAACCCCAAACCTGCCCCCAGTGATTTGAATCATCCCCCTGAAAACCAGAAAGTGCCCTTTCTTTCATCTTTTCTTTTCCAATCACACTGGTCTAGGGAGGTTCTTCCCCTGGGGAGGCGACTCTGGGTTGGGGTGAGCGGGGCCCCCGGGGGCCAATCCCAGGTTCCGAGGGCCTGAGGCTCTGAGTGGTAACCGGCTTTGCCTGAGGCCGCAGGGGGGACGGCGGGGGGACCCTCGACCCCACGGCGCAGCCCCTGCTCTGCGTCCGCCAGCTCCTGGTGGACGACTTACTCGTGTACAACGGGATCCTGGCCATGGTGGGCCACCTGGTGGGGGGCATCCTGCCCACGTGCCAGCCCACGGTGCCCTACCACACCATCCTCTTCACCGAGGACACGGACATCTGCCGCCAGGAGCGACACACCACCATCAGGTACGCCCGGCCCGCGGCCTCCCCCCGCCGGCCGTAACGAGGACGGAAGGCAGGGGTCGAGCCCTCTGTCTTCTCCCTCCCCCCAGCAATCAGGTGGAGGATCAGGACGTCCAGATGATGAATGAAAACCAGATCATCACCAACTCGAAAAGGAAGCAGAGCGTGGCTGACCCAGGTCAGTTTCGCTGCTCCGCCCAGAGTGTCGCCTGCGGGACTCCGGGCTGTGTGGACGAGGAGCTGGCAGTGTCCCGCAGCCACGCCCAGCCCTGCCTGCCCCTCGGGCCCCTCTTCTCTCCCTGGGAGCTGCGGGGGGCTGAACGGGTGTCCTTCCCGAAGGCACCTGTAGCTTGGTGTGGCTTCCTGGGAGCCAGGCTTCGGGGCGCAGCCGGAAAAGGCCGCTAAGGGCAGACGTGCTCTATGGAAGGGGCTGCCCTGTGCCGTGGGAGAGCAGTGGAGGATGCCCGGGGCGAGGCCTTCCCGGAGGAGGGTGTGTTGGAGCTGCACCCTAAGACGCACGGGGAGTTGGCCAGGCCGAGGGAACAGCATGGCAGAGCCCGCTGCAGGGGGGCGGTGGCCTGGGCCGGCAATCCGGACAGTTGGGACATCCCCTACCCCCCCGCAAGCCTGAGGGCCTGAGGCTGGGTAATGGCCTCCTCTCTGTCCTCTCCCTTGACAGCCTTACGCCCCAAAACGTGCATAAGCGAGAAGGAGATAGCGCGCCGGTGGCGGTGCTGACCGGCGGAGCAGGGAGACCGGGTCCTCCCAGCGAGCAGCGGCCTCTGTCGCCCGCCCCGGTCCTCAGCCTGGGCAGCCTGGACTCCGGGGGCTGGGAGACGGGAGCGAGAGGGGGCTTGTGAAGCATGGCCTACCTCTGCCCCCTGGCTCCGGGGCGCGCTCCCGGGACCCCCGGCTTGGTGCCTCCTGCAGGCTCTGGCAGAACAGGGCCGCAGGCACCCCCGCCCATGCCCGCAAACCCGCTGGGCCGCCTCAGGCCCGGACGGTGAGGGGACCCCCGGGGCCTCCCCTCCCTGCAGAGCATGGCCGCCCAGGGCCCAGCGGGACGTGGAGGCGGGGGGCACTTAGCCACCAACCCCAACATGAGGGGGCACTGGGGGAGGCCCCGAGTGGAGGTGCCAACAGCTCCCCTCCCCGCCACATCCCTGCCTCATCTGGGGGCTGGCGGAGCCGGCTGAGATAGTGGGGTTGTTCCCTGGTCCCCAGAATGTCTAGCCAGGACTGCTCCACCCCCGTCCCTCGTCCCAGGCGAGGAGGACGGACCCTCAGGGATGTGTGTGTCACAGAGGAAAGGAAGGGAGCTGTGCCCACCCGCTGTGCTGCCAGGCCCATGAAGGACGGCTTCACACCCTCGACGGCCAGCAGGGCCATGGGGCAGGCTGAGGACCAGGCCCACAAGCCCCACCTCGGGCTCCAGGGGCCACCTCCCCTTCCACTTGAACTTTGGAGGCGGGTGGCCCCTCCCTCTGGTCTGAGCTCAGGCTCCTCCCACTCGCTCCTCCCCTCCCTCCTTCCTCGTTCCTGGCGCAGGTGCCCTTGCAATCACTCAGCGAGGTGCTTGTTGCCCAGACCCCCCTCCCCTCTTCTAGCAGCTTCCCCGCGAGTTGGAAATGTGCCTTGCACCCCCAGCCGAGTGAAGCTCAGAACGTATCTATTTCCATCGATGTAACAAGCTCGGATCAGGGACCTAATTGGTTTCCCAGTGGTGGGTAATTTCTCGTTGCAAATATTAATCCGCTGTCTTCCTGGCGCCCGGCCCGGCCCCGCCGCAGCGCTGTACTCCAAGTAGGTTCCTATGCAACCGAAAGCCCCAGCAAATACTTTTATGAGCTTTGCAGCTTCGAAGGAGCAGCTATGCAAATGCGCTTTTCATTTGGAGCGTGGGGCTGATGGAAAGATAAGGAACCGTTTCTCCCGGAGAAGATCCGTCATCTCTGTGGCTTCCGTGCTCCCCTCCCAGATGGGGCGAGCGCCTCCCAGGCCTCTGGGCTCCCAGGAGAGCCAGGGCCCAGGGGAGCGGGGGCTGATCAAGCCAGCTCTTAGGGACCAAAGCCGGTGCCGCCACTTCAAGGCCGCCTGGCTCTCTGTCCCCACGCGAGGCTGGGGCACAGGTCAGACCCCCACACACTCTCGCTCCCAGAACCCCCACTGCTGTTGATAATGACTGTGGGCGCCATGCAATTGAGGAGGGAAAGAAAGCTGTACAGCCATTAATTGTAAAATAAATTCTATTTTTTTTCTCCTGCAAAATCAATAAAAGATGTTATTAAGACTGTGGTCCGATGTGCTGGATTTGGGGTCAGGCAGAGGGGGCCCGTGCTGCCTCCCGGAACGGAGGCAGAGTTCACTGGAGGCTGACGGAATGACACGGGGCCGAGTCCCCTCTCTGAGCTTCCCTTTCCCCACCTGCAGAGGGGGTTATGATCGGGGGCGATGGCGGAAGCCCGCACGTTTACAGCGGTTAGTTAGTGTCTTGCACCGCCTTACTGAACCCACGTCACAACCTGACTCGGCACTATTATGAGCCTCCCTGCACAGATGAGAGAATTGAGGCACAGAGAGGTTGAGTAACTTGCCCAAGACGCACAGCTTCGGAAGCCATTCGTGCACAAATCCCAGGATGACCACGGGAGAGCTGAGGTGGGGTGAAATCCCTGGGTCTTTGGCCCTGGGGTTTATCCCTTAGGCTTACGTGGATCCGAGCAGCCAAGCCCCCAGATGCCCGATTCCTGGGCCACTCCCCAGCTTCCTTCAGAAGTGAGTGTGGGCGTCTGGATGAAGCAGCCCTGGGGGGGGAAAAGGGTTCACTTGGTGGGGGCGGGGGGCGTGGCTTGTTCTGGGGTACAGCTCCCTGGGGTACGCAAGCAGGTGCCTTGGAAACCCCACCTCCCTCCTCTGTCCCAGGCGGAGGGGAGAGTCGCTCTGGGCTCCTGGTGTTGGCGAGCCTCCCCGTCCCTCGGGGGCGGCATCTCTGGGCCAGCGCTGGAGACGCCGGAGGGCAGGCAAGGCCATTCGGTATTCTTGGTGCGAGGTGGCAGGCGGGCGGGGCAGCCCAGCGCAGCCCCAGCCAGAGCCCTGGTCTGACGTCCGCGAGCAGAGCCGGCCCAGGAGACCTGGTCAGCAGCCAGCGCACGCCCCTCCTGGGGGACAGCTGCAACTCAGCGACCGTGTCCCGGGGTTGCCAGACCTTCAAGGATTTTAAGAGAAGCCAGAAATCCAGGTGTTTCATCTATTTTTAATGTGAAATCTCACTTGTAAATGTTGGCTCAACTTGACCAAGCAAACACCAAGTGAGTCAAACCGGTTACCAGTCCCGCGTAATCCCCCCGACTCCGCCCCCGGACCCACCCACCCCGCCTCCGCCTGAACCCCAGCGTCCCCTCCCTTCCTGGTCCCCCCCCAGCCTGCGGCTCCCCGAATGCCCCAGAGCCGGTTCCTCCCTGGGAAGTCAGAGGACGGAGGGGATCGTCCCTGGGCCCTTGGCCCCCCGAGGGCACAAAGGCAGGGTTCGGTCTGGTGACCTTGGCCTGGACCCGTGACCTTGGCAGTCCCCACCCTCAGCCGCCCTGGGAGAACAGAGGCCTTGCCCCGGGCATCCTGCCTCCCCCGCATCGGCACTGGGCAGGAATTACCCAAAGCTGCAACTGTCCTGCGGGGGGCGGGGGCGCAGGCTGGCCCCCGGCGTGGGGCTCTGCTCCGGCCACAGCTGACCTCTGGCCTCTGTCCCCAGGGGACCCGCCCCCTCTGTCCAGCAGCGGAAGGACCTGTTTCTGTGTCTGTGTTCGTTGGTCCCCAGACGGTTCTGCACGGGCGCCACGACCACAGGAGGCCCCCAGTGGTCCCCCCGGAGCCTGCCAAGGCTGTCCCTGCACTCCGACAGGTGGCGGCTGCCCCAGCCCTGGGCCCGTTGGCCGCCACGTCCTCAGCTCCCACCCCGCCGGAGTCCCCTTCAGAGCACGGTCTGGTAGCTCAGCCCACTCAGATCTGGCTGGCTGCGCGGGTCTGGACGGCCCCTCGTTTCTCTGTAAGAACGAGCAGCTCTGGTCCCTGTCCTTCATGGCCCCTCTATCTCGGGCCCTGCCTGCGTCCCTCACCCGCGTCACCCGCACAGCCCGGCCCGCCTTGGAGCGTGCCCAGGTGCGTGTACCCGGCGGGGGTGGGGCCTGGCCGTGCACACTGACGCTTTCGTAACAAAACAGTGTCCTTGGGGCTGAGCTGGGGCTCCCAGCTCCAGACTCGGGCAACCCGCCCCGCCTTCCACCGGCCCCTCCTGACCTTCAGGATGACCTCCCAGCCTCCGCTGGTTCCTTGGGTCACAAGGGGCGCTGGCCTTAGAGCAGAAGGGAGGTCTCAGCCCCTGCTCTGTTCATTCTCCCCACCTCTGGGCTCTCTCCCCAGCCCACCCTGCACCCCCAGGCCGCCCACACTCACCCTGGCCGCTCCCGGGGTTCGGGGGATCAGGAGGACCCGAGGACAGAGGGCTCAGTGCAGGGGCTCACCAGCTCAGCCTCATGCAGTGGAACCGCTCCCACACAGAAGCCCCTTCCTGCTCCCCCTGGAGTCCCAGGGCGCCCCCGGCCCCCCATGGCCCGTCCTGGTGGAGGCCCACTCCCCTGCCAGGCCTCTGGCATCTGCCCGGCCACCAGCTTCCCCATAAGGTGGAGGCTCGGCCGGTGTCAGCTCAGGATGAAATATGGCCCCAAAAGCTATTACTGGGGTGTCGTGGGCTGGGCAGCGCTGGGGACAGGGCAGAGGTCCCGCGCCGGGATTTCCTGTCTGTCCAGGCAGTAAATCCCCACACGGAGGAGATTGGTTTTTCCTCATGACTGATGGTCCCTGGCTGGGCTGAGCCTGTCCTCAGTCCCGCGGCAGGGCCATCCAGCCGTGTGGTGGTGCAATCTTCGCTGGCCACCGCCCCAGAGTGAGGGGTGAGGGGCGCAGAACTTTAGCCCCCCCAGGCCGTGTGCCCCGGGGCCACAGAGCCTGTGGTTGGAGGTCAGGCGCTTTTCTAATTCATCCACTCAGATGACACTTCCCCCAATTCCTGCCGCGGCCCCGAGTGGCCCTCGGTGTCCCCGTCTGCACAGCATCAAAGCCCAGACAGGAGCCTCAGAGAACAGCCAGCAGAGCCCCGGTGCGCCTCGTGTCCCCACCCGTCCCCAGGCCGCACGGGGCCGGCTTAGCTCATCCCTGGTGCCCCCGCAGCCTAAGCCGCCCACCGTCTTCCGCCAGGACCTGCTGCAGCCCCTTTTCTGGTCAACCTGCCTCTGCCTTGCACCCCATCTCCCAGGCTTCCCCACACACAGCCAGGAGGAACTTGCTGTGTCCTCCTCTGAAAACCCTCCTGCCCATGGTTTCCTGTGGCCTTCCAGGGGAGGGCCACACTCCTGGCCATCGCCCCCAGGCCCCACGGGCTCCGACCCCTGAAGACCAAGGGCTCAGTGGCAGACTTCATGCCCTCAGCTTGAGCTCCAAGCGCTGTGTACAGGACACAGTGCTACACACAACATTCCTCTCCACCCCAGGGCCTTTGCACGTGCTGTGGCTTCTACCCATACTCCCTTGCTGCTTCCTTCAGTCCCTGCTGCATGGCCCTTCCTGAGAGGCCCACCCTCACCGTTCCAGTGTAAATCAGGCCTTCTCTGGGTTGGCTTACATAGCACTCCTCCCGCTTGGAAGTGGCATTTTTGTTGTTCAAATGATTTGAGTCGTCTCTGTCTCCTCGCTGGAACACAAACTCCGTGAAGGTGACGATCGTGTCCTCCTGACTCGCCGGGGCGGCTCCCATGCGCCGTGGTGCCTGGCACACGGGAGCCCCTCCCCTCCGTGAGTGGTTCATGGACGAACGGGGCCCACAGCAGGCCTACGGTGGTCTCGGGATTTGAACTAACTCCACGGCTCTGACGCCTTCCTTGGTCCTCACCTCCTCCCGGGGGATGAGCCTCCCCAGTGTGACAAGTCAGGCCTGGCTGCAGCGAACAGAAACCCATGAATCAAGCTGACATTTCCATTACCTGCGGGAGACAAGCGTGTGGCCAGGAGAGGTCAGCTTTGGCGAAGGTGGCCAGGACAACTGCTCATCACAGCCACCAGCCAAAGAGGCAGGTCAGCCCCGCGACTTCCTGAGGCCTGGGCCTGCCCGTTAGCGCTCGGCTGGGCCCCCGCGGCTCCCCACAGCTGCCCCGGGGAGAGGGGGCGGTGTGAGCCAACGAGAGCGCAGAGCGCCACGGCGTGCCGCCGAGCGCATGCAGGCCCCTCCGTGTCCGGGACCGGCTCATGGCCTGGGAGCGTGGGCTCGGGGCCAGCGGGCGCGCACACAGCATCGAGCGCTAACGCGGGCTTGTTGGGGTTGGCGTGGACACAGGATCCCAGGGAGCGTGGATATGGGGATGCTGGGTGTGGGCACCCAGACACTCCTGCCTTCAGCCCGGGTGGTCCTCCCTCCTCCGTGGCATCTGCTCCCCGCGTGAAGACCACCCTCCCCGTAACGCCCAGCAGGAGACACGGGGACCAGGCCTCGGGCCAGCCTGGCAATGCCTCCTTTCCCCTCCCGAGCGGCCTTCTTGCTGCCGCGGGACGGAAAGACAGCCGGGGCTCTCCCTCTCTGCCCGACAGGTGCCCCAAGAGACGGGAGGACCGCTGGATGGACTGGTCAGGGGGTAAGAAAGCCCTTTGCCTGGGCCGTCCGCACACCGTAATCACATACCACTTGCACGATTATTTATTGAATATTTTTCTTCAAGCCAGTTCTTTGTCTCTTTGTCTTTTTACTTAAATGCCTATTTTGGTTTCGTCCTAAGCAACAGCATCTGTGAAATCATGACACTAAGGTGCCCGTTACACAGTTTTTCCTAATACACATTGACATAAACACGACTATTAAAATAGATTAAAATTTTGCCCATATTGTCAATTAAAATCATCTCCCGGACTTTGGTGGTCCGGCCGCCAACTCCAGAAGGACCCCGGCTGAGGACAGAGCCTCAGGATGCCTGGTGACCTGGGAGCCCAGCCCCAGGGGCCAAAGCCCAAACTCCTAGTCCTGACGTTCGAGATCTTTCTCAGTGGACCCCAATCCCCCTCCCAGACCCGTCTCCCGCCCCACACAGTAGGTGCACAATATTTACTGACTGAATGGAGAATGGATGAATGAATCACTGGACCAATCAATGCATGTGTGAATGAATGAGCACACGCCTCCACGTGGGTGTCCCCTCGGCCCTGAGACCCAAGCTTCCCAGACCAGCCCCTGACCCAAGCCCGGAATCTGAGAGTCTTCCCCAACTTTCTCTTCCACGTCAGTCTGTTGACTTTCCCTCTGGACTAGCTGAATCTGCCCTCATTGTGCCCTCCCTGTGGCACCGTGTGCATCAGAGCACCCTCTCCTCTCCCTCTGAGCCCGGGAAGGATGAGGCGGCAGAAATCCTTCTAGAATACACAGCGGGGGGCACCCCAGGGTAAAGTCCAAGCTTCCTAGGGAGGCTTCGTGTCCTCCCTTCGTGGCTCCCCCGATCTCCTCTGCAGCCGGGTTTCTCACCCGCTGGGGCCCTCCCTTCTCTCCACACCTACTGTCTAGACTGCTGGAAGGTTCTTGTAATGTTCCGACCTTCTCCCTCTCTCTCTTGCCTGACCGCTAGACAACCTTCATGTCTAGGCTTAAATACCTTTTTCCCAAAGGAGCGCTCCTGACCACCGCCGCCTCCTCCCTCCGCCAGCAGGTGCTGCCTTTGGGGCCCCATAGCCCCGGACTTTCCCCCATCAAGATGAGAGCAAACACCAGCAGAGCACCACGTGCCAGGCTCCGTCCTAAACGCCGCGCGTACATTAGCTCACTTAGCCCTCGGGACAGCTGCACGAGGTAGGTGGCATGATTATCCCCACGGGCCCATGGAGATGAGGCACAGAGAGGTTAGGTCACTTGCCTAAGGTCTCAAGTGGAGGGGCTGGAATCTAAACCCATGCTTCCCGGCCGCAGAGTCGGGCGCCAAGCACGTCACACTCTGTACAAGAGCCAGCGGTCTAGTTCCCTGTCACGTCCCCCTGTGAGGACAGACACCCATCTGGGTGGCTCAATATCCTATCTCAAGTGCCCACTGCAGTGCTTGGCACATAGTAGGGGCACAATGAACTGTATCATCGGATACATAGATGGATACATGGATAGTTAAGTGGTGAGGATGGGTCATACATGGAAAAAGATGGATGGACGTCTGATATAAGGAAGGATGACACCCAGTAAGTGGAGGATGGGTGGCTGATAGATGATGGATGGATGGATGGTTGGATGGGTGGGTGGATGATGGATGGATGGAGGACGGATGATGGATGGTTGGATGGATGGATGGATGGATGGATGGATGGATGGATGGATGGGTGGGTGGGTGGATGATGGATGGATGGAGGACGGATGATGGATGGTTGGATGGATGGACGGATGGATGGATGGATGAATGAATGGTTGGTTGAATGGATGGATGGATGGATGGGCAGATGATGGATGGCGGATGGACGATGGATGGTTGGATGATGGATAGACTTACGAAAGGCTGAAGAACATTCTCTACTTGGGGGAAAGCCCTAGAAATCCTTCTGGAAAGGGATGAGGCTTCTTAAAGTCCTGGTTCTGACCCCATCTCTGCCATTCACTAGCTCTGTGATCTTGGGCAGGTTCCCTCACCTCTGTGACCCTAAGTTCCCTCATTTCTGTAATAGGGATGTTTCCCCAGGCACCTGAGCCCCAGGACTCGATGCAAAGGTAGCTCTGGACACAGGGTCCAGGGTCCCCATGGGGTCAGGGCTGCTTAGGGCCTGGGCTTGAGGCCCTGTCTCCCAAATTTCCCACCTGCCTGTCCCCTCCCTACCTCGCACGCCCTCTGGAATCCAAGGCAGCCCGCCAGCCTGGCTCCGCCCTGACCCCGACCCCCCAGACCCAGCTTCCAGTCTGGGCCTCCTCCTTCTGGCACCTCAGTGTGTGGCCCTGACCCCAGCACACTCAGGCTTTCTCACCTTCAGGCTCCTGGAGGACCCGACGGCGGGGGCCGTGGGGGGCAGCCGCAGCCCAGAGAGCAACTGGCCTCCACACAGAGCGAGAAAACAGGTTCAACAAGCATTTATTGTGCCCCTGCTGTGTGCCTGCTCTGTGCCCGCCCCCCGAGGTGCCAGCGCCAGGAAGCCCCACCCGCTCCCTGCCCTGGGCAGGGCTCCACGCCACCGGGCACCCCCTGAACTTCCCGGCCGGCTTCCCGTGGCCAACGGCTGTGTCTTTCGTGGCATCCCAGCTGCGCCGGACAGGGCGCCGTGGGTGACGGTGGCAAGAGCCAGGAGTCGCTGTCCCAAAGTCGCCATGTGCAGCCCTGTGCATGTCCTCAGGCCACCCCGGCTCCGTGTCCAGGGCCCTGAGCCCCAGGCGGCGGTGGGACGGGCAGGCCTGTGTCTCCCACACAGGCTGGCTGAGCTCGCAGCACACAGGCCAGCTTTCCAGGGGCACCAGACCAGTGGTCCTGTGGCGGGGGCCGGTTCCGACGACAGCCTGAGGTCTGGGGGCCACGTGGGGTCTCGGTCACACCCAGTGCCCCAGGACCCAGCACTGGCGGTTCAGCTCGGGGACCTCCTGTGCGGAGCTCCGGGGCCAGGCATCTCCCATGTGTGGATGGTGTCCTGCCAAGAGACGCGGTGGTCAGTACGCACAGCTGCCTTCCTCCCTCCGCACCCACTGCCCACCCAGCTCTCTGCCGACTGCTCTCTCCCCAGCTCAGCATCCCCCGCCCCCATCACCCACCCACCCTGACATCCATTCACCAACACCCACTGATCCACTTCCCACCCACCAATGTGCCCACGACCCCACTTGGGACACGCTCTTCCCGCCCACGGTCCCAAACCCACTCATGCACCTTCCCCCCGTCAACACACCATCCATCCTCCTCCCGCCCCATTCACACCCCCAGCGGCCCGACTTCCCGCAGCCACATCTGCCTGCCCTCGGAAATGTCCGCCTAGCCCCCCACTCACCCGCCCTCCACGTCACCTGCCCACTTGCCCACTGCCCGGCCTGCTGCCACATCCACGGACTCGCCCCCGACCCTCCAGCCTCCTGCCCCTCTCCCTCCCCTGCCCACCCATCCACCCGGCTAGCTGGTCGTCGTCCAACATGCTCACTCCTGTTTCCTGGGTTCTCGGAAGGCTGCTCCCGGCCTTCACTCAAATCCCTCCTTAATGTCTCCGACATGCAGGAACTGTGTCCATCCCCACGCCGCGGCCTGCTAACATGTCCTTGTACCTGATGCGAATCAAACCCTCAGGGCCCAGCTCATGTCTCCCCTCCTGCAGGAAGCCCCCCATATCTCTTCGAGGCCCCCCCAGTGGGACCCCCCCAGCTCGGCCATCAGACCACGAGCCGAGGAGAATGACAGCTTGTGACCCGAGGCAGAAGCTCGGCGACGGATCAGGGGAGGTGGAGGCAGAGAGGAAAACAGAGGGAGGAGAGACGGGCACAGTGGGGGGGCTGGGGTGCCAGAGAGAAAACCAACAGCCGCCGAGGGTTCATGGTCTCTACCCTACTTGATTCTAGCCTCACAAGCCCGTGAAGTAGCTAGCACCCATTTTCCCGATGAGGGAACGGACACTCGGCGAGGAGAAGCAGCTGGACTGAATCCTCCTGATTCCAAACTTCCTCATTAAAGACGTTTGTTCCATGTTGGTTTTTCCACTCCGAGCTCTAACGGAGGCTCAGCCATCCTTGTCATCTTCAGAGACAGGCTTTTCATAGCAAGCCCCACTGAAGGGGGAATTCCTGCTGAAGCCGAGCTCTTGCTTGCATACCTCTAAAGACAGACGACTCATTACCCTTCCTCCACCTCCAAGCAGCTCTTGCTCATGGCAAAGGCTGGAAGGCCACGGGCAGAGGGGAGGATGGCTGTGCCGATTTGGTCGCGGGGTTTTGTGCTTTGACGTTTTTTCTGTTTTTGATATTCTTTAATGTTAGTGCTTGGCTAATTTTAGTGTATTTTTAAAAGGGTGGGAAATATTTGGCAAACACTGTGGAGCCATTTGGCCTCGGGAAAAATGTCTGTTTTGGCCCCAGCCCCTGAAACAGTTGCATTCTTTGGAAGTAAATGCTGCCAAGATCTAGGTGTTTGGATTTTTTTTTTTTTTTTAATCTAGAAGTAAATATTTGATGCGCAGAAAGCTTTGATTGTTTTTCCAAATGAATATTTAAAAGTGATCGTAGCTGCTCTCAGCATTGCCAAGAGGCCGAACCCCGGAGAGTCTGTGGGAACAGAAAGTGATGAAGCATTTCGACGGAAGAGGAAAGGCCATGATCCCTATCCCGTGAGTTAAGATCAGGCTGCTTGTCCCCTGGATCCAGAGGTGGGTTTGTCGCCAAGGACTGAGACCTGCCTTTCTTCTTCAGCCTCCCGGGAGGGGCTTGGGGCCCGGAACCATTTACAGTGGAGAGTAAGGAGCTCCGTCCTCCTGCCTGAGGAGCGCCCCCAGACCA
Source organism: Potos flavus (assembly GCA_028534135.1). Classification (NCBI taxonomy): domain Eukaryota; kingdom Metazoa; phylum Chordata; class Mammalia; order Carnivora; family Procyonidae; genus Potos; species Potos flavus. The sequence continues at coordinate 15,066,300 of CM052890.1, read as the reverse complement.
CCACGACCCAGCGCACTTTCCATCTTCCAGTATCTTTACTTTGGGGCTAGTCACTAGCTGGGGGGGGGGGGGGCGTGGTGGGAGGGAGAAGCCCCTGATGCCGTAGATGGGAGAGCATCACCTCAAAAGGTCTACGGGACCCAACCAAATGACATAAATGGGCGAAGCAGCCAGAAGCAACCATTCTTCAGCTCTGGCCAACTGTTGCCATGGAGAATGTGGGCTCAGATCTTCCAAAAAGTTCGGAGAAACTGAAAATCTGAATTTCAAAATAAAATCTCCTAGCTTTTCAATACGGATATTTACATTTTAAAACATTTACAACCGTCTGTGGGCTAAGTAGCGCCTCTCAGGCTAGCCAGTTCTGACCTCTACTTCCCAGCCTGCACCCTTGTTCCATGACTCTGTGCTGTGGCTTCACACATTCTGGTCCCTCGGCCTGACACCCTTCCCTACTGTTTCCTGGCTACCGAGTCTCCCACTTGTCTTTCAAATGCTCCCCCTCTGGGAAGCGTCCCACAACCTCACAGGCACAGGCCTCGCTCCGCCTGTGACCCCATAACACGCTGCTGATCCCTCTGTCCCCCTGGGCTTGTCACTTTGTGTTGTGAGGGTCTCCCCAACTAACCTGGGGACCCAGTGCAGGCAGGGACTAAGTCTGCTTTCATCCCAGGGCCTTGGCCCCCAGCACCCGGCCGGGCACACAGCAAGTCCTGAGCTGACTCTTCATGGAGGAGGATGGAGTAATTCCTAAGCTTGGAGAATGAGCTTTGCCTGCCCTTCCTATTCTGAGATTCTGTACATTATGAGAGGCTCCTCGGTCAGTCTCTCCTCTTATGGATACAGGCGTAGGGGGAAGAACTACAATTGCAGTCTCACAGTCAAAGGTTCAAATCCAGGCTCCACTGCCTACAAGCTGTGTCAGTCTTTTTTTCTTTTTTTTTAAGCTGTGTGACTGTTGACAAGTACCTTCCCCTCTCTGAACCCGCAATGGATGTGAGTTACAAAGGGTTCAGCAGGCCCCCTGCCAGAAATCCTTCATTATCCGACTTCGGATCGATGTAGAAATCGCAAAATGCCTGTACGGGAGGGGGTTGGATTCAACCATCTCTCTTCACAGACGGGGAGCCACGGCCCAAGGGTGGGAAGAGATCTGTCCAAGGTGTCACTCGCAAGGTTGAGAGCAAGCGCTGTGTTTTAAATTCCCTTGGAAGCAACCAGGCTTAGCAGAGTATTTGGCCCAAATGAACATGACCACATTTAATGTCCTGTCTCTTCCGTCCTCACTTTGCCATCGTTCAGTGGGAAATCACTGTCGTGAACTCGCCCAGGGCACCAAGATCCCAGGGGATCAGCTCTCAGCTCTGCTGAATGGCGTGCAGTCACATCCTCTGCTCCGGATGAAGTCGCGGAGTTGGAACGGCCCTTGAAAGCCAAGTCTGCCGGGGCCACCGCAAATGCGTCTAAGGGGAAACGGGGGCACTTACAGGGGATGGAACTTGTCCGAGGTGCTCTGAAGCTGGTAAAGGAACTGATGACGGTGGGTAAGTGGCTGGTATTGGTGTTTCTGAGCCCACAGCAGCCCAGCCCGGCCTGGCACTGGAGAGACAGGTGAAGGCCACACCCCTGCCCCGCCCCC
>CM052890.1:15047169-15064161 GCA_028534135.1 Potos flavus | reverse complement strand
GGTGGTTGGATGGATGGCTGGCTGGCTGGCTGGATGGATGGTTGGGTGTGTGTACGTATGTATGGTTGGGTGGGTGGATGGATGGATGGGTGCGTGGGTGGGTGGATGGATGGATGGATGGATGGTTGGGTGTGTGTACGTATGTATGGTTGGGTGGGTGGATGGATAGATGATTGGGTGGATGGATGGATGGATGGATGGATGGATGGATGGATGGTTGGGTGTGTGTATGTATGTATGGTTGGGTGGGTGGATGGATGGGTGGGTGCGTGGGTGGGTGGATGGATGGATGGATGGTTGGGCGTGTGTACGTATGTACGGTTGGGTGGGTGGATGGATAGATGATTGGGTGGTTGGATGGATGGATGGATGGTTGGTTGGGTGTGTGTATGTATGTATGGTTGGGTGGGTGGATGGCTGGATGGGTGAGTGGGTGGGTGGATAGATGGATGTTTGGACGGATGGTTGGGTATATGTATGTATGTATGGTTGGGCGGATGGACGGATGGATGGATGGATGGATGAGTGGAAGGATACATAGATGAATGAATGAATTCATGCACATATGGATGAGTGCGTGCATACATGGATGGATGGGTACGTGGATGCATGGATGGATGGTGGAGAATGGATGAAGGACAGACAGGCAAATAGCATATTTCCTGGGACCATCTCCTTAATAAACTACCCATACCCAAATCCTTGTCACAGGGTCTGCTTCTAGGGGAGCTGACTGGATACGCAATAATGCCTTTCAATGGCAGGGGACTGAAAAGTTGTCAGGACTGATGACAGAGTCTGAGGAGAAAAAGGGGGAAGGAGGCTGCAGAGCTGGGCAGCATCGAGCAGCTGGACTCTGTGGGGCAGCGGGAGGGTTTCAAGTCAAGGAGTCACACGACAGAGGCCACACAGGGACTCTCTCTGGCTCCTGCAGACCCCGTCATCTCTCCTGCACCGCACGGACCTCCTTTCTGTCCCTCGAACCCTGCATACTCACCCCCTCTTGGGGCCTTTGCACTTGCCGTGCCCTTGCCAGGAGTCCTCACCTGGCTGGCTTCCTCGGGTCTCAGCCTGAACGTCACCTGCTCAGAGAGGCCTTCCTTAATCACTCGGTCTAAATTTGCCCCGCGCACTCTAGCCACTTTTTCAGAGCACCTGTTCGTGTCTGATAGGTTGTAGGCTGCGAGCTCCAGGATAGACAGGCTTCGAGGTCTTGTTCCCTGCTCTCTTCTGAGCACCTACAACTGGGCCAGGCACCTAGCAGGTGCTTTTTTATTTTCCTTTGGGTAACCGACTGAATTCTTCTCCCTGGAGACCTCAGGCCCGGCTGCCCCACACCCTTTCAGCTCAAACTCCACCATCATCGGGCAGATTCAGCTTCCCGGGACCCCCACGCCAGGGTCCCAGGTCAGGTGTCCAGTCTGGGGCTGGGCAGCCGTGGCCGGGAGCTCATACTCCCCGGGCATACGGGGCCTCCTGGCCCACGGCTGGGGACAGAGCGTGCTCACCAGAAAGGTGGCCACGGCCGGCATAGGACGGGACCCGCAGCAGGCACTCTGGAAATATTTATAGCAGCCGTATACACAGCACGATGTCTAAAGCCGTCCCTCGGCTGTCCCGAGCTGGGGGAGAGCCTGGGGCATCCGCGGGCAGCCTCATTCTGCTGAGGCAGAAGACAGGACCCCTCCGTACCCCATCAGCAAGAAGCTGCCGTTTGCCGGTGCCCTGGTTGGAACGGTCCCTAACAGCTCAGGCCCCGGCCGTGCGGGGGCAGATGAGTGCTTCTCAGCATATGTGCAGAATATCACTTCGCACGTTCATAACTTGAACATTATGCAGAGGTTCATCAAATTTTATTTCCCTTCCTCTCTGAGGAGAGCATTTCAGCTTAGCTGCGCTGTTCTAATTTTTTTTTTTTTTTTTTTTTTTTTTTTGCGGCCTTCCCCACAAAGCTCAGAGCAGCACATGGATCTCTCCCAGCACAGGTCTGCAAGTGGCCCGGCAGCAGCAGGGCTGAAATCCTGCACTGGCCAGTGTCCCCAGAACTGCAGCCACGGACACCAGAGGAGAGATCTGAGGGGCCCACCTGCCTAGGTTTTCCTCTCCTTGGGGGGTCAGGGGGGTGGAAGGAGCAGGGGTTTCGGGGAAGCCTCGGTCTGAGCGCGTGGTGTTCCAGGCCCATGGCTTCACTGCTGTGTGTCTTGGGGCAAGGCACTGAGCCTGTCTGGGCCAGTGTCCTCTGACCCCCAGCGGGAGAGCCCGGAGCCGTCAGCGTCCTGGGAAGTCACACTTTGATAACCCAGGTAACGTGCTGGGCACAGTACTGCATTTTGTGTCTGTGGGTCTGTTTCTCCTGCCACCGACGTGAAATAGAAAGCTTGGTAACGATTAGGATGATTGGCTTCGGAGACTGCATTTTAGGCATTAGGAATCTAATAACCATATTAATAACCACAGCAGACATAGGGTGCCTGCCCGATGCCCCGCACTCTTCTGTCTGCTCCAGATAGGACTCCGTGAATTCCACCAGGCCTCTGCGAGGTTGTAGGTACTAGTGTGTCCCCGTTTTATAGATGCGAAATCAAAGCAGAGAGAGGGAAAGTGACTTGTCTGAGGTCACACAGCTGGTAAGTGCCAGAGTTGGGATTTGAAGCAGGCCTCAGTCTCGTGACGTGTGGCTCCTCGGGACTGGTCAGCAGCCTCTGCCCGGCACTAAGGAGGGAGCTGGGCTTGCAGGGGTGAATGAGGGGAGTCGGGTGAGGGTCACAGTGTGAGGGTGGGTATGGTGCCCTGGGAGAGGGTGCGGGGTCTCCCAGCCGTGCCCACCATTCCTGTCCGCGGATTTGTGGATCCCACTTCATCCAGGCCTCTCCCTCTGTGCTCCTGACTGAGGACAAGATACCACCTTGTGGGGGCTGATGGGGCAGGGAGGGTCCGGTCTGCCACCGCACACCACCCCCTTTTCTTGGAGTTTTCTCTGGGGGAGCCTGTGCAGGTCTTGGGACTAATTGGGCAGATTCTGAACAGTTTTCAGGGGTTTTGAAATGCAGGGGTGTGTGTGTGTGTGTGTGTGTGTGTGTGCGTGCACGCACGGGGAGGGTCTGGTGTGCACGTGTGTGGACCAGGGGCTGGAGAGCCTGCCCCTGACTCTGGCAGCTGCTTAGAGAAATGTCTGGAATTCAGCGCTCCCCAGGTCCCCTGCCTGCCATCCCCAAGGAGGACGTCTTAATGGGGGCCTCCTGAGGGGAGGGTCGGAAGCTGCGGAAGGAAAGGTAAATATTTGCAGACCCAGCTTTCTTGAATGCTTAATGTTCGGCTCTGCTTTAACAACTCGTGGAGGAGAGCCAGACGTGTTGGATTGGACCCCTGCAGGAATTCAGCCGCAGGGAACAGACATCCTGCCTCCCCAGGGGGAAGTGCCGGGGGTTGGAGGGCGAGAGTCCGGGAACTTCCAGGAGGGAGAGCGGCTGGGGTGGCTTCCCCACTGGGGAATCAGATCGCTGGCCTTTACCTTGCTCTGCAACGTCCCACTCTCTGAACTTACTTGTTAATTCATTTATCGCCTTGTTTGTGCCTGCCTCCTTCCCATGTGCACACCGCCAGAGAAAGTGGACAACGGTCTTTCTGGTTTCCGCTGGGTCGGGCACCTAGAAGTTCAGGAGCTCAATAAGGGTTCTTCATAATAATTACATCATTACCCACGATGCAGAGCTGGACTGGGCTTCCTATGGCTGTTCCTGGGCCTGGCCAGCATGCACTCATTTAACCCTGGATGCCAAGAAATCGACCAGATTGAAATTAACTCTGTAATTTACTAGCTGTGGGTCACTTCCCCTCCTGCAGCCTCTGTTTTCCTGGCTGGAAAATGGGCTGGCACCCTTCCTCACAGTTTTGTTTTGAGGATTACATGAGATTAGGCAGTGAAGTTTCGGTTACAAAACCGGGGGTCCCCCGTTCCCTACCCACACCCCTGCCAGAAACCTCCCTCAGTACGGGGCAAGGAAGACACACTCCCTGCCCGAAAAAGGGGCCCAGCACGCACTGTAAGCTGGCGGCCCTTGGAGAATCCTGCTGGAAGATGTGTTTGCTTGGCCCCCACGGTGGTTTAAAAATGTTTAAATTTTGGATAAGTCTTAAGAATCAGGAGATGTCGCATTAAAACGTCAAGGTTTTTGCTTCTCATGAGAAAGCGGAGGGTCTGGCTGCACCGGGCCCCCGCTCTCACATGGTGTGGTGGGCTGGAGCGAGCAGCATCCTCCCTGGGAGACCCCCAGGCTCGCCCATCACCTGCCCTGTCCCCGGCTCGGGGTCTAGGGAGCACAGCAAGGTACCACTGTGGGGTCTTCTGGAGGTGATGGCAGGCTGAGGGCCCAGGCCCACCCCAGGGCAGCTGGAGGATAAAAGAGCTTTCAGAGATGAGACCCTTGAGCCAAGTTTTCAGAGACACGTGCCGCGTTCGCCAGCCAGATGGGCAGCGGGTGAGAGAAGGCGTTGTCAGGCACAAGCAGCAGCACGGGCAAAGGCCCGGAGGGGGAGCACACGAGTGGATTTAGGAAACTCTGAGCAGTTTGGTTTGATTTATGAGTGGGAGTTGGACCTGAGTCTCTGATCTCTCTCATCTTCCCACGGCGTTGGGGTGGGGGCTGGTGGCCCCGGAGAATTTAATATTACCGGCTTGAGACCCATGGAGTAGGAACCCTCCCCAGGCTTCCTTCCTGGGTCGCACGCAGCCCTCCCTGGGCCTCGAGGCAGACGTGGAGGAGCCAGACCCCGATCCGGGGGAGATGGGCACAGACTTGAATGATTCCTACCCCATCGGGGGCCTGACCACCCCTTTGCCCATCTCCCTGCCTGGTGCAGAGTGGGGGGCTCTCTGCTGTCTGCTCTCCTGTCTGTTGTAGGGAGACTCTTGGAAGGGCCTGTCCCCACTTTGTCCCCTCTCTCTCACGGCACAACCCGCTGCCCTAAACAGCTTCCACGGGCCCTGACCCTCTGCACACACCCTCCTCCCTCAGCCCTGCTGGCCACTCCTCCCTTCCCCTTCTTCCGTTAAATGGCGATGCTCCCAGGGCTCTTTCTGGGCCCTCCTCTGTCCTCATTTGACACAAGCCTCGGTGGCCACACGTGTGCCAGGGCTCCCGCATTCTTAGTCCACTCCAGACTGCCTGACTTCGTAGCCGTCTGCCTCTTTGTTGCTTCTACTTTGGATTCTCAAAAACACGAAAACCCGGCATGGCCAGGACCGACTCACAATGGTCTCCTCCAAACTCAGGCCTACTGCCATGACTCTCTGCCCTCTGTGGTCCTGTGCATGTGAGCCACACTCCTGCGAGCCCTACGTGGTCTTCCCACATCTGGCCTCACCCCTCCCCAGCGGGATGCCCCTTCACTGTGCTAAGCTCGGACACCTCTGCTCCCAACTTTCTGCCTAGAACACCGAAGCGATTTCCGCTTGCCGTCGCGTATGCGGCCCAGCTACTGCCTAGCTTCACCGAGGACCCTGGTCCCCTTTCCTGCACGCAGCACGCCCTGGACCCTTGAAGTTCCCTAGCGAGTGGTTCTGCCTGCGAGTAGCCGCTGGATCGCTGTCCTCTCTGCCTGGAGTGCCCCCCGCTCTGCCTTGCTGACGTTCAGCCTTCAGGTGTGCCTCCAGCATCGACCCTGAGCCAGACAGACCCCTCTCTGTCCTGTAACAGCCCCGTGACCCATCCCCCACCTTGCTCAGCTCTAACCTTGCAGTTCCTCGGCAAGGTCCACAGGACAGGGACCATGTCTGCTCTCCTATTTCATTCCCCACCAGAGTGACGGATGGAGACAGTGATGAAGAGCAGAGAGGAAAAAGCCTCTTGGGCAGGTCGCTGGCCAGTCGGGTAGGCCAAGTGACCTTCGCTGTCTGGGAGCTGTCCATGGTCTTGCTTGTGTGGCCAGTTCCCCGCGCCAAGCTCGGCAGCACCACGCTTCGGGCGTGCCCACCTCCTTGTAGGCGGAGGAAGGAACTTTGGAGAGAAACCAAGTCTCGAGGCTTTCATGCATCGTGGGCGCCCCTGAGAGGCCGTGGAAGGTGGGGTGGGGGACCCACAGGTGCTAATGATTATTTGTTTTTCTGAGTCGCGATTTCTCACCCATGCAGTTCGGAAACTAGTCTCGAGGCACTCGTATCTAGAGGTCTCGACTAAAAACCCAGTATTGGAGAGATGGGAAAGAAAACGCAACTGCACAGAACAATCAGGGAGGGCATTGACAGCGTGGATATTTATCTTCTCTGTTATTTTCCCCACATGTTTTGTATCATGATGTTATTACTCAGAAGATGGGAAGAGAAAAAAAAAAAGCTATTTATCTCCTCCTATTTTGGAATGGCACATTTGATATGATGTTATGGAATCTTAATTTCCTACTTACGGTCATCGATTTGCCAGCATTTTTTTTAATCCCAGCCTGTATTCCACTGCAAGTGGATCCTTTCAAAATCACTGTGTCCTTTGTCCCCCGTGACCGTCCCCTAGATAGTTAGCCTCTGAGACGTGGTCGGTCGCAGCACGCTCTTGACCGCCTGTTTCCGCTTTCGCGGCCTGAATATTACTTCTCAGTGACGCTGTGCCCTTCCTCACCCTTCGTGGGGGTCCTCTGAAATCGCCGCGTGTTCTGGAGAGGAGTGCGACAGCACCCAGAAATGAGAGGTGGCCCCGTGGAGACTTGCGGGACCCTCGGCCGGCTGACACAGCGTGAAGGGAAAGCCGAAAGCGCAGATGAGCCCTTGAGTGGAAGGCGATCAAAGGGAGGCGGGAGGACATCTGGAAGGAATGGCCGCTTCTGAACTCCCAGCTGGAGGGAACGAGGAAGCAGGAGGGAGTTGACGAGGGGGCCTCTGGGCGCCCTCCAGCCCCACCGTTACTATGGCTAGCCCTTGGGTGTTCCCTGCGTGTAGCCGGGACCCTCGGGAGGACACTGGAGGCCTGGGTCCACTGGCCACAGCCTAGGACGCCGAGGGCGACTGGGCCGAAGCTTAGCGGAGCCCCACATGTGCCTGAAGCCGAGGGCCAGCACGTGGCTCCTCTTTGATCCCGGGCCAACAGCGTGGGCCTCCCCCGGGGAACTTTCGAGAATGCAGTCTCAGGCCCCGCCCCAGACCTGCTGAACCAGACTAGCCGCTCCGTGACTGGTGGGCAAGGTCAGGCTCAGGGGATTTCAGGCTGGAGGACGGAGCAGGTGCTCAGGAGGCGGGCGTGGCCAGCGGCGGAAGGCAGGGCCCCCACCTGCCAGCCAGCAGCAACCAGCACCCGTCTGCTCACATCCCTAGTGACGTGAGGACAGGAGCTGGTCAGAGTTTGGACGATTTCTCAGAAAGCTGAGATGGCCGGGACACCCAAGCTTGCCTTCGTATGTGGTTTTCCCATTTCATTTTCTAGTTACTCATTTTTATTGTATTTTATTTAAGAATCAATTGGTCCAAGGTAGATTGGAAATTAAGGGGGCCACCTAGTCCTTTGTTGGACAGGTGGAGATGCGTGCACGGGCTGTGGACTGCTGGTTCCTACTGGACAGTGGCTGGAGCCTGGGGCCAGCGAGAGGGGGGCTGGCTTTGAGGACGGTACCGACAAGACTACAGGGGATGGAGAATGTTCTGGAAGGGTTGTGCTGGGGAGGCACTGGGGCTGCTGTCCCAGCAGAGAGGACCCGGCAGAACCCCTGTGTGTGGTGACCTGACCTGCTGTGGCCACGTTTGGCCAGGAATTAGGCGGGCAGGTACTGGGGGTCCTCCTGAGGAGACGGGGCGGCGGCTCTGGTCCCCTCGCAAACCCTCAGAGCCTCTCCACCTCCATCACTCCCCGGCGTCCATCTCTTCTCTCAGAAGAGAGAGCCACTATGCAGCCGCAGCCGGATTCTGGAAGCCGTGGGTCCCTGAGGTGGTGGCTGTGTGACCGTGCGGTCACCCCCCACACAGCTGTTGGCACATCTGCCTGTAGGTCTCAGAGCTGGAGTTGGATAGTCCTCGCTTCCCTCTAGGACCTCACGACGCAGGCGGGGGGTACCCCGGGCGGGTGGGACTGAGAGTCCTTGGCTGGATCGGTGGGGCACAGTGGGGACACCCTGGAGATGCGGACCCTGATAAGCCCGAGTTCAGCCGCACACCATGTGCACTTGTCTGCCCCGCGGCCCCACGGTCATTGCCGTCACACTGCTGCCTTTCCATCGGCCACGCTGGGAGTGTGCACAGACGCCGCAAAGCCGGGCTCTTGCCTCCTGTCGGGAGAGCCGGCTGTTACCTTTACCGGCATCCCACCAAATGTGGGCAAGTCCCAGGGGCACCTCAGCCTCAGCCTGTAAGATGGGGATGATGGTTAATGGTGGTGGCGGCGGTGACTTTGGCTGGGACATAGATCTGAATGGGTGCAAACAGACCCCATATAATGAGTATTCAGACAATTTTCGAGTGTATTTTGCTCTTACTTGAAAGGCTGGGCGGGTACTGCGGTTCCTGTCGCCCTTACCCGGGGCTCCTCCTCCTCGCTAGGTGCCAGCCTAGCTTCTGCTCTGACTCTCCTTGTCCCCAGCTTGGGAAGACTCTCTGTTCTGGGATGGAAGGCCGCATGTGACCCCCTGTGGGTGCCCTCTGCCCGCAGTCTGCTTCTTCCAAAACACCCCTTTCCCGAGGCGGCGCGTGGCTCAGGTCTAACCGATGGAGCAGAAGGAGAGGGGGTGTGGCTTTGGGGGGTGGTCTCGGGGCGGGGAGGGACTGGTGAACATGTTAAAATACTGGAACCACGAGAAGGAGTCACAGGTGGACAGACCATAAAGGTCCCCGGAGATGAGGTTGATGACGACCAAAGTAATAAGGACGTGATAAGCACTCCACACAGACTGGGCTTCCCACGGACTCATTCATGCACTCCTCCAGCCCCCGAGAGACTGGCGCGCTGTTATGCCCACTGATCAGAGGAGGAAGTCAGATGGGCCGGTGGTCATGTCCAGACTCAAGTGGCACAGAGTATCACTTGTGTCACAGAGGTGACGCCCGCAGAGGGAAGCACACAGCGGGTTCACAGAGGACAGAGGGGCTCGCCGCACACGTGGTGGCCCTCCTGAGCGAGGCTTCAGTCCCAGCACCGCCCCCGCATTTACCCTTCAAGGCACTTGTGTGTAATTTCTCGCAACACCATTTAAAAAACAAACACACCTGTCTTCAGAAAGCATGTAATATTTCCTGCAGGAGATCACAGTTCAAAATCAAATATAATTGTTATCTAGTGAGTTTGCTGTTGCTCCTTCTCTTTCTACACAGAGCTCAGCACCCCCGATGCTCCCCATGGGGGCTGCTCTTAGCCTCGGGCCGCCTGTGCTCCTTCCCTCCCTCTTCCTTCCCTGCAAACACTCCTGGGGCGCCTGGTGCCAAGCACCTGGCTAGACCCTGGGGCATCCATGTGGAGAACGGGATAAACTCCATCGTCTTCTCTTGGACTTTAAAATGTACTGGAGAAGCCCGCTGATGAAGCGAGTTTGGAAATCGTGGTGCTTAACCTGTTCGGAGCCCTGGCTGGGTGCCAGGTACCGGGCTCCGGGGTTCACGACCACCAGCGGGGTGCTGCTGCTTGTCCTTACGGTCGTGCTTAGCACCGTGTGCCCATTGCCATGTAGAAACTTCTAGATCATAGGGTTCAGAGCAGTCAGGTGAGCTGCACAAGGCCAGCTGCCTGGGAATAGCAGAGCCCTCCACCCTGCAGGGCCCGAGGGCTCTGTCGTGCCCAGAGCACCCCCGTGTCCTGACGTTTTTCCTGCCGGGGAGCGCTGGGGGGCTACGGGAGGGTCCTCAGCTCTTGCCACAACCGCTGACATGCCTTACTCCTCACCGGATGGCTCCCAAGTGTCTGCAGATCTGTAACTTCCATTGATGACTCTGGTACCCAAACCCAGCACGAGGCCGTGGCCGGGCCTCCAGTATTTGCTGGCTAATTGGCAGGTGCTCTTTGATTTGTTAACTATTGAACTTTGGGCTTCCTGGCTGCCTGGTCTGGGAGCCCAGGGCGTGGGAGGGACCAGACCAAGTGGGGCTGCTTCTCTCCTTAAACCCCAGCTCCTGGGCTCGCTGGCCCCTCTCCCTGGGGCTGAGGCTCCCTGGAGAGCCCAAGGGAGGTGCCCAGCATGAGGGGATGATCTCAGAAGATAAGAAACCATGAGAACTGGGAGCCTGGGTTGGAGTAATGGTTCAAGGTTAAGGCCGAGAGACACAGGAGGGTGTGTGAGCCCCATACATGGCAAGGCAGGCATCTGTTGACCCAGAAGCACTGGACACGGCCAGGCAGACGGCACTCTGGGACAGGGATGGACTCAATTACCTGGTCCAGCCTCCATGCAGTGTTTGCAGTGTCATGGTTGGTGATACTCTTGTCTTGATTACCTCCGGGGCCGGGGAGCTCAATACCTTTCCAGATACACATGCAGGACTACTTTTAAGTGTGCCAAACTGAACAACCTCCTAAGTGTCTGTCAGTGGGGGATTGAATATTAACTATTCTTCCACATACAGTATAAGGGAAAAGGCAAGTGAGATTTATGTGTGCTGACATGGAAAGATGTTGGAAATTTGTGGGTAAAGAAAAAAACAGGTTACGAAACCATGTTTAATTTGAGGCTGTATATATATATATTTTTTTAAGTTTTAATTCTGAAACGATAAACACTAAGCTCCTAGCGGTGGTGAAGCCTGCTCTATGAGTGGGAGGTTGTTTTTTTTTTTGAAATAAGCCGGTGCTCTCTGGAAAATAACAAAGATGTTTCTACTAAAAGATGCAAAAAAAAAAAAAAAAAAAAAGGACATCTTTCCTTGTATGGAACCTTCCCACAGCATCAACTATCTACAGTATATACTTGCCTTCCTATAGCTTCAGCCCTTAGGGCTTTGTTCTGCTGTCGGGGACCAGCCGGGCGGTAGAAAATACTTGTCAAAAACCCAACTGTGTTAGAGTTTGCTCCCTGGGAAGCACAGGCCTAGCCCCTGGGTCCAGACAGCGTGGGCAGTCTCGGGCGACGCTCGTCACGGTCTGCCTCGTGTGCACGCTGTCTTCTACCGGACGGGAGGCTCAGAAACTGTGAGGTAGGCGTTTCGGCGGGGCACACAGCGTCTGCAGTGAACGGCCCAGAGCACGTCCTCTGGACATTCCCGGTGAATGAGTGAGCGAGCGGTCTGGGAGGACCAGAAGGATCAGCGCAGGGGTATTTCTGTCCCTTCTGCTAGGCATCTGGCATGGCCTGCTTGTCATCCATCACCGTCCCCATGTCTCCTCCAGCCCCACGCTCTGGACACAGCTGGGCAGCTAGAAGTACGACATGATGGGAAGAACCAGAAAATGGGGCTGGGGCATTTGCTTGGGCGGGGATTGAGACTTCCCTGCAGGAGAGAACAGAGGATATCCGTGCAAAGAAGAGGCGAGAGGAGGAACGCAAAGCAAGTAGAAGGCAAAGAGGAGTTGAGGAAAGATCTAAGAGCGAGCGCGGCCGCAGATATGGAATTGGGAATACTTCCGGTGTTATTCAGCAGATACGATAACAATTGGCATTGTTTCTGCTTCTGGGGACCAGATTGTGTTCCTCTTACGGGGACGCACCCCTGGCCGGTCAGTGGCAGGATGAGGGCGAGGGTTTAGGTCCGCAGCTGCCCCCGCTCAGACCCTTGTCAGCTTGGCATCCCCTGCCCCACCAGTTCCAGCCCCGTCTGAAACTGGACTGGTCACATTAGCTTTCGGTGCCTCAGTTTCTCCATTGACAAAACGGAGATCACGGAGCCCATCTAACAGGGCTGTGGTAAGGCTCCTGGCGGCAGCCGTGGCCTGGGTTGCTTTGCACAGTGTTCCCGGCGGGAAAAGACAACTTTTTTTTCAGGTCCTGGGCCTCTGCCAGCTCAGCCTGCTCTTTCTGACACAGGTTTTTGGGTCCTTTTCTTTCCAGGATCGAGAAGGGGGATGGGCATGAGGAGGAGGACCTGCGCTTAGACTGTCGCCACGAGAGATACGCTGCCCGTAAGTGGCCTTGTCTGCAGCAGCCCGCGCCGTCCGAGGGGAGGGGACCCTGGAGACGAGCCAGGCCGACCTCTGTCTGCAGCCCTGCTCCCACAGACACACACGGCAGATGGCAAAACTGAGGCTGGTGTCTTGGCGTAGCCAGTCCCCCGCACCAGCAGCCGTGGTCCTCTCACGAGGGAGATGGGATGCTAAGAAAGCGAGGGGGGGACATTGGGTGCTTCAGGGCAGGCTGGCGAGCCCCAGCTCGGGTCCAGGCTGGGTGGGCTGTTGGCCGGAAGGGAACGGCCCCGGGGTCGGACTAGCCAAGGCAGGGAGGGGACAGTGGTTGACATTCTTGTGGGCTGCGGAGGCTCCTGGCAGCTCGGAATACATTGGCTTCATAGCCTCACTGTGGGGGACGCCAGAGACAGAATCTAGGGCACCCATTAGGAAAACAAATGCCTGGACCAGAAAGCAAAGGGAAGTAAAAGGAGAGAAAGGGCCTTGCTCCGGCCAGAAAAAGAAAGAGCCGACGTGAGATTAAAGTTAAATTGGCAGAAGCTCAGCTCAGCCTGCGGAAGGCCGCCACCGGCTCCCCGCCTACCGCACCCCCTCCCAAGGGCTTGTCATGTCTGATCTCCTGGGTTCGCTGGCCCCCAGCCCCGACAGCTGGGATTACGAGCCACATTGTGCAGATGAGGAAATTCAGACTCAGAGAGGTGGAGTAGCTTGCCCAAGGTCACACAGCTCGGTGGCTCAGGGTAGAGCAGTTCCAGCAGACGCCGTCCGGGCCCTGCTTGTGTCTCCCAGACCTTTCAGGACGCTCCAGAGCCTTCCAGCGGCCAGTATCTGCACCTCCGTGCCCAGGGGCTTCTCCCACCTGCACTCCCAGAAGCGGAGAGAGCCGGGGAGCAGAAATCCCTCTGGGGGGCTCTGGAAGCCCACAGTAGGGATGAAGGCTGAGAACGCCGGTCCAGGGCCTGAGCCCGTGCGCGCTCCCTGCAGAATGGGCGGGCAGCCTGGGGTGGAAGGAGGCCCTGGGTCTGGTCTTGGGGGCAGGGGAGCCCAATCCCTGAAGCCCAAGGATGAAGAAAGAGTTGAAGGGACCCCGTCTGGCTCCAAGAGCAAGTGCTGGAATTAACGAGGATGCCCAGGGTCGGGGGACCTGCAGAAGCCCTCCGCCCCAGCCCGCCCCCCCACGGCCCTCACCCCTGCCCTGCCCCACTTCATCTGCCAGGCAGCATTCCCTCCCGGAAGGAGCATCAGTGCCCTCGCGCGCAGGTTGACAGCCTGTAGGAAATCCGTCTTTCATTCCCTCCAAGACACAGCCGTGAGCGAGCGAGGGCAGACAGAGGCTTCTGCCTTGTGGGGCTCACCACCTTCTGGGGGGAGGGGGGAGTAAGAAGTGACTTAGAAACAACCAGACCACCTCTGCTAGAGGCAGGTGCTCAGAGGGCGTGGGTGAAGGCCGGGGAACGGGGCAGGCGGATCTAGGGCGCCTCAATGACCGGAGCCTGGAGAAGGAGAAAGAGCCAGCCACATACCTTCCAGGCAGAGGCTTGCAAGTGTTAAGTCCCCGAAGCAGGGGCAGCCAGGACCGGAGGCCAGCGTGGCTGGAGCAGGGACAGCAATGGGGAGGCCGGCGATGGGGCTGGAGGGGGCGCAGGGGCAGGGGCACGGGAAGGAGCTGCCCAGGCGTGGGGAGCCAGGGGCATTTTGAGCAGGGAGGAGACTAATCTAGATCATTCATCTGTATCTGCGCATCTATCTATACCTTTAATCTGTACTTAGACCTAGATCATCTCTGTCTGTCTATCTGTCTCCATTCCGTATCTCTGCATCCAGCCATAGCCATCCCGGCATCCATCTGCACTGTGGGGAGAGGGTCGGAGGGGAGCAAGAGCAGAGGCCAGCCGGGCAGCTTAGATGCTGTGGTCATTCTCAGGAGAGATGACCGTGGCCTGACCTTCGGCAATGACAATGAAAGTGGGTGGGTTCAGGAACTCTGCTGGAAGAATTGTCAGGAGGTCTTCATTCGGGTTCCCCCAGAGGCAGACCCAGAGATAAGGACTTGGCCGCAGCCAGCACCCGTTTGGGTGATCCCAGAAGACACAGGAGGAGCCGGGGAGGCAGCCCAAGCAGGGAGAGGCAGGGTCTGTAAAGGACACAGTATGGAGGCGACCGCCCGGAGCCCCGCCGGGGGGCCGGGGCCGCCGGGGCAGAGCGCGTGTATCTGAGTTACCCCTCCAGACACGATGGCTGCTCCGCTCGGGCCCTGAGGGTGCTGGGCTGGGGCGCGGGGCCTGCATTCCCCTGGGGTGGGTGGCGGTCAGCAGCCCTCTTCGTCGGAGGGGGGCCCCGGGGCATCCGCGTGTCCGGAGGGGACAGGTTGGTGCGGCCATGCTGCTTTGTCTGGGTGCATCTGGACAGTCCTGCCGAGCTGGGAAGAAAGACAGCCGAAGCTAGGTCCTCCCGGGAGCATGCCGGGGAAGCCGCCGGCTCCTAACGCGCTGCCCCGCGGTGGGGGGGGGGGGGGGGGGCTCATAGAGAAGCCACGAAGGCGGCAGGGAAGGGGCTCCCGAGGGCCGGCAGGGGGCCCCCAGAGGTTTGCCAGATCTCCGCTCCCCAGGAAGAAAGGAGCCTCAGATCCCACAGCGCCTCTGCCAGGTGTGCCTTCTATCCGGTCGCCGAGCTGCTGGGGATGCTGTCTTTCCCCCGGGGCCCGCAGAGGCGCTGGGGACTCGATTATCACCAGGAAGGGAAAGCTCCCCGTCCATAGCCAGAGGAGCTGGCTTCGGTCCCTTGAGTTACCCCCGACGTGGCTGCTCCCGTGGCCTCGGGGAAAGCCATTGACTCGACACATCTTTACGAAAGATGCTTCTCTGGACTGGGCCCGGGCTGGGTTCTGGAACACGGGGGTGAGCAAGGTGTGTTCCCGGCACCGGGGGGCTCCTGGGCACGGCTGTCCGGTGCGGCCAGAGCTAGAGGGGGGTCCGTGTAGGCATTGTGACGGCAGAAGCGTGGCACCTCCCCGGCTGGCAGTGAGGACGAGGGGCTGCAGAGGGAGGGCTACATGGCCAGGGGTGACCCCACTTGGTAGAATCCTGCAGCGATTCCAATTTCTGGACTAGATGACAAAAATAGCCAATGAGAGCTCAGTCCCAGCAGGTCTGCTGGTCCTCTCTCCTCCCGTGTGCGTTCTGAGGACTTTACATTTAGCCACTCTTTTAATCCTAAACTCGGCCCATTTTACAGGTGGGGAGAGTGAGGCCCAACACGCGGCAGGGCTGGGGTTTGCACCAGAGCCCGAACCCTGGGGCCTCAGCGTGAGCTGCATGCCCGTGGGTGTCCCCCATGCTGGGTGCAGCCGTCTCCCAGACGCCGGGCGGGGCCCGGAGGGCCCAGCCCCATGTGGACTTGGTCCTCGCAGACCTCGTGGGCTAGAAAAGCAGCCCGATGAGGCCATCCAGGGAAACGGCACCGTCCCCAGAATGCAGCCTCTTAGCCGCTAGTGGGGTTCTGGCCAAGAAAATATTTTGGAAATGCCTGGTCGAGTTTTGCAATATTTCTGCACCGAACAGCTGCTAGGATTTTGTGGTGGGCTGACTTGCGGGCAGGAGGGCCGGGGGAGGAGGAATGCCAGCGAGCCCACATTATTAAAGGCTTCCTGTGTGCAGGTCTCTGCTCAGCCGTTCCCAGCGCTGGGAAGGAGGGATGATGACTCTTCTGTGGGGACGGAAGGAGTAAGGAGCTGAAAGGCACCATGACTTGCTGGGATCTCTGGTCCCCTGGGGGATGTAGCCCAGCTCGGCTGTCCATTTTTCTCCTTCCTTTGGGTACAAGGCCATTCCTGTTCTGGCCCCCCCAAACCCCCACCCTCAGCTCCTCTCCCTTTCCCTTCGCTCATTCTGCCCCAGCCCCCTTGCCTTTCTCTTTCTAGAAAATTCAGAACATCTCCTCACAGGGCCTTTGTACTTGCCACTCTCTCTGCCCGGAGTGCTCTCCCTCTAAACCCTTGCATGGCTGGCTTTGTCTCGCCTTGAAGTCTCGCCGGCCAGAAGACCGCTTCCTGGGAGAAGCTTCCCCTGACTGCACCTTCCTTCCCCCGCTGTCCTCATTGTGACCTTGTTTTCTTTCCTTCGTGGCACCCGTCCCTCTCTGAAATGATTTTTTGTATTTATGAACTCGGTGTTTGTTTGGTGGTCTCTCCCAGCTTGGTTCCAGGAGAGCAAGCCCCCTGTCTCGTTTTGCTCGAGTCTGGGTTCTGAGAGCCCGGAACGCTGTGTCGCATGCGGTGTGTGCTCAATGGCTCTGCGTTTCTCCCGCCGTTTCCCACCGGAGCAGCCGCTTCCCCGTAAACCAGTGCAAGAACTTTTGGGTATCTTAACCACTCCGGAAGTCGCTATTTTTCCTTGGGCTACTCTGATACGGATTCTGCCACAATTTCTTTTTCCCGAGGAAAGAGTTTGCTTTTGAAACTTGCCTTTGGGACTCTGCAGGGCCACCAGCTAGCTCGGGAGTGTCACATCAGACGTGACATTTGACAGAGGCGATGCCGCCGTCTGGTCCAGGTGTCTGTATCTTCCTTCTGGGGGCAACTGGGGCTTGCGGCTGATCGCAGCTGTCAAGTTCAATGCCTGAGACAAGCTTCTGATTCTGCCAGGTGTGTCTGTCAGGCCGGGCGGGGCCGGGGCAAGAGGCTGTCACTTGCCAGGTACAGAGACGTGGCTTCTGGAAGCTCCATCTAGATGGGTCTCCGCCGCCGCTGCCCTCAAAATAGCAGAGGGAATTTGAAGGAAGACTTTCCTGGGTCCAGAGCAGCTTGGCATTTTTATTAGATCAAAATCACATCCAATAGAGTACTGCTCGAGTCTGCTTCCTTTATTAAAATGGAAGCAGACAATGTTTCTGAAATAAATGTCGATGCCTACTCGCCGGGCACTGAGACGGGTCTGCGGCTTGGAGGCATCTGAGACCCGGGGCCCTGGGGGCTGAG
>CM052890.1:15030035-15046669 GCA_028534135.1 Potos flavus | reverse complement strand
GCCAAGCACTATTCTAGATGCTTCACAAGTATAAGCCACCGATACTCATACTGATCTATGACAGGCCCTCTTATTACCCTACGTTACACTTGAGGAAACTGAGGCACAGAAATGGGAGGTCACCTACTCAAGGTCACATAGCTGGCAAGTGACAGAGCTGGAAACTACAGACTCTCTCTCTACTTTGTTTCCCCCCTGCTTTACCCTGGGCTTACCTTCTGACCCTCCTGACACTTTCTCTCAATTCTGGGCCCACGCCAGCCCCTCCGGACTCGACAGCCGGCTTCCCTTTTTTGGTCTGACCAGTGGAAGGCACGGCTGGGGTCTGGCCGGCATCACACCCAGCCCAGCTCTGGCCCCTCGGTCAGCGTCACCCCCAGTGCTCTCCACCGTCCCTCAGGGGCTGGGAGGAGCCGTGGCCGCCTCACCGCGTGGGCCGTGGTTCGGGGCTCCCGTTTACGGTGGCAGGAGTTGGAAAAGGAGGTTTACAGCCCCGAGTTTCCTTCCCGCCCGGAAGCAGCGGTCGCAGAGCAGGAAAGCCCCATTTATTTAGTCGATGCTAATTTAGGAGGTGCAGGAACTCCGCAGAAAGTCACTTTTTCATTCAGAGGAGTTGGAAACAATTCCTTCTGCGGAGGGTTCGTGTGACCGATGCTGCCGTGGAGCTCCCTTTGCAGAGCAGACCTGCTTCCAGAAACACGGGCGAGGGTCAGGTTTTTAAAAGAGCATCTTCAAAATGCAATCGGAGACTCTCACCAGCTTATCTTGGAGTGAATTGTCATTTTCTTAAAGCACAGCCTTTCATACTTGGGAGCAAATGGAATTCGATTGAGAAATCAATGCTTTTTCAGACTAACAATTTGGAAAATTAATTATTCTGCCGACAGGCTGGGTCTGGCTTCTGGGTCTAGCTGGGAGTTTTCGTAATGTCCCGACTGCCCTAATCCAAGGAATGGTTGTTCTCATGAAAGTCCTCCTTCTTTAGTAGATGCTCATTAGAATTACCTATGTCTCCTAATATCCCCATTTTATAGATGAGAAAACCAAGTCACGTAACTCAGAGCGCATCTGGACTGGCAGGGTACCAAAGGAACTGAAGAAGTTAGAACAGCGGGGGGTTTGGAGAGCAAGCCTCCTCCCCCAGAAAGGGACTGGGGGTGGCCAGGGAAGGGGTCAGGACCCCACCAAAGGCACAAGGCTCCTGGGTAGTGCAGCCGTTCCAGGGGGAATGAGCACTGGGCAGCGAGGAGGGGAGGCTTGTCCTCCCAGCTAACAGACTCTCTTGTGAGTTATAAGGACTAAAACAGTGTGGCATTGACTCAGGAACAGAGGGGGATCAGTGGGACAGAGTGACATTAGGACACAGACTCATATACATGTGGAGCTTGGAATATAAGTGTCATTTAAAATCGCTGCAGAAAGAACAGGTCATTCTATAAGGACTCAAAACAGCTACTCATTAAAACAGTTAACTCACACCGCTCACCAACATAAATTCTGGGTGAATTAATATAAAAATATAGGACCATGTATTGATGGTGCTGCTTTTCTAAGCTTTTTTTTTTTTTTAAGATTTTTATTTATTTGAGAGAGAGAGAGAGAGAGAGAGTGAGCAGGGGGAGGGGCAGAGGGAGAGGGAGAAGCAGCCTCCCCGCTGAGCCAGGAGCTCCATCCCAGGACCTGGACATCATGACCTGAGCCGAAGGCAGATGTTTAACCGATTGAGCCCCCCAGGTGCCCCTACTATGCTGCTTTTCTAAAAGTAGACACAGGAAGCGAAAACCAAAAAGGAAAAGACTAGTAAATTTGACGATATCAAATACCAAAACGTAGGACAAAAGCGGCTTCATCCATAATTGCCACCATTCAGCACTGGAAAGCCACGAAGAGATGTGGAGGAAACGTACATGCATATTTCCAAGTGAGAGAAGCCGATCTGAGACGGCTACACACCGTACGATTCCAACTATATGACATTCTGGAAAAGACAAAACGATGAAGGCGGTAAAAAGATCGGTGGTTGCCAGGGCTTCAGGGAGGCGGGAGGGAGGGCGGGATGAGTAGGTGGAGAACGGGGGATTTTTAAGGCTGTGAAAAGAATCAATACAGTAATGGTGGATACAGGTCACCAAAGATTGATCAAAATCCAAAAAGAAAAAAAAAATTGATCAAAATCCGTAGAATGTACAACACAAAGAGAAAGTGCTAACGTAAACTAAGTTAGTAGTTTAATCTAGTTAATAATACTGGATCAGTGTTGGTTTGTCAGTTATAACAAATGTACTATGCTAATGCCAGCCAGATGTTAATCATATGGGAAACTGTGGGGGTGGCGACCGGGGGCACAGGAGAGCTCTCTGTAAGTTCCCCTCACTTCTTCTGTAAACCTAAAACTGCTCTAAAAACCAAAGTCTATTAATTAAAAAACAAAAAAGATGTCCAGCACGTGGGAAAAAGCAATCAGTAAACTCTTGGTATTCTACGCGCCAGACAGGATTAGTATCCAGAATACATAAAGAATTCCTACTAACTGATAAGGGAAAATGTACATTTTTTTTTTTTTTTAATTGACAAAGGATACAGACAGGCAGTGTAAAGACAGGTAGGAATAGTCAATGAACACGTGAAGAACGCCCAAGCTCACTAGTTAACGAGGGAAACACAGAACTTAAAATGATATTTTAGAGTCATTCTGTGTCATGCAAGGGGCACGATATTTAACGTTTTGGAATCTGCAGTGTCGGTGAAGATTGAGGTAAGGATTCCCAGGCAGCTGGCAGAAGCACAAGATGGGCTACCACGCAGGAGAGTGATTCCCCAACATTGACTCAAATTTAAAATGCGTAGGCTTTATGATCTAGCAATTCTGATTATTCCCTCTGCAGAAATCCTTGCTTGTAAGCACAAAAAGACTTGCAGAAAGGTGTTCATTGCAGCATCACTCGTAGAGCAAAAAGCTGAAAATAATATAACTGTCAGTTGATTGGCTAAATAAACACGCTACTTCGTTATTAAGGAATTGTATGCATCGGTTCCAAAGAATAAGGCATACCTGTTACGTACCTCTTGGGAATTTCACCCAGAACTGTGTCAAGTAAAGAAAAATAAGATCGCCGTACGGCTCACCATTCTTCTCCTCCTTCTAATAGACTGAGCCAGGGCAGAGAGGACCAGAGAGGGTGCTGTGGTGGCTGTGACAGCCCGGGACAGTTCTGTGCCACCTGCCAGGGCACAGCTAAAGATGTAGTCTGGAATGTACTGGATTTCCTGACTCGAGGACTCCCCGCCAGCCCACACCTGCGGTCTGAGAACAGTGACAAGTGTCCACAAGGGGCTGACCCAGGCTCAGAGACGCAGACAGCCACATCTGCATCCTTGGTCTCCGTTGGACCCGGGGTCCGGGGACTGGAGCGCGAACCAGAGGCGTGCTGGAGCCTGCAGGCCCCAGCTCGGGAGTGCCGACTGCACGACCTCTGCTGTGCTCTGCGTTCGGTGACGTCACACTGATAGCTTGAGGTCGGCCATAGTGGGAGTCGTTGCACCACAGAACTCGGCAAACGCTACGAATCAGGGCTTTCCTTTTCCCTCTGGAGAAGCAGTTGTTCAGCATTTATCTTCACACTATGGGAATGCACGGTGGCCTCTCCCTCCACTCCCCACACTGGATTTCAGGATGCAGAGCCCTGCTCCCTCTTTACTTCTGTCTCTGCTTAACCCCCTCCTCTCTTCCCCTTATCTCCATTTTCTTCTTGCTTCCTCTTCAAGAAAAGTAAAGAGGGTGATCAGGCAACTGGGGGAGGACAGACGCACGCTGGGCAGCGTGGGAGAAGCCCTGGAGTTGAGGGCATATGGATCTGGACACCAACCACAACAATGCCATTGACCCCCTTCGTGACCACAGGCAGACTTTACCACTCCAGGATTCTGTTTTCTCACCTGTGAAATGGGAATAATCATACTTGGGGCTGCCATATACAGCCTTGCAGGCATGGTTCTGCTTCATCCCTAGGGAGGGAAACGCACGTAGACTGCATTGTGAATATACCCTATGGAGATGTGCAGTGGGCAACCTGAACAACGGTACATAGTCCTGATCATGGTACTTCATGATATTTTAGAGGGTTGTTATGAAAAGTAAGAGGTAATAACACAGAGTGCTCGGCTCACAGCAGGTGCACAAGCGTGATTGCTTTCCTTTCTTGTTATCTACCCCTTTCCTCCTCAATACTGTATCACTCTATCTTAGGGTTGGGTTCATGAGGGCTCCAGATGCCATGGTCCACACAGGGAAATGTGCCCAGGGTTGTAATAATCCTGCTAACTGTAACGAGGCCATGCCTCTAGGCACCGACATTAAGGCTGCCTTGCCTCATTTACCTACCCTTCGCCTTACCCGTCACAGTCCTCATCTTAGGGTTCAAAGATCTGAATGACGCTCAGACAGTGAAGCTTCTGGAGCACTACATGGAGAAAACGTGGGGGAAGAGGATTCCCACTCAGATCCCTGGGAATTCAGGATTCCCAGCCAGTGGGCTCAAAGATTTTTTACCATGAGCCACAGAAAAACATTTCATGTTTCAGTCACCACACACAAGGACATATGCATAGAACTGAAAAGATTCACCAAATAATATTCCCTCTTGCTATACTTGATGGTATCATGATGGTATCAGATATGTCTTTTCTATTCCATTCCATTCTTGTTGCTTTTTTTTTTTTTTTTACTGCTGGCAATCAGTGAAGGTGATTTCATGACCCACTAGTCTAATGAGTCCAGACCTACAGTTTGAAAAATACCCTCTAGGCTGCTTCTCCCAAATGACATTCTCCTAAATGACCAAATGACCTTATAGTTTGCAGGCATCCGCAAACTATAGCCCACAGGCGAAATCCGGCCCAGTGCTTGTTTTTGTAAATAAAGTTTTATTGGTACACAGCCATACGCATCCATTTATGTGTTGTCGATGGCTCTTTTGTGCTACTGCAGTGGAGAAGTAGTTGCAACAGACATCGCATGGATCACAGAGCCTTAAATATCTACATTATCTGGTACTTAACAGAAAAAGTGTGCCCATCTGTGCCCAGATCTGATTTTGGGTCTCCCTCATTTAATTTCCCCACGCCTGCCTTTTGCCCTCTCGCTCAAGCTCAAGCTCCTTGGCTGGCTGAGAAAAGCACCCCCTCTGGTTTTCCTGCTCCAGTCCCGCCGACGGCCCTTCTCCTTCCAGGCTGTCCCCCAACACTAAGAGGTCCAAAGGACAAAGGGGGACAGAGCCCCAACTGGCCTCCTGACGCCTTGTTCTGCTCCCCCCACAGGCCTCCTGGGAATGGTAGCCCACATGATGTACACACAAGTATTCCAGGTCACTGTGAGCCTCGGCCCTGAAGACTGGAGACCCCACTCCTGGGACTACGGGTGGTCCTTCTGGTAAGTGGCTTTGACCTTCAGGCCCAAACCCTTGGACAAAGAGAGAAGGAGGAGAGGTCCCCCAGGGGAAAATTGAGGGGGGGTTATCATAAGAAGGGATGCATGCTGGAAAGACCACGACCACAGATGTCCAGGGTCTGCAGGTCTCCTTCTGGTGGCTGGGGACCATTTATCTACTTAGTCATTTTACAGGTGCTTACCGAATGCTTACTTGGGGGGCAGCCACTCTCCTAGGTGCTGGGGGCACAGCCGTGGTCAAGACAGTGTTGTAAAAGGCAATGGAGACAAGTAAACAAGCTATCGTGTGGATGGGGGTTCACAGACCGCTGTGGCATCACCGAGGAGGGCTTGCGGGCCCAGCTCCGAGCAGGGAGCGTCCTCTGGGGAGAATGTGGTCAGGCAGGCTAGTGGAGGAGGGAATAAGCTAATGTGCTGGGCAGGGGCGACAGCAGGTACAGAGACTTTGGAGGAAGATGGTCAGAGTGGAGCAGGAAGGGCTCCCAACTCAGAAAGACCCCCTTTCAGACCAGTGGGGACTGCTGCTGATTCGTGCCCCTCCCACTCTGCTTGGTCTGCTCCCCCCCCCGCCAAAGACCTGTGCCTTAAAGGGACCACCCCTGATCCCTTGAAGTGGAAGGACCGCAGGGAAGCCAACTAAGGCTCTGGCTCCCTTTTACCCAAAGCTTGCCTCCCTCTAGCAGTTCTTGCCTGAGCTCTTGACCTTGGAAGCTGGTCATCCGAACTAGAGAAGGGGACGAAGGAAAGGGATGAACGTTTCTGAGTGTTGAGCATGTGTGTGATAGTCTCTGCCGTGTACCGAGCCCTGGTACGTCATCATCGTAACAAAGCTCTGGGGTGGGTGCTTTGTGGAGAGGAAACTGAGGCACAGGGAACTTAAGTCACCTCTCCAGGCTAGCTGGCTGCTGAGTGGCAGAGCCGGGATCTGAACGCAGGCGGTCTGGCCTCGGAGCCCACGCCTTCAACCTCTGTTCTGCCTCTCTGAGAATGGGATGACACAAAGACGGTTTGTAGATGCGCTTAGCACGCTGTTTCACATATGGCGAGTACTCTTGTTGACAAATGTCTACCAGCCTTTTTTTTTTTTAAGATTTTATTTATTTAGAGAGCACACGAGTGGAGGGAAGGGCAGAGGAAGAGGGAGAGAGAGAATCTCAAGCAGACTGACGATGAGCACGAGCGTGGAGCCCGCGTGGAGCCCAGTGTGGGGCTTGATCTCATGATCCTGAGATCATGACCTGAGCCGCAATCAAGAGTCCGATCCTTAATGGACCGAGCCACCCAGATGCCCCAGACACCAGCCCTTCTAATACTACTGTTATTGATATGAAATTAACACATGCAAAAGCCACATGTTGCATGTATAGAAACCAGGGCTCAGAAAGGTTGGGTCACTCACCCAGGGACCCACAGCCTTAAGTGGTAATAGAATTCTGAGCCCCCTTCTCCCACAGGCCTTTCTAGAAGCCTCTGGCTCTCCACCCTGGCACTTAGCATCTAAAACCCGGCCTGCTGTGTCAGCCACGGGAACCTTTCTTTCCCTGAAAGCCGGGCGTCCTGCCCTGCTCTTCTCCTCCCTTGGGGCTGGCCTCATTCTCATTTGACTTATTTAAGGCCGGGGCCCAATGTGCGGCCCCTATTAGGGCTGATCCATTTCTTCTTGTCACCAAGGCCTGCAAGATGGATCAGCCCCATTTTTCATCCCTTACTTTTGGGGCCTCGCCAGGGCTGTGCAGTGTCATTTCTCTTGTTTAATATGTGTGAGGCCATTTGTCAAAATTCTGGTCCCTGCCCGCCCACCTTGTCCCCACCCTAGGCACCAGAGAGGAGACCAGCTCTGAGGCCAGACAGCGCCGGCCTCTGTCTCCCCGCCCAGCAGAGCAAGATAGGCCTCGGGGGCTCGGCAGGTCGGGGGATCAGAGATGCCCAGGAGCTTCCGGGAGGGACACCTGCATAGAGAGGGGAAGGCTCCTTGCCTGGGAATCAGACAGCCTGCTTCGAACCTTACCCTAACGTGCATGGCTGGACCCTGTGGGCCGACAGCATGGAGGCGTGGTCGAGGCCAGAGGAATTGGAGAGCATGGGAGCAGACTGCCACTCTGACCCTCGCCAGCTGTGGTCTCGCACCAGGTCACTCAGTCTCCCCGTGCCTCAGTATCCTCATCTGTAAAATGGGGCTGGCCTGAGTTTCTACTTGTGGGACCTTGCAAGTAGTGTGTCCGTTTCCTCTTCATTTGGAACACATATAAAAATGGTTCTTGTTTCTTACAGTTTAGTGGGTTGGCCGGGCTTAGCTAGGTCGTCCTCGCTCAGGGTCTCCCATGATGGGATGCTGGCCACGGTGGCATCATCTGGGGCGTGGCTGGGCAGGGCATCCAAGCCGGCCCCTCCCAGCACGGGCTGTGGGTGCCGGCTGGGGGCCGGGGGCTCAGCTAGGCTGTCAGGCGGCACGGCTTCCTGCAGGGAGCAAGCATTCCAAGAGATCCGAGCAGACGCTACAAGTTTATTTTATGACCTTGCCTTGGGAGTCACACTGTCACTTCTGGTGCATTCTCTTGGTCAAAGCGAGTGATGGTTCCAGATTCAAGGCGAGGGGGCCTCGCAAACACGAACCTTAGGAGGTGAGGCTCCAGGCAGGGGCATCTCCGGGGAGGGGCTATGATGAGGACCATGCAGAATAAGGCACGTGAGGTGCTTAGCATAGAGGATGTGCTCCACGAATGTTGCTGTTAGAGGGAAGCAGCCCCGGCTCTCAGCGTGTCCGTCTCTAGAGTAGATAATAGTAATGTGTGTTTCATAGGGTTGTCGGAGGGACTGCGTGGGGCCAAGCTCTTAAAGCTCTTGGTACACAGTGAGTGCTCCTAAGTGGCAGTGTTTCTAAGTTGCGACAATGACACTGAGCCTTTGGTAATGCCGCTCTCACTTGCTGGGAAGCACATGCCCCGAATGTCCACGTGATGACACCGGTGGGTGTGCAGGCAGCCCCTTGCCGTCTGTGCCCTGGGTTCCACCTGCCCTGGCCGCACCCTCCCGTCCCTGCCTGCTCCCCGCTTTGGCCCTAAGCCTCGGAACCCCATCCTCGCCTGAGCCTAGGGCCCCTCCAGCCCTCCTGCCTGCCCTTTTTCTTTTTTTTCTTCCCCAGCTCTGTGTCTCAGCTCCCCAAGCCATCTGGTCCTGCCGTGCTGACTCCCACAGAGCGGTTACCATGCCCAGTTCAGGGACCAGGACACAGCCTCAGAAAGAGCAAAGGCCCGGGTCACCCAGATCGCCCAGAGGCTGCAAACTCCATGCAGCCCGGGGCTGAGCCCAGACCCTAGATGTTTTGTGTCGCCCGCCGCGGTGTTAGATAAAAGACGTATTTGGGTGCCTGGGTGGCTCAGTCGGGTAAACATCTGCCTTCGGCTCAGATTATGGTCCCAGGGTCCTGGAACCAAGCACCACATCGGGCTCCCTGCTCAGTGGGGGGAGTCTGCATCTCCCTCTCCCTCTGCCCCTCCCCCACTATGCACGCTCTCTCTCTCTCTCTCTCTCTGTCTTTCTCTCTCTCTCTCACACACACACACACACAAATCTAAAAAAAAAAAACCTATTAAAAATCATAATGTTTAAAAAAAAAAACATGTATTTGTTTTTAACATCTAAAAAGTGAACATTTTACATAAAAATCCAAGTTTGGGGCTCCTGCTGACCGTTAGAAGCTCTGTCCTTGCCGAACTGGCCTTGCCACGTGGCAGCAGGCACTGGAGCTGCATGGTGGCTGTCCCTTTCGATGGGGCACAGCTTTCCAGGTCACCCCTGTCCCCACCACTCCCTGTCGCCTTGCACTGTCCCGGCATCATCATCTACCAGACCCCGCAGGAATCTGACTTGGGACCCCCACGTGGAAGGGCAGCATAGCAATTTTCCCGGCGATGGTGGGAACATGGAAAGCTAGTCACTTCATCCTTCTGTTTCGAATTTGATCAAAATGGAGAAAGATTTTAAAAAGTGCCCCTCCTACCACAACACACACAGCGAAACCCCAGTCCTGAGCGTTCCCTCTACAGACTGGGGGTAGGAGAGCATCACGGAGTTGGAGCTTCCCAAGAGCTAGAAGCCCAGAGAGGGTAAGTAGTTTGGCACAGGTCACACAGCAAAGTAGCAGGTTGGGCCAGTGCTGAGGCGGGGTGGTGGTACCTCTCCGTTTGCCTCTGAGACCCAATCTGTGTGAAGTCGGTGGCCTCGCTGCTACCCTCCCTTCTTCCCCTTGCCCCCTCCAGTCCCCATAACCCTGTGGAAGCAGAAGGCTAGCCTCTTCCCTCTGTCGGGGCCCTAGGCTGGCCTCCCCTCTCTGCAGGCCTCAGCTGGCTTCAGCGGATTGACCCCTTAGGGGTGGAGGGTTCTGCTGCCGTGACCATCGAAGGACCTTGGCCCCACAGTGAGTTTGCTGATGTCACTGCTGAGAGGCTGAGTGGTCAGCAGGAAGCTGGAAGCTCTCACTCTCATGTCCCCCAAGGCAGGGGGCTCTGGCTTCCCTTCCTCTAAGACCTGGGAGGGGAAGGAGAGGTGTGGCTGCCCAAGGGTGCCTGCTGGCCGTGGCTGGATGGGTCGGGCCCCCAGAACCTGTCGCTGTCAGCTCCTGGTGCCATCGGCTCTGGGGCGCCGAGCGGGGCCTGGACCAAGCATTTGCGTCCTGTCCTGCACTGCGAGTCTCTGTCCGTCTGTCCTGAATGAGGACTAGGGCTGCCTCCCTCGGGGATCAGTTAACAGTCTTCCCACCGAGCCGGGCCTCTATTCATCCCCGGATCTGGCCCCAGCATTCACCCCCTGGCCCACCCTGCAGCTCTCAGAGGACAGAGCAGGTGACAGCCACTCTGTGTAGCCCATCAGCCTCCCCTTTCCTCCCCCACAGCGTCCACTCTGCTCTCGGCTCCCAAAACCAGGCCAGCCACCCACGTACCTCACTGCGCCCGCTCAGAAGTGCGAGCTACAAACTTGTCCTGAGGTTTTCAAACTGTGCCCTGCGTGGGGGCCCCGAGGCTGCTGGGATGAGGCCCGGCGGGGGGGATGGAGACCCGTGGATGCAACCCTGAGCCCCCCACCCACGTGAAAACCAGGGCAGTGTATTTCTATCTGTTTGTCCAGTCTGTTTTGATCGTATCTGTATTTCTTCATTCTACAAATATTTACTGAGCACCTGCTATGTGCCAGGCACAGTTCTAGGTGCTAAGGATAGAGCAGTGAACAAAACAAAGCTCCTGTTTTCATGAAGCTGAAGTTCTGGTGTGGGGGGGACGACGATGGGAGCCCAGATAATCGGGCCCGCCACTCCCGGGAAGATGGAGTAGACATAACGTCTCCCTATTCCTCCTGCTAAGTACAACTAAAATCCTGGAACATTAGACATAAAGCAAGCGTAAGAAGATGCTGGTAGACAGAAGACAGGAGGCTGGCCTGGGACCAAGAGACAGCGCACCGGTGAGTACTTTTTGCCCAATGCGTCCCACTTTGGAAATGAAGAAGTCAGCAAGCCAGCAATGCCAAAAACGCATGGGCGCGTGCACACACACACAGCCCACCAAAAGTCTGCTTTCTGTAGCCCAAAGACCAGGAAAGGCGCAGCCTACCAAGTCGGAAAACTCAGCAACAACTGCTCTCGATAGTCACACATCACAGAAAACAAACCACGAACAAACCAACAGTTGTGGTTGGACCCCCCCACTCGTGCCAAGCTTAGATTCCCCCCACCAGGCTGTCATGAGGCATGTCACCGGCTGCAGTGATAGCTGAGTAGGGAGCCGGGACTGTCACTCTGCTGGAACAGTAACAAGCCCCACCCATCCCCGAGCGGCATGGGAGGTCACACGGGGAGCCGGGACCCCTGCCCCCAGCAGGCGGTCTCGTGACCACATGTTTCCCCCTGAGATTGGGAACACCACTCTTAACTCAGCCCAGTGCTGGAAGTTCTCGCTCGGACAGTAAAGCATGAAAAGCAGATAAAAGGCATACAGACTGGAAAGGAAGAAGTTAACCGTACATATTCGCAGCTGACGTGATTGCCTGTGTAGAAAAATCCAAGAGATCTACCAAAAAATGCCTAGACCTAATATACAAGTTTAGTACAGTCTTGGTATACAAGAGAAAAACCACAAAAATAAATTATATTTCTTTTTTTTTTTTTTTTAAGATTTATCGATTTTACAGAGCGTGTAAGTGCGTGTGAACGGGGAGAAGGGCAGAGAACCTTCAAGCAGACGCCTCACCGAGTGTGGAGCCCGACGCAGGGCTCGACGTTATGACCCATGAAGTTATGACCTGAGCCAAAACGAAAAATCAGATGCTCAACCAACTGAGCCACCCAGGCGCCCCATTTTTTTAAAGATTTATTTATTTATTTATTTGAGAGAGAGAGAGAGAGAGCAAGCACAAGCAGGGGAAGGGCAGAGGGAGAGGAAGAGGAAGAGAATCTCAAGTGGATACCCTGCTGATCGGGGAGCCCAACGTGGGGCTCTATCTCAAGATCCTGAGATCATGGCCTGAGCTGAAACCAAGAGCCAGATGCCCAGCTGACTGAGCCACCCCAGTGGTTCCTGGTGCCCCAACCCGGTGCCCCAACCAATTATATTTCTTTAAACTAGCGTTGAACAGCTGGACAACAAAACTAAAAATACAATACCATTTGCACTCAAAAAAGTGAAACACTTCGTCCTAAATCTAACAAAACATCTGTAGGACTTGCACGTCGAAAACCACAAAATGCCAATGAAAGAGATCAAAGAAGATCAAGATAAATGGAGAGATTCACCATGTTTGTGGTAAAGACGTCAGTTCTCCTCAAGTTGGTGTACAGGTTTCATGCAATTCCTAGTGAAATCTCAGCAAGATTTCCTGTGGGTATAGACAAGATTATTCTGGAATTTATTAGGAAAGGCAAAAAAACTAGAATAGCTAAAACAATTTTGAGAAAGAAGACTCAAAGTGGGAGAATCAGTCTATCCAATCTTAAGACTTAATATATAGTTAGAGTAGTCTAGGCTGTGTGGTATGGGGGGAGAGATACACAGAGATCAATGGGACAGAAGAAAGGACCCAAAAATAGACCCAAACAAATGGGCCTAAATGATATTTGACAAAGATGCAAATCCATTCAGTGGAAGGGGGAGTAGCCTTTTCAACAAATGCTTGCTGGAACTATTGGACATTCAGAGACAAAAGGAAAAAAAAAAAATCGATCTTGATCTAAACTCCATGCCCTGTATGAAAATCAACTCAAAATGGTTCGGAGACCTAAATATAAATTGTAAGACTCTAAAATTTTTAGAAAAAAAAAAAAGAAAAAGAAAATGTTTGGGATCTAGACATAGGCAAAGAGGTCTTAGATTTGATATCAAATGGATCAAAAGCATAAATGGAAAATTTGATAAATTGGATGTCAGCAAAATGAAACACTTGCTCTGTGATGGACCTTGTGGTTGGAAAGACAAGTGACAGAGGAAGAAAACATTTGTAAGCCACCTCTCAGACAAAGACCTAGTATTTAGGATCCATACAAACACTCCAAACTCAACAGTAAACACCAACAGCAGCAAAACAATCCAATTAGAAAATGGGCAGAAGAACATGAACAGATATTTTGCCAAAGAGGATAAACAGATGGCAAGTAAGCAACCGAAAAGATGTTCAACACCATTAGCCACTAGGAAAATGCAAATGAAACCCACAATGAGGTGTTACTACATCTATCAGAATCGCTAAAATTAAAAAAAAAAAAAAAGTGACAACAGGACATGCTGGTAAAGATGTGGAGAAACTCCCCGATATAAGGGAACAAATGATTGATAACACACAGCAACCGGGATGACTCTCCAGAGAATTATACTGAGTGTGAAAAGCCAATCCCCAAAATACGTGCTGTGTGATTCCACTTATGCAACATTCTTAAAATGACAAAATAAGAGAAATGAAGAGCTGATTACTGGTTGCCAGAGGTTGGGAGGGGAGGGGGGTGTGGCTGTAAAATGGCAACAGGAGGGATCCTTGTGGTGATGAATGGAGATGTTCTGTATCTTGACTATCAGGGTCGATATGCTGGCTGGGGACTGTATTTGCAAGACGTTACCATTGAGGGAAACCGGGTAAAGGGCACGTGGATCTCTCTGTATTATTTCTTACAACTGCATGTGAATCTATAATTATCCCAAAATAGAAAGTTTCATTTAAGAACAAAGAAAAATAAATAAAAGGAAGAAAAGCTACAGGAGAATTACAGGGTGTGGCGAGGGCTGAGATGAAATTGAACAGGGGTATGTGACAGGGAGAGAAGCTCCTCCTCTGGTTGGGTCATCAGGCTTGGGAGTTGGACCTGCTCCTAGATAAGATCCCTGATCCTTAAGACTCGAAATTCACTTTAAAACTAAGCCACGTAAAAGAGGGGCATTTATAGAAAGCAATTGTACGAGAACTTGGGTTGCCGATGACGGACACCCAATTCAGACCGGCTTAGAGAAAGAAAAAAATCCGATAAAGGAATTTGGGCTCCCGGAACTGAAAAGTTCAGGGATAATGGCTGCAGCGCAGGGACCTAGCTCCTTTTTGAAGGCTCTGCTTTGAGTCGGCCTCCTTAGCAGGTTGCGTGGTGGCAAGAGAGTTCCCAGCAGCTCCAGGATCAGATCGCACCAGCTCGGCAGAAATACGTCCCAGAGTCCTGGGATGGAGTCTCATTAGCCTGACTAGGGTGTCACATCCTTGGACCAATTACTGTGGCCAGAGGGAAGCGATGCTCTCATTGGCCAGGCGTTGGATCACATGATCACTCCTAAAGTTTGGGGGGAAGGCTGGCTCCATGCAAACCACGTGGCCTGAGAGGAGGGGAGCACTGGTCCCTTAACAGAATGGATGCTGGTCAGACAAAACCAACCTTTGTGTCGTGGAATCCCAGGAAAGGCCCGCTTCTTTCTTCTCTATCCTCACGTTCTGCATTTCCACCTCTGTAGTTCAAACACCCATCCCACTTTGAACTGGTCTTGAGTTTCAAGGCTTAGAGGAGAGAGTATCTGATTGGACCAACTTTGGTCAGGTGCTCAGCCCTCCTCCAGTCATCTGTGAGCAGGGGGGCGGGGTCACCTACCAGACTCTTGATGGACAGGGCCGTTCTAAGACAGTCCAGGTGGAGCCCATCGCTGTCTCTCATAGATACTGGAAAGCTTCCGGGAGGTCTAAATTAGCTCCTTATCATGAAAGAACAAGGAATCCATTAAGGGTTTTGGCGATAAGGGACAGGTGATGATCGGGGATCCCTGTGAGAAAGGCTGAATCCTCACACTTCCCCTTGCTTTCCTTCTGGGTGGCCTGGGGCTGATAAAGAGCAGAGCAGGTGTGGCGGGAGGGCTGCCCTGACCTTGAGGAATGCATGGGCCGTGATGTCGAGAGACCCAAGGGGTGGCTGGCAGAAGGGGAGGCTGGATGCTCTGAGACAGGGCAGCAGCACTGAGCCCTTGATTGGGAGGAAACCAGCCATCAGGGCAGAGACTGGGGAGCATGGACGCAGAGACCGGGCTGGGTGTAACTAATTGGAGTCAGCCAGGTCCCCACTCCTGATTCCAAATGCTACTGCCCAGTCTTGGTCAGAGGAATTAGGCGGGAGGCTGCTTCTAGAGCGGACACTGGGTCAGAGAAGACCAGCAGCCTGGCCAGCTGATCTCCTAGCCCCACACCTCCCTTCCCTTCTTTCCAGTTGTGGGTAGGACAGATCCTCCAGCTCTGGCTGGCTCCATGTCCACGTCAGGAGTGCGGCCAAGAGTCGCCAGCGGTGCTTGGAGGAAGGGTGGAGGAGTAAGGGGCAGGGAGGTTAAGCATCTTGCCCAAGGTCAAACGTGAACAGAGATAGTTTAACCCCCACAGACACCAGCTTTTAGGGTGTCTGCCCCCCCATCATCTTCTCTATCATCAACTCCAACTAATCGCACTCTCCCTCGCTCCAGCATCTCAGACCTCCGGCAATCTGTGGACTGTTCCCTACTGCCTCGTGCCGCCTCCGTGCCTTTGCACATGCCCTTCCCTCTTCCTGGAATGCCCTTCCCCCCTGGCAAACTCTCGCTCGTCCTCCAAGACCCTGTGTAACCCTAGCTGTGTTCTGGTGACCTTCGCTGAGGCTGGCCCTTGCGGATGGAAGGTCTCGCTCTTTTCTTGCCTCCCAGTAATGAAGGCTGTCGTGTCTGTGTCACAGCATACAGACTGTGAGTGGGGTGGGGACCTCATCTTAGTCTTCCCTGCAGCCCAGAGGAGGCAGCTGTGCAGGGTGAATGCATGTCCGACGGGTGGGGTTTCCTGTCCCCTGCCCACCCTCACTATGGCACCTCTCTCCTCATCTCTTGGCAGCCTGGCGTGGGGCTCCTTTACCTGCTGCATGGCAGCCTCTGTCACCACACTCAACTCCTACACCAAGACGGTCATTGAGTTCCGGCACAAGCGCAAGGTCTTTGAGCAGGGCTACCGGGAGGAGCCGACCTTCATAGACCCTGAGGCCATCAAGTACTTCCGGGAGAGGTCAGTGCACATGGGGTCACCTCTGGCCACCATTGGGAATCCAAAACCCAGGGTTCGGCTTCAGTGGCCCTAGGGCTCCAGTCAAAAGCTAGAGTGATCGGACAGAAGCATTGGAGGGGTAGGGTAGTGGGGGAGAAGGGAGAGGCTGGGTGAGGCAGAGTTTGGACCCCACTGTGTTGGCATTTCTGGGACATTTCGATGTTTTATGGGATGTGAGATTACCTTATGATCAGAGCCTGAGAAACCAAGAAGAAAGAACTGAGTCTCAGTGTTGGCTTGTTAGCCCCATGCTTCTTAGAACCATGTCTTCTTAGGGGCATACAGAGAACAAAACCGAGGTCGCCTTCTTGGGCTCTGCCACTGCATTAAGTGAGAAGAGGACCCAGCAGTGGGATTGTTGATGACTGCTGGGGGACGAGGTCTCCTCAAGGCCCGGGACTGCATCTGATCACCTGAGTCCTCAGAGTCCAGTCGGGAATAGAAGTGACAATAAATTGTGTGTATATGAATGGATGGATGGATGGTTGGGTGTGTGTACGTATGTATGGTTGGGTGGGTGGATGGATGGATGGATGGATGGTTGGGTGTGTGTACGTATGTATGGTTGGGTGGGTGGATGGATGGATGGATGGATGGTTGGGTGTGTGTACGTATGTATGGTTGG
>CM052890.1:15011750-15029535 GCA_028534135.1 Potos flavus | reverse complement strand
CCCACGTGGCCCCAGTGTTCCCTGTTCCCCTCCTTCACTGGGATAACTGGAGAGATCATTTCAATGGCTTTGGGGCACAGATGTCACAGAAGACTGGGAAAACAAGAGTTCAAGTGCCGGCTTTGCTGATTTCCAAAGCCTACACGCAGGCGCTCGCTGGAAAGGTATGGAAGAATGTGGAATGAAGGGAGGCGGTTTCTCTCCCCTCCACCTGGTTACCAGGTCAAGTTGCTGCCTGGGGGGGGAGTGGGAGGAAGAGAGGACAGTGGGTCCCAGGAAAGAATGAATCAAGCTATGCAGACACGATCAGAGCAGCCCCTTCAAGCCCCACGAGCAGGACTTCCCCAGGAGCGTGCGGGCCGTGGGGCGGCCCTCCAAGACAGAGCTAGAAGACCCCCTTGACATGTCCACACCCCAAGTCACAGTTCTGGCCCTCTCTCCTCCTGCCTTCTGCATCTTCACCCCAGAAATTCACAAGCCCCAGGAACGTGGTCTTGACATTCTACCCAAGCCTTGGCCTTGGGCTGCGTGCGTCTGGGGGGAACAGCCTCAACTCCGGCATGACGCATGGTACTCGAAGCCCCGTCTGCCGAGGGGGTGCCTTCTCAGCGGCTCCCAGCCAGCCCCACCCCAGCCTCTAGACCCCGCTGCTAAACAGAGAAGCCTGAGCGCCCCCTGTAAGAGCAGCGTCCCCGAGCGGTGGGCACAGGGCAGAGACAGCTCATGTGGACAGCTCTCTCAAGCCTCCACCTGCCCCACTAGGTACCGGGGCCCGAGAGTGAGAGTGAGGGGCGCCCCATCATCGACTCTCCAGGCCAGGACACTTGAGAGGAAAGGAGGGGCCATTATTAACCACCCTGGGGACAGCTCGGGATAACTGTGGGAGAAGAAATGAATGAGGCGATGGGCCCCCGATCTCTCCAGGGACCCCTGCCCCCTGCAGATCGCCCCTAACCTTGATCCAGGGCTTTCCCTCTGCCAGGGACCTTTCCACCCGCTGGCTGCTACGGGGCACCGCGGTCCCAGGAGGCGGTCCAGGTCACAGGTGACAGAGTGCCCAACAGGCTGACAGTGGGGGACCCAGGGGCAGAATCCCCTCTCTTCTCTTTTTCTTGCCCAGCCCTTGTTCATTCCACGTGTAACTATGGAGCACGTGCTACAAGCCAGGGCTGGAGGAGGACGACTAAGACAGTGTGGGCCCTGCCTGCGTGCGGCTCTCGTGGGGGCCAGGACACGGGCAGAAAGCAAAGGCCAAGGGTCAGAGAGTCAGGAGGTGGGCGGTGCGGGGGCCACAGGAGCTGAGCCCCGGAGCCCTCTGCTCTGGAGGTCTGGGGAGGCGTCCCTGGAGAGGGGTGTCGCAGCTGAGCCTGAGGGGTGAGCAGCTAACCAGGTCAGAGCTGCCCGAGTGTGGGGCACACCTCCCTCCGGTGCTCAAGCTTATTTTAGACCAGAAGTTCTAAACCTCAGCACTACTGACATCCGGGGCCCGATACCCCTTGGTCGCGGGGGTGGGCTGTTCTGGGCTTCTCAGGATGTTTCGCTCCATCCCCGAAAATATCTCCAGAGGTTACAAATGTCCCCTGGCGGGGTGGGGGAGCCGCATCCCGGGGTGGGGGTGGGAGAACACCGGTTGAGATGCTACACAAACATTTTTACAATGGTGATGTTTTCATTTTCCCAGTTTTACGGTTCCCTTCTACTTATCGTAAGTACTACTGGGCTTTTCATTTCCGGTGGTGATCTGAAGCTTCCTTTCTGAATACATTTAAGTTTCAAAGAAAAGTGAGTGATTTAGAGGAAAATGCCACGGAAGTGACGGCCCCGTGGATGCGGCGGCCTTCGTGGAGGGAGAGGCACACGACAAAGTGTGAGGATGAGGACCGGAAGAGAGGGCGAGAGCGGCAGCCAGGCGCCCAAGCGGGGCTGTAGGCTGGGGCGTGTCCCATCAGCCGCACACCCTGTGACAGGCTTGGGGATCTGGAGGCCGGGGGGGGGGGGGGCGGCATCATGGAGAGCAGACAGTCTCCCTTGGAAGTTCAAGGCCAGCGTTCCTCCAGCCTGCGCACCGATTGTCTCTCTTGGGTTGGGCACCAGAGGACGGAATCAGCTTAAGTTTCGGGGTCCCGTGACATCGAAGAGAAGAATCTGTACACACTAGAAGCACGCTCTTTGAGGCAAGATGCTTACATTAGGAAAGGCACTGGGGGCTCTGAAATCACGGGGGGGGCGGGGGACAGTCCCATCTCGATGTCCTCCTGGACCACGTGCTCGCCGGGGCCATGGCCCGAGCCCCTCCCTTTGGCTTTTCCCTCTCCTTCTGCCTCTGTCTCTTCTTCCCTTTCCTTCTGCCTCTGTCTTTGACTCTCCTTAGGGAGTCTTGTGCTCTCTGTCTCTGTCTCTCTCCCAGGAATATCTATCTAGTCCGTGCGCCCACATCCCAGGCAGGAATACTCCCCGTGTTCAGGTCTCACGCAGTGGGGCCTCCCCCTCACCCCCCATTTGGCCCCTGCGGGACCCTGGCCTGCACAGAGAAAACTAGGATGGGTTTGGGGCTCCCGCCTCATGCCTGGCCAGCCTTGAGAACATTCCTCCCAAAGCTACTCTTCCATCCGCCAGTCACATTAGCTGAAATGCAAATCCTATTCTTCTGGCCGGTTAGATTTCGAGTGCTCTGGGCTGCCACGCTTCCCTGCAGCGACGCTGGGATACCATCCAATTAGTTTCGCTGCCCAGGAAGCTGCCTGCACCCCAGGAAAATGAGCCGAGCGACCGTCTTGCCGCGCAAGCTCCAGGGAGCAAAACCTCCGGACAGCCCTCCCCTTCCTGGGGCGCTCTACAGTCTGCGAAGCACCTGACCATCCTCGCGGGGTCCAGGAAATAAAGGAGGGTGTAAGACAAACAAGGTCCCTGCCCTCACGGAGCTGATGTTCTTAGGGAAGAAGACAGAAAATCAGCACACTTAAAATTCAGAGTTTAATAAATGCTGTGAAGGAAAAGAGGGCAGGAGGAGGAAGTGGGAGTCGGTTTGGCCGAGGAAGTAGGGGCCTGGCCCCTTTGGGGAGGTGACAGGTAAGCTGAGACCTGGGACTCAGGTCTGTGCTCAGATTCGGGGCAGGGAGGCCGGAAGTGCACTGAGGAGCCACCGCGGGGTCCTGAGGACACAGGGGCTGGGGCGCTGTCGGCCTTGCCTCCTTGGAAGCCCGGCGGCTCTGCTGTCCCTTCCATAGGCGCCCGTCCTCCTGACCTCTAGCTCAGGGGTGCTCAGAGAGAGGCGTCTCCTGGCGCCCTCCCCTCCTGCGACAGGAGCCCAGATGGAGCCCCACTTGGCTAGGTGACAAGAGGACGAAGCTGGAGTGAGGTAGGGGCAGCGGATCTTGGACTCAGGTGCTGTCCCCATCACCCTCTGGCCAGCGCTAAGAGCTCCTGCAGGGTTAGCATCCGGGGTTGCCGGGGTCCGAGCAAATCTCAGGGCGGAGGGGGTGCTCATGGAGGACGCCGAGGTGGGGACCCGGGAGCGACACCTCTGCTGCTGTCGGCCCTGGTGTCCCTGCCTGAGACCCTCCACTGTCCTCTCCCTACTCATCTTGGGTGGGAGTGAGTCTGCCTAGCTCTCTCCTGAGGAAGGCCTCGGGAGTCAGAGAGGTGCTCCCACCAGGGCTCCCTTATGCTCAGAGCGGGGACCAGGCCGTGAGGCCCCCAGACCTCAGACTGCCAGGAATCAAGGCTCAGCTGGGTCTGTGAGTTGCTAAGGCACAGAGGCCAGTGAGGGGTGGCTCTATGTAGGCCCTGGGGGCAGCCCGCAGCTGGAGCTCTCTCCCACTCAGCCCTGCCTGCCCCAGCAAGGCTCAGCTGCCCTGCTCCTGACCCAGGCCTCCACCTTCCCTAGGCCTGGCCCAAGAGTGGCCCCGTGTACCCCACCCCGCCCCCCAAGCCAACAGATGCCTTCCCCAAACTGCCAGTTCCCTCCCAGGCAGCTGATTGTCTTCTAGGACTCTTGCGAATACACCCAGGTCCCCATCGCCCCACCCCTGCATCCCAGATTAGACCAACTCTCCCATCCCCATATACTGGTTGGGCCTCTTCCCCCCGCCAGCAGCCCGCTTAGACGCTGTCATGGGACGCAGGACAACGTGGACTGTGGAGTCCGACCACCTACACCCAAATCCTGCTTCCAACACTTATGGACCAAGTGATCTGGGCAATTCTGTTAAATGCGCTGTGCCTCAGTTTCCCCACCTGGTGGTAGGAATGAGCCATGGGCACACAGAACAGGGCCCAGAGCATAGTCACCGCTCTTGTGGAGGCTATGCTGGCCGCTGCCATGCCTCACACCAACCTGGCCCCCGGACTCCCGCTGCAGTGCTCCATCTGCTGGGTCAGACGTCCCTGGATGCTGACGCATGCTGGATAGAGTCTGCACTCTTCCTGTCCTGAGGACCATGCTATCCCACGCCGGCTAGTTGCCCCCCAGTCCTCGCCAACCCCTGTGCTCCACCACGCTTGCATCACTCTCCTCGCTCACCAGAGCACGGAGCAGAGGGCCCTGTGCGTCCCAGGTCTATCTATAATACCCTTACTGAGTCATCCGCTTGGCTGTGACTGGGCCGACCCCCTTGGCCAACCCCCTTGGCCCTGCAAAGGGGGTTCAGGAATGATGTGTGTGTCCTCGTGGAGAAGCATGGAGGACAGCAAGCAACTGGGAAGTGTGGTGGCGATGTAAGAGAGAGGCTGCGGCGTGGGGTACCCCAGGCCGACTTTGAGGGAGGAAGATGGCCTTGCAGGGTGATTGATGCCTGGGCTACACGGTGACTGATGGGAAGCTATCTTCATGGGGTTCTTGACTGTGCACACGAGACAGGAATCTACACGCACTATCTCGTTGAGCCTGCTAGGAGATTTTACGAAGAAGGAACTATTACTCCCTCTTTGACAGATAAGGAGACAGAGGCTCAGCAAGGTTAAGGTTGTGTGGCAGGCCAAGTGGGATAGCTCCAGAGTGGGGACCCCTGAATACGTCTCTGCTTTTCCCTGGAAGAGCCAGATTCTCCAGATAAAGGACACTAGCACCGCCCTCCCAAGCCACCTGAACCTCAGGAGAAGAGGTATGACTAAGCATGATGATAAGAAAAAAGGAAACGTGGCTGGCGAGGAGGAGGGACTGAGAGCACCAGTGCCCCAGACCTTGCCTGTCTTGTCACTGGTTGACTCTTACGTGGTCTCCACCCTAGTGGGTCTCTGAGCCCACAGCCCGCAGGGGTGTGTACCACTACATGGCAGGGGATGGTGTGGCTCTATGCAAAGGGGGGAGGATGACAAGGGCACCAGCCCCTCATTCCAGCCTGCTTCCCGCACCCCCAGCCACCTGCCCGCAGACACCACTACCCTTCAAGTCTCCAACATGGGCCTGACACCCGCCAGTCATCTCTGGGCAGCCAGCAACGTCTGTCTGACCATCCAGCAGGGGACGGAGCGCCAGGTTGGAGGCACACACTGGGGATTGAATCTCGATTCTGCCACTTCCCAGCTGTGTGTCCGTGAACAAGTCACTTAACATCTCTGAGCCCCCATTTCCTCATCTGGAAAGTGAGAATAATATCCAGACATATCCACTCATACAACCAATATTCCTTGAGTACCTACTGTGTGCCAGATATTTTTCTAAGTCTTGGGGACACGGCAGAGAGCACGACAGAGTCCCTGCCCTCACGGAGCGGAGAGTCAAGTGGGGGAAACAGACAATAAAGATGCAATTTCAAGGAAGAAACGGAATGAGGAGACAGAGTGGCTGGAGAAAGCTACTTCCGACCGGATCATCAGGCACAGCCTCTCTGGGAAGGGGCTTCAAACATGGAACCTGAAGGGGAAGGAGGAGCTGATCGTGGAGAAGCCCGGGAACGGTCCCAAGCGGCAGGAACAGAGGTCGCCAAGGCCTGTGGATGGGGAGAAGGGCTCAGCGTGGCTGGAGCCTCTGGAGTGAATGGGTGAGGGGGTGCAGGAGGGGGGGCAAGGACCAGTTTGGGAAGGGATCTGGATTCAGAACACAACAGGAAGCCTCTAGAAGCTTTTAAGCAGGCAGGTGACACTTGGCCCACTTAGTCACATGAGACACAAAAGCACAGGGCACACAGGGCATGCTTGATCAATGTCGGTCGACTTGTATGTGGTCTCAACCCAGTGGGCCTCAGAGCCTCCAGGCCTCGCCAGGCCTTGTAAATGTCACGTGGCCGTGTGGGGCTCAGCTTTGTGCAGACGGGGAGCACAAGGGGACAACAGCCTCTCCTTCCAGGCCAGGTGTCCTCAGGGCTCTGTCCTTTGGTAGATTCTGCCAGCCGGCCACCTTCCCAGAGATAAATGGTGGCCAAGCACAGACTCAACTCAATGTCTCAAAATAGCCATCAGGGAATTTCCAACACCTGGGAAAAGCACACAGACGGTACCGTTTGTGAGAAGAGTTTTCCAAGCGCGAGGAGTTTCCATCAAGGGGAAGTGTCCTCCAAGGGGCCCTCAGACTCCCTGGCCATCTGCAGCAGCAGAGGCCATCTGTAGGGAGGGAGCCGGGACGGAGGGAGGACGGGAGCCTGGGGAGACAGTGCGAACCTTTACTGTGAAGCAGCCAGGACAGGACAGGCCAGGGCAGGGCCCAGTGAAGGCAAGGGCATGAAGGGTCCTCAGGGGAGGCCAGCGGGAAGGTCAGCTCTTTGGAGGGGAATCTGGCAACGGTTGCCAAAACGGAAAATGCTCCTTCCTTTTGACCCGGCAATTCCACTGCTTGGAATTTACCTTCAGACAGATTTGCCCATGTGGATGAGGATATTCTTTGCAGCAGAGGGTTGAAAACACCCTAAAAGTCCACCGACCGGGGACTGATGGGTTAAGTGTGGGCAACAGAAATCTATGTCCCCATCCCTGACCGGCCCTCCTGTACCACTTCCACTCTCTCATTCCTCTCCAGCCACTCTGGCCTCCCTGGCCCTTCCGTGTGCCGGGCATATTCCTGCCTCAGTGCCTTTGCACTTGCAATCCCTCTGTCTGAGCCATTCTTCCCTCGGATCTCCACTTCTGCGGCAGGCAGCTTCCGAGATGGCCTGGAATGATCCCTGCCTCCTTGTGGAACCATTATGGATCCCCTCCCGTAGTAGAGCACGGGTTGGACTTCCGGACAGAATACAGATGTGATGGGACGTCGCTGCTGAGGTTAGGTTTGAAAAACACCGTGGTTTCCATCTTGGGCTCACGCTCCCTCGCTCTTTGCTCAGTGTGCAATCTCTCTCTCTTTCTTAGATCACTTCTGCTG
This sequence comes from Potos flavus, assembly GCA_028534135.1. NCBI lineage: Eukaryota > Metazoa > Chordata > Mammalia > Carnivora > Procyonidae > Potos > Potos flavus. The sequence continues at coordinate 15,022,241 of CM052890.1, read as the reverse complement.
GGGGAAGCAAGCTGCTCTATTGCAAGCAGCCCTTGAGAGAGGCCCAGGTACAGCCCGTGACGACCCGAAGCTGCCACAGCCGTGAACGTGAGCTTGGACGTGGCTGCTTCAGCTCCAGGCAAGCACTGAGGTGACCGCAGCCCTAGCCCGAGGCTTGACTACAGCCCATGGGAGACTCGGAGCCAGAGCTCCCGGCTCGTCTGGGCCTGGATCCCTTACTACAAAACCGCTAAGTTTGGAGGTAACTTATTACACATCAATAATGAATTCAACTTCCTTCGGGTTTCTGCTCGGATGTCTCTTTACCATAATGGCCTCCCCTTATCATAGTATAAAGGCTACCCCTCCCCCCCTTTATAGCACTCATCCCACCTAACATGTCACTCGTATATTTAACTATTAACTGTCTCTCCCTACGCAGCTCCCTGGAGCAGAAACGGGGTCTGTTTTGTTCATTGTTGTGTCTCTGAAGCCTAGAACAGGGTCTGGCACATAGAAGATGCTCAGTAAATATTGACTAAGTTAATAATCCACGAGTGAGAAAGAACTGGGTAGATTAAAATATCCTGACCACAAATGACCCCCAAGAAATATTCGGTGAAAAAAGCAAGGCACAGAAAAGTGAGAGTGCACTCTGCTACCGTATATACTTTTTAAATTTAGAACAATTCCGGAAGGATAGACAAGAAGCTGGCAGAAGGCGATGAAGGTTTCGTGAGGGGACATTACCTGAACTGGGGCTTGAGGGGGAGGCAAGAGAAGAGGAGGAAGGGTGTTCCGGTCAGGATGGACAGCGTGGGTCCTCCCCTGGGGACCAAGATGACACCAGGCCAGGGACTTGTCTGTGAGGCGGCCTGGCCCACCGCCACACACTGGGCTCCTCCCACCCTCGGCTCCGGGCCGGCAACCTCCTGGGACCTCCTGCTCCCTCCCCACCTCCATCCCACTCTGCTCCAGACCCGCCCAGCGCCTTCCCTCTCTCCCCGCCTGGAGCTCAGAGCATGTTTTCCTGAACTGGATTCATCAAGACAGAATCATTGGCTTTACGTCCTCCTGGTCACCCCGGGAAGTGTCCCCTGCCCCAGCACCACCTGGGATCCAAGCCCTGGCTATTCTGTCTGCTCGGCTGGGAGCCTTACAGGCCTTCTCGGTCCCTGGGGGATTCAGAAACTGCCAAAAGGGTGGAGAGCGGAGGTCGAGGTGGCCACACTGGGGAAACACGAACAGCAGGGCTTGGATGCCCCATCCCTCCACTAACCACAGGCAGTAAATGTATTTTCATAGTCTCCTTCTCCCTCTATGTCTCTCTCTAGTTCTGCCTCCCTGTGTCCCTATTCCCTTCCCTGTGTCTTCCTGTACATCTGTCTTTCCCACTATCTCTGTCTCTAGGTACCTCTGTCTCTGTGTATCTCTAGGATTCTCTGTGTCTATGTCTGGCCTGGTCTCTGTCCCCCTCCCCGCCTTACATGGATACAAGCATTGCCACTGTAATGCCAAGTCACCGCTACCGCGAAAATCCCCAAACTGCCATGACATTAGCAATTCTGTTACAGTCATCGTCCCAAGAGCCGAGCACACACCAGGCATGGCGCTAAGCACTCAGTACATGCTCACTGCTTCAATCCTGGCAACCTGCCCGTATGGTAGGGACTAATGGGACTATTACCCTGTTTGGGGGAAGGGGTAACTAAGGCTCAGGGAAGACAGAGAACTTGACCAAAGACACACAGTTGGTGGGGAGGTGAGAATCGGCCCCTAGGCGGTCTGCCCTTCATCCCCACACACCGTGGCTTCCCACCTTCTCTTCTCCACACCTATGATGGAGCACTTCTTAAGGAGTCTCCAGCCTCCCAAGAAGGGAGCTCAGGCTGATGGGAGCTCATGCAGCTCATGCCCAAATCCCCCCTCCATTCTCTATCGGTGGCCCATCCCTGGCCCAGGGCCAAGGAGACAGCTGCCTATCTGAGGGGCAGGAAGACTTTGATGCCCCACCCCCATGTACCCCTCCACACACAAGCACCCTCCTCGGTTATCGTAAGGCAGGTTCTATTACACTCGTCTCATGAACAACATTCAGGAAGGCTCCCTTTGTGCCAGGGACTAGGGGTCCTGCCCTAAGCTAACACTCCAGCAAGGAGGGTGCCTGGCACATGAGTGACAAGGAGGAAACCCCCGGGAGGGTGGGCCTGGCCCCTGCCTCCATCGGTCAGGGACAGCACAGACCAGCGAGCCCTGGCCATTCGGTTGTCCCAGGAGTCCCTCAGAGGCTCGTTCCCTCCAGTTAATGGAGACCTCCAGTTCCTACACTAAATCCATCCCCCTCTCCCCCTCCCCACCCTCCTCCTCAGCCACGTAAAGGGGCTGTAGAGCAGTCTTTTCCTCTATAACAAGGCTTTGGCCTCAGTTTCCCCGCCTAGTTCCCTCCCCAACCCGCTTGCCTGGGGTTGCATCCTACCAGCTGACTGAAGTCCGGCCACTGGGGAGAGGACGGAGCGGGCTCCTCCTGCGGGTCTCCAGCAGCCCTGCCCACTGACCTGGTTTCCACCCAAGGTCACGTGCCCAGGCCTTGCCCCTCTCTGGCCACACGCCCAGTCCCTGCCCCTTCCTGGCCGTTCCTCCAGGACACCTCCCTGGCCATGCCCCTGAGAGCCCAGCCTTCCCTTGGACCAGTGCCTGGGCCTCTCCATGGTTCCCCTGAGACCAGGCCCCTGAGTGCCCAGCATCCCTTGCTACGCCCACGCCACTAAGTCATTGAAAACTGCTAGAACGGAGAAGAAGTTCCAGGACTGTGGGTTTTGCTTCCAGTTTTTATTAAACTTATTAAAATTCTCACCTCCTCCTATCCCCCAAAGCCCAATTTCTGCCTGGCCCTGTGCCTGGGGCCAGGCTCATTTGTATGAAAGGCCCAGTGGTCTGCATATTCCCCCCGCCCTTGCCTCCAGAGCTCGGGGAGGATGTGGCCGAATTTCAATCACTATGAGCAGCCTCGGGGAGGCCAGGGACAGGACACAGCCTCCCCCTGAGCCCTACCTCCTGAAGACACACCACCCCAGCTGACAGACCCTGGTTCCTTTCTGGAATCTTCAGACTCCTCTACAGGCCCTGACTTGCTTCTAACATTCCAGCTCATTCATTCAACAAATATTTATTAAGTGTCCTCTACAGGCAAAGCATTGGACCAGCCACTGGGGATACAGCTGTGAATAAGGCATGGCCATTCCCCCAAGGCTAATGAGGAGGAGGACATAAATAGTGAAGTAAAATCAATTATTACAAATACTAAAATAGAAAGACATAAGCTGTATCTAAAACTGGCAACCCATGGGCTGAATCCAACCTGCAGATGTTGGCTAGAGCTATAAAAAATGGATTTTTTTTTTTGCCAACATTTAAAAATCTGGAGGATTTCCATTAAAATATGGGAGTTTTGGCTTCTCTTGTAAAAATCAGAAACCCTGGCGACAATGGGACCACGTTTCCCCTTGGCGACCCTCCGCAGTCTGATGGGGGCTGCGCCATTTAGTTGGGGCCTGTGGTCACGGAGCCTCACAGGCCCCACCGGGCCCACCTCTCCCTGCCCCTGACTGGGCCATTCCCGCCGTGTTCCTACTCTCACTCAGATTTCCTCCCAGGCCACTGAGGGCATTTATCTTTTCAGCCCCTGAAAGGGACCAGAGGGAGAGAAAGGTCCGTTTTACCTGAGTGTGGGGAAGGCCTGGAAAAGGAGGTGAGCTTTGAGCTGGGTCTGCCAAGGTCAGCATGGGCTCACCGAGTAGAGGCAGTGGGAGGAAGAGAAGAAGGAGACAGGCAGCAGGAAGGGCCCAAGCAAAGGCAGAGAGTTATGGAAAGGTGCCTCCCGGGCCTCCCAGTCCTGCTGGGACTGGCATCACCTGCTCTCATGGGGCTCCAGACTCAGGACTGTGGCTTCTGATCTCCTGGGAACTGCCCCAGACAGGTGAGAATAACGCTACAGATACGAGTGCGGGCCAAGAGGCTTAGGGGACACAAAAAGGACAGGTGTCCAACTGGATCACCTCTAAGTCACCTTCTAACTTGGGTAACTGGAATTAAAAAAAAAAAAACAAAAAACTTCTTATTCTGAAATAATTACTGATTTGCAGGAGGTTGTGAAGAAATGTACAAGAATGTCTTGCACACCCTTCCCCCACTGTTAAGACACTACTTGTATGGTCCTAGGATACAATATGGCGGTCAAGAACTTGCCCTTGACCCAACCCATACGGGATTGCCATGTTTCAGTCCCATTCAGTTTCATTTCACTGGTTACGCATGCACCTGTGAGTGCGTGGGTGTGTAGCTCTGTACAGTTTCGTCACATGTGTAGCCTTGCCTACCCACCACCACGTTAAGATACTCGACTGCACCATCCCAAGACCCCCTAATATCACCCTTTTGCAGCCACACCCATCAGCCTGCTACCCCTAATCCCTGGCAACCACTGATCTATTCTCCATGTCTATAATTATGTTATTGCTCAAATGTTACATAAAAGGAATCATGGCGTACAAATCCTCTAAGATTGGCTTTTCCCACTCAGCTTAATTTCCTTGAGTCCACCCAAGTTGTTGCATATATCGGTAGTTGATTCCTTTTTAAAAAAATTTATTATTGAAGTATAGTTGACATGTGATGTTAAATTTGTTTCAGGGGTGCAATATAGGCGTCTGACAACCCTACACATTACTCAGTGTTCACCACGATAAGCGTCCCCATCTGTCACCAGACGTTATTTACCGTATTCCCTATGCTGTACTTTTCATCCTCAGGACTTGGTTTGTAACTGAAAGTCTGTACCTCTCAATCCCCTTCACCTGTTTCACCCGTCCCTTCACCCCCCTCCCCTCTGGCCACCACCAGTTTGTTCTCTGTATTTAAGAGTCTGGTTTTTTTATCTGTTCGTTTGTTTCGTTTTTTAAAATATCACATATAAGTGAAATCATATGGTATTTGTCTTTCCCTGTCTGACTTATTCCCTTAGCATTATACCCTCTAGATCCATCCATGTTGCTGCAAATGGCAAGATCTCATTCTTTTTTATGGCTGAGTAATATTCCATTATATAGATACATTGCATCTTCTTTATCCATTTATCTTGGGCTGACACGGGCTGCTTCCGTATTTTGGCTATATTTGTATTTATATAATAATGCTGCAATAAACATAGGGGTGCGTGTATCTTTTTGAATTCATGTCTTTATTTTCTTTGGGTGAATCCCAGTAGTGGAATTACTGGATCACACGGGAATTCTATTTTTAATTTGTTGAGGACTCCATATGGTTTTCCAGAGTGACTGCACCTGTTTGCATTCCCGCCGCAAACAGGGCGGGAATTCCGTGCCCGAGGGGTCCCTTTCTCTGCATCCTCACCAACTCTTGTCACTTCTAGTAGTTGGTTCCTTTTTTGTTGCTGAGTAGTATTCCGTGGTGTGGATATACCACAGTTTACATATTTATTCATCCATTGAAGGACATTTGGTTAGTTTCCAGTTTGAGGCTCTTACAAATAAAGCTGCTATGAATATTCGTGTACAAGTTCCTGTGTGAAAATAAGTCTTCCTTTTTCTGGGATAAATGCCCAAGAATGCAACGGCTGGGTCCATTTTTACTTTTGAAAGGAACTGCCAAACTATCTTCCAGAGCGCCTGCTAGCATTTCACATTCCCACCAGCAATGTATGGGTGATCAACTTGCTTGATAACTGGAATTTTATTTAAAAACAAGAAAACTCCAGTTCTCCATGGGGCCCAATCTTTCCGCAGGTTCAGTCTTTCTGAGCAACCCAGGACGATGACAATCCCATCCTTGGCAGCCTATCGCCCCCTTCTGCTACCCCCTGGCAAGAAGTTCATAGAAAGCTGGGCCAGGCCCTGCTCAGATCTGCCGCCTTGGGTCCAGCACAGATGGAACGTCAGGGGTGGTCCACGGAAGCAAATTAAATCGCACAGAACAACTGCTCAGGTCAGCAAAGACCCACAGTCAGTCAGGGGAGGGCAGAGGGTCCCAGAGCACGGCTTAACTCCCCCAGAGTCAGTCCTATGCAGCCTGAAAGGCCACCATCAGCAGTTGACCTTGAACAACATGGGTTTGAACTTTGAACAACATGGGTTTGAACTTCACTTCCAATGTGGATTTTTTTCAACAAGTACAGTACTGTAGACATATTTTCTCTTCCTGATGATATTCTTAATTACATTTTCTTTCTGTAGCTTGCTGTATTGTAAGAATGTAGTATACAGTACATATAATATACCAAATGTGTGCTAATTGACTCTCGACGTTGGTAAGACTTCCGGTCAATAGTAGGCGACTCATAGTAAGTTTTGGGGGAGTTAAAAGCTATACACGGATCTTTGACTACATGGCGGCTCAGCACCTCTAACCCCCATGGGTTCGAGGGACACCTGTACGTGCAAAAAAAAAACCCAAAAAACTCTCTAACTCTCTAAACTTTCTAACTCTCATCTAAAAAGCACAGACGTACACATAATATGTAAGCAGATATACAGTATACCTGTGGAGTGAAAGTTTCAAGGAGGAAAGGACAATTAGGAAGAAAAACTTCCAACAAGGCTCCTAGGAGAGCAATGACGAAAACAAAGTTGAGAAACACCGTCCTGGGCACGTGGTGGCCCCTCCACCTCTGAGTCAAAGGGAGGAGGTTGTCCTAACTGGCAGAGGAACACCGCAGGACCTTCCGAAAGGGCAGTTCCGACCATCTCGCTTCCCCCGGTCTAGAATCGTCACTGGCTCCCACTGGCTGCAGAGGGAAATCTGAACGGCCAAGCATGACGGGCTCTGCAGCACTCTCTCTCCCCGCACCCCCATGCTCAAGCTCATATCAAAGCCACAGGTAAACTACGGATTCCTATGTCCATCCCCATCTCTCCTGTGTCGGCTCCATCAGCCCATCCCGTCGGTTCTACCTTTCAAACCTATCCAGAGGCCAGCCACCTGTCACACCTCCACCGTCGCCGCCCTGGCCTGAGCCACCTGGACCCTTCATTCTAGCAGGCTTCTCACATCTTCCTTGCTTAAAACCCTCAGGGGCGCCCCCACTGCACCCCGCCCATGGCAAGCCCCCACATTTCCTAGCCTGGGATCCTCAGACTGCCACAATCCCACCCCGCTTTCCACTGCCCCACCCCCGCCAGCAGAGTCCCTGCCAGCCAGTCCCGCTGTCACCCTCCCTGAGCCTAGCCTGCCGAAAACCCTTCCCTGGCTTCCTCCCCCACGCCCTGGGGAGAAACCAGAAGCCCTGCACCACCCACCTCTGCATCTCCAGGCTCCTCCCATGGCCACCTTGTCACAGGTCCTCCACCCTGAGGACATCCCGCCTGCCTGGGGCCCTCCTTCTCACTGCCCTCTTGCCAGGAGCACTCTCTCCAACCCCCTTCACCCCCCGCCCCCGGCCCCTCAGCCAGCTAACTCCTCCCATCCTTCAGGCCTCAGAGGGCAGCCCCCCAAAGGGGCAGGGTCCCCTGTGACACCACCTTGGGACTTCCTCTTGCTGTCACAGGCTCTGCCACTCAGCAGTCCACTGCCTCTCCCCCAGCAGACAAAGCCCCCTGGCGCGGAGAGCCGGCCGACGGCTTCCCAGCACCTGGCACAGGGGAAATGCTCAAGGACTGTCTGGAAGGAAGAAAGGGAGGGAGGGACGGGAGGAGAAATGAACGAAGAACGGATGTGTGTCCCTGGTCTCTCTGCCTTTGTCACCTGTGACCACCCCGTGACCACCTTTCCGCCCATCCTTTAAGGCCTCATTTGAGGCCGAGTCTTTCTCCCAGTTTCTGTGGCCCCCGGGGGAGAGGCTGGCTGTCGCAGGCCCGCCTCCCCCAGCTCCCAGCTGGCCTCTGCTCCCGTTGGCCACATGAGTCAAAATACATTTAAACCCCAAACCAAACGTCCCGAGGGCCCCGCAAGCAGAGAGAAGCCGAGGGGAAAGGAAGCAGCCTGGGGGCAGGAGGGAAGAGTAGTTCAGAGGACTGGCAGCTGCAAAGGGCGAAGGGCTGGTGCTGACACAGGGGCAGGTGGCTAGGGGGTTCTGCCTTGGGAAACCCAAGGGCAAGAGCCGCACTCTTCCAAGAAACTTCGGATGCATTCGCGGAGTAATGCACGCACCAATGCCCCACTAACGGGGCTGGCAGACAGGGCTTCTCATCAAAACCGGAGCAACCAGGACGCACGGTCACCTACCCGTCGTTCCGTTAGCCCTGCCCCTGGTCCCCGCAGCCGCGCCTGTTCTCAGCCGAGCGCACAACCCTGTTTAACAAGCAAGGCCTGAACGCACGCCACGCGTCCACTCGCTCTGCTGCCTCTCCCACGGCTGATTTCATTTCATGGCTCAAAACCACCCTGCCACTGCTTTCTCCGAGGCGACACGGGGGTCGGAGAAGATAACGTAACTTGCCCAGGACACACAGTCCAATGCGGCCGGGCTGGGGCCCAGTTCCAGAGCCCATGCCCACTCTGGGAGCCCACGCTGCGACCCCAAAGGCTCAATTGCCACCCAGCCCACTTGGAGGGGTCTACCCTTGGGCTTCGCCTCTGCGGTTCTCGTGCATTCGATGAGAAGTAGCTGCGGGCCAGGACCTCAGGCCGCAGCAGTGAAGGAGACCGATCAGGCCCCCGCTCTCCTGGAGGCCACTGTGTAGCCCAGCGGTTCTCAACCGGGCAGGATTCTGCCTGCCGAGGATCACTGGGCGAGGTCTGGAGACACTCTGGTTGACGTGACTTGGAAGGAGGTGTTCCTGGGGCCTCCGGTGGGTAGAGGCCAAGGACGCTGCCGAGCCTACCAGGTCCAGGACGGCCTGCCCTCCCCCACCACAAAGAATGACCGGGCACAAAACGTTCCAAGACTGAGCAAACTGGGTCTGGGGAGAAGGGCGGAGTGGCAGACAAGTAAACAGATGGGTATAGAAGTTCTTGTGTCCACTCAATGGGTATCCGCTGAGGCCATCCGGCGCTATTAGAAAGCCGTAAGCCATTAAAAACCACACAGGAGGGTCGGGATGTGATGGGGGGACGGAGGAGGGGAAGACCTCCCCCCCCCCGCTGAGGAGATGCCCTTTGAGAGGGGCCTGAAGGAGTCAGCGGAGTGTGGGCGGAGTCCACAGTCCCGCAGGCGGAGCCCCGGGCTTGGGCAGGATGGGCTCCGAGTGCGAGGAACAGCCTGGAGGGACTGAAATGCAGGAGACGAAGTGACTTAGAGAGGAAGGCACAGGTCACACTTCATAGTCAGGGGACAGAGACTGGATCCAATTCCACACATGTAACTTTGATAAACACCAACTAGAAATGGCAAACAACAGACATCGTTTTAGGAAAAAAAAAAAAAAATCATGAAAATGGCCAAATTAGGCTAAGTGAGAAAAGACTTCTATATATTTTTAAATCCATAAAGGGGCTGGAACTGGATCCCAGGGAGAGCTGGACCTTTGGGGAGTCTCAAGCTCAGGTCCCTGGGGAGTAAGCCAACCCATCTTCAGGCAAATGGGTGTGGCTGGGTAACAGTTTAAGATGTTAATTCATGTTTTTTCCCCTTGTATTTTCTCCCCCTTTTCTTTTCCTCCATCCAGAGGCTCTAACCTTCCTCGTCCCAGAGGTTTTGCAGGAAAAGGGCCAGAAAAACCCACCTGCAAATCCTTCTCTTCCCGGTTTTCACTTTCGGGAAGCCTTCATTTACTGAGATTAGGTCAGGGGCCTCTCAGGGGTGGGGGAGTGAGCTGTCTACACTGTAATCCCCAAGACAAAAAAAAAAAAGTTGGCCTTTTCTTGGCTGGGGCGGGGGAGGGAGGTGAGGGCCTCCAGTGACGTTCTGTTGGCTGGCACGATCACTTCCGATATTCTGAATTCAAAGTTAAACAGAGGATTACCATGTGACCCAGACACTCCTGCTCTAGGAAAATATAGGTCCGCACAAACACTGGTCCGCGAATGTTCGTGCCACCATCACAGAAGGCTCAGAGCTAGCCAGAAAGTGGACACGACTCACGTGTCCCATCCACTGATAAATGGAGAAACTGGATGTGGCGGACCTGGGCCGTGGAACGTTATTCAGCAGTAGAAAGGAACGGGATGCTGACCCCTGCTAGAACGCGGACGAACCCGGTGAAGACCTCGCGCTAAGTGAAAGCAGCAAGTCGTCAAGACCCTTCATTGTAGGATCTCATTTATACAGGACGTCTGGAAGGGAAATCTATGGCGATAGACTGCAGATGAGCAGCTGCCCAGGGCTGGCAGGCTTGGTGGATAATCAGGAGTGTTAGCGGGTACCGGGTTTCTTTTTGGGGTGACGAAAGGGCTTTATAATTGCACTGTGGTGATGGTTATTAAAAAGCATTAAATTGTACACTTCACATGGGAGAACTTTACGATCTATAAATTATGCTTCAGTAAAGCTACTTTAAAAACAATTGAATTAAAAATCTGATTCGGGGCTTTCCCGGAAGGCCACGCAGCTCTCTCCATGGC
>CM052890.1:14965335-14991976 GCA_028534135.1 Potos flavus | reverse complement strand
TTCTGCGAGGGTTCTGTACCTCTTCTGGGCCACGTCCCTTTATGACATCTGACGAAACCTATGGACTCTTTCTCTGAATAATGTTTTTAAATGCATAAAACAAACATACATAGAATTGCAAAGGAAACTAATTACATTGAAATGGAGTCATCAAGACTTTTTTTAAAAAACTCAGATGTATAATATTAACCTACATGCTTCTTTATTAATGCATGAAATAACAAAGTCTAAGAACTCCCAGGGCTTCAAAGCAGCGAGGAGGGACATGTTATTTTCGAGATCTGCACAAACTCTGTAATGTGTCATGAAAATTCTGATTCTGACGGGCGACAAAGTCCCAGGTAGGGCTAGGAGAGAAATGCCGACCGCCAATTAGAGGCTATGAGAGTAGAGTTGTAATATTTCGCCAACCAAACTCTTGGATCCCTGGAGTTCTGTCTGCTGACCCCTCGGTAATTTGCAGGTTAAAAATCTCTGCTTGAAGCAGCCTTTCTCAAATATGCAAGTGATGGTGAAAACGCACATTCTCAGACTGCCCCCGGGGAAAGCCAATGCCACCATGCATACAGAGGTTGAGATCCACATTCTGAACAAGCGTCACTGGTAGTTGAGACTGGGGGGAGGGGGATCTTTTAAAAATGTAAATGCCCCTGGGGCGCCTGGGTGGCTCAGTCCTTAAGACTGCCTTTGGCTCAGGTCCTGATCCCAGAGTCCTGGGATTGAGCCCCGCATTGCATCGGGCTCACTGCTCGGAGGGAAGCCTGTTTCTCCCTCTCCCACTCCCCCTGCCTGTATTCCCTCTCTCGTCGTGTCTCTCTCTGTCAAAAAAATAAATAAAATCTAAAAAACAAACAAAAAAAATGTAAATGCCCTTAATACATCTTGAAATCAGGAATTGTGATACCTCCGGCTTTGTTCTTTCTCAAGGTGGCTTTGGCTATTCGGGGTCTTTGGTGGTGGTTCCATACAAATTTTAGGGCTGTTTGTTCTGCTTCTGGGAAAAATGCTGGTGGTATTTTGATAGGGATTGCATGAAATCTGTAGACGGCTTTGGGTAGTATGGACCTTTCAACGGTATTGATTTTTCCAATCCACGAGTGTGAAAGATCTTTGCATTTGTTTGTGTCGTCTTTGATTTCTCTCATCAGTGTTTTATAGGCTTCAGAGTACAGGTCTTTCACTTCTTTGGTGAAGTTTATTCCTGGGTATCTTGTTCTTTTTTTTTTTTTTTTTTTGTATTTTATTTGTTTTAGTGCAATTGTAAATGGGAGTGTTTCCTTCATTTCTCTTTCGGCTATGTCATTATTAATATATAGAAATGCAACAGACTTCTGTATATTGATTTTATATTCTGCAACTTTACTGAATTTCTCAGTTCTAGTAGTTTTTTTGGTGGAGTCTTTAGGGTTTCCTATATAGAGTATCACGCCATCTGCAAATTGTGAAAGTTTTACTTCTTCCTTACCAATGAGGATGCCTTTTATTTCTTTTTCTTGTCTGATTGCTGTAGCTAGGACTTCAGTGCTATGTTGAATAGGTCTCTCCCTTGCTGTGACCTTCTGGAGATCTCCCACTGCACTTGAAATAAACCCCAAGCCCTACCTGGTTTTCAAGGTCTCACCAGGTTGTCAAGCCACTGCACATCCTTGGATGTCCCCGCACCCACCATGCTCAAGCTACCTCAGGGCCTTTGCACTTGCTGTGCCCTCTGTCCAGAATGCTCCTCCAAGTAGCTCCCAGCCCCAACACACATGTCTCTTTCTACCCTTTGCCCTGCTTTATTTTTCATTATTTGGAATGGTGTTATCTGTTGGTTTACTTACATGTGGCCTGCTCCCCCTCCATAATGAGAGACCCACGTGGGCAGAGGTTTTGTCTGGCATGTTCAGTGCTGTCTTTGAGAGCGGTGTCTGGCATGGCACAGGAGGTGTTTGGTAAATATTTGTTAAATGAACGAATGAAGAAACGACACAAGCAAAGAGGAAGAAGAGGCGGCCAAACTCCTTCAGCAGCAAAGCTAAGAGAAGCGAGTCATCCAAGAAGGAGGAGCCACTGTTATGAATGTCACCTGAAGGTCACGGGGAATGAGGATGGAGATGAGAAGAGGCCACAGGCTTTGGAGATCCGGGCCCTTCGGTGTGTGGAGAGGGAGGCAGATTCCTTCAGAGGCCGATGCTAAGGGGAATGGGACTTGAGGGGCTAGGATAGGAGTGGGTGATGAGGCTGGCAGTGTAGACCCCCCGGGCTTTGGTGGTGGGAACCGGCAGGCCCAGGGAGGTTTGCACCGAGGAGGGAGAAGGGCAGGGCAGCCGATCTGGCGGTGGGTCATCCGGCTTTATTCCGTGACTCATTAATTCAATTTCAGTGGAGAAGGACAAGGCAGGGACAAGAGCAGGGCTCTGGAGCCAGACAGAGTGGGTTCAAATCTCGCTTCCTCCACTTACCAGCTCTGTGATCCGGGGCAAGTTATGTAAATCTCGCTGGTACTCAGTTTCCTCATCCGTAAAATGGAATGCCAACGACACCCACATCATGGGTTACAACGTGGACTCAGTGGCCTATGTGGACGCAGGGCCTCCCTGTGGCTCAGTGCCGGCTCGGCACGAGACCCAGAATGCCACCGCGGAAGGCCGCTGTCAGGAGCCAGCCGGGGCCACGCTGGAGAGTCTCAGGAGTTTTTGGAGAAGGGTCCAGGAGAGGCAAAGCAGAACCAGAGCAGGACTTAGGACACAAGCACGGCTGGGCCACAGAACTCAAGTGTGAAGGCCAGAGGAGGGCAGAGGAGGCCCCTTCATCCCGGGGGCAGTGAGAGTAGGGGGACGCCTCCCGCAGGGGGTTGGTCAGATCTGGGCGTCCCCACGCTCATGCTGGCCATCACCCAGAGAGAGAGTAGGGAGGAGCGAGCCTGGAGTCCACACTGACCTGCGCAGAGACCACGGTGGGATCCCTGAAGGCCACGGGAGAATCCGTGGTCAAGTTAGCAGCAGAGGGTTCAGGCCTCAGGACCCCAGGTCACACTAGTCTGACATGGGTCCCACAAAGACAAGCACCTAAGGTGGCCCAAATTTCTACCGACTTCATCAACCCTTATTCCCACCACTCCATCCCCCCGATGGTCACAGATGGAACCTACTCACAGTGCAAGGTGGAGGGGACGTGAGCTGCTAAGCCTCCCTTCCAGGGGCTGTGGGGGGACAGCGGCCTCAAGGTTGGAATGAGCTCCTGGGGGACCGATTCTTGCAGGACGTGCCAGGAGGCTGGGACTCCGTAGACAGACTGCAGCATCCAGCCCCGCCTCCCTACACCCCCATATTTGGAAGTCCTGACCTTAGGAAGGCCCCAGCCAAGACGGAGACCGTCTGTGGTCCTCCATGAAGCCACTCTGATTGCCATACCAACTGGGGTTCAGCATTGACTCACCCGTTGGGGTCAGCGGCCACCTGTGCAATGATCTTCAACTCCCCACCCCTCCTGATCTCATCTCTTACCCTCCTGCCTCTTGTTTACTTCCTTCTAGTCCTATTGGCCTCCTTGCTGTTTTTGCACTAGTCATTCCCCCTGCCTAAAACACTCTTCCCCTGGAGCTCCCTCCCCTCCTCTAAGTTTTGCTCAAATGTCATTCCTTAGTGACATCTTCCTTGATCCCACTATGTCAAATTGTCAATACCCCTCCCAGCATTCCCTAGCCCTTTTCCCTTTTTATTTTTTTTCCTAGCATCTATCACCATGCAGCAGCCAAAAGGATCTTTCTAGAATACAAATCAAATCTCTTTCCTTTAAGCCCTTCAATGCTCCAGCGGTTTCCCATCACACTCAAGTTCCTTCCAGGATCCTAGGCGATCTGCAACCCCCCCACCCACCTGTCCAGCCTTTTCCATCCACAAACATACACAGCACGTTCCTACCTCAGGGCCTTTGCACATGCTTTTTCCACCTTTGCAAAGAACACGGGTATGAGAAATCTCTTACTTTCCTCCCCTAAGTAAAGGTACAGTCACGATAATAAATAGGAACTGACACCCTGCTTCCAAGTCGGGAAGATGACGAGACCTGGGGGCAGCTGCAGCCATTTGGAGGATAAACCCAGGTTCCTGGAGCAACCTGCTTCCAGGATAAAGGAAGAGGCCGCTGCTCGGCTCTAGTCAACTGGTGGGAGTATGCTCCCAGGGTTGCTAGATCTTCCGACTTTCCAAAGGAAGACAGAAATCCTGACTTTTATGTGAAATCTCCGTATTTTGAAAACATCAGCAATGCACTCCAATGTTTTCAAACATCATGTGAGTCAACGACACACACAGCTGAGCGGTGGCAGGGCCCTAGGATGCCAGCTCCCAACCCTTCCCAGAATTCAGACACCCAGTCATAACCGAGTTCACCACATTTCATTTTTCAGATGGTAAAATTCGTCCCAGAGAGGGCATGAGAATCGAACAAGGTCACACAGCTCTGCGTTCGGTGGACTCCGACCCAAGGCTTCTGATTCTTAGCCACAGACACGTAACTCCTACTGTACACCAGGCTGGACCCCACAGATTGGAAAATGCTATGCGAGCTCATGTCAGCATCTTCAAGGCATGGACAGAATAAGGGGGAAAAAAATGTGTGGGGGCAGAAATCTTTTAGGGCTTATCCATGAGGGTGTATGGAGGGCTGTTCTAGCACAAAGGATGGGCTTCTTGGATCTGAGCAGGACATTCTTCTTGGCAGGGGGGAAACTAGCGCATGATTCTTCCCTGAGTCTCCCTTGCACTCAGAATCTCTACTTTATTACACCAGGAGCCAGACAACCTCTTATCTCGTGCCACTCCCCTCTCCCCACCACCTTGGCCAAAAGGATCCTGGCTTCATCACTCCAGCAGAAGGGTCTAAAAATATCCAGACTCGCCAACTTCAGGGGTGTATTCTCTCATCTGGGAGGCTCCCACAAAGCTTTTGCCAATATAAATGGCATTTCCTTTGATATTTTTAAAGATCAGAGAATCCAGGAGAATATGCGAGCTGGATGGGCCTTTGAGATCAGAGCTCCCAAATGCCTCGCGTGTTTCAGGTTAAGGGAAAAAAAAACAAAAAGGAAGAAAACAACTTTTTAAGGAGGCCCAGGAGGTTAGGTTTCCAGATAAATCACAAAAGAAGAAACGGACGCAGTTAAAATCATATGGAAAAATAGGTTCAGCCTCATTAGTGATAACATTTAGATTAAAACATTCTTGAGACAGCACTTCAGACTGGGAATATTGAGCAAAGATTTTTCAGCTAAGAGTGCTGGTAGAAGGTGGTGAAGGGAAGGTGGGTTTGCCGTATAGGAACATAGGGCATGCCATCCCCCTGTTTCCCAGGCCCCCATGCAGATAGGAACGACAGAGTGACCTGTCCCGGCCACCCAGCTCTGAGCAGAAATATGCGTCACTTTTGAGAAAACACACAGGAAAAGCTGGCGTGTGACCTCTCTGGCTCTCACTCCCCCACCCTCCACGTTGAGATGCTGATGTGCCCATCAGCCCGGATCCCTGGGAGACCAAGTCGGCTTCAGTCTCTGCACCTAGTTGTTCCCTCTGGAAGGTTCTTTCCTTCTTATCCTCACATGGCTGGCTCCTTTTCACCATTTGGGTCTCAACTAAAATGTCAACTGCTCAGACGGGACCCAGAAAGGCCCCGATCCATCCACCCATTCAACCTTCTTCTTCCCAGACCCTACCCCCCAACACACACTCAGCCATCTTGTCTGTCTGTCTACTGGGGCGGGGCAGACCACCCCCTCCCAGTTCCAGCTGGGCTGTGACGCAGGCCACGGTGATTGGTTCAGGGAGGGGCGTGGGACGCAAGCCGGACCCATCAGAGCCAGTCCCGGGCCTTCGCGGAAACATCTGGGAAGGAGACCCGGAGACGTGGAGCTGTCGGGGGGCATCTCGCAGCGGCTACGTAGCCCCCCTGAGAATGAGGCCGGCTCGGGAGGGCCCAGCTGAGAGTCAGGTGCTGCCCGCGGAGAGCACTGGGTCCAGCTGTGCGTGACCGAGCTCCAGCCCTGATCGCCGAATTCCCGAAGCCAGCAAATTCCTCGTTTGGCTCAGGCCTGTTGGAACGAGTTTTCCGTTTCTGCAGCCAAAACAGCCTCTAGCCTCCACTGTCCCCGTAAGCCTGGCTGTCACAGCCCCTGTAATGTTCGCTTATGGTTAGTGTCTCCCCGGGGCTCTGAGCTCCCCGGGGGCAGGGCCTCCCGCCTCCCCGTCCCCTCCGCTGCCACCCACAGCCTGGTCAAGTGACCAGAGGGGACAGAAACTCCCAGCTCCGGGTCCTTAATTGGGGAGGTTTTCTGTCAGTCCTGGGAGCCTCAGACTCTGTGATCTGAGCAACTAACCTTTCTGCAGAGGCCAAGGCCAATTATATCCCGAGGGGCCATCTGTGACATCTGTGTAGCCGACCGAGCGCCTCGGCCTGACTCCTTGGTTTTTATAGGACAAAAGTGGCCTCATCAATCTCTACTATCCCCATCCCCATTGCCTTGGTCCGGGCCTGTGTCTTTTCTTGTGCTCAGAACCGGCTCCTACCTCCTCCCCACTTCCCGCTGACCCCTCCCGTCTCCCCAGTCATCCCCAGTGACCTCTGCTACCTCATCTGCAGCGAGACTTCTCCGCAGAGCTCCAGCCCCCCTCAATGCCCTGTGTGGCCCATTGCAGACGTGGCCCCGAGTCTTCGCCCCTCCTTGTGTCTGTACCCTCTGTCTACCCTCTGTGTGGACCTGGGGCACAGCCACGTGACTTGCTGTGGCCAGTCTGGTGTGCCTCGCGAACTCCTATGCATCCTTCAATACCCAGCATGAGTGTCTCATCCAATGCAGGCCTGCAGTAATGCCCCTTGCCACACCACCCCGGTGGTCAGCAGCTCACTTCCTCCGGCCCGTGCAACACAGGCTGGAGTCAGAGAGTGTGGGTCAAGTCCTGGCATCCTCAACTTAGCTCTGGAGACTTCGGGCACTTCACCTCACCGAGCTAAACCTCAGCCTCCTCGCCGGAAAACCCGCATGATGGCAGCAGCCCGTGCTTCACAGATAACCCGTGGGATGGGCTGAGCGCAGTGCCTGGGGCGCATAAGTGCACCACACATCTGTTTTTCCTGCTGCTGCAATGCCAGTATCTGCCTCCCTCCTGAGACGGGGGGCCCTAGAAGTCAGGACTCACACCCCGTTCACCACTATCAGCCTGCAGCCCTGCCCAGAAAGGGGCAAGTCTAATGGAATGATGGAGAAGGTCGCCCAGCACCCACTATGACCCCACCTTTCCCCCTGCTCTGGATAAGTGAGCACTTCCGAGTCTCTGAAGAGGGCACGAGCAGTCCCATTTCGTTGCTAGGAAAACCAAGGTTCAGAGAAGTAACGTAACTTGCCCATGATCACAGAGAGCAGTTAAGCGACGTACGCCCTTGCTCGCCCCTCCCGGTCTGGCCCATATTTGGGACAAAGACAAATGCCGTGATATCCAAGAAACTGATTTCTCCCCGGGGAAAAATAATAAAAGCAACGTTAATACAGCTAGTATTCCAACACTGTTGTGAATGTTAATATAAATATAATCGATATTATTATTATTTACTATCTTGTAGGTGTTGTTCTAATCAATTGACCTAGTTCAACCGACGCAATCTTCACAAAAACCTCTACGAGGAATGTGCTAAGATTATCCTCATTTTATAGTCAGAGAAACTGAGGCACGGAAGGTTCATCGATTGCTCAAGGTCACACAGCTGCTAAGTATCAGAGATGGGATCGGCACAGGCTCCCCGGTGCTGCAGAGCCTTCTAGACCCTGAGGCAGAAGGGCTCTAGCGGAGGACAGGACCCGAGCGGTTGAGACCATATCCCAGCATCACTTCAGCCTGGGACGAATGTCCTGTCCTGAGCTCAGCCTGGCCACCCCCGCCCCGCCTCCAGGCTCAACCCGACCCCTGCCTGAGCCCCATCAGCCTGAGATCTGCATCCTTAATGGTCCCAGGCTTCCCATGAGAGATGCCCAGACACATACGGTGCAGGTACACACACACCTCGTCAACCTGCTCTCCCCCGTGGGAGCCTGCCTCCGTCTCCCCAAACACTCGGGGTTCCCTGCCTGGAGCCCCGGGGCCAGGACTGGGGCCCTGACACTCTGTTTGCATACAGCCGCCTCCCCTCTGCACCTGCCAGACCCTGACACCGCCATCAGCCTGACGGGACTCTCGGAGTTTCCTGGCAACCTGAATCAAGTGTGCCATTTGTGCACCCAACGCAGTGTGGCCCCTCTCCTGTCCAGCGCCGTCTCCTCTTACTTCCTCCCCCATCCTCTTTACTCCCGGCGTTCGGGTCTCTCTGCTGCTTGGCTATTCTGGGAACATACTGGGCATGCGCCTGCCTCTGAGCCTTTGCAACCTCTGATCCTGCCGCTTAGAACTTTCTTCCCCCAGACACCCTCTCGTCTTGTTCCTCCACCGCCTTCGGATCTTTGCTCAAACGTCACCTTCTCAGTAAGGTCTGTTCTGGCCGGTCCGTCTGACCTGCAAACACCCGCCTACAGCCCCTTTCCCCCTTCACTGTTCTCCGCACTTTACCACCACCTAATAACACTTTATAATTGACCACTCTTTTTTTTTTTTTTTTGGATATGTGTTTCCCTCTTCAAGAGTGTAAGCTCCGCGAAGACAGTGATTTCTGTTCCTTTTAGGCTCCACTGTCCCCTAGCAACTTGACCCCTGCCGAGAACGTGGGAGGCAGTCAATATCTGGCAAATAAACAAATGATTAGCTTGTCAGCTTTGATTTCAAGCTATAGGACCACTGACTACCTGCTGTGTGTTGGGGGAGGGGGTAAGGCTGGGGCTTGGTCAGTTCCCACAAATCCTATGAGGGTCTGACAGTCACCAGCCTTGTACCCAAGCTCCCAGCATGCCCGCCATCCAGGTCCACCCAACTGGCATTAAGCCTAAAGGTCTGGTTGTCACAGCTTCCGATTTCACAAAGCTTTGGGAGGCAAGCTGGAGGCAAGTAGTATACTCGATAACAATATCATTTATTAGGGTGTGAAGATAGCAAGTGTTGGTGAGATCATGGAATAATGGGAACGCTCATCCCACGGTGGAGGGAGTATGGGCGGATACAACCACCTTGGAAAACAGCAGCTTTACCTAGTACATCTGAAGATGTTCAGATCCTTAAGAACAAAATGTAACAAGTTACAGAATAATATATATACCGTGGTCCAATTGATGTGAAGTTCAAAAATAAGCAAAACCATACTATGTATCGAGAGATAGAGACTTGTGTAAAACTAGTCCCTTTGAAGGAAGGGTCTGGGGTCTGGGGTCGGGGGGGCACCCAGGGCTTCAAAGCTAATAGCAATGTTGCTTAAACTGGGGATCAGTACATGGACGTTGACTGCATTCGTATTATTGGTACTTTGGATTTATTTTGATAAATATTCCTTTTTCTATATTCAAATACTGGACTGTATCTGTTGTAATATTTAAGAAAGTTATTTTTTAAAGGAAAACAATAATTAAGGTAGGCTAGAGTAGGGACTGGCACACTATGACCCATGGGCCGAATCTGGCCCACCTCTTATTTTTATAAATAAAGTTTTATTGAAACACAGCCACATCCATTTGCTTATAAATTGTCTATGGCTGCTTCCATGCAGACCAGTGCAGAGCTGAGTAATTGCAACAGAGACCATATGGCCTACAAAGTCAATATTTACTATCATACATTTGCTATCTGGCCCTTTTTATAAAAAGTTTCCCAAACCCCAGGCTACAGCAGTGAACCAAATGCATGGACTGAACTTATTTATTAAAAATAAAGCAAACCAAAACAAAACAAAAAAAAACCAAAAAAACTTTTTTACTGATTTTTAAAATGTCAAAGTAATACATGCTCATTGTGAAGAATTCAAAGAACACAGAAACATGAGAAAATGACAATTTTCCATATAAAGTCATCACCCAGCAATATCCACTGGTAAAATTTAGGGATATTTCCCTGCAGTTTTTTTTTTTTCCCCACGCATCTGTACCTTTCCCCCTTCCATAAGCAGGAGCACGCTGATTATATGATTCTGTGCCCTGCTGCATTCACTTAATATAATCTCAGAAGCATTTTTCTGGGTGGCTTAATTACACTCAACTTTGCTAGTATAAGTAATGATGCAATTAGTATCCCTGTACACACATTTTTGTTGACAATATGAAATATTATACAGTCATCCAAAATGAATTCTTCAAGGAATTTTAATGACATAGAGACTATCACGGCTGCATTATTTATACCTGCAAAAAAGCCTGGAAACAGTATACATTGCCCGGCACTGGGAGAATCGCTATGTGAACTTGCTACATCGCTAGATGTAACGTTCTGTTACTCTGAAGCGTGATTGGTCACGAGAAAACAGGAAAATGGCTATCTGAGTCTCGGTTTCCTTACCTGAATTTTTTTAAAGCAGCGAACACAGATGAGCCTGGCTGTAGGTTGTCTCTCCGTGTCAGAGTTATTAGTATTTAAAATAATAATATATACATGGAAGGGGGAGGGTGCAACCAGGCGGATCGGTCAGTCCTGCGTCCTACCAGCTCTTCAGTATTTCGAAGATCGCCCCTGGCTACGCTCACACTTAAGGAAAAGTAACAAGTGTCTGGAAGGCGTCCGGCAAAGTGGCAGGGGGCCCTCCTCCAGCTCAGCTTCGCAGCCCTGTGATTACGGCTCCCGTGTCCTTTGCGTGGTAATCAGAGGGCTGTGATCTCAAACGGGGCTTGGAGGAGAACCTACCTGCCGCCAAGCAAGGAGCAAATGGCTGCTGATTGCAAGCCTAACGAAACTGCTACTACATAGGTATTGATTGCAGTGAAGGCCGGCTCAAGCTTGAGTGATGGGGCAACCACTGGTGGGGACAGAGAAGCATGTCCTTCCCAGAGGAGGTGTGTGTGCATGCACACACGCGCGTGCGCCCTCGTGCACATGAACGCGCACACACGCACACAGCTGGTTTCAACAATAGGAAGTAGGGACAGAGGCGTAGGGCGAGGTCCGAGCACATGGCACGCGGCCAAGGAAGCCTGGTGATTTAAGGGGCGTTTGCCAGCCTTCTATTTCAGATAGGAAAGAAATATTTGAAAGCAAAGAAATCCACGAACACCAGAAGGCCTCGTGAGGCCATAAATAAAGACTGGGCATCCAGGACAGGGTAGTGAGCAAACAAATGGCACTGGAGAGTCACCCCGGCTTCCTGGGCTCCTGGGCCCAACCAGTCCTCATTTATTCCGCAAATGTTGATCGAGCACCATGCTGGGCACTGTTCGAGGCGCCCAGGACATCGCTGTGAGCAGAACAATGAGTCTGCTCCCTTGGGGGGGCCGAAAATTAATGAGCTAAGAAGTAAATGAGATCTTTTCCAGATAGGGATGGGCATAGCAGAGCGGAACAGAATGGACAAAGGCACAGAGGAGGGCTGGGAGGAGACTTTGTTGAAAGCGATCTAAAAGTCCAATTAGCCTAGAGCACAGGATGCCTTCATCTGAGGCCAGGGAAAGAAAGTGGAGCCAGACTGCGGGAAATCTGGAGTGCCAGGTGAGAGTCTGAACGTTCCTCCCAAGGCAGTGGAGAACTCTTCCCATTTGAAGAAATGAGTATTAAACCATCTGTTTGTTGCATACTGAATATAAAATTTACACCAGTCATCTTTTAGTTGTAAGGGGCAGAAAATACAACCCAAATAGGCTCAAACAGAAGAATAATTTTATCAGCTGAAAGGTGTAAAGGCAGGTCCAGCTTCAGGTGCGGCTGGACACAGGGTTTGGTTCTCTATCCCTTGGCCCCACCTTCCACTCTGTGGCTTAGGTCTCAGGCTCTGTGCAGCGGCAAGAAAGCTGCTGGCAGCCCCAGGCCAGTGGTGTGCTGGCAAGCTGGTTCCTGGAGGGGAGATGGGGGGGTAGAAAAAAGCCCCTGATTTGTAGCAAATGCTTCCACTGTGGCCGATTGGGAGCTCCTGATGTGACGTCACTGAATGTCAAGTTGAGGAGACGTGCAGAATCGGCTCTTGAGGCTATGGGAGACAGCCTCGCACACCTGGGCCTATATCCCACCACCTTCAAATCCACAGGGTGAAATGCCCTTCCCAGAGCTGCAGCAAACATTTCACTATCTCCCATAACCTCTGTACAGTCTTAGATGGCTAGAGGACAATCATGGTGAAGGCCTGGGTCTCTTGCTCTGTCCTCAGCCCCAAAGCACATGGCTTGAGGATAGGAAGGGATTGGTGCCCAAGAAAAAAACCTGGATATGGTTACTAGAAGAAGGGAGGCTAGGTAGGAGGCAAACATGACAGATTGCTAGGATCGATGAGAAAATAGTCATAAAAACTCTTCGTAAAGTGGGAAGCCCTGCATGAGTTCCTTAACTTGCTGGACGCTTTTATTCCTGGCTGTTGGTCCAAGCTGCTACATCTGACATAAAGACCCATAAAATGCGATCAGGATCATGCAGTTTTGAGATGAGTGATTCACCACTTTCTTTTCTTTACCCATGGCAGACATTGCTAATCGATCGTGGCACTCTCCCACAGATCCTGGGCAATGCTCACAATCCTTCCCCTCACCGCTGTCCAGGTAGGCACTGCCTGGTGAACAGAGAAGGGATGAAAGATGAAATCTCTTTGTTATCCTTGAATGAGTCTCATTCCATCATGAACCAGAATGGAGACAGGCCCAGAGAGGGGTGCAACTGGCCCATTTCACTGGGCAAGTTATCAATAGAGGTTGAGAAGGCCCCAGGTCTTCCAACTCTTAAACCTGATAAGAGCCAAGATGCTTCATATGGAGGAAGGAGTCGGAAGCTAAGAAAGTTCGGGATGCCCAAAGTGGTGAAGGCTTTCCACTGTTGTTTGAATAAACTGCAAATTCCCTACTATGGCCTATGGAGCTTTCCATAATCTGGCCACTGCCTTCCTGTCTGACTTCATCTCCTACCCCTCTCCCACCATTCTGTCTTTTCATGTTCCTCAAAACATGCCAAGTTCAGGCCTACCCCAGGGCCTTTGCAGGATCTCCCCCCAGGGGCCACAAAGACATTCACCAGCGGCTCTGGGTTACCACGCCTCCAACTTACCCTGCAAGCCCAGTAGGAGAGCCCTACTTTCTCAGTAAGTACAGCAAAACCCCAGAACTGAGTCTCATGAGCCTGCTAGAACCCAGTGTTCACCACGGTAGGCAAAAAGATGGAAAGCTCTGAGTGGCCTGGCCTCGACCCTGTGCCCACCCCTGGAGACTACGGTCACCCTCTTCCTGACCACACAGACTGAGTGATAGAGAATTTATAGCACGGTGGCAAAGGCAGGGGAAACAGGCCTTTAATGTATCAGGCCTGATAATGTAGAGTCCGTATCATATGGTTCTCATCTCGAAGGAGAAAAACGAGAGACAAGATGTTTAGATGCTTATTTATTTCCTAGGACCAAGAACAAAGGGTACAGAAGTGAATGGATTTATCCCATCTCTCCCCGTGAAGGTCCTTCTGACCCCACAGCAAATAGCATTTCAGAGGGAGCCAAATTGGGGAAATATTGAGGAATCTTGCCTGGGGAGAGGGGGGAGAAACCTCCTATGACATGGACATAATGTCCTCCTTCGAGGCATACTTGAGACCCTACAGTGGTCACTGTAGTTCAAGAAGCCAAAAAAAAAACAAAAAACCTCTCATTATCTTATTTTAAGCTACTCTTGAGCCCGCAGAGGCCAACACTCACATCCAGGCTCCTATACCATTCAGGGTTAGTGGTGCCGTGATCAATTAGCAATGTCCGCCGTGGGCGGAGGAGTGGAGAAAGGTGGTGTGCTTGTTGTGTATTTGCTGACCCTGGTCTATGGACTTTCCTGGGCTCTAGCACGGTGGCCTAAGGCCAAAAAGATCCCCGCCTGGACCTGAGCTGTCAGCGCACCAGGCTGACTTAATTAAAGTGAGCAGAATTACTAAGTCATTATTTAACGAATGTAAAGAGCTTCTAGGAGTTGCTGGAAGTAGGCACCACCTCCAGGGGAACTGCTGTGCTTTCTGTCCTCCGCTCTGGCTGCACGGCCCTCTGTCTTTTATCATCTCTCCTGCTGTAAGTGTTTTCCCCGTTTGCTATCTGATCTTGCAAAATGGGAATGAGACATGTTTTGCTCGGGAAAATGCAGAGCAGCCCAAGGAGCGTGGGCTGGCCACTGGGTACGGCCACCATGCAGGGAAGCTGCTGTTCATCACCGCACGCTGCTGTCACCCTCCCAGCAGCCTGCAGGAGCCCTGTGATGGGCTGAAAGGCCCTCGGGGAACCTGTAATTAAATCCCAGAAGATTGCCAATTCTCCTGCTGGTGAGGGGAGAAAAGAGCAAGACACAGCAGGCGTGTCCAGACAGGGCTGAGAAGAGACAACGAGCCAGGGACAGAGGCAGCTTGGGCTGCAGAGGCCAAGAGCAGACAATGTGGGGAGCCGGGGAAATGTTCAGTCACAGGGAATGAAGGGCCAGATGGAAACAGGTGATTTCTGGCCAGGCCCAGGCTGAGAAGGATGAGAAGGACTTTCACATTCTGTCAAATGGAAAGAAATCAGCCCAGATCCCTGTCCGTTCAAATATCTATGACCCATCAATCCACCGGTAAACAAATATTTGCTGTGACTCGGGCCACTTTTCAAAGCATAAATCCTACTGTATCACTCCCCTGCTCTCGACTCAGGCCCGATGTTCAGCAAATATGTACCCAGACAGCCATTCTGATGGCTCGAATATTGAAATACTTTCGTATCAGTTCATACTGGATATACAGTTGCTATCTTGAGGACCACCTCTCCCCACACATGTGCCCCCCACCCCACGCAAACTGCCCCTGCCCCTCTCTCCAAGACCTTAGGTTCCCTTTCCAAGACTTGCTCCAGCACCATGGCTAGCGCCTATTCTTAAGGTTGGTGTCTGTTGGTTGTTAAAAGATTCTGAATATCACTCTTAGAACTATTTAAAGTCCCATAGCCTTTCATCTGGCGTATTCTTTTTAATCTCTCCCCTACTAACTTTTCCAGCCTCATCTCCTACAACGCAACCACCGTGAACCCCAACTACATGAATTCCCCACCATTCCCCTTTGGACATGCTCCCTGCCTGGGTCTCCTTTTCCCACGTCTTTCCTCCAAAACTACAACTCAGCCTTCAGAGGTTTTCTCGATTGTGCCCCAGTTCATAAAGGTGGACTAGGAGGTACTAGGAGGTCCTCCTTTATAATACCTTGGATGCTGCCCTCTGTATATGCAGACCTCTGTCTCGGTTTCTTTTCCAAGTTCCTGTTTTTGGTGTTGTGTCTTAGATTGTAGTGCCCTCCTACAATGAGGACTCTGCCTTGATTGTACACGTCACCCACCTTTTTTGGCAGCAGCGAGAGATGGGGGGGAGACCGAGGCATGAAGATGTCACAATTTCTGAAAAGCCAAGCAAACCCCCAAAAAAACCACCAAGAGAGTACGTGCTGCCTTCCCCCAGTCCACTGTGTCCTCTAAGCAGCTGCGCTGATGAGCAGAACATAATAAACAAATTCATCAACATTTCATTTTTTTACCCTTGCCGTGACCATGCCCACACATATCTCCTTTATCCATCACCCATCCCTCCTGCCCTGAAAATGACTTATTTCTCTCTTCTCTGTGCTAGTCTAGTTCTTCCCTCTCTCTAGCGGCCACAAGAATGTCAAAACTGCAGTTTTTCCCTCTTTATCATGCCTGTGTCTCCGAGTATCTTACTACACGAGATATTTGTCTGATTCCATTGATCCAAGATATCCTATTTCTCAAAAACAACTATAGAATATTTCCCAATATGCATGGCTGTATAATTACGCTTTTTCCTTCACATACCTGCTAACCAAATACAGCTTATATACTTATTACTTAACCTAAAGTTTCCCTACTTGATTACAATAGATTGGCCCCTGATCAATATTACCAGTCACCTAGGGGAAGATGTGATTCTCTGATGCAGATGCTGACCTGGATTTCCAGTCCCTGTGACTCCCTCGCCATCTCTTTTCCCTTTGTTCATTCTGCGTTTTGCTTTCTCTCGTGATCCAAGCCTTCAGCACTGCCTGCTGGACAGTTCCCCAGTACCATTCGCCCCAGGACTGGAGTCCAACAATGGATAGTACTCAAGCCTACATACCAGCGTTTCCCCCAATCATAGAGAGGCAGAGGTGTCCCATGCTGATGTTCTTTAACCTCCTGCCCCTTCATCCTCCACAAGTGCTTTAACATGTCATCATTTAAGCATGCTGTTTGCATGTGCCGATTTGACAAATTGAACCAGTATTTACTGGCTGGGTAAAGCCTGCTCCTGGGATAGGGACTGGACAGGATCATAAAGCTTTACTCTGCCGCCCCTGGCCAGGATCCAGCCTCTGTGGGGCACGCAGCACACCACAGCCATCTGGCCAACACTTGCTGAGCTACTGCCTCTGTCCCTGGGCTCCCAAGAGTTTCCATACCGCCTCCCAAGATGAGGACTACCTCCCACTCCCACATCCCTGGCACACACTGTCAATCCCATGCCCTAAGACGGAGGGGCAGACTTCGCCAGTAAGCCACAGTACACAGTGTGCCAAAAAGAACGAAGCCAGATAGTATTATGGGAATCATTTTTTATGGACACTCAGAGGTAGTGTACCATGGTGATTAAGAGCACAAACTCCGGACCCCGGCTGTTTGTGTCCCAATCTTGTCTCCCCACATACTAGTGCACGAGTTCACAGAAGCCCAACCTCTCTGGGCCTCAGTCTCCCCAAAGTAAAATGGGAATAACAACAGAATCTTCCTCAGAGGGCTTGTGAGGATTAACTCAATTTAATATGTATGAAGTGCTTAATATTTAATACTCATAATAGTATGCTTACAATATTTATGCTTACAAAGTGTTTAAATCTGTAAGAGCAAACTTACATACATGCAAATATATATAATGCACATATATATAATATATATGTAACTATATGCATATGTATCATTGTATATAGTACTATGTATTTAGTATACACTATATGTACTTATTGAACTATGTAGTAAATATTACATATCATATATTATAGCATACGATATACTATACACAGTATTATTCAACATAATGTATGTGTGTGTGTGTGTGTATGTACACACATTACTAAAGGTCACGAGAAGTGGAGGAAGAAATAAACAAGCTTACTATCCTAACACAGCCATCATCATTTTTAAAAATTATTTTCTTCTGATCTTTTTTCATTTGCATACATTTCTGTACCATGCTGGACCAACAGTTTTGAGTCCTGAGTTTTTTGCATAAATAATGTCATAATGTTGTTTCCTATGGCTACGCAACCCTAGACTTTCTTTCTTGATGACTGTATAGTATCCTAGTGAGCAGACAGAGCTGAATTGACTTAGCCATTGTCCTTGTAGATGCCTGGGTTGCTTCAGGCGGCAAATAACAGGATACCCTGATTCAACTACCTTAAACAATAAGGGAGTTTCTTATCTCACATAAAAGAAACCTTGAAAGGACAGCATCTCGGGGACTGATTAATTTAGTCACTCAACAACATCATCGCAAAGTCCTTCCCATATTGTCCTGACAATGACGGATGATGGTTTGTCCTAATTCTGACCCTTGTGGTCATAATACGCTGTCAGCCATCCAGACTAAAGTGGAAGACACTCTTCTATCTCTTCTAAGAGGGAGAAAAGTTTTCCACAGTCTCCCAACAAAACTGGGTCGCACACCTACTTCCAAGCCAATCACTGTCAAGGGGACAGGATGACCTTGTTGATTTAGACCAATCTAGATCCACTCCTGGGCTGGGCATACAGGCTACGTTCCCAGGAAGGGATACAGGCGGATAGAGGAACAAAAACAAATTCCTTTTGAAAGGAGTTGGTCAGGGTGGACAGATATTGGGGAGACAGCCAGTGGTATGTGCCTCGTTCCTTGTCTGGACGTTTCACTCACATCCAACTTGGAGGAGCGATTAAGTCTGAGGAAAGAGATTAAAACTCATAAAGGAGGTGGCATTTGATCGGGGTTTTGAAGGATGTGCAAATGTCAACAGTGGGAGGGGTCGGCATTTCAGGCTGTGGTTCCAGCCGGAGTAGAGTCCGAGTCAGTCCGTGGAGGGCCATTTTCCAGGAAGAATGAGTGTCCCTGGGAAGTTGGGGCCTTGGGTGGTGGATGTGGGGGGAAAGTGGAGTGTAAGGTTAGACTGAGGCCAAACGGGGGGAATGTTTAATTGCTGACTGAAGGAAGCCGGACTCAGAAACCTGGGGCCATGGGAAGCCGCTCAAGATTTCAGAGAAAAGAGACACAGAGAAGCTAAGATTTGGGGGAGCCCGGGCGTGCATACTGGATGCGTAGCAGGGGAGAGGTGGACAAAAGGAGACCGGTTAGGATCAGGCTGCCTTTGCCCAAGGGTAATTCCACAGGCCCACCTGCGGCTGCATCCCTGGGAAGGAAGTGAGAGAATGCCCCCATCAGGAGAGGCAGAATCCACAGGACGAATGGAGATTTCCCGTCAGGGCCAAGAGGCAGGGGTTGACAAGATGAATGATGCCATCATTAACCAAGCCAGCAAAGAAGCAAAGACACAGGATCCACCAAGAACGGGGTCCCACCTGCGGTGTGCATAGAGTCCTTGAATGGTGACAGCAGAGGGCAGCCCAAGAGATCCAAAGCATAATGTGCTCATGCCAGCATCAGAGGGGAAGGGGGGAAAATGAGCTGCATAAAATGCGTGCGCTATTTAAGTTTGAGAGGCGTGCTCCTTGTAAGTTTTTGTACGTTAGTTGAAGTGGGGCTTCTAATTGGATTTCAACCAAACGGGCTTCACGAGTATGAAACAGAGAAAAGGAATGACAGAGCCTTCCTACTGCTCCTCTCCTGGGAGAGGCACCAGACGTTAGACTGTGAGCGTGGGAAGCCATCGCTGAAGTATTCCGTAACCACCCGTCTGTGTTCCGTCCTGGCTCCATAAAATGGGGGGAGAGGGAGAGGCTATCCACATATCTGTCCCTTCACGTATGCGTTCCCTTATCACGGCTACTAAGGACTGCGATGCGCCAGGCACTGGGCTAAAAATGGAACCCTAATCCAAATGGTTCCGCTCTCTGCCTTTGCAGCGCTCCCGGTCAGCCCAGCAGGGGATGCAGACGAGTGCCGTCCCGGTTGATAACGTGCTTTGACAAGGAATCCCAGCAGAGAAACAAGGAGCTGGGAGATGTGACATCTGGGGCAAGGACGGAAGAGGAAGAGGGAGCTGCCTAAGAAGTGGGCTGAAAGGTTGACATCAATCACTCCCCCATCTAATGATCACAGCAGCCCTAGGAGGTGGCTAGGACTACTACCCTCGCTTTTCAGATGAGGAGACTAAGGCTCAGAAGAGTTAAGACAACGTGGTCAGAGACTGAGGCCAAACTCAAGCACTTGAACTCTAGGCTGAGCTACCCCCTCACCCGACCCTCCAGTCTTTGCTCACCCACGGGACCGCGTTGCCTCCTGCTCGGTCTCCTGTACCCACATGGATCCTCTCCCAATCTACCCTCTGCACAACAATCAGAGGGGTCTTTTGAAAATGCAAACCTGATCTTGTCACCTCCCACCAGAATCCTTCAGTGGCTCTCCCTCCTGCTCAGATGGAGGAAAGATTTCAAAAGTCTCATGCAGTCTGGCCCCTCCCATTTCTCCACACTCATCCTCTCTGTGCTCCAGCCACACTGGCTTTTACTCAGATCCCTTCCTTAATGCCATCCTCCTTCCAACCACAGGGGCTTTGCACATGCTGTTCCCAAACTGGGACATTCCTTTCCACCTTCACCCCCACCAAGCCCTATCTTAGTGGGCTCACACCCGTCCCTCAGTTCTCACCTCCTCCAGGATGCCCTCCCTGACTTCCCAGTCTAGGCAAGTTTCCTTTGCTGTATACAGTTGTCAATCATCCTCTCACTTGGTCAGGGATTCTCAACCCTGGCCACATACTGGAATCACATAGGGAGAGTTTAAGAGCACGGACGCCCAAACGCCAGCCTAGGTCCAGAATCTCTAAGTGGGAGGGTGGGGCACCCACATGTCTTAGATCTCCCCCAGGTGACTCCAGGGTGCAGCCACAGTGGGGAATCCGTGCTTTATCACAACTTCCTCTGTGCATAAATTCCCCCTAGCTTCATTTTATTCATCAGCCACATTTGACAGACAGGGAAACTAAGGCTCGAGAGGTCAGGATGAACATCACAAAGAGAAGTGAGTCCCAGAGTGTGGATTGCAGCCCCAGTCCACGCGATTCCAGAACTTTTTCCCCACCCAGCGCTGCCCAAGTCCTCAAGACAGGGCAGACAATAACATCCATGAAGACACCTCCCCCGAGGAGGCTCTCATTAGGCCTGGTCCTTCCCAGTCTCTTCGCCCCCGGGTCCAGTTCTAAGGAAAACAAAATCCTTGTGAGTAGAGAGAAGATGAAACAAAGATCAGGGCTCCTGTGTCTTGAGTCGACCTCACCCCAGAGAGAGGCTCTAACTGGATTCGGTTCGGCTGACAGTGAACTTCCTGCGGACACAGGGGTGATGGGCGGGGCCGGAGGCGGTGGGCGGGGCCGGCGACGGTGGCGGGGCCGGCGACGGTGGGCGGGGTCAGGGGTCCTGAGAGCGGCTCATGGCCCCGTTGGCAGCAGCTGAATGAATTCAGTGGCTATGATGCCCGTCGGAAGCCACCGTCTGCTGAGGGCCATCCTGGTCCCCGTCCCAGGAGACCCGGAGGCCAGTTCTAACCTCAGTTTAATATAAGCCAGAGACTGGCTCAGGGCTTTCGAGTCTGGTTACGGATTCCTGCCCCTCTTAGTCGTCCTCCTTGTGCACTAGGGCGCTGAACGTCTTTCCTTATAATAGAATGGTAATACATGGAGTGAATTAAAGGGTGGGAACCTTTAATTCTCAGCCCTGACGGCTGGATGAGCATTTTAAAAATAATGGTGCGGGGGCAGCTAGCTGGCTCAGTCAGTGGAATATGAGACTCTTGGTCTCAGGGTTGTGAGTTCAAGCCCCATGTTGGGCATGGAGCTTACAATTTAAAAAAAAAAATAGAAGAGAAGAGAATAGATAAACTAAACTAAACTAAAATAAAACAAAATAAAATAAAATGGTGCAGGGTCCTCCCTCAGACCTAGTGAATCTGAATCTGTCGATGGGACTCAAGGTACCGGTATTCCTTTAAATTGCCACGGGGTGTTTCTGAGGCACAGCCGAACTCAAGAGCCACTGCACTAGAGGAGAAATGGGTCCTTGCAGGTGTTGGCAGATGGAAATCTTGGTGTGTGGGGTAGAATAACACAGCCCATCCTCCCTTCTGGTAACAGCTACCGGGTTTTCCTTAGAGAACCACCCTCCCCCACCCCCACTCAGTCCTGTGGTTTAGAAGCTCTGGCTCCTAGCCCCAGGGACGGTCACATGAGCCAGGCCTGGCCAATAGGAGTTTTGCATCTCCCTAACGACTGTGATTAATTCAGAAAGGACAAGTAGCCTAAGCCATCCCAGTGAGAATCGGCCCGAGGGTTTTGTGGGTGCTGCTGAGGGGAAAAAGCTCTCTTCCCTCTGGGATTGCTGTATATGGACCCTCCAGCAGTCATTTGGCCACCTTCTGGGAAGAATCAGCCTAAGAATGAAGCTGTAACAGACGAAAGCCAACAGGTGAACACAAATCAACTCCAGCGATATAATCTGAGTCCTGGATCCATCCATGCCTGAAAGTGGATTTTCAGTTATGTGGACCCATACACTCTTTTTCCTTGGAGCCTATCTGAGTTGCATTTCCATCTCGACTGTTGCAGTTCCGATTGGTACGTCTGTTCCACAATGAGCTTGGTGAGATGACCCAGCACAGAATGAGAGAATGAGAAGTGAGTAGGCAGGGTCCCAGCTTTCTTCTCTCCTCCACCACCCTCTCCTCCTTTCCTGTTCTAATGGGTCTCCTACAGCCCAGATCATACCCCAGAAAAGACCCTTCCCTACTTTGGGTCTTCATTCAAATGCCACCTGCCAGTCCCTCCACGGGTCACACCACTTCCACCACCCTGCCCCATCTCCTCATTAGCTCTTAACACCACCTAACATACTCTACATGCTACGTACGCATTTCTTTTCTCACTCTCCCCTCCCCCCCGGCCCTGCCCCTTGGAATATGAGCTCCAAGAAGGTAGAATTGTTTTCCTTTTATTCACTACTGTATCCCAGGGTCTAACACACACCCAGCACGTAACAGTATTCAGTCTATATTTTTTGACAGAGTGAATAGATTTGATTCTCCCAAGCCCCCCCAGTGAAGTAGGTCCTATTCTCATTCCCGAGATGATATCATTAATCCTAAGAATTCAACAGGTAGGAGGTCCCAAGCACGTAGTAGGTCCTCAACTGCTGCGGCTCGGAACTGCTTTTTGTCAATTTCCCTAACAATCCGAGAAAGAAGGGCTGGGGATCTTGGGCATCTCCCAGGTCCCTCGTAATACAGCAAATAATCTGACATGCCCGTCTACATTCAGGTTCTTCACGGGGGCCAATCAAAGGACAGCAAGTGTCCCATTCATAGCTGCTACTGAAGGTTAAATAATTAACACCGGGACAAAGCAGATGAGCCCGGACCTCCTTCCAGCGCCATGTCCTGCCTGTGCCCCCCCGATGGCTCAACCACATGGATGCCCGGCTCCGACCTCAGCCCAGAGTGTCCAGACGGGCGGTCTCCACCCTGCTGCCCCCCAGCCCAGCCCCCTTCCCAGCCCACTGGCCCTTCTCCTGATGGAAAGCACAGAGTGCAAAGGACCAGAAGAAGCGGTTTCCAGAGATGGAAATCCAAGCCTGAGGAACACAGGAAGAAACGGATGGTTTCGCTGGATTTTCGCTGCTAATCAGAGACATGCATCCATATGAAAGCCAGAAGACCTCACTCTAGGCTTCCTGCTCACCAGAGAGGCAAACTTCAGAAAGCTGGATAAGGCCCTAGTGTTGGTCCGGCTGTGGGGGGTATGCGATCCCCAAGCAGGTGCTGGTGTTAATTTTGCAAATAAGTGTATCCTACCCTATGGCCCCACCATCCTGCTCCTGGACATACACCCCAAGGATCTTTTCACACAGGTCCTCGGGAGGACGGGCAGCAGCATCTGGGGCGGGGGGAGCAGAAAACAAGCTTAGCGCCCATCACTGGGATAGTAGGCGGCACGGGGAGGAGACGCTCGGCTCAGAGCATCCGGCAGGGGTTGGACCCGTGCTCCCGCAACCACGTGGATGCATCTGAGACACATGGTTCTTCACGGGAACTTAAGAAACAGAGATCTACAACACTCCCTGCGATCAACCTCATTCCTGCCCAGCAAACACTCATACCCCGGACTCCTGGGGTGGAAGACACTTCCCCACCTCGCTAACTTGGAGCCTGGCCATGCGACTTGGCTTTGTCCACTGGAATCTGGGCAGACATGACTGTGGAGAGTCCCCAGCCGAGGCTTAGGCGGCATCACAGGTGTCTCTCCCAACTCCTGCATTTCCGCCACGGACGTGAGAATCGTCCCCAGGGAAATGCTGGTTCCGAAAAGACAGAAGACGGCACCGCGTGGACCCGAACCCAACCCACCGTTTAGACCCCAGCCCAGCCTGCAGAAGTAAGCCCACCCAACCCACAGAGCCACAAGCAAGAAGAACAGTCCTTGTTTTTGAAAGCCACTAAATTCTGGCATGATTTCTTGTATAGCCTTATCGCAGAAAGAGCTGACTAATAGACACGGTATTGACATAAGTTTAAAATATGCAAAAGCGACACATGGGTAAGAACACATACGAACAGCAATGCTGAATTGTGGGGGCCAGTGTGGGAGAGGGGGGATAAAGAGAAATCGATCAACCGATCAATCACGTGCTCAAGTGCACAGACGATGGCTGATCCCTGCCTTGAACTCAGAGTAAAGCCAGCTCACTCTCTTCCCCTGGAGTTCCTGCCTCACCAAGAGCCAAGTCCGTGGGGACAGAGACCTACAATAGTCCTGGGGAGGTCCGCGGATGGGGCTCAATAAATCCTCGCTGAACCAATGACTTAAGGTCAAAAATCCAAAGCCTTCCGTGAACTTGCAGAGACCAGACCCCCTTCTGGAAGGGAGCGTCACATTATCTTGTCAGAATGCAAATCTCCCTCAAATGCCTGGGTCTCTGTCACCTTTACACCCCCCCCCCCGCCACTCCCTCACCCCTGGCTCAGAAACAGGTCCGAGGTCCCTGCGCTCAAGCTGGGATCTGTTGGAGGCCAAGCCCCAGTGCTGACCCCAGCCTCCCCCTCCTGCCTCCGCTGGCGTGGGAGCAAGAGAATGAAGGGCACGGAGCGAGCTAAATTAAATCCTTCTCACCAGCTCAGCCAGTTTATTTGTCAACTTGAGTCCTAAAGAGACGTTGATGAAAACTCCACAGGAAATAATGAGACAGCAGTGGGGAAAGCACGCTGCAGCCCAGAAGGAGGCAGCCGGCTGTGGGGCCATGAGTCAGGGCCTCCCCTCTCCCGCTGCCCTCCCGTTCCTGCTTTTTTTTTTCCATTCTACATTAACCTGCCCGGACAAAAGCCACTGAGGTCCAGGAAGGGAAGGGAAGACGCGCTCAAAACGTGAGCTGTGAATTTCACTTCCAAAGAAACCAGGACGCAGAAGAGAACCGGAAGCGGAGGAAACCCGGCTCGTACCGGCCGGTCCTGGCTCGAATCCCCACTCCATCAGTTCGAAGCTGTGTTTGTGTGATTAAGGAACTCAGCTTCTCTGGGCTGTCGGGAGAATTAAATGAGATGGTCCAGGCACAGGGCCTGGCTCAGAGCCGAGGCTTCACACTGTACCCGAGATGTTTGCTGAGCACCCACTGGGCGAGCACCGAATGAGGCGGGCCGGGCAGTGCCCTCACGGAACTCGAGGTCTTGCACAAACAAGACAAGCAACAAATACACACGCCAGACAACGAGGTCATTCCAGGGATCTGTGGATCTGCGTAGAGCAGGGTGGCTGGGGAAGGGGTCTATTTTAGCCAGGGTGGTAGGGGAAGGCTCCTCCAGGGATGACGTGGAGGCGGGGCCTGGGGCTGAGAAGCAGGGCATTATACAAAGTGTTGGCAGAAACAGGGCTCAGGAAGAGACCCCACGCGTTCCCGTTTTCAAACCCCCTCCGCGATCTGGGAGGGACGGCCGGGATGGCCGCTGGGAATGCCCCTTCCTCCGCTCGGGTTTTTATTCCCAATGCCAAATTAAGTCTATAAAATAGATTCTGACCTCAGGCTCGTTCCACCCTGGAGTCTGTGAAGCACGTATGTTGCCAACATCTCGACCCAGCCCTTACTCCGCACCAGGCTCCCGGCCACACCCCAGACACAGAGATGAAGGGGGACACGCCTCACACCCCCTCCATGAGCTCCCTCAGAGTGCTGGTGACCGCTGCTGCTCACCGATGCTTCCCTTCTGCCTGGAGACGGCTGTGAATCACAGTCTTCAGATCAGATCGTCCCCTTGGCGGCCACCCCCATGTAGACCAAGTGTCTTGATATGACATTTGAGGCTTTGGAAGCCTAGCCCTGCTGACCCCGCCAGCCTGGTCCCCTCATTCCCCCCTGCCCCTCGGTGCCCAGCGAGAGCCATTAGCTGCTGCGGGCAGAACAGGCCCCAGACACCCATTCTGGAATTCGCATGTGCTGTTCCTCCCACTTGGAATGCCCTTCCCTACCTTGAGCACTCAGCCTGTAAGACGCACGGAGATGTTACCATTCAGGGACCCCTGCCGGATAACCTCATCGTTACGCCAAGCAAGGTCACGTCCGGCTCTGGGACCCACAGGGCAACTGTGCTATCACCTCAGACCCCTCAAACTGAGGACCGAGGGAACTGACCCCACCCCCTGGGGACCCCACCTGACCTTCACCTAGACTGCCCAGGACGCAAAAGTTTTACATGCCCCTTCCAGGGGCACCTGGGTGGCTCAGTCAGTTAAGCGACTGCCTTTGGCTCAGGTCATGATCCTGGGGTCCTGGGATCAAGCCCCGAATTGGGCTCCCTGCTCAGTGGGGAGTCTGTTTCTCCTTCTCCCTCTGCCCCTCCCCCCTGCTCATGCTCTCTTTGTCGCTCTTTCTCTCTCTCGAATAAATAAATAAAATCCTTAAAAAAATAAAAATAAATAAAAATTTTACATGCCCATTCCAATAGCAACCAGGCAAGGGAAGAGGAGATGCTGATATTCACAGAATTCTTACTGGGAGAGGATCCTGATCATTTTACAAATACGGGAATCAAGGCTCAGAATGAGTAAGGACACGGGGTTCGCAAATCAGACCTGGGGTCTGAACTCAGATCTTGGGTTCCTCTGGCTCAAACTCATCCTCTTTCTACT
Source organism: Potos flavus (assembly GCA_028534135.1). Lineage (NCBI taxonomy): Eukaryota > Metazoa > Chordata > Mammalia > Carnivora > Procyonidae > Potos > Potos flavus. The sequence goes on along the minus strand of CM052890.1, from coordinate 14,965,556 downwards.
AAGCCAAACCATGGTTTACTCCTCCTCCCCCAGCCCCAGGAGCCCTGCCAATCATCGCCTCCCTGACCACACACCCCCTTCCTTTTGTTTTTTATTGTGTTGTTAGTCACCATAAAATACATCATTAATTTTTGATGCAGTGTTCCAAGATTCATTGTTTATGTACCACACCCAGTGCTCCATGCAGTCCGTGCCCTCCTTAATACCCACCACCAGGCTTG
>CM052890.1:14923177-14956203 GCA_028534135.1 Potos flavus | reverse complement strand
AGGCTTAAAAAATTAGACTTTTGGGGCACCTGGGTGGCTCAGAGGGTTAAAGCCTCTGCCTTCGGCTCAGGTCATGATCTCAGGGTCCTGGGATCGAGCCCCGCATCGGGCTCTCTGCTCAGCAGGGAGCCTGTTTCCTTCTCTCTGCCTGCCTCTCTGCCTACTTGTGATCTCTCTCTCTCTGTCAAATAAATAAAGAAAATCTTTAAAAAAAAAAATTAGACTTACTAAATGAATCAAGGTAAAGAGAAATAGTAAGTGAATACATGGGGGGGGGGGGGCAGTACACAGCCCAAACTGGGAAAGTAGTGCAAAATGAAAATGCAGGACCCCTTGCTAAAAAAATAATTGGGGCTCCTGGGTGGCTCAGTCAATTAAGAGTCTGACTCTTGATCTCAGAGTTGTGGGTTCAGGCCCCACGTTGGGCTCCATGCTGGGCGTGGAGCCTACTTAGAAAAAATTATTAAGAATTTCAAGATAGGGACACTAGAGCATTTAACCAAATCTGAGTCTCTTCCGTGCATGGGACCTTATGTGATCATGTAGGTCACACGCCCAGGATGCTGGCCATGGTTCTATATCTCGGCAGGGGTCTTGGTTACATGCATGTATGTATTTCCTGAAACTCAGTGAATCATACATTTAAAACCTGTGCAAGTCACTGTTCCTAAATTATACCAATGAAATTATATCGATTAAGACAAGGAAACATGACAAAATAGTGTCACAAATTCCCAGCTTATACCAGGCAGTATGGTGCAGCAATAAGATACAGGTATAGATGGTATGTTGAGTGTCGTCTTCTTTTAACCCTGTTTATGTATCCCTGGCCCCCACATACAGTTGTACAGGATGTGCACTGCCCAACCCTATGCCATTCGCATAGACCGCAGTATGAAGCATGACCCCCAGAGTTGCACAGTGAGTAACCTGCACGACGGAACGTGGTGAACCTGATTCGTAGCTGTTTGTCTAACTTCGTTCGAAGGAATCATCATGTGGCTCAAGTTAAAGCTCTTTGCGAATTTAAGTCCTGGGCCAGATAGAAGGGCCTCGTTGTAAATTCCATTCTGGGGACAGGTCCAAGAAGAACCAGCCCATGGGAAGACTTTTCTGGGTTATGGAAAGGAGCCAGCATCCTTCAAATTCTGCAGGCCTTGTGCAGCTCAGCAAGCCCTATCCTCCCCCCCCCCCCAACTGCTGAAACCCCTGCTCAGACAGGCAAAGGGCTGGATTCAAGTGTCCGAGCTAATTTCTCACACCAAAGTATGATAAGCCCACAGAGTCATTTAAAAATTTAAATTACCACTGTTTACACTTAAGAGAGTCTTCTCACCATGGAGAAACTGTTTCCAGTTATGAAACATGAAAGCTGGTCACCATTTGGGGTTAATCTGACGTTCTCTGCGAGAGCAGGCGAAACTACCCAGACATCTAATTACCTGGAAAGATAATCTTGAATAATTGGAATTAGAGCAACTAAAGCAATTACTAGATGTTGTGATCTCCAGCCGCAGTCCTCCACCAGGCATCGGGATTTAAACACCTCTAATAAGAGCACGTAATTAGAGAAATCCAGAATTTCAGAACAGAAAATGACAGAACTAACAGTTGAGAAGGAGGGAGGTGACAGGGACCTGTGCATTGCTGGAGAAAATGATGCTGGAGGGTGGTGGGAGGGATGAGTGGGAGGAGAAAGGACTGGGGTGGGGGTGGGATGCTGCCGAAAGACCTCAGAAGCCTGGAGAGCAAGCCTGACTCTCACCTAAACTTGCTGTGTGACCTTGAGCAAGGCACTTAACCTCTCTGGGCTCTACCGCCTTCTACTGTTCAGTCATTCCATAAATGACTGTGGTGCATCTGCCACGTGGAATCTTTTGCACATGGCATTTCTCCTACCCGGAATGACAGCCCCTTAAGCACTAGAAGGACTGCCATTTGTCCTTCAGGACCCTCCTCGCATGGCACCCCTTGGCACAGCCTGCCCACACTGTCATCAGCCCCTTCCGCAGCCCTCTGGCCACCCGTCTGGGCCCCAGGTCCACAGATGTGACTGTCCTCCTTGACTGTCCCCATTGGAAGGCTCCTGAAAAGCAAGCTGGGGGTGACTGGGGGTGACTCCTCTCACTGTCCCGGCTCCTGGCCACAGCCTGACACCAAGGAAGGCCACCCACTGGCCTGAGGCAAGGTGGACAGAGCCACCACAGCCCATCCCCGAAAGCAAGGCTGCAGTCCGCCCTGCCTCCAGGAATTAAATGACACTGAGTGAGGTGGCCTGTGGTGTGAGTTTATTGAGAATGACCAGGAAATGCTCTCTTTCTATAGGATTCCAGAACTCTGTTGCCTCCACAAAGGGACCAGGGCCATTCAGATGATTGATGCGTCCAACCCTCGGCCAAAGCACCGCAGGAATTATCTCGATGTTGTCTGGGAACGGCAGGTGGGAGTGAACAACGGACATCTCAACCACTGGGGCTGGTCTCCTGCCTCTTTGTGTTGGGAAGTCCCACGGGATGAAAAATCAGACCTCTCACTGTGTCGGGTCCTGGACCGCAGGTATGTTCCAGGTACGGAACAGAAGTAACTGACGTGGTCTGGGGGCAAGGGAGGACTCTGCGGAGTTCCCCAGGCAGACAGAGTGGAAAGATCGCCCAGGACTCACACACAGGCACGGGATACGCTGGCCACCCGGGATGCTGGGGCTGCGGCCAGCAGGCTGACCTGCGTGGAGCTCCAATGTCAGATCTTGGCAGCTGGGAAAGTTGGTTGTCCTCTCCCTTCCCCTGCCCGGCCTCTTCTGATCTATGCATGTTTCAGGTCTATGACATAAATCAATAAAATGCGCTAAATAAATTAAGTGAGCAGCAGAATTGTAAATCGATTTCAGGCGCAGAACAGAGAGGTTGAGGGAACCAACAAGAGACTATTATAGAAACCCAAGTGAGAAATGACTCAGGCAAGACTCAGGATTGTGGCCGTGGAGCCGCCACACTGTTACACATCCCTGAAATATTAAACAAATGAAACCTACAAGCTTTGGAGATTGTTTCACAAAAAGCTGCCAGCTGGTGGCTGCCAGGAATCCCAGCTGGGAAACAGGGGCGGGGAGCGGGGGTGACTAACACAGTTCAGCCCAGGGGAGTCAGAGGGGACCACAGCCTCTCGAGTCAGACTCCAGGTTTCCAAACCCAAATGGGCCACCCAGGGTCTATAATGTGTCCCTTACTCCTCCCTCCCTCCCTCCCTCCCTTCCTTCTTTTGTGCATTCTATCTCGAAAAAAGAAATTAAAATTAAAATTATAACAGAGAGGTCATATCTAAGCTGGGTTTTAAAGGATACATAGAAGTTTTCCAAGGCACACAGAGGTGGGAAAGGCAGGTGGGGAGAGGGAACAGCATGTGCAAAGGCACAGAGGCACGAAAGATGATGGGGAGCTTGAGGGAAGTGTATTTGAGGGAGAAGGCAGGGCTGGAACCCAGGGCCCATGTAGGGATGGTAGGAAGTGGAGTAAAAAAAAAAGGCAGACTAGCTCCAGATAGACCACAAAGGGCCACGAACACCATGTTAAAATATCCCGGCATATTTAAGTCGGAGAGCCAGGGAAGGGGCTCCAAGCAGAATCCTGATACAGTCAGATTTTCACTTTAGAAGGATCATTAGAATTCAGTGTGGGAAATTTTTGTTTTACTTCTTCTTGGAGTATCACACAGAGACGGAAAAAGTGCATCTCTCCCAAGTATACGACTTGATGAATTTCCCTAAACTGAACAGGGCGGTGTAACTAGCACCCAGACCAAGCATCGGAACGTCGCCAGCTGCCCGCGCCCTCCGCACGCCCGTCCCCCTTCAGTCTTCGCGGACGACCACCGTCCAAACTTCTCACAGCGCAGCCTCACTCTTCCTGTTTGCCAGTTTTATATAAATGCAATCATATAGTCTGTATGCCCTTGAATCTGGCTTCTTTTGCCCAAATCCGTGCTGCTGTGAGCAGCTGCAGACCGTTCGCCCCCCTTTCTGAATCGTATTCCGCCGTGTGTGCTGGTGGGCACTGAGGAAGAGCAGACAGGAGGTTATCGGTGCGGCTTGATGAGGGCCGTAAATCACCGGAGGCTCAATTAGCCCATTCATTCATTCACTCATTCATTTTTCATTTTTTCACAGTGAGAGCCCCATGGACCCCGTGAGGGGAAGCTCCAAGCTGGGGGTTAGGAACTGGGGACACTCCCCCACATCACACCTTGTCAGGTGCCTTGGGACCAATCCTTGTCGGGGCATCCTGCTAATAATGTAAAGGGAGGAAAACCCAGACATCTTCCCGGCCTCTCTGCAGGGATCTCGGGTGGCCGAATCACATCCCTCCCCTCCCAGTGCAGGGGCGGATTCTTTCTTCCTCCGCCCGAGCCCTTCCACGGTGGCTGCCACGCATTTCCTTAGCTCTCTCCCACACCTGTAGGCAGACACTTCCGCCTGGTTCCTGTTTGCAGCCCCAACGCCTAGCCCAGAGCCTGCCACGCGGTAGGTGCTCAGGAAACGTTTGTCAAATCGAAAGGCATGTGTGAGAATGACCAGCACGCAGAGGCCACTCGGTTGGTGCTCAGCAAGGGACTGCACCCAAACATTTAGGTCCCTCGTGCAGAAATGAAGAGGTCCCTTTGGGAAGACAGTGACCCGGGGAGACCCTGAGCAGCAAAGCAGGGAGGCTCACGCGCACACATACACCTGGAAATCCAGCTGAGCCATTTCCAGCACAACGAGCTGCCAACCGTCCTTGAAGCCTGTGGTCAGTGTATTTCTTGCCTCCTCGACGTTGGACGCAGCCATGTGACCTGATTTAGCCAATGGGGTGTTAGCAGACGCGACGGAAGCGAAGGTCTTAAATGGGCTTGTGCCATTAGCTACTTTGCATTTCTTTTCTTTTCTTTTCTTTTTTAAAGATTTTATTTATTTGAGAGAGAGAGAGAGCGCGTGAGTGGGAGGAGGGGCAGAGGGACCGCGAGATCACAACCCCAGCCGAAATCAGACGCTTAACCGACTGAGCCACCCAGGTGCCATGCTACCTTGCATTTCTGTCCCCTCTTCCTGGCCCCCCAGGAAGAACACACGTGCAACAGACCTGACTGAGCCCAGACTACATCCTGGAACCAAGCCAACCTACAACCAAATCAATCCACAAACACGTGAGCAAAAAAGAAATGGTGAATGCCCCTGAGCTCTGGGATCACAATAAGAAACCCCTGCTATCCTCAGAGGCCCCCAGCCCTGTGATGGAGAAAGATGTGTGTACAAGTGACTGTTACTCAGCTCTGATACCAAAAGCCCGGAGTGCAGTGGGGGGACAATCTGAGCTACAGGACCAGCTAGAGGACCGCTTACATAAATGGTCTCTACATGATTTCACAGTTGTTCCAAAAGATGAGGGCGGTTTTATGCATTGGTATGAAAAACAATTCATAATTTTATATACAAGTATTTATGTATGTATATGTATGTGTGTGCTAGATACCTAGTTATCTATCACCTATCTATTGATCATCGTCAAGGACTAATAAACCAAACCATTACTAGAGAATATCTAGTGGGCTCATAAGAGACTCTCATTTCTCATTTATGCATTTAAGGGTAGTTATAATTTTTATAACAAGAGTATATAGTGTTAAAAATCCATGTTCCTTTTTCATCCATTCAACGGGCTTTGCTCCTGGGCACTGGGGACACAGTGAGTGACAAAAGAGACAAAAATCCCTGCCCTCAGGGAGCTGGCCCTCTGTTCACCAGGTAAGCACTGAATACACCACAGGCGGGATTAAGTGACATGCTGGGGTGGAGAGGGACTTAGCAGGAGGAAGGGCTGCGATAAGAGGACGGTCAAGGAAGGCTCCCCCAGGGCTGTGACATTGAACCGAAACCTGAATGATGGCGAGGGACCAGCTGTGCAGAGAGCCAAGCGAACAGTGTTCCAGGAGCAGGGAACGACAAGTGCAAAGGTCCTGAGGCACACGCTTGTTCGGCTGACTCAAGGAACCATCAGGATTTGGGGGAGTTGGAGTGTGGTGAGGGTGGGGAGACTGCAGGAGATGAGACCCGGGGCCAGATCCCACAGACCTCACAGGCCGCCATGAGAACGTTTGCTTTTTCTCTAAGTGCGATGGAAGCCAAGGGAGGGCTTTAAACAGGGATTCACATGAGATGACTTATGCCTTAAAAAGATCATTCTGCACAAGTGAATCAGGGGGCAAGAACGGAAGGAGGTAAGCAGTTAATAGATTGTGGTAGGAATCCAGATGAAAAATGGATGGGGCTTAGGCTAGTATAAAACAAAAAGATATTTCCCATGTGAAGCACAAAACTACAACGGTCAGGCATGAACAAAGAAAAATGTGTGTCGTGGTAAAAATACCGATGATGGACAGCTATTTTCCTAGGGGACAGGGTCGGGAAGCAAGGGGCGAGAGGGTACTGAAAAAAATGGCAGAGGGGATACTGTCTGTGAAGGCTTTTGAAAGCATGACTGTGGCTTGCTTGCCAGGTGAGAGGAGGTCAAGAAAAGAAGGGGAGCACTAGCCTGAGAACCCCCCGAACTCAGCTCAGAGGTCTTGGTGAAGGAGGAAGGGGAAGAATCACGCAACACACACACACATACACACAGTCGCTCACCGACTCTTGGAAGGTCTAGCTTTTCAGCAGAAGAACCAGGCATTTAAGAAAGAACCAAACCGCTCAGGTTCAAACCCCAGCGTGTTAACTGTATGACCTCAGGCAAGTCAATTAACTCTCGATGCCTCAGTTTCCTTACCTGTGAAATGAGGATTAAAATGAGCCAATGTGGGGGCGCCTGGGTGGCTCAGCCCTTAAGCATCGGCCTTCAGCTCAGGTCATGATCCCGGGGTGCTGGGATCGAGCCCCGCATCAGGCTCCCTGCTCAGCCATGAGTCTGCTTCTCTCTCTCCCTCTGTGATCTCTCTCACTTTTGCTCTCTCTCTCAAATAAATAAATAAAATCCTTAAAAAAATAAACCAAATAAAATGAGCCAATGCGTGTAAAGTTCTCAGAACCGCGCTCCGCACGCAGCAAGCGCTGCGTAAAGCCAATTAGCGCGAGTCCCATGATTATTACCGTATCTGGCGGACCAGAAGGTAAGTCACAGAGGGAGCAGGCGTAGGGACAAGAATGCAGGAGACGAACGCTCTGGGAGAGAACACACCTGTGCTCGAACACCAGCCCCAGACTCCCGGTGTGGCCTCGACCCACACACGCCATCTCCGCAGCTGGGGGTCCCCGGCTGAGACAGTCAGGATGGGAGGTGAGCACAGCGATGGGTCCGGGGGCCAGGTGGGGGGGGAGGGGCTGTGCGACAAAGCCCGCCGACCCAAGAGACAGCTGAAGTGCTTGACAGGCAGTGTGTACGTGCAAATCGTCCTGCCACTTGGCACAAAGCCAACCCACTCAGCCTCCTTATAAACACTTTTACACACACAGCCAGAAGGTCCGTGGCGCGGCCGCCAAGCCCCGAAAGAAAAATCACGAGGCCAGTAAAACACAAAGATACCATCTCTTGGTCCTCTTAGAAGAAGCAGGAAGAAAGGTCAAATGTCCCCAGAAGGAGGACGAGCGACCCACGTGCCGCCATACGGGGACACACGTGTACATACGCCACCCCCGCTCACACGTGTGCACACACACCCATGCGTGCTCACCCTTGGACACACGCGCGTGCACAGACTCAGCCAGGCACGCGAGCGCATACATGCTCATACGGGCACACGCGTGTGCATGCTCAGCCACCAGCGTGCGTGCAGGCACACGCAGGAGACCCGTGCATACGCTCTGCGTGCATATGCTCACCCTCCCCCCGACACACACACGCCGACATGGGCACACGCAGGCCTTGTTTCCTGGAAGCCAGAGGTGGAGCCCCCAGGTGGCCCCGGAGTTCCAAGGTCTTGGGGTTTTCTGCTGAGCGCTGGCGAGGGGCCGCCTCCGGGTACCGACTTGTAAGACGCGGGACAGCAGACCGGGGTCTGAAGCCCGGACTCGGCCCCGCCCGGGAAGGGACGCTTAGGTGGCTTCATGTCTGCAAGGCGCAGATTCCTCAGCTGGCAGTGGGGGGAGTTTGTCAGTCCCCTCCTCCGAGGTTGTGGGGGTGCTTCTCCGTTACTGCCTGGGAGCACGAGGCCCAGCACCGAGGGACCGCGGCTCGGCGCGCATGCGCCCTGTGTTAGCAGTGGTATTCCTTCCAAGGCTTGACCTTGGAAGCCGGGGCCCACATGCTCAGCTCAAAACTTTATGGGTAGCCACCTGTAGCAGCCAAACGGGGTGCAGTCGCTGGGAAGCCAGGGGGGAAACTGAGCGGGCAGCTCCCCGATGCTACCGAAAGCCTGCTCAGCGGGAGGTGGCTGGGCCTTTTCCTGTGCCTGGGGGTCCCCGTCTCACGAGCTGCCACTCGGCTGGAGCTCACCCAAGGGGACAGTGCGAGATACGAACCTCATGACACATGGCCCCCTCGCCCGTGCTGCCTCTACCAACACCCGGGATGGGTCAAAGACAGGATCTCTGGGTCCCTCACCCTCCAGACACTCACGGCAGGGAAGTCGCGAGCCCGTCCCCACCAGCAGAGGGCGTGAGTGGCCACAAGCCCTGGACTTCAGCAATTTTCCTAAGCCAGGCACCCGAGATCCCCCTTGCTGGGACAGTTTCTAGGACTGGACTTCTGCCTCAGTTTCCCCCACCCTGACACCCAGAACCAGAGCCATCTCCTAATCTCCAGGCTGTTTGAAGACACCAGCACACCTGGTCTCTCCTGGCTGTCCTCCTCCTTGGCGGCAGGGGGTAGGCAGGTCAGGAGGCAGCCAAACCCCTATGTTCCTTTGGCAGCACATCCTCCAACATCTGCTCCCTTGCTTTCCCATAAAAATAAAGCCCCTGACTTAGCTGAGCACATGGCTGCCAGAATAACGACCTCATTTCCCAGCCTCCCTTGCTGCTCAGTCTGGCCCTGGGATCAAGCTCTGGCCAAGGAGACATGAGCAGGTGCTGTGGGCAACTTTTAGAAACCTTGGAGTTGACAGGCAAGCTTTGCCCCTTCTCCTTTGCCCCTTCTAAGCTGCTGCCCGGAAGGCAGGTGTGACAGCTGGAGCACCAGCTCCCATCTTAGACCATGAAGACCAAAGCACAGAGACGATGGAAAGGGGCAGCAAGGTTCTGGAGCTGAGCCACCCTGGATTGCCTTCTTTCAACTTTAACAAAAGCAATGTACATCTCTCTTATGAAGCCAGCTATCTTGGACCACCATTCCCTACAGCCAAAGCTAATCCTGACTGCTGTGCTCACCCCACACTCGAGCTAGGGCCAGCCCCTGACCATCCTATCTGAGCATCGCGGGCGGTCAGAATCTCTGCTCTTGGGCACTGTGCATCAGGGAGTGACAGACACAGGACATCTGGTTTCCCGCCCCCCCATCCAGGTCAAATCCTGCAGCTGGGATGCAGTACCCCCAACAGTGGTCTAGGCTGACCCCAACTTCTGCGCACCCGTCCTACCTACCCCCAAATCCTGGTGTGCACTGGAAGTATGCATAATAACTCTCAGGATAATAACTCTCAGGACCACCCCGCTAGGGGGGAGGACAGGGTGATCTCCCCCCTGCCTCTCTCCCCTTCTCGACTGCTCAAGATTATGGCTCTCTGGGGAGCCAATGCCCAGGGACGCTGCTAGTGAAACCCTCACAGAGCTGCGGGAAGCCACCTGGGCACTGGGCAGGAAGGGTCTCTGAAGGGCACTGGGCTTGCACACCTGAGCGGGGGCCACACTTACCCTTCTCCGATGCTGGGGCCAGGTCAATGAAGCTGCGACATTTCTCACCTTCGAAAAGAAAAGAAGGGTTTTCAGAATGTGAGCGGAAGTGAGAGCTTCAGGCTTTCGCCTCTCCCCTTCCCTGAGCCTCGTCACTGAACAGGGAATAGGGCCCCAAGCCTCTCTAACCCTTATTCCCGGAAACTCAGTGTCCCCGAGGAAATTGCGGACAGTGAATCTGCAAACTCAGCTAACCGGCATCGGGGATGTCGTCTCCGTACTCACCCCCGATCCAACCCGTCCAGCCAGGCGGCTCGCACCTGCTCCAAGCCCTCGGGCCCCTTCCACAGTCCCCACCCCGTCCAGACCCAGAAGGATGAGGGCAACCCCTCTCTGGGCTCCCCGGGGCTCCACATTGTCGTCACCAGACGGATGGTCTCAGGACACACGGCTCTGATCGCGTCACCCACGCACACAGACATATATGCTCCTGCTCAAAGCCTCTGATGACTTCCCAAACAATGAAGCCCAGGTTCTTTCACGGGCACCCCTGCACTCAGCCCCGACACTCCACCGCGAGGCCTCGCATATGCTGTTCCCCCTGCTGGGGACATGCTTCCCCTATCATGGGCTCTCACGGCACCCTGGCCCCCTCCAACGCCAGTTGCCTTGAGATTCCACTTTTTGCATATGATCCTTGGATGGGCAGGCCGCAAGTTGTAAGCGCCATGAAGGCGCGCCCCATATCCCCAGTGGGTCCCCAGCTTAGGAAATGGCAACGCCGTCCTCCCGCGTGCTCAGGCCAAAACCCTGACGTCAACCTTGATCTCTTTGTGTCAGACATCCACATCCGATGTGTGGGTCTGGCTTGTGGCATATCTAGACTCTGACCACTTCTCACCCCCCACTCCCACGGCTCCAGCCACCATCCTCCATCTAGATGTCAAAAATTAATTGACTATAAATAGAAGGCTGTATTTTGTTCTCTCAATTCTATTCCACTGATATATATATCTATCCTTATACTGTACCACACTGTTTTTTTGATTACTGTAGCCTTAGAGTAAGTTTTGAAATTGAGTGTGTTCTCCAACTTTGCTTTTCATTTATAAGATGATTTTGGCTATTCTGGGTCCCTTGCATTTCCATATATGAATTTTGTTTTTTTTTTTGAAGATTTACTTATTTATTTTAGAGGCGGGGAGGGACACAGGGAGAAAGAGAGAGAATTTCCGGCAGACTTCTCTCTGAGCACAGAGCCTGATGTGGGCCTCGATCCCACGACCCTGAGATCATGACCCTAGCCGAAATCAAGAGTCAGACACTTAACCAACTGAGCCATCCAGGCACCATTCCATATGGATTTTAAAATCAACTTGTCATTTTCTGGGGGGGGGAAAGCCAGTTGGATTTTTCTTTTAAGATTTTTGTTTTTATGGGGCGCCTGGGTGGCTCAGTCGTTAAGCGTCTGCCTTTGGCTCAGGTCATGATCCCAGGGTCCTGGGATTGAGCCCCGTATCCCTGCTCATCGGGTAGCCTGCTTCTCCCTCTCCTACTCCCCCTGCTTGTGTTCCCTCTCTCTCTCTGTCAAATAAATAAATAAAATCTTTAAAAAATTTTTTTTTATTTTTAAGTAATCTCTACACCCAATATGGGGCTTGAACTTACAACCCAGAGATCAAGAATTGCATTCTCTACTGACTGAGCCAGGCAGGCACCCTACCAGTTGGAATTTTAATAGGAATTGCACTGAGTCTGTAGATCAGTTTGGGGAATATTGTCATTTATTAAGTTTTCCCATCCATGAACATGGGATGTCTTTCCATTTATTTAGATCCTCTTTAATTTCTCCCAGTAATGTTCTATAATTTATGGAATATAAGTTTTGCACTTCTTTTGTTAGATTTATTCCCAAGAATTTTATTCTTTCTGATGCTATTGTACATGGGATTATTTTCTTAATTCCATTTTCAGATTGTTCATTGCTACAGTATAAAAATATGGTAAATTTTTGTGTATTGGCCTGGTACCCTGCAATCTTGCTGAATTTGCTTATGAGTTCTAATAGTTTTCAGTGAAGTCTTAAGATTCACTATATTCAAGATCATGCCATCCACAAATAGAGATAGTTTTACTTCTTCCTTTCCAATCTTGACATCTTCTATTTCCTTTTCTTGCCTAATTGCTCTGGTTAAAATCTCCAGCATAATGTTGACTAGAAGTGGCAAGAGCAAATGTCCTTGTCTTGTTCCTGATCTTAGAGAGAAATCGTATTTTTCAAGTATGATGTTTCCTGTAGGCTTTTCATAGATTATCTTTATCAGGTTGAGGACATTCTTCCTATTCCTAGTTTGTTGAGTGGTTTTATTGTAAAAGTGTGTTTGCCTTCTCTTTGATCTGCAATGATCGTAATAACCTGCAACGATGTAGTTCCGAGAATCCCTATTTAGAGACAAGCAAACTGAGGCTCTGAGCTTTCAGTGACTTATCCAAGACCATACAGCCATTAATGGTGGAGCAGTACTCAGTCGAGATCTGTAGACTCCAAACTCCATACCCTGAAATGTTTCCAGCTATCTGTTCCAATTTGCTATGTCAGAACTTCCTATGTAGCTAGCCATTCCCACTGGGTAGAGCTGTCAGATCCTGAAAGGAATCCCCTATCCTTTCCACCCCCTCCCCCCAGTGCAGAGGGACACCGCCCCCTCCCCCTGGTGCCGACAGGGAAAATCCACCAGGGGTCAAATAAAATGGATCTCACACTTCTATTTCTGCTACAGGGACAAGACTGAATGGAAGATGTTTAAACAGAGATGGTCAATGCTGAAGTTTAAGAAAAAATCATAGTAATGATGTAAGGAGATTGGATATTTCAATGGTCTAATAACTGAAATCCAAATACAGGAGGGAGTTTTTTCTCCAAACCCTGTTCTTCATGATAAAAATTAGCTAACCATTTGTGTGAAAGATATCAAACTGTACCATATTGTCTTATTGCTTTTAGAAGTAGCCTCTAAAACGTCTTCGTCAATTACCATTAAGTTGATATGTTTAACTAAGAGATTTAATTGGGGAATAAAACTAAAGACTTTATCTCTTTATCACTTTATCTCTTTAGACTGAGGCTTGTCAATTAGATCGTGGAGCTGTGGCTTGTTACTGCCACCTGATGGCAGCGTGCCTTCTGTGAATCCTAGAACATGAAAGCTGGGCAGGATCCTAGAGTTCATCCAACTTAAGTGGTTCTCAGCCCTGGGAAGCCCAAGCCTTCCTTGCCCACAGAGACCCTGATTTAATTGATAGCTGTGGGGCCTAAACTTCCGTGGGGTTTTAAAAACTCCCCAGGTCATTCCAGCACGCAGCCAGGCTGAGATCCGTACTCCAATCTGACTTGTAAAAAAAAATCTATTTGCAACATTAGAAAAACAAGAGTAAGTCATCTTAGTGATGGATCGTAGTATTGCAATGGCCACTCCTTCAAGCAGCGAGGTCTGTGGTTCAGGACAGCAGAGTGGACAAGAGCCTAAGTTCTGGGATCAGCAGAGCTGGGTTCAAATCCTGGCCCTGTCATTTCCCATCACATGAGTCCCCAGTCTTTCCGTGCCTTGATTTCCTTGACTGTGTAATGGGTACAGCACCTATAGGGGCGTTGTAAAGACTTGACAGGGGCACAGAGTTTAGCTATGATCCCTAGGCCAGAGCAGGTGCTTAGGAAGTGGGGGCTATCATCGCCATCAAAGAGGACTCAGAGGAAACACGGGGCATGGCCTCCGCGGTCTAATGGAGAGGAGATCAGACTGAAGCACAGACCGCCATTGTGGTGGGTGGAGGTGGGGAGCGGGGCTGAGAGCAGGGGCCCCGTTGCCAGACCCGCCTGGGTTCAGCTTGCCTCCATCACTTACTAGACGTATGACTCAACATTGACCTTCCGGTGCCTCAGTTTCCCTATCTGTAAAAAGCGAAAACCACCAATGCTAGTGTTTCTACAGGTACCTATAACAGAGTGGACAGCTCAGTGGGCAGGAGTCCACACTGCCAAGTGGCAGCAGCAGGGACGTATGGTTCCCCCGTGAGCCCGTGCCCAGGATGTGGCCCTGCACTGTCCCATGTCTTCCCCAAACCCACGGGCGTTGTCCAGTAATTACCTCATTTTTCGAAGGATTTGCTCCCTTGCTCAGAAAAGACAAATGGAAGGTTGTTTCTTCCTAGACTGTGACATCACCGTATGGGGCTGGTGGCTTTTGGCAGCGTGGGAAGAAAACACCTAACCCGAGAGGCCCCGACCCGCCCTCACTGCTGACGGCTTCTGACCCACAGTCTGCAGGGACATGGCTGAGCTAAGAGCGGGGAGGGGGGAGGCTCAGAAATTGCCCTCAGCACAGCGGCTGGAGCTTGCCAGCGGGCACATCGATCCCGCCCCAACGGGAGCACCTGGCACGGGTCCCCAGCACAAACGAGGCTTCCAGGAATCCACCGTGGACACAAGCGGCCAGGTCACAGCTGCCCCCGCTCTGGCTCACCACTCCCGCCTGACGCCAGGAAGCCGAGGTCCCTCCTCCAGGTCCAGTCTACTTAAGGAAAAGGCTGGGTTGTGGCTGTGGGCAAGCAGAGCCAGGCGCCCCTGCCCTCGGGGTGCGCCGAGGCCAGCGGGCTCCCTGGTGAAAAGCCCGGCTCTGACTGCAGAGGGACCTGAGTTCAAATCCCAGCTCTGCCACCCGCTAGCCGTGGGACCGTAAGGGAACGACGGGTTTTGTTTGTTTGGTTGGGGCGTTTCCAGGGCCAAATGAGGCAAAACAAGACATCTCCACTTAGGATTTAAACCACCAGACGACATCTGCAGAAGGACCAGCTTGATGGGCTGGTGACCCCGCCACTGTCACTCATCGGAGTTCTCAAGGCTCCGTCCTTGAAAAGGGGTGCTCTTCACAGGTAAATGGAGGTGTCTGGGCTCAGAGGCCAGAAGACACGAGTTCAAATCCCTCCTCTGCCTCTTCTTAGCCATGTGACCTCAGAGAGCCACTTCGCCTCTCGGACCCTCTTCCTCACCTGCCGAATGGCAGTCATCGGGCACCTGACTTGCAAAGCGGATGCTTGCAAAAGGGATGAAAACAGGAGAGTTCACACAAACGCCTGTCGTGTGCTCGGCTCTGTAAATGGGAGCCATTTTTGGTTTTGGAGTCCTTCTCTGGATCCTAAGTTAGAGACACATTGCACTCTTCCCGAGGAGAGCCGGGAAGTCCTTCCAAGCCAGAAGCAGGAGGCCGAAACGGTGCAACCTCACCCTGAGCAGGTGGAGGAAACTGGCAGGGGCGCAGGCAGAAGGCAGGGAGGTGGCCAGAAGCAGATGCCCAAAGCTGGCAGAAGGTCCGGGGAGCGCTGAGGGTCGGCCAAGTTGCCCTTGGCATGAACACGCAGGAGCCCGGGTCTGGCTAGCAGCAGGAAGATGGGCAGCAAGTGGGAGGGGCGCTGGGGAGACCAGAGTCCTTGGCCGGGTCCCCAGATCCCGGGTCTGAGGATTGTGACTTAATTCCATCCCCCACCAGATGGTGTAGTTGAGGTTTCTGTGGAGGGCAGGGTGGGGAACAGCGTCGGGGGACCCGTGGGGAGGGGACTGGTGAGACAGAGGCAGTCACGCCCGTCTCACGAAGCAGATATTTGCTAACATATATGGCACACGGACTTTGTGCAAGGTCCAGGGTGCTTTACAAGCTACCACTCCCACTTACTGATGGAGAAACTGAGGCACAGGAAGACCGAGAAACCTGCCTAAGTTCACTCAGCCAGTGGTGGGACGCAGGGTTCAAACGGAGCCGACTCAGCGGAGCCTCTGCATTTGGCCACGCCCGCCTCCCCGCAGAATAAGCAGGTTCCAGAAAACTCCATTCTCCCCAAGGGAAGTCCCGGACGCCCTCCAAAGAGGACTCCATACGGGACAGGAGAAATCAGCAGCCACCAGGATGGGACCGCATCTGCAGGCGCCCAGCCAACAGCACCCAAATGTGGCTGATTCTGAGTCTGGGTCTGAGACACAGATTCCACGGAACCCGACCCTCCTGGCAGACGCATGGCTCATCTTTCCCTGTAGCAGGTGCTTTCGACTTGTTAGGAGGGCAGAGAAGAGCGGGTCCTGCCCCCCAACAGCCTTGGCCGATGCGAAATAATCTTAACTGTTTGGCAAGGGCAGGAGTTCACACACCTTCGCTGGCTGGATTCAAGGAATTCAGCTCCAAGATCACAGAATAAAGGAAAATGCCAGCAGATCTTGTGCGAAGCTTCTCCTCTCGCGATCCAGGCTGGCAGCGGAGCCTTGGCAAGCCCTCCCTTGGAATTCTCCAGAGGCCTCTGCCAGTTCAACTGACAGGGCAGCAGATGGTACGCAGTTATCTGCTGATGATATTTTGATTTATTTATCTCTTACAGATGGTACCATGCCTTGATTTCTGGCAAGAGTCCAAAATGTGGGTCAACTTTCTGGGGATAATCATTTCTTCAAGTGGATAAAATCCTGGAGGCTGAAATCTTGCCTGGCATCACGACCTCATCACTACGGTCTCTAACATACCTTGCTCAGGCATTTCAGGTACAGTGGGGAAACCGTAGGGGAAAAAATTGTTCTAAAGAATTTTCTAGCTGGAAGAAGCTAAGTGCTTATCTTAAATTGATACCGTAGTAGTGGAATGTAAGAGCTCTGAACTCACAGAGTCTTGAGTCGAAGTCCCAGCTCTGCCCCTTACAAGCTCCATGACCCAGCCCAGACACTCTGGGTCTTAGTTTCATCATCTGTGAAATGGGTGTGATTGTCCTCTCTACCACATACGGTGTGATAAAAACAGCTGGCTGTCCGCCCAAAATCGTGCTACTCCGTCTGTCGTGGGGGGCTAAGAAGTGGCCACCCAGCCAGGCATGATATTTACCAGCAGCCCTACCTCCTCGTGAGGTCACATGACTCGTTCTACCGAGTTTTAGGAAGTGGGCGTGCCTTCGCTTTCCTCTGCCACCGAAATACAGAGGGTTCCGGGACCCCCAGGAAGTGGTGAAGCCACAATATGGAAATTGCCTGGTCCCCGAATCACTGTGGAGGAGAGCTGCCATCCCCGGGAATCACCTACACTGAAACGTTACATGAGCAAACGATGAATTGCTACGACGTTAATCCACAGATGTCTCTGGGTTTCTTTGTTACAGCAGCTAACTGTTGCCTTGTGCATAGTCGGGGATCACATGGGACCACACACATGAGACAGCTGGTGCCTGACAAGGACTCAGTAAGTGTTCACAATTATTAGTATCATCATCTTTCAAGGGAGCTTGATAAATTAAGGAGATCGTGATTTTTTTTTTATGTCATCCCATCTGTTGGATTTGGTTAAAGCTACACAAATCTGCTTTTCCTAATACCTCGGTCTTATTTCCACACTTTTTTTTTGTTTTTAAATGCCATCAGGAATCCATGAGCTCTCCTGTCTCACTCCTCAAAATCATGTTTCGAAAGAGAAATTTAAGAGGCGCCCAGTGGCTCACTCGCTTGAGCGCCCGACTCTTGATTTCAGCTCAGGTCATGATCTCAGGGTCCTGGGATTGAGTCCTGTGCTCAGTGGGGAGTCTGCTCAAGGATCCTCTCCTCTCTTTTTCTCTCTCTGCTCCTCACCCCCACCCCATTCATTCTCTCTTGCTCTCTCAACTAAGTAAATAAATCTTAAAAAAAAAAAAAAAGGGGGGGGTAAGGGATGCCTGGGTGGCTCAGTTGGTTAAGCACCTGCCTTTGGCTCAGGTCATGATTCCGGGGTCCTGGGATTGAGTCCCGAGTCGGGATCCCTGCTCAGCGGGGAACCTGCTTCTCTCTCTGCCTGCCGATTCCGTTGCTTGTGCACGTGTTCTCTCTCTCTCTCTCTCTCTCTCTCTGACAAATAAATAAATAAAATCTTTTTTAAAAAATCTTTAAAAAAAGAAATTTAAAAGGAGAAAGGGAGCATAGATCGTTTTCTTGTGGCACACGGTGGCTAACACAGAGATCACAGTCCCCCATCCTCTCATCCTGGTCTTTCCTCTCTGCCCTGGGCACAGAATTATCCAAATCAGCTAGAGATGGAGGAAGGATGTAAGAACCACGGAGCCCACAGTTTCTGGATGTAGAAACAAAGGCCCAGCCAGGGAACTCCTACCTGAGTTCTCATCATCGGTCAGATATCGACCTGAAGTTGGAACCCGAATCCTCCACCTCCTGATCCAGGAGAAGATAAGGGAGGATGAGAAGCCCACGGTCCCTGGCTACAGAAAACAACAAAAGCAGACACTTCCTGAGCACTTACTAAGTGCCAGGTGCTGTTCTAAGTGTCCGTAGGTACTCACTGGTCTAGTTCTCAAACCACATAAAGGAGGTACTATTCGTGTTCCCAGTTATCAGGTGAAGAAACTGAGGTTCGGTGAAGTTAAGTACCTTACCCAAAGACACAGAGATAGTACGTGGTGGATCCAGGATTCCACCCAGGGTGCTGTCACTCAGAGAGAGGCCCCACTTTCAATCACGTCTGGGGAGAGATAACTTAGAAGAAGGATCTCACTTTTCTGCTTGATTCCAAGGAGCAGAACTAAACCAACTCGGGCCCGAGGAGCAGGCGTCTGTCCGATACAACTCAAGAAGAGTCCAGCCACGGAAAAGGCCCCTCCAAGGTAGCGTTAAATTTCCCAGTGGTGAAAGAATATAAGCAAAGCTTAGCCCACCCCGCAGAGATATTGCCAAGAGCTTCAAGCTGCCTGGAGTGGGTGGCATATCAGACTGGGCCAGTGTTTCCTCACACGTCCCGTGAGTGGCTCATGACGGGGGGAATATGGTGCTAAATTACCCTGAATCACGTCATGGGGAATGCTTTCCCTTCCCAATTCCCTTCCAACCCTTCCGATTGCTTCCAGGAGAAAATTTCGGTTTTGTGCTAGCTTGTCCCTAACATCATTCTAATACTTGCTGATCTTCCCTTCCAAACAAAGGAAAAAGGCAGAAGTATCCAGCAAGAATTTGATAATGTTGCTTTGTTTTATGCACGTGCACGCACACACACACATACACACACACGTGTAATACATATTTCTTCTATTTTTGGCAAGTTGTGCTGGTTTTCTATTTCCAATTGTAATATAAAGTTTCCCTTTTAAATTCATTTATGTAAGGAAAACGTGAGCCAAAATAGAGAAAAAAAAAAAAATCATAGGAGAACAGGGGTATATGGCTAAGAACAAATCCACAAAGGTGAGATGGGAAAAACTAAAATGTGGGAAACACTGGGATAAAAGAATTCTGCACTTCCAGGCCCAGTCCAGGCCAGGAGCTTCCTGGAGAATAAAGGACCACCCCGCACAACCCTGAGAGCACCATCCACGCCGTGGTTTATACGAATGACATTCTCTGGAATTGTGCAGTGCGCAGCCTGTGTGGCTGTACAGAGCGGCCATGAATATTTTTGGAGTAACAAATATCCCAAACAGAGGAAGGAAGAGGGGTAATCTTCTGCTCAGCTGCCCTGAAACTGGCAGCTGAAAGTTCCTTGCAAAAGACGGAACTCTCTGATCCCCCCAACAGTGTCTCCGTGCTTAGGGGGCCACCAGGCCGCCCAAGAAGAGCTGGCACTCAACCCATCCTCGGGAGAAATGGAAGAAACACAGGGACAGTGTTCTTGTCAGGGGAGGCTTCAGGAAGATAAATAGCAAGGGAGCAGCACGTTCAAGTCTAAAGGCAGCGGGCTGACATCCTCAGCCATAAAAGTACTTGAAAAGCAGAGGATCCCTGAGCCATCCTCAAAAAAGCTAGATGACACTGAAACCCAGCTCCCCCAGGGAAGAGTCAAAATTTGTTCAAGAATGAAGAATTCATAGTAAAAAATAAATAAATAAATAAGCCTATGTAAACACATAACCAAAATAAAACTGGAGCTAATGTGTTACAACACCCAGACGTAACCGTAAAAAGTCATAGGAGCTTCGGAAATCAGAAGGTCAGAGGCAGTATGAACTCTAGTGATCGCTCTCATCTTCCTCAGAATCCGTCTCATCTGGAAACCCCCGGTTCAAAGGCTACATAATGACACATTTCTCTATTCCTCCCCGCCCCCTGCCTCCACATCACAAAGGTAATTATCTGCCCAGGGTCAAAGTGAGAGGCAGAAGAGAGATTAGAATTCAGGCTCACTTGCCCTCAGGGATCCCGGCCCCAAACCCAACTGAGCTCTCTGACCCAGGGCCATTGAGAATGAGCCTCTCCTGTCCTAGAGATTTCCCACACTGATTAAAAATAATAAGAAGAAAGTCAACTTACACTAGATCGGGTCAGTCCAGAACATATTCTCTCTCTCCCTCTCCCTCTCTCTCTCTCTCTCTCTATCTCTCTCTCTCTCTCACACACACACACACACACACACACACACACACTCATCTCTCTTGAGGCCCCCTGCCTCAGTCTCTCCCCTGGTCTCCCTGCCTCCGCCCCATCAGCCACAGGGATGTTTACAGAGCTCCGATCTGAATTCTGTTCAGCAACCTCCATGTTAATTTCAGTTCTCACCAGAATCATCATGCCCTCAGACATTTATTAAAAATGCAGACTCCCAAAGATGCATATTCACCGTGACCCAACAATTTCACTTCTTGGAACTCATCTTACGGACATACACGTGTGCAAAATAACACAAGGTCACGATAACTGCGGCATTATTTCAGGAGCAAAGGGCTGCAAATAACCTAAATGTCTGTTAATTGAACAAGAAATATACATTCAATTTATGGAAAATTCACACTCATTAAAACAAACGGGGCAGCTCTTTCTCTCTCAGAATATTAACACAGAATATTAATATTAATTAATATTAATACAGAATACAGAGTATCAGTATTACACAAAAAAGCAGGAACCTCACAGAAGTCTGAGACCCAGTGCGCATACAGAATGAATCCGAACAACTCCCCCTACCCCTCCTTCTGTCCAGTGTGGTCAACTTGACCTTCCCCATCAGACGCCGTATTCATTACCCATTGCTGCTGTAACAAATTACCATAGACTTAATGGCTTAAACAATACAAAAATCTTTCTTATAATTCTATATGTCAGAATTCCAATGTGGGTCCCACTGGGCTACAATCAAGGGGTTGGTAGCACTGTGTTCCTTTGGAGAGGCTCTAGGGAAGATTCTGTTCCCTCGCCTTTCCAAGCTTCTTGGCTATGCACACTCGTCTCCCCACCTTCCCTTCCACCCTCTATAATATCAGCCCTGTTGCCTCCTTCTCCTCTCTGATAGACATGCCCTCTTCTTCTACTACGACTAAGATTCTCCACTTTTAAGTGTGATCAGCTTGGGCTCATCTGGAAAATCCAGGATAATCTCCCCAACTCAAAATCCTTAATTGAATCACATCTGAAAAAGTCCCTTTCACCATTTAAGGTGGCATAGTCACAAGTCACAGGGATTATTGTGGACATTTCGGGGAGAGGGGGCAATGTTCGGGCTGCCATGGCTAGCCTGAACTCCAGCCCCCAGAATATTCATCACTCTCAACAGACACAAGACCTCATGATGATGTGCTTGTCCCTCTGCCTGCAGTCCCCTTTCTCAGCTGTCTGATTCTCATGCAGACCTTCAAGACTGAACTCCAAAGTCCTCTCCTCTGTGAAGCCCTCCCTGATTTCCCCAAGCAGAATGAGGGACACCGCCAGCACTTTGAAAAGACCCCTCTGCGTGACACTTGTCACTTGGCATTTGAACTATTTGCCTACCTGTGCGTCTCTCAGCACTCCGCAAGCAACTTAAGAGTGAAACTGACTTATTACATCCCCGTGTCCCACTATTCGGCGTGATGCCTGGCACACCAGGACACTGAAGGAACAAGTGACCAAGTCCTTTCTACATTACCATGCTAATCCAAAACACAATTTTACGTGCCTGTGGTTGTTTTGATGATTCCGTGGGCCTGACATATGACAGGAGCTCAATAAATATTTGCTCTGTAAATAAATTGATATGCATGCTTAATATTTATTGAACATTTTCTACATGCTAAGTACTTTGCTAAGCTCTTTATAAGCTCTGCCTCCCTATTAAATATTTCACAATGACTCTCAAAGGAGTCCCACTGTATTCCTTTGGGCAGTTAACATTAGTTGCTGTTGCAAACACCCCTAAAATCCCAAAGGCTTATCTTTCAGCCCCCTCTCCTGCATGACTTCCATCCACGCAATGACTCGGGAACCCAGGCTCCTTCCATGGCGTAGCTGCACCACAGTCAGGGGAGAGAAAGTGTGGGGAGGGCACACTGTATACTTACCCAGCCCAGAAAGGACACACGTCACTTCTGCTCACACTGCACGGGCCACACCAGTCACATCACCAACCCAACAGCAGAGGAAGCTGGGAAATGCAAGGAGCTCTTGGATATTGACAAGCATCGCGATCACTGCCCCGTCTATGACCTTCCTCATTCTATTGCTGAAGCCACAGAGGTTCAGAGGAATGGAAACGCTGCCCAGGGTTTGCAACCAATGTGCATCGGACACAAGTTCAAGCCTGTCTACACAGATCACACCCCTAACCATTGCTTGCTCACAAGAGCACATCCCGTGTGCTCAGAAGTCAGGCCACCACGGAGGGCGAGCCCTGGGATGTTGCTGAGTGGCAGGAAGGAAGGACCCGGGGATGGGACATCTCTGGACAAGCCCCACTCGATGATCCACACAGAGATCACGGGGAAGCGGTTGGGTCGTGTTTCCCCATCTATTTGCTTACCCCCGCCGGTATCAGTTTATTCATCAGCGTCTAAATGATGACACAAGGCAGCTGTTATGTGCTTGATTTTCCCCTCCAGACTGTTGCAAGAGGGGAAACAAAATCTATTTTTTTTAAGTGAGCATCAGATGAAGCTTGAACAAAACCAATAACTCTTTTGAGGACGAGCCTCTCTCTGATCTTCCCACAGACGCTCTTGGAGTGCTGTTTCTGGGGGTTATTTGGCAGTTGTTTACTGTCTAGGAAGAAATATTGCTACTTCCTGTGTATGTTTCTCCTCTCCTCCTCCCTGCAACCTTCCCTCCGTGGTGTTAGCCCTTTGCCCTTGGAGTTTAAAACGGTAATAAAAAAATGTCCCCTCACCCCCAAGTGGCTTTGCATTGACCCCGGATGCTGTGGCCTCTCTCCAGACAGACCCTCTCGTTCTCCTCTGCTCGTTCCTCGTCTCCCAGACTCTGCATCTCTAGGCCAAGACAACTACAATGCCCCATCAACTCTCCATTATTCAGGGCTGATTATACAAGGAGTGGATTTCGGGCTTCTTGCTTCCCCCTCGCCACCCCCCCACCCCCCCCACTCCCCCCACCCCCCGCGGCACTGCTCATCGGCATGTCCATCCGCAGGCAAGAAAGGAAGAGAGAGAAAGCTGGCCAAACCCCCACCCACCAAGAGGCTGCTGATCAGCCGTTTCTATCTGGCGAGGAGGTGAGGGGGACTCTGCCCCACGTCTCCTCATCCTGCCTCGTCCCCATTCACGTAGGTAATCCAGAGTTCGCCTTCATGTTTCCAGAGAGAAGGGGAGCTAAGGTGAACACTAGCCCAGACCTTCTACCCTGGGGGCTTTCCCACCAGCCTGTGAGGTCTGTGCAGCCCGATGGCAGGGTGTTCTCTTTATAGCATGAAATATGTCACAGGAACATTGTGTGATGGCATATCTAATAAATACAATGAGTTTTTTTTTACATTTTATTTATTTATCTGAGAAGGAGGGAACGCGTGCACGCACGTGTGAAAGAGAGAGAGAGAGAGATCACAAGCACTGGGGGAAGGTAGAGGGAGAAGCAGGCTCCCTGCTGAGCAGGAAGCCAGAGGCGAGACTCGATCCCAGGACCCTGGGATCATGACCTGAGCCGAAAGTAGACGCTTAACCAACTGAGCCACCCAGGCACCCAATACAATGAATTTTTTTAAAACTAAGTAGAGAGAGACAGGCAGAAGGTGACTTACCCTCACATGAAATGGTCGCTCTCACCAGTTTATTTAAGAAGGGGCTCACTTTTAGACACAAGACACTTCCCCAGGCCAAAGCCCCCATTCTTAGGGAATCTGAACCGTGGTCACTTACTAAAGGACTCTGGAAAAGACAGGGGACTCTCCTGGGGAAATCATTCCCAGGGTCCACAAGAGAAAGAGCAGACTTTGGTCCAGTGGGCGGAGCGCATGTCAGCCCAGAAGGGGACGGGAAGGGCCCAGGAGGATCCCCCAATCCCACTGCGCTCACCACCTCCTTGCAGCCCAGCTGCCTGGTCTCCACCCACCGCTTGGAGACGTTTAGAGCGATCACCTACTGGGTCAGAGCAGCCAATGGGTAAGAGGAGCGGTCCTGTCTGTGCAGGAGAGTGAGATGCATCCTTTAACCCCCTCCCAGCAGGCCCAGCCAAGCTCAAGGGCATCTCTCAGCCCTTCTCCCATTTCTTTTGCATTCAATTGGCAAATCTTCATTGAGCACCTACTATGTGTCAGGCACTGTTTGAAGCACTGAAAATTCAGGAGTGAACAAAACAGGAAGTTCTGGCAGAGGAGACAGACTGTAAACAAGTAAACAAAGAAGTAAACAGATGACGACAATAACGTGCACTCTGAATGAAACAAAACAGGGAGCTGGGATGGAGAGAGGGGCGTGGGTGAGATACCTTCGACAAGGTGACCAGGGCCTTCTCTCTGGTGAGAGCACATTCTAGCTTTAACCTGATGAAGACAAACCAGTCATGTAAGGATCCGGGGGGAGAGCATCCCAGGGAGGAGCGCATCAAGTGCAAAGGCCCTGGGGCAGGAATACACTGGAGCACTGGAGGAGCAGCAAAGAGGCTGGAGGGCCTGGGGCTAAGTGGGTGCTGGGCGAACAGAAGGAGGGGACAAGGGAGGAGCGAGCAGGGCTGGATCACGCAGGCCTTGGGCTGGGGCACACGTGGGGAGCTCTGCTGGGGCTCTGGGAAGTCACTGGAGGGAGCCAAGCACAGAGCGCTATGGTCTGATTTGCATTTTTTAAAGTTCTATCTGGAGGCTGTGTGGTTGCAAAAGACAGAACCCACTCACAAGGTAAGGCGTGGAAGCGTGTTAACACGGAAGGTTATACGGCTGTCTCCCTGAGCCCCGATGCAGGCACTGCTGGGAGAGGGGAGCCGTCCGCAGCCAGAGCAGCCTCTCTCTCTGGTTCTCTCGGCTCCAAGGTCTTTCTTCTGGGCCCCTCTCTGCGCCTCTGAACACAGGCAGCGGCTTAGGCCCCAGCCCCGCAAGCGGCCCTATGGAGCCTGACCGGCTCGCGGTCCTCCAGACTCCCAGGGCAGAGCGGCGGATCGGCCCGGCTCAGGTCAGGTGTCCAGCCCTGTCTCTGTCTCAGCCCCACCCCCCAACTCCGCAGGAGGCCCCCAGAGTTCCTGGAGCTTGGGGACGCAAGAAGCTTCCCACTCAGAGCAACAGGGGCCCCAGACGTGGGGGCAACAGAGGGCAGACCTAAACATAGAGCCTGGGCAGGACTGCCCTGCAAACCCCGAAACCAGGAGCAAGGAGCAGATAACAAACCAGAGTCACTGCGTCAAGGTCAAGGTGATGGCCAGAACATGCCCGTGGCAGGTGTCCCATGCCAGCCAGGCCTGGCGGGGCGGCTGGGCTGACAGCCACTCAGTTGGAACCTCCTGTGTGCCCAGCAGGGCCGCCAGGAAGGAAGAGAGGCCACAGGAGAAGCGGGAGAGGGGAGGGGAGGCTGGGCTCCTCTTGTGGCTCCTGAGCCTCGGCTCTCAGACTGGGAAGCCTCTGCACCCAGCCGACTGACGGCCAACCCAGGGCCGCCGCCACCGAGGCCCCCGGCAGAGCCAGAGCTGGCACCCTGGGACTCGGGCATGCCTGCGCCTCCATCCCTCGGCGGTGCAATTACAGAGGAGCGCTCTGGGAGACACAGGGGCTGGAGGGAGCCGGAGGAGCCGAGAGGCAGGAGCCGGGGAGGGGTCCCCTCTCGGTCCACAGGGCAAGGAGGGAAGGAGGGCGACAAAAAACAGATTCAGCCGGATTAAGCAATGAGGAGACAGGGGGGGACGGTGAAAAAGTTAGAAAACAAGAGAGAGATCGGGACAGAGCAAGGCAGAGACAAAGGAAGTAAAAAGGGAGAGGCAGAGATGAGAACAAGGGGGAAACAGTCTGCCCAAGCCAGGAGCCACAACTAACATAAAATACCTGTGTCGGTTTGCTAGCACCACTAAGTGGGGGCCTTAAAAGACAGAAATCAACGGTCTCGCCGTTCTGGGGGCCGGAAGTCCAAGATCAAGGCGTCCGCAAGGTGTGTCCCTTCCAAGGGCTGGGAGGGAGGATCTGCCCCAGACCTTTCTCCGTGCCTCCTAGCTGGCCATCCTCACACTCATGGGGCGTCCTCCTTGCATGCACGTGTATTACCAAATTTCCCCTTTGCATAAGGACAGTGCCCTAATGACCTCATTTAACTCAATTACCTCTGTAAACATCCTGTCTCCAAACAAGGTCGTCTTCTGAGATACCAAGAGTTAGGACTGCAACCTAAGAATTCTCAGGGTGGTGGTGGGGGGGGTCGTGTGACGTAATTCAACCCATACCATTACTTAGCCCCTCTTGTGCCTCAGTCTCCTCTTCTGTAAAATGGGCATAACAATATAAAGGTTCATTCCGAGGATTCGGTGAGTTGCTGAACATAAAGCGTGTCATGGAATAAATACTTCATAAGTGTTAATTAATTACATTGCCGATCTTTATTATTGTTATTGGGCGTGGCGGGCAGACTAACGGCCCCCAAATATGTCCACGCCTTAATCGTCAGGACCTGTAAGTATGATCCTTTCCATGGCAGAAGGGATTCTGCGGATATAATTAAGGTTGCCAATCTGGAGG
The DNA here is from genome assembly GCA_028534135.1 of Potos flavus. NCBI lineage: Eukaryota > Metazoa > Chordata > Mammalia > Carnivora > Procyonidae > Potos > Potos flavus. The sequence continues at coordinate 14,929,515 of CM052890.1, read as the reverse complement.
TGGCGAGATTATCTGGGACTATCTAAGAGGACCCAGTGCAATCACATGAGTCGTCAAAAGCAGAGAATCTTTCCCAGCTCTGGACAGAGACAGAAGCAACATGGAAAGAACTTGACCGCCTATTGTTGGCCCTGAAGGTGGAGGAAGGGCTCGTGAGCCCCAGACCACGGTGATCTCTGGAAGCCAAACACAGCCATCAGTTTACAGCCAGCGAGAAAACGGGGACCTCATTCCTACAACCTCGAGGACCTGAATTCTGCCAACGATAAGCATAAGCAGAAACAGATTTTCCCCTAGAGCGTCCAGAAAGATACGCAGCCTGCCAACCACCTTGGTTGTAAGTGGGTGACACGGCACCACTGACCTTCAGAACTAAGATAATAAATCTGTATTAGGAAGCCACTAAATTTGTAGTAAATCTGTTACAGCAGCAATAGGCTACTAATACGTTCTGGAAACACCAGGCAAATGGGAGTGAGTGATCTGGTCGACCAAGCCCTCTGGCTAGAACCCAGAACGACATCAATGTCCCTAAGGCCAGTGAGCAACTCTGGCGACCACAGAAGTCCTCTGTCAACCTGGGGGACCCCCAAAACACCGACCTTGGTCGCTGGCACGGCATTTAAGGTAGAGAGCAAAAGCCATGCCCAGGCAAGGAGACACCTGAGGTCCCCGGAGGAGTGAAGAGTCCCGGGGCCCCATAACACAGACCCTCCACCTGGGGCCCCAAAACAAAGACCCTCCACCGAGGGCCAAAGATGTCCACGTCCTGACCTCCAGAGTCTATATATACGTGACCCTACATGGGAAAAGGGACTCTGCCGATGTGATTAAGGTTCCTGAGTTGAGAAGATTAGCCTGGATTACCGGGTAGGTCCAAGGTCATCACAAAGGTCCGTATGAAAAGAAGACCAAAGCCTCAGAGTCGCAAAAAAGAAAAAACTGCGACAACAGAACTAGAGCTTGGCATATGATGTGTTTTGAAGATGGAGGAAGGGCCATGAGCCAAGGGATACAGGCCTCCTCCAGAAGCAGGAAAAAGCGAGCAGACAGATTCTCCCCTGAAGCCTCCAGAAGGAACACAGCCCTACAGATACCTTGATTTCAGACCTTCTGACCTCTAGAGCTGTAAGAGAATTATGTTGGTTTAAGCCACTTAAGTTTATGGTCATTTGAGACCCCCACCCGGCCACGACGGGTTTCCCTGGCAGCCAGCTCTGCCCCTCCCCTGGGGCGGGGCAGCCTCCCTGTGGCCTCCCTGCCTTCTCTCCCACTGCCTTCCCTGTTCCAAGTTCCACCCGGGAGAGCTTCTAGAAAAGTAAATCAGATTGTGCTGCTTCCGTGCCTGCCCTCCCAGCACTTTCTGTCACACTTAGAATAAAACCCAAGTCCTCTCGGTGGCCCAGGGGGCCCTAGACCAGTGGTCCTCAATGCTAGCTGTGCATATGAGCCACCTGGGTACCCAGGAGGTGGGTCCAGGTGTCAGAACTTTTAACTCCCCACGCGGCTCCAGTGCGCAGCGAGGGCCGAGCGCAGGGGCCCCGTGTGACGTGCCCTTCCTTCTCCCCGCCCCCGCCCCGCCCCCGCCCCGCCCCCGCCCCGCCCCTCACTCCCATCCTGGGGCATGCGCACTGCTCCGCACATCCCCGGGCGCTGTCCAGCCTCAGACCTTTGCACCTGGTTGCCCCTCTTCTTCGGTGGGGTTCACGCCCTCAACGAGGCCTTCCTGAACCCCAGTAGAAGATCGCACGCACCCCCGCACCCCCTGCCCTTTGACCCCGCCGTATGTGGCTCAGCGGCACTCGTATGCGACCGTGGGAAGACACATTCGTGTGCGAGCCCATTGTCTGTCCCTGCGAACTCAGCTCCCTGAGCGCCGGGGCTCTCCATCTCCACGCACAGACGGCAGGCTCCTACGTGCTGAAGGGGTAAACAAACGTTTTGTTGCTCCCCTTGGCCCCCGATCATCCCCGGAGGGCTCAAGATGGAAGCAAACTCAGCACCGCGCTCCAGCAAAGAGCACTGGATCTGGAGTCCATGGACTCCACTTTGCTGAGGAAAATGGTTTAACGAGTGCTGGAGGAGAGGGTGAGGACCCCGCCACACGCGCACACAGGGGGTGCGTTGGCTCCAACAAGGAAGACCTCGGGGGAGAAGGGACCCCGAAGCCGGCTCCCGCGGAGCAGCAAGCCTCCCCACCCTCCTGCACATCCATCCACATTTGCCCCCGGAGAGGAGAGCCATCCATCCCCCTCCCACCTGACAAAGCCCCAGCTCCAGAGGTCTGGTGTCAGCAATAATGGATAAGGATGGCACTCATCATCCCTACATGGGAAATCACTTCCAGGCAATGGTCCCCAGCAGGAGCAGAAAAATGCAATCCAGGGCTTCCGCAGGGCCCTGACTGTGAACTCCATAGGCAACCCTGCCATCCGCGGTTGTCCTTGACCCCCAGGGAGTCTGAACAGCAGGGCGGTTGGAATGGCTGGCTCCTGCTGGGCCAGCCTCAGCCCCTTTCAGGATGGAAGAGCAGGGGCAGAAGGGGGGCTGGGGGCACTTGCCCACCTGGGGACTCCTGGTCAGAGGCACTCCCAGGTGGGTGAATGACGGCCCAGCGCACAGGTCCAAAGGGCCATTTGGAGAGAAAGCGCACCCTAATTTCCAACATGGTGTCCTGGAAAGCCTCAGGATTTGGAAGGCAGAGGGAGTGGCTGGGACCACATTCACCAAGAAGGAAGGCACAAAGCCTGGGGGAGTGTAGGCAGAGCCAGACCACCCAACATGAGCCGCGCCCCCTGGCTCAGCATCTGCAGGGCCTCCCTGCCCCTCCGGGGTTGGGGGGTTGGGACTAGGAGGCTGGATTGGGGGTGTACAGATGAGTGCTACCCAGGTCCATCTGCTGGGGCATGCATGACCGCCAGACCTTTCCTATTGTCCAAGAACCCGAATCCTGACTCTCTGTCAAATCTCTTAATCTTTCCAGTTTGAACTGAGAGGGTCCTATTTGCCCCAAATAGCCACCCCACCCCGTCTGGTGGCTGGAATCTAGCCATGACCACGGTCCATTTCAGCTCACGTGGACAAGGGCCGTGTCCTGGCGAACTGGCAGAGCAAAGGGAGAACCCCGGGTCCCCGTGTGGAGCCGAGGGACCTAACTAATGGGGACTTTTATGTGAGAAAGAAAAAAAGCTTCTCTCTTGTGTAACCCACTGTCATTTTAGATGTTTGGCTCCGTGTCAGAATCCTAACTAAGAGGCTTGGCCATGAATGCCACTGCTGGACCCCGGGGGGGGGGGGGGCAGAGCCATCCCGTGTCAGCAAACACCAGCAGCCAGCCCTGACCTAAGGTGATGCTCGGAATGGAACCTACTGGATCGTGTCACAGCCCCGCCCCCCACCTACTTAGGAAACTGAGAATTCCCATCAGCTCAACTGAGCCCAAAGCAGGGCCTTCACAACGAGCCCACCATGTGGTCCCACCTTCCACACTCCCCCACTGTCGCTAGAGCTGCTCCAAACTACCCACAGCTCTGAGTTGTCAAGGTCACAGCCTCCCCCAGGCAGCTATCCACTCCCACAGGCTGAGTCAGTCATGCCCTCCTCTGCCCTCCCACCACCCCTTAAACTAATACCCTATTAATACCCCATTACAGCACATGTCATGAAGCATTCTCATTGCATTTAGCTGTGAAAGTAAGGGCTCTAGGGGAAGAGAGGCTGAAACCTCAGGGCCCAAACTCCCCAGCTGTGTGATCTTAGGCCAGTTGCCCAGCCTCTCTGGGCCTCAATTTCTTTGTCTGTGAACTGGCAATAATACGGCCAAGACATGTAACAAGTCAAGAGAGAATGGCTATGTTGCCAGGTGTTCTGCGAGGTGCTGAGCACTCAAAAAGGCACCTGTCATCGTGCACCTTACACACTCATGGCAGGGATTGACTTGAAATAACATCTTATACCCAAGAAAGTTACTTCAACACAGTTGTGATAAAGTGACAAAGGAAAAGCACGACGTGTGGACGAAGGGAAGGATCCAATCTGGTCTGACATTTACAAAGAAACACAAAGTAGAGGCCGGGTCGGCAAGTGAGGAGGAGAGCCACAGGGAGAAGAAGCAGCATATGCAAAGGCCCTGGGGCAGGAAGAGAATTTCCTTTTCCAGGAACCCTAAAGGATAATGACAACAACGTTTGAGGTCTTCAGGGCCCAGAACAGCGCTTGGCACACAGTAAACATTAACGCTTTCTGCTGAGTGAGTGAGGGATTCTGCTCACTCCACCACCCTCGGATTCAACGACAGACCGCATCACCGCACATTGACCATTTGCCGGTGCTGCATGGGCCTGAAGGAAGGTGCGGAGATGGGCTGGTCCTGAACCCTGCTCCCTCACCCTTTCCAATGCCAAAGCCAGGAAATGCAAACATGTGGGTCTCAAACACAAGGTAAAGGCCTTAAGGCTTTGGGTGAAGACCAGGCACCATCTACCAAACCCTGTTTCCCATTCTCCTACGATGTTAAAGCCAACATCTGACCTCCCGGGCAGTAGGCACATCCATGGAAAGCTCATCCCAGCTCCGGGGTGAAGACATCGGGCAGGCCTCCTCCACACTCTGTCCCAGATTCAACCATGCGGACATGGAGTAAGGAGTTGGAAGGAACCAGAGCCCTGAAATGGCTGGAGGGACAGGGCTGCCCCAGCAAGCAGAACTATTACCTAACAGAGAAATAACATCTCCATCCTTGAAGCCTCAGTATGTCTGGGTCTCTTTGTTACAGCAACGTAGCTTTCCCCTGACTGATACATCTGAGCCAGAAATGGAGTCCTCAGAGTTTGGAGCAGGAAGTGGCCATTTTGTGCTCCAGGAATCAAGGAAGACTTCTTGGAGGAGGATAGCATTTGCACTATGCTTTAAGGAAGACAATATTCTCAAGAACTAAAAGGGCAGGTACCCACTGAGGGAAATACTAAACAGCTGTCACAGACAAGGAGGCAGAAAGAGAACGAGAATGGAATCCGTGTTACAGACTTGGGGACCTGCCTGAGTTCTAGGTCAGGGAAAGCAAGCAAATGCTTCTGTACGTGAATGCTTCTGTCGCCCTGCGTGAGGAAGTGGTCGTAGCTGGAGAGAAATTCACAGGAAAAATAAGACTCAACTGAAGAATGGAGCCAAAGAACAAAGGAAGGAGAGGAATTTTCTTAATTTTCACTCTTTTGTCCTGTTGGGCCAGTTTATCTTTTGACAATGAATACCTAGTTACGTTATAATAAAATGTTGCTGTGTCTCTACAGCAAATGGGCTTTTCCTGCCCTCTCGAGAAAGAAGGCAGTCTCAGTTCTTATCTAGACGCTGCCCAGCCCCACCAGGATGGGAGCCCCAGGTTCAGGGGCCCCGGAGACAGTGACCCCTGTGGGAGGGGGGCAGAGAGGAGGAGTCAATTTCCAATTAGTTACTTCTGAGCTCAGTGGTTTTGCAGAGACAGAAGTCATAGAGGCAGGGAGTTTGGCCCCTCTGCCTGGGCCAGGAGCAGGGAGTGTGACCTCGCAGGGCCGGGAAATGGCTAGCCAGGGAAGGCCGGAGCAACGTCCTGTCAGATGGGGTTCGGGGGGGAGTCTCCTGTTTCCTGGGGTACCAGGGATGAATGGTGACTCGGAAAGGGAAGCTCACCCACACAAAAGGTGGCCACATAAACCAGAGCTGCTTCAATGAGTGACTTCTCAGAGTGGATCTGTCCTCGGTCACAAAGGAAAAACTGAGGCAGCTCAGCTGACAAACGGTGAATTTGTCCCTACTGTTTCGTGGAGCCTCTTGGTTACAGCAGCAAGGTTTTATCATGACTGATACTGGGCTCTAGGAACCCAAAGCAGGAAAAGGCCGTGGGCACAGGAAATTGATGATTTTCAGAATTCTAGAACGGGGGTCAGAAAAGTCTGTAAAAAGCCAGATAATAAACACTCTAGGATTTGTGGGCCATTTGGTCCCTGCCACAATTCCCCAACTCTAACATTGTATCAAAAAAGGCACCATAGGGGCGCCTGGGTGGCTCAGTCGGTTAAGCATCTGACTTTGGCTCAGGTCATGATCTCAGGATCCTGGGATCGGGTCCCACTTCGGGCTCCCTGATCAGTGGGGAGTCTGCTTGGCCCTCTCCCTCCGCCCTTCCCCTCCTCTCGTGCTCGCTCTCTTTCTCTCACAAATAAATAAAACCTTAAAAAAAAAAAGCCACCATAGATAATACATAAACAAATGACCACAGCTGTGTTCCAATAAAACTTTATTGACAAAACAGGCCATGGGCACAATAATGTGAATATCCTCTTTTTTTAAGAGCAAGAGAGCTC
>CM052890.1:14873112-14922677 GCA_028534135.1 Potos flavus | reverse complement strand
AGAGCAAGAGAGCTCACAACTGTGGTGGTGGGGATGGGGGGGAGGGGAGAGAAGCAGAAGGAGAGGAAGAGAATCTTAAGCAGACTCCACGTGCTGAGCTCAGAACCTACCACGGGGCTCGATCTCACAACCCCGAGATCATGACCTGAGCTGAAGTCAAGAGTCAGACGCTTAACCAACTGAGCCACCCAGGCGCCCTGGCAATGGGAATATCCTGAACACTACTGTTCTTTTTACCACAATTAAAAATAAAAATTTTTATTTTTATTAAAAAAAAACTAGGTAGTGGGCCAGATTTGGCCCCCAGGTTCGTCAACCTGTGCCCTTGACCATCGGAGCAAAAAGACCCTCAGAGGGTACAGTCTGTTCCCCGATGAGACAGGTTCCTTTAACACAGGGTACCCCGTCCATGACTGGTAAGTAAGGGAATGATGGTGAAATCTTGGAAACGCTGTGTCCATACGCATTTTCCCCAGCATGTCAATATTTTTAAAAAGGAACGAGCATAAATAGGAACCTAAGAAATGCCCTTAGCAGGAGTGAAGAACTTAAGAAAGAAGCTGGATGTCTATAGACGTGCCTTCCCTTGTGGCAAGTAGTGGCTGGATTAGTGGCTTCAAGGGCGTCTGTGCTGTGGCGGGATGAAGCCATCCGGGGACGCCGCCAAGGGAGACGAAGAAGGCTATCCAGTCATCCCTACCTCCCCCGGAAGAATGGATTCACGACGAACGCTACCCTTCCCGCTGCATTTCTAGGGTTGATGAAATGGTTTCCGAGAGCAGCCCGGGTCTTCCAGGACCTGCATCTCCACAGGCGGCCGGCGGGGCGCATCGGGGTTTAAGGTCAACGTGGAGCTGCCGGCGAGGCTGGGTGCAAATGAGCCCAGGGGGTCGGCACTCTAGGATGTTTACGGGGACTGTTCCCGGTTTCGTCAGTGCTCCGGGGAAAGCTTCCCTAGAGCTCTTCCCAGCTCTGTTTCTCTCACTGGCCCTGTCTAAGCACATCATCGTACAAATCATGAGTTTAATGGGGCCAATTTCCGGCATGGCAGCAGTGACGCCTGGGACGTCCCCAAATCCTTACATCCCGCTCTATGGGATGAGAACAGCTACCGACAGTGGCTGCTAACATTTATTGAGCACTTGCTGCATGCTGGCCTTGAGCTAACCAATGCTGGGTATACCCACTCTCCCACGATGACCCTGTATTATCACCCCCGTTTTAATAGAAGGGGACACTGAGGCTCAGAGAGGTTTGGGGACCTGTCCACGCCAGTAACTAGACCCCAACAGACGCTCTCTCACCTCCTGTCAAAACTTCCTACCTGTCCACCTTGTCCCCTATGCCCCCTCCTCCCTGCAGTGCGCATGCCTGAGAATCCTGCAATTTACCTCCACGTTTAGAGCTCATTATCCAAAAGACAGAGCGAGAACCCAGGGAGAGAAATTGGATGCTGACCTTCAGCAAAAGCTCGGCAAATCGAATCCGGAGCAGTTCTCATGACTGGGAAAGTCAGGTCGGTCTGTCCCCTGATTGGAAACTCCAAAATCAGTACAACCCAGAGAGAAAGGCCATGAGCAAGATAGCAACCTTATTGCAGGACCCCAAAATCACTCTGGGGTGATCACGAAAGAAGTATGAATGCTGATACTTAATGACAAATGGGGGCAGGGCATCTTCAAAGGGCAGAGGTCAACTCTGCTTGGCCACAGAGCCGTTCAGAACCGAACACAGCCAGGATGGGGTGTCGGTGAGGAGGTAAGCCACACGAGCCGCCAAGAGTTTAAATGGCCCGACCACTTTGGAAGACCTCTTGGCATTATCTGATGGAGGTGACAGGTGCATTTCCTAAGACCCAGCATCCCCATCAAAGGTGTATGCCCCCCAGTGACTCTTGCTCATGCGACCACAGGATAAACCCATCGCCTGCAAGCTAATCTCAGCAGAATACTAATATATAAACTAATATATAAACTACGCAGCCGGGAGAATGACAGACCATCCCTGCACACCCAACAGGCACGCAACTCAAAAACATGACATACGACAAGTAGGACAAGAGACGCAAGTTACAAAAGAACACATAGCGTCTGCTTCCGTTTGTAGACAAACAGCAAGGACAGGCGAGGACAGGCAAAATTAAATATGATGTTGTTTAGGGACATGTGAGGGGTAAAACCAAGAAGAACAGCAGAAAGTGATCAGCACGAAATTAAGGCTAGTAGTTAGCTTTGGGGAGAAGGGGGTCTGATGGAGAGGGACAGGCAGAGTGTAAGGTTTCATGATATTCTGATCTTTAACTGAGATGGTGAGTGTATGGGCATCTTATTATTATTCTTTATACGTGTATATTTTTTTAAGATTTTATTTACTTATTTGAGAGAGACAGAGAGCCAATGAGAGAGCATGGGCAGAGGGAAGAGAGAAGAAGACTCCCTTCTGATCAGGGAGCCAGATGCGGGGCTTGATCCCAGGATTCTGGGATCATGACCTGAGCCGAAGGCAGATGCTTAACCAACTGACTGAGCCACCCAGGCGCCCCTATACGTGTATGTTTTACACACACTTCTGCATAGGTGATACATTTGACAACTGAATTTTTTTTAATTTAGAGAAAATGGCCTAGGAGTAGGACAGAGAAAATTCAATCCCCTGTGAATGTTTAAGGGGCACTCGATTCTCCATACCCTCAGATGATATGCTCAAACATTCCCTATAATATTGAAAATGCAGTTTTTCGCTGAAACAAAAAAACATCAACTAACAGTGGCTTCAATAATAACGAGAAGGCTGAAAGTCAGTGGCTAAGGGTTAATCTAGTGGCTCAGGGATACAATTCTCCAAGATTCTCCTAGAGGCACAAAATGGCTGCTGCGACTCCAGACATCACGTCTTCACCCAACCACTCCACATACAGGAAGTAGGGAAGCATCCAGGATGGTGAGAAAGACTTTACTCATGCACCTACAACCTTTCATCAAAAGGAAAATATTTCCCAAAAAAAGTCCCCAGCAGAGACCCACTTACATCTTATTCACCAAAAACAGGTCATATAACCATTGCTAGCCATGAAGAAGGTTGGGAAAGTATCTGCCCTTATCAGTTGGACAATAAGGATGACAAGGAAGGAGAGGAAATGTCCATTGGGCAGAGAACCTCAATGCCTATCCCAACCCACCCCACCTCTAAAGCAAGTTAAGTACATTTGCCCCACTATTGATGCCCTCAGATTTGCCAAATAACCCAGGTCCCACTTCATATGGAAACTGGAGTCCATACCATGCAGCCCCAAAATGGACTTTGAGCTGTGTCTATTTCCTCCATGAGATGCTTGAAGGACGCTTTGAATTGCTTCAATCATGAACTGGCATAGAATGGTAAACCTCACTTTGTCAATCAATGGATGCTCTCAGATGAAGGAAGTCAATAAATCCTCCCCACTGCTATGATCTGGGCCAGGCTGAACTCTGGCGTACGATGGGACCCAGTCGTACTATAGTGCTAACGGTCTATAGATAAGAGAAGCTAGTCAGAGGAGGCCACTAGCCACCCTATACACTGGTCGCACGTCAACTGCAAAACACGAGCATCGAGGGCCCAAAGCTCTGCTGTGGTGGCGGGCCGTGGCGGCAAAGGGCTGAGAGGAGGGGGCAGAAATCCAGGCAGCACCAGCCTGCGGTCTTGCAGACAATGGCCCTGGAGACGTTGGCTTGTTTGCCACAGTCCCCACCGCTCCCTGTTGTCTCTCTGACACTGAGGCCAAGCATTCGGCAGTTGTTTGACAACACGCTCACGTGGCTCTTCTCACCCTTGGCCACTTCCCCAACTGGGGTTACCTGCCTGGCCTTGTAGGCACTTGAGTCTGGGATTCTTGAACTCAAACACGGAAGGTGGTCAGGTTTCCCGTTCTTTGGTGAAAGTGACAAGTGTACTCTAACATCAATGGCCCCACTCGTTCTGGGGCGCTCATGTGGGGAGTGATTGAAGTCAAAGACTCAGCACCTGGCCCCAAAAAGATTAAAATCAGCCCTCCCGTCTTGCTGGGCGTTGGTGACTCAGTCCGCGCCCTGAAGCCCGGCATGCAAATGACTCTGCGGGGTACCATCTTTGTGCAGCGGCTCAGAAACCGCTCTGGCGGCCACTCCAAAGTGCAGCTCATCCTGACTGCTACGGGGTGTGTGCCGTTCCAGGAAACCTGAGAGCTGACTTACAAACACAAAATCGGGAAGTCAAAGGAAACCCAGAAAAAGGCAGTAACGTGATGCGTTTCTGCAACATTAGTAACTCGCACTCACAGGAAGTTGACCATGTGCTGGCCATTGCTCCAAGCACTTGCTCCCTGACGGATTCACTTAACCTCCCTAAAACCCTGGGGGGGTGCTATTGTCCCTATTTCAGACGGGATGTGGCAGCCAGCCCCTATGTGACTCCCAGGAAGCCTCCTGCTCTTCACACACCCGTCCGGTCCCCCCTCGCACTGAATCAGGGATGACCTGTGCGACCGATTGAATCCCGCAGCAGTGACAGTGTGACACTTACAAAGCCAGGCACTGCGGGGCGCCTGGGTGGCTCCGATGGTTAAGCATCTGCCTTTGGCTCGGGTCGTGATCCCGGGGTCCTGGGATCGAGTCCCACATCGGGCTCCTGGCTCAGCAGGGAGTCTGCTTCTCCCTCTGCCTCTCCCTCTCCCCCTGCTCCTGCTCACTCTCTCTCTCTGTCTCAAATGAATAAATAAAATATTAAAAAAAAAAAAAAGGCACTGCAACTTTCGGCTTGGTCTGCTGGTCTCCTTGCTCTGGGGGAAGCCAAGACACCACGTGGTAAGGACTCTGAAACCACCCCGTGGCAGGTGCATGTGGAAAGGGACCCACACTGGGCAGCCCGAACTCGGCAGCCATGTGACTGAGCCACTGCGGGGGCTGACTCTCCAGCCCCCATCCCTGTCTACAACCACCCACCAAACTGCTCCCAAACTCCTGACCCATAGAAATCCGCGACCGACCATCAAGAATTACTGTTGTTTAAGTCACTAAGTTCGGGATGATTCGGCAGGCAGCATCTGACAGCTAACACGGGAAGGGAAAACTCAGGGAGCGGGAGAGAAGTTAAATAATCTGCCCAATGTCACACATCTGGCAAGTAGCAGAGCCAGGATTCGAACCCAGGACACCTGTTCTGGGGCCCGTGCCTCTAACGTACGTGGCTTCTCCGGCCGCTTCTGGAAGAAATTCAGTTTCTGTTTACCTATGTCCATTTCCCTTGTCCTGAACGCCTACTCCACGCTCCGGATTTTATCTACATGAACTCATTGCCCTGTCCCCAACAACTCTGGCAAATGGAGTTTTCTCTCCGTTTTATTCTTCCTCTTACAATGTAATTAGCCAACTAAGGCATTGGTACATCCCTCCTTTAGAAAAATCCAAATCACAGGGAAGATCCCTAAATCTCCTGAGAGCACCCCCCTCCCTACATCAGGCCCATTTTCCAAACTGACCTCCTCAATCTGCTGCGTACCTTTCCAGACCTCTCTTCCTAGCCATTCACCTTCATGTTTATGTCCCCAAAAAATGCCACCGCGGAGCCACTATGGGGTGAAATCCCACAGAATAAGGCTGAGCAGACACCAGTCACAGAATATATCGTGCGACTCCTTTAACGTAAATACAAAGCACAGGCAAATTTATACTATAGTGTTTAGGGTTGTAGGCATAAGTGGCAAAAATTACCGAGTGAATCACGGCAGGGACCACTGTAAATGCCAGGAAGTGGGTACTTCTCAGGGTAAAAGTTGGGGGGGCTCATTGCAGAGGCACGAGGGGAATTTCTGAATGGTGTCAAGTTTCTATTTTGACCTCAGAAGTGGTCGTGTAAGGTTGGCTTTGTATTACACAGAGCATCTCCATTTTATGCACCTCTTTTTTAAAAAATATTTTATTTATCTTAGAGAGACAGAGAGTGCAAGCATGAGTGGAGGGGGGAGGGGGGAGAGGGAGAAGCAGACTCCCCACTGAGCAGGGAGCCCAATGCTTCGCGGCTCAATCCCAGGACCCCCAGATCACGACCCGAGCCGAAGGCAGACGCTTAACCGACTGAGCCACCCAGGCGCCCCTTGTGCACATTTCTATAAGCATAATTCACCATTTCTAAAGGCTTTAAGAAAATATGTGTTCTCTGTTTCCTATCAAATTTATCATTCTTTCTAAACACTGCTTTCGTTCACTCACCAGTAAGTATCCATTTGTCACCTATAGATTTACTGTGTTCATTCCAACAGAAGCAGTACCTTCTATAGAGTGAATATTTCACCATTTACTTAGTCTTCCCCCTAGGGATGAACACTTTGTTTCCAATTTGAACAAGACTGCAGTGAACATCTTTGTGTATGCATTTCTCTAGCCAGGGCCACAGCAGTTGGGATTGTTGCTGCAAAGGGTGTGAATATTTAGGGTTTTTGGGTTTTGTTTTTTTTTTAAGATTTTGTTTATTTATATGAGACAGAGAAAGAGAGAGAGCACAAGTGGGGAGAGGTGCAGAGGGAGAGGGAGAAGCAGACTCCCTGCTGAGCAGAAAGCCTGATCCCAAGACCCCGGGATCATGACCTGAGCTGTAGGCAGACCCGTAACTGACTGAGCCCCCCAGGCGACCCCGAACATTTATAATAAATGTTGCCAAATTGCTGTCCACTGCAGCTGCACTAGCATTATGTGGGGTTTCCACCAGCATTACACGAAGCCCCTCATGTTCTTACATCCTTCCCAACCCGTGATATCATCGAAGTGCTCTATGCTTTTGCCACCTTTGGGAAGGAAAACGGTGCCTCCATTTCATGGATGAAGAAACAAAGGTTCAGGACCTGAAATGCTTTGCCTGGGACCACATGCCAGGAAGTAGCAGCAAGAAGACTTGAATTCAGACCTTTGTCTCCAAATTCAAGCTCTCCCCCAAGACATGGGATTTTGCTCCTTAAAGAACAGGTGCTCCTGAGATATGCCACGAGGCTACCTGCTATGGGCTGCAGGCAACTTGATGTCCCCAGGGTCACAACTAGATGAGGTGCGTGTGGAGCCTGGCCTGGGGGGTTGGCAGGTAGACCACCACCCGCATGAAAATCATCAGAGAGAAAATGAGCCAGGAATGAAATCGACAAGGTGCTGCATGGTCTCTGATAGGAAATTAGATACACTTGCAACTGACACAGTGCATTTAGAGCAAGGGCACACCAGGTTCTCTGCTGCTCCCAAGCAATGAGCCACTGGGAGTGAAAAATAAAACAATCTATGAAGCTACAAAAAGCAATAATGAATGATAACAGGCCCCAGAACAGCAGGAGAGAATTATTGGAAAATCAGCCAAGAGCCCATCAGAAGCGAGGCCCGGGCGGCTGGCAGCAGGAGACGGTGACGTGTGGCAGAGAGAGGGCAGGGCCTGCAGTCAGAGACGCCTGGCTTGAAGTGGCTCCCACACTTGCCGACTAGGTGACCTTAAACAAGTCCCTGGAGCCTCTCAAAGACTCAGTCTCCTTGACTGTAAGATAAGAGTGAAAACAGAACATATTTACCTGCTAACCCTGTTAAAAGGATCCCATGAAATAGTGACTAGACAGGGCCCAGGGCTGCCAAGCACAGTTGTTCAGGTTGTACACAAATTTACCGAGGCTCAGTGGGACTTAAGTGGGACCCATCCTCCATGCTCAGAGCAGGAGGCTTTCTCAAATTTACCAAAGCCCCCATGTGCTGCAGCTGCCCTGAAAGGGCCAGGCACATAGTAGGTGCTTGGTAAACAGGAGTGTTATGATCATGGCAGCCTGATTTCCCACCTGGGGGCTCCAGCCACACTGACCACAGCCGCGAGAAGAACTCCTCTCCAGAGCCAAGAGAAAGCCCCAGGTCCTGAAAGCAAACCTTGCAGGCCTGAGCAGAATGGGCTGCGACCCCACAGCAACCCGCATGGGAAAGGCAGGGGGGCGTCAGCAAGAACAAATGAAGCAGGTGTCACCGTGGCCTATCCCCACCAAGGAGCTGCCCTGTGCCTGGTTCCCCAGGCCTCCACGCCCCCAGCCCAGTCCGGAGGGCTAACCGTGTCTTAACCATCCTTGTAACCCCCACCCCCTGTACGTGGACGTAGCTGGCTTTCAGTGTCTGAGAAAGTCATGAATAAATCAGAAAAGAGCCGCGCCTTTACCCAGGAACCTATAAAAGATCAGGGATCCCCATCCCCAGCCTTGCTTTTATATAATGAAGACCAGTAAAGTCTGAAGTCAGAGAACAGTGTGTTAGGACAGGAGAAGGCTGACAGTTGGCGTGACGCACCTGTCACTCTGATGGCCCCAGGGACTGCAACAGGAGTAAAATGTGACCCACGGCCAAGGCAGAGAAATGCCATGGCAGGCGCTGGATGGAGGATAATGAGCTCAGGGGGGAATGTTCCTCGCACAAAAAGAAGAATCTCCAGGGCCCTTCGGTCTCGCTGGACGACCGACACTGAAGGACCACATTGCGATCCCATGGGCATTTTTAAAGAAACTAATAAGACAAACACAGTGCCCTGGGTCCAAGGCCAGCCCTTGTTCAGCCAGCGAAGCCCCCAGATGTCTTGGCCCGGGTCTGCCAGAGTCCTGGCCCTGCCCGCCCATCACTCTCCTCTCCAGCAGCGAGCACCTGCAGGGCAGGGATGGGTCGCGTGAGATCTTGCGGCTTCCGCACCCGGCGTATTGCAGGAGCTCGGGGGAAACGTTTCTCAGTGAATGAATGGCAGCCCCAGAGAAATAGGAGAGGAGCCTCTTTTGCTCCAGCCACAGGCAGCTCTTCCCTGGAGTCTGATTCTGCCACGGATCTGCCCCCGTGTGCCCTTGGCAGAAGCCCGAAGTTCGTGAGCCAGCGCGGGAAGCAGGATGGGGCTGGGGCAAGAGGATCGGGTATGTACACGGCAGCTTTTGCTGCAGCGAGATGGAGTCCTCAAATCTCGGCAGATTTCAATACCAAACACTTATTTCTTGTTCTTGTTCTACCGGGGCGACAGGTCGGCCACAGCGCAAGGGGGCTCAGCTGGGCTCAGCTGGTCCGGCCACACTGGGTTCCATGTGTCTTCTCCCTCTGGGACCAGACAGAAGAGACGGCCACTATCCAGAGCGCTGTGCTGTCAGGACAGGGGCAGGACCTAAAGGAAGAGGAAGGCTCCTGGATACACGGGCACGCATCACACCTGCTCAGACTTCAGTGGTCAAAGCAAGTTACGGGACCAAATCCAAACTCAAGAATCTCTAGAGCATTTTTAATGAAACTAATAAGTTTCATTATTTATTAGTGGGGGGGGGGTGGGATGTATGCACAGCCTTAGAGACACGTGGCAATGGTGGGGGAAATGAAAAATCGAGAACAAATAATACCATCTCTCCCAGGATGTTATTTTTCACTCTCTAGCTTCCCCGCTCCTCCATGCCGGAAACGCATTCCACGCGGTTGGAGCTGGTCTACTCATCACCGCCACTGGGTGGACACATGATTTAGGCCAGCCAACCGGAGTGCTCCATTTGTGCCCCACCCCCAGGCCACAACGATTGGTTCAACAATGGCCATGTGATAGAAACTGGCCAATGACAGCCTTCCCTGAGAGCCTTCTGCCAGAGCCAGCAGGCAAAAAACTCTTCTGTCTAGTTTTGCAAAGCTTAGGGGTAGCACAGTAGAATACCACAGCAATGAAGGAATTCTCTATGCTGCCCGCATGAGAAATGTGACCAGTGCGAGTGAGTTGCTCGGGTTTAAATTTTATCTGGGGTTTAATATAAATTGTGTTTCATTTCAATCTGTTTGCATTTCAATCTGATAGTCATGCAGCTAGTGGCGAACACATTGGACGCATCCAATGGAGAGAGTCTAAGATAGGAAGGAGCTTCTTGTGACATTTTTGGACCCCTGTATCCAATGGAACCTGATGCCACGTATACTTTGTCGTCGATAAGTACAAATCGATTCCTTTTCTTTGCATAAGCTGGTGGGATTTCCATCATTAGAACTGGAAAGAGTCTCAACAAATACCATGGACGGCACTACCGCCTTTCTGGATCCTGTCCCACTATGTGCCAGGCATTCAGCTGAGACACACGTGTCATCTCATTGGTCTTTCCAACTAAGCTCATGAGGACCTCAGGAGCCAGAAAGCCTGGGCTCAAACCCCGCCTGCACCGTTTACTGTCTGCGGGGACTTGGGCAAGGTACTACACTTCTTGCTGCCTCAGTTTCCTTATCTGTCCAATGGGGAGGATGGCGGCCCCTACCTCAAATGGCTGTGAAGGCGAAGTGAGTCATTACATGGCAACAGTGCCAGGCTTGCGGCAAATGCTCCCTCATGCTTTTTTTTTTTTCCCCCTTATTTTTCATCCTGATCCAGCTCGTAAGTAACCCGAGGCTCGCCCAGGGCAAGTCACTTGCAAGGGTAACAGGCGACAAAGCCAGGACTGGAACACAGGCCTCTAGGATTGCAGAGTGTAAACTCCTTACCACCACATTATTCTGTTTGTGGCTTTTCAACTCTGTGGCGACGATAAGAATAATATTAATAAGAGTTAGCACACGTTGCATGCCCAAGAATTTAAATCCTGGGCAGTTTTGCTTCAAAGCCTAAGCTTCTAACTCGCAGAGAGAAAAAAAAAAAAAATTATCCCCTTTTTAATGCTTCTCCTGCCCTTCTATTAATACCAAGAAGAAAGTCGCAGCTCGGTGCTGATAGGTCTTTAATGCCTCTCTAGAATATGCACAAAGAGAGAGCCAGCCTTGGGCTCGTATGATCTAGGACCTAATAGGCCCTACGCTTAACTTCTGTGCTACACACCCAGAAAGATGTGGTAATTCCCTCTCTCTAGAGGGAGCTATGGCTCCCTATAGCCAGAAAGGCAGTGATTGGGTAGGGGTGGGGGTGGGGGAGGACTCAGCTTCAGGAGCTCTCAGATGACCGGCAATCAGGCAGGCTCTCTTTCCTGGCCCAGGTAAGTTACAGAGGGCGATGGCTGGCAGGGCGCTGGGGGGCCAGTAGCCTTCTCTGACACCACCAGATGTCACGCGCCCCGCATCAGCTGAGGGACAGATTCTCAAGCCGCGGCGAGCAGAGCTGCAGACAGCGCCTTCCCACACAGTATGAGATCGGGAGCCACAGACCGTATCCGACGACCTTCTCCACCACGCCCACCGCGAAGATCCCTGGGCAGTCCCCTGCCCTCTCTGGGTCTCAGTGTCCTCAGCTGAGAAACAGAAACAGCAATGCCTACCCCCAAAGGATGGGGCTAAGAAACCAGTGAGGCCACGCACGAGAAAGCACTATATAAAGACTGAACAAACGTGAATTGTTGCCACGCTCATTATTGGAGTGTAAATGTATCATAGGTAAGTGGGCATCATGAGCATAAAGTAAATGGCTGATGCTGGGGTGAGACGGGGCCACCTGTCTCTTTTTTAATTATCTTTGCTTTTGTTCCTGTCTCTCTCACTGTATTTTGCTCTTTCGTGGCAGGGATCTTCTTAGCCATCTGGGCAGCCTATTGCCTAAGGCGTGCCTGGCACAGCAGAGGCATCGACAAATATTTGCTCTATGGGTGGATTATGGATGATGCATAAATGGATAAATGGATGTGTGGATAGGTGGGTGCGTGGATGGATGGATGGATGGAAGGATTGATGGGTGAGGGATGGATGGCTGGAAAGATGGTTGGATGAGTGATGGATGGCTTGTGGGTGGATGGATGGATAGATGGGTGATGGATGGGTGGGTGGATGGGTGATGGATGGATGGATGGGTGATGGATGGATGGATGGCTTGTGGATGGATGGATGAATGGATGAAGGATTGATGTGTGAGGGATGGATGGAGAGATGGATGGATGGGTGATGGATGGATGGCTTGTGAGTGGATGGATGGGTGGATGGATGGGTGGATGGATGGATGGCTTGTGCGTGAATGGGTCACGGATGGGTGATGGATGGATGGCTTGTGTGTGGATGGATGGATGGATGGATGGTTGGGTGACAGGTGGATGGATGGATGGGTGATGAATGGGTGGTTGTGGATGGATGAATGGATGGATGATGGGCGATGGATGGGTGATGGATGGATGACTTGTGGATGGATGAATGGATGATGGGTGATGGAGAGATGGATGGATGGCTTGTGTGTGGATGGATGGATGGATGGATGGTTGGGTGACAGACGGGTGGATGGATGCATGGGTGATGGATAGATGGTTTGTGGGTAGATGGATGAATGGAAGGATGATGGGTGATGGATGGGTGGATGGATGGATGACTGTGGGTAAATGAATGCACAGGTGAATGGGCGATGGATGGGTAGATGGATGGATGGATGGGTGATGGATGGATGGATGGCTTGTGGATGGATGGAAGGATGGAGGATTGGTAGGTGAGGGATGGATAAATGGATGAGGATGGATGGGTGATAAAATCCAGATGCGCTTTAGGATGCAATTCTCGACTGGGTCAGATTCTTAGTCTGGTACTAGATCGCGACCACCCAAAGCTCTCAAACACACAATGTGCATGTGTGTGATCGGTTGTGCCATCCTGAGGGAGAATGTGGCAGAAAATGAGGGTTGTGGGGGGAGAATGTTTCAAATACAAATGTAGTTTTAAAATAGCTTCTGGAGTGTGTCCTGTGCGAGTCCTCCCCAATCTCTTAACACTGGCCACACGCCCAGACCCACGTGAGGAAGGTTTGTATTCAGGAGGCGCCGGTGAGGCTGGTCAAAGTGAAAGACCCTGAGAAGGCATCCGTCACGCCATCCAGCACAGCACAGCCCCAAGGGGCACTGATTTATCTCAGGTGAATTTTCAAGAATGGCCAGGAACGGGAACGCCCTGGTTAATTGCCACAGGAATTTTTAGTTTCCATCCCCCCGGAGCAGGCCTACTGATGATGAGTTGTCTCAGAGTTTGTCTGCCTCCCCGTCGGTCTCTAGGGGCCACATTGAGCCAGAGGTGGGGACAAAGCATCATTTCTCCATCTGTAGAGAGTAACCCACTATGAGGTCACTCGCAGCCCCTCTTTCTGACCTCACTAACGGGAGCACGGAGCAGTGGCTAACCGCGTCTACAGGGGCCAAGGACACTTCATCAAGGAAGCAGCACTGGCTCTGCATTAAGGCTGGACGGACACGCAGGAGTCCACCGGAAGCCTGAGAGGGGCTTGCCAAGCGCACAGTCCAAATCCCGGGGACCCGGCCGCGGGCACACTGCACCATCACTGGTGACACCGGGTGGGTGGAACAATGACTTCATGCTTCTCTGTGAGCTGTGGAGACAGAACAGGGCGTGGCGAAGCATGCCAGGTCACAGACAGAGGGAGCCTCACACAACCTTGAAGGAAGAGGAGGAAGGAATTTTCCAGGAGGACCAGGTGGGACCGCTTTGGAAGGGAACCGTGCGCACACGGCCCAGAGTCATGGAGGAGCTCTTGGAAGAAAGCAGCAGCGAGTCCTGTCGTTCTGCCTGTCATTCTGCCTGGCTGGCATCGGTGCCCCCCAGCCGTGGGAGCGGCATCCTGACTCTCTTCTGGGGATGACCCCTCTGGGTCTAGGAGATTCTGTTGAGGCTGACCCCAGCCCTAGCTCTGGAGGGGGACAGGTGACCCAGGCCTCGCCTTTCAGAGCCACACCCCTCACGAAGGCAGGCTTAAGGAGGAGGGCAAGTGACGCACGCCTGGCTAATAAGCCCTCTCTGGGAGATTTGCTGGTGCTAAACTTGGGGGGGGGGAGGGAGTAAAACAGGAAGCTGTGAGGGGCTACTACACGAAGAAGGATTCCATAGAGTGAAGCCAAGAAATGAAGCAGAGCTCTGAGAGAGGGAAGAAAAAGATACAGAAGGAGAGACAAAGAGAGGTGGAGAGGAACAGAGACACCGAATCCTGTCGACATCCTGCAAGCACCTAGATCTAGCTGAGCCTGAAGCCCCATTCCCCGGCATCAGCCAATCAAAATTCGTCTTTTTGCTTAAGCTTGAGTTGGAGTCGATCGCTTGCGACCAAATAAACTGCCTTACTCGTGTTTGTATCCCAATGCTCACACTGAGAACGCAGGCCATGGAGAAGGGATGGAATGGGATGGATGGGATTCAGCCTGGCCCCCTATGGTAACTGTACCCCTGCATCCCTGGAGCTCATCCATTAAATTCCCCAAAGTGGGGTGTCCAAGAGTGGGCGGCCCCTCTAGGGAATAAATGAATGTCCATTTGTCCCTTCGTGAAAGGCGTGACCAGAAGGGTAACCTTCATTTCCTGCCTATTTGAAGATTCCAGATTCTTTGTAGCAAACTGATGTGGCCTGAGTTGTAAGCTCAGTTGTGACCCCAGCATACAGATCATGCTGTGTAAATACCTGCCCGATGAATTAATTCATGCTACCTTATGTAAATGTTAACATGAATACGAGATACGAAATTCACCGGAGGTACCGAGCACCGATTCGGACAGAAGGTGAACTCCGCATCCATTTCCAAAACAAAAAACAAAAAACAAAACAAAACAAAAAAACAGCCACTCTGAGAAGAGGGTGCATTTCCCAATTCCATGACTTGATGTTTGGTGGGGGTTGGGGGAGAACGCATCCTGGGGCTTCTGGAGCGTTGACGGGGATTATAACCTCATTGGAAAGGAAAATAAGCTGGAAGTAGAGAAAATCAGGACTTACATCGAAAAAGCAACTGGAATTCATTAGAGCGAGATGAGTGGGGAGCCACATCTCCTGGGTATTCCGGAAACACCTGGAAGAGAAGAGCCAGCCCCGGCTCTTTACTGGAAGGTTCCTCTCCAGTGGGCACCCCTGGCTTTCAAGGTAGACATGTCTGGAGATGCATGGATGCGGGAAAACCAGAAAGGCTTTTTTTCCTTCATTTGGGTACCCGGCTGACTTTGTTCTCACCCTAGATGAGGGAAAGCCACTGAAACAAGGAAGACGGCCCTTAGAATCCCCCTACAAGCAGCCATACAACGTCTTTAAATTCACTACAGGCCATGTTTGCTTTGAAAAATTAGAAACAAAATCAAGGACAAAAATGCGTGACAACACCCAGAGCTGGCACTGTTGGCGTAATAGATTCAGCACTCCTGGGGAACCTGGCCAGCCCCCGAGGCCAATGGCCTTGACCTTCTAAATCGCTATCTCTGGCCTGGCTCACATTCTGACCCCTGGGGCACAGTTTCCCCTCTCCCCTCCCCCACTCTCCCCCCCTTCCTCCCACCCCGATCTTGACATTGTCTCTGGGCCATCACACAGACCTCGCACACTTAACCCATCCAGGTCCAAACTCAAAATCCCTCTTCTTCCCACTGAAAAACCAAAAAACCCCAAAACCTGTTTCCACTTCAGTCTTCCCCTTTCCAGGAATAAACACGTTCCTTTGTTGAGGACAGAAATGTAGGAGTTGTCCTCAGTGTCTCTCTCTTCCCTGACTCCACATTCAATAGCCCCGCAGATTCTGTTGACTCTACCTTCAAAATATGTCCTGAATCCATCCCGGTTCTTTTGTCCCCCCGCCGAAAGCCAAGCCACCAGGCTCTCTCACTTCCACTACCACCTGTCGCCCCTCTTACTTCTGCCTCTAACCAGCATTCTCCACGCATCAGTCAGAACGCTCTTTCATTAAGTGCTAATCAGATCCTATCACCTCCCTGCATAAAAACCCTCAAAGGCGACCCAGTGTATTGAGAATGAAGTCCAAAGATTATCCCACAGCCAACAAGGTTCTGCATGACCAGATCCCTCCCAAGCAACTCAACCTCTCTTATTCTGCAACAGCCCCATCGCCCTGTTCAAATCTGCCAAAAATCCTGACTCCAGGGCCTTTGCACTTGCCGCATTGGCTTCCTGTTTCACTCTTCTTCCTTCTGACCGTCCTCTAGGTTTCCACTTAAACGTCGCCTCCTCAGAGAGGCCCTCTTCGCCTCCACACCCCCCACATCTATAGGAGACCTGCTCCCACAGACAGCCACAGGCAGAACAGTGGGAGGGCCGTCACACCGTTTATAAAGAAGGGTTATAGATGAATCCTTGAAAAATGCTACCAGTGCTTGCCCCTGGGAGAGGGAGTGGGTGGCTGGGAACACGGAGACTTTTTACTGTGCACCGCTTTATGCCTTTGAATTTCAAATCATGTGCATATATTATTATTCCAAATTTTTAAATTAAATCAAATCAAATAAGGAAGGAAAGAAGGGAGCAGGGAGAGAATGAAAGGGACAGGGACCGGGAGAAGAAAGGGAGAAAGGGAAGGAAGGAGAGGAAAGGAGTAGTAGGAAGAAGGAGGGAGGGGAGGGGGGAAGAGACAGAAAGATACACTTGGGAAACTGTTCCAAGGAAATAATTCCACAAACAAAAATGAGCTACTCAAGAAAATAATCATCGTGGTATTAAACTATAAAGGAACCAAAAAAGATAAAATAGACGCCCAGCAACACAGGAATGACTCAGAAAAGAGTGCTTTGTGAGCTGAACAGAGTAGTAGGACCCCCTTAATCATGATCATTATTGGGACTGCAGAAATGTGGAGAAGTGTTTATGACAATAATTAATGGAAAAGCAGACTATAAAGGAGTCTATTAAGGAGGGGAAACGGTGTAGCGGGAAGAGGAAAACTGTCAGAGGGAGCCGGACCTGAGCCCTCGGCACCTGCTCTGGGGACACCGCAACTGAAACACGCCAGCGACATCAGCTCTGAGCGCAGGCCAGTTTGGAGACCGGAGACCGAGGCTCATCAGTGCCCACAGAGGACCGGGGCAGCGGTGAAGGCGGCTGAGGCCAGCATTAGGACTCCGGGAGATCTTGCCGGGGTGACCCCAGGCAGGGTTTCTCAGGACTGGGCACGGCTGACATTGGGGACTGGGTCGGTCTTTGCTCCTGGGACCGTGCTGTGCCTGGTGAGAGGTCTCCCAGCAGCTGGCCGGCACCCACCGGACACAGGAGCAGCCCCCCCACCGCCCCGCCGCATCATGAGAAACAAATGTCTCCAGACATTGCCAGAAGTCTCCTGGGGGCACAGAATCACCCCCAGTTGAGAGCCCCTATACGAGGTAAATCACATAGCGTCTCTGACCGTCAGTTTCCCCAGCTGTAAAATGGGAGCGCGCCTCGAGCACAAGCCAGTTCTCTCCCCTCCTCCGCACACACTAATTACGGCTATAGTTTTTAAAGAATGTGTGTATTAAATGGGTTCTTGATGGTGCCTTTTAAATCCAATAAAACAGGTGAGGCTCCTGCTCCCGTGACACCCCCAATCCCTAGCCCGTCGGCGGCACATCTGAGAGACAGTAATTATTTATCGTCCCACCCTGCTCTGGTTTTATAGCACACGTGCATTCCCTCACAAGGCTTTAATGGGGCCGCGGTTAATTCATAAAATATTAGGCAGCACTTCGCCACACCACGGTAATAGCCCGAATTTCCACACAGGGTCTTTGTAGTTTAATGGCAGCTCAAATAATAAATTGCCTTAATGTCTTATTCAAGCTTTTCCGGAGACCGAAAATGTCAGCTCTAGAATTAGAGATTTCCTCATCCAGCCCTCAGCTTACAGATGGGAAATCCGAGCTCCCTCCGCCCGAGGGAAAGTGACCCGTCTGAAGTCTCCCAGCAGAAAGCCGGGACGAGGGCCGTTCTCCTGGGTCCCTGGGCCACCTCCCTGCGCCCAGGCCACGCTCCCTCGCGGGAAACACCATGAATCAGCTCGAGCTTCGTTTGGGTCAGCAAACTGGGCACTTGTGACCAGCAGCTGGCATCCGAGCGGGCTCCGTGTTTAGAATTAGCCAGAGAGTCAGGCTGGAGTGGGTGGTTTAAGGAAAGAAAAAAAAAAAAAAAACAGCTTGAAAAGTTATTCTTCTACCATGTCCGCCCACCTCCAAACTCCCCCAGTCACCTGCGGGATAACAAGGTCTGGGATTACAGCATCTCCCGAGCGGGCAACGTGGAGAGAGAATGCCCCGAAGTTTCCACACCGCTGGGGGCAGACTCCGCCCAGCTCCCTGTCACCCAGGACACGAAGCCCGTTCAGGAAACTCAACGTGCCCCTGACCCTGGCTGCCTCCCACGGGCCCGGCCAGCACCCAGAGTGGGGACAAGTTAGCGACACCCCATGGCAGGTGGCGGGCAGGTACCCGACTCCTCACGTTGCGGGGACATCTGCGGACAGGGGAGTGGCAGGTGACTCTCTGCCTCCTCCCCACTCGGTCTCATGGCCCCCCGCCGCTGCTGGAACATCTAGAATCTCCCCCCTGCAAGTACACTGCCACACATAGAGCCTCAAGTCCTCCTCTCACAGTTGGGGTCTAGGGGCCCCACTAAGGCAGAGACCCAGCAGCCCGGGTGAATCGAGGGGAGCTTCCTTCTGTCAGTCCTCCCAGCATTCCCTCCCTCTGATGGTGACTCTGGGTCTCATAGGACCCACAGAACCCCTTGGCACATTTCAAAACAGCTTCCAGATGCCCCAGAGCACTCGGCCTTCCATTCTTCCCTTGGCTTAAAATGGTGCTCCCCAACAACAAACCCCCCAACACTGTTAACGGCACCTCCCACTGTGGATGAGCGCCATGTGCCTGGTTTGGATGCCCTAGAAGAGTATGCATGCCACAAGGACAGAATTCCCCTGTTCCTTAATTCCTTGAATTGCAAGCCATAAATGGGTGAAGAAGACATGACCTCCATTTCCCTGTGAACCTCACCCTCCTGGTTCCTCTCCAGAATACCCATAGCGGGTCATTAATGTCCCTCTTCATTGGGGCCACCCAGAACTGAACCCAAATGCTTCAGGTGTGCCTCTACGGTGGCAAGGAAGAGAGGGACCACACCTCCCTCATACTGTACATAATGTTTCTATTGATATGACCCATGGTCACATTCTGGTTTGGGAACCTATTTTTCGCTGTTGGCCCAGAATAACAGTAACAACGATAGCAGCAGCATCGATAATGATAATATAAAAATAATAACATATTATTATTTTTATATCATAGTAATATAAAAACACATATGCATCCTTATTACGCACCAGACCCTGTCCTCACATCAAGTCCAGTTAACCAGAGCCTGGCCATGTCTTCTGCTGCTGGACTCACCAGCTACATCATGTTTGTCCACTCTTTGGAGCCGCGTACTGTATGTTACAGTTTTCTATCTAACATTTCCCCTAGTGGGATATAGCCACCTCCAACCTCTCCCCACGGCTCTGCGCCCTGAGCGTTCCCCCGACTCCCTGATAGCTCCGTGTTTGATCTAAGTGCCCCCATCCCATCTTGCGGGTCATGGAGTAAATGTGTCCACATCAGCACCAAGGACAGGTCCTCCTCGCCCACCGCCTACACACACACACACACACACACACACACACACACACACACACACACACACACACACACACTGGCCCTCTGGCCCAGATCCCCAGCCACCTGCCCCTGCCACTTATCCACTCCTCCCCATCCTGCCCCCAGCTTCGTGACCAGCTCTGCAGAAACGGGGTATCAAGCATCAGGCTTGATGAAGTTCATTGACTTCGCAAACGCTCCGTAGCCAGACCCAGTCTTACAAAGCTTTACAAATACCCATCCATCTAATCTTCAGAACAGCAACTGTGCGGTGGGTACTCCTATTACCCCACTTACAGACGAGGAGCTGAGGCACAGAGAAGGTCGACAACGTGTGGTTCGGTACCTAGCGAGGCTGGCGCTGAGACACGTGCCCAGGCAGGCTGCCCAAGCCGGCACCCAGCGCGGCTCCAAGCTGCAGGCTGCCGGAATCGCGGTCCTAGCTCTCAAGGGCTCTTATTAAACACATAAATAAAATACAGTGAGGCCACGCATGGACTGAGGGTGAGAGGACATCGTGAACCACAGGATTGCTTTGGCTGGTGTTGCTTGTTTTTAATCAGGGAGTTTGATTGCTGTAAATCTGGTTCCTGAGGTCCGTCTTAACAATGTAGCAAGTGAGGTCACATTCCAGGCTTTCAAAGCTCACGGAGCGGTTCTCCCCTCCAGATGGAGTCTGACCCCCCCCCCATAACCCTGTGGGGGGGGGGAAGTACTTTATCTCCATTTAACGGATTAGGAGACAGGCTCCCAGAGGCTGAGTCATTTATCCATGATCGCACACTCCAGAAGGGGCAGAGGCAGGGTTTGAACCCACAACCCTGGTGTTCGGATTCCAAGACACCGTCCCTCTCCGGAGCCTCCTCTAACTCCTCACTTCTGCCCAAGCCAGAAGGAGTCGCGGTAGAGGGAAGGGGGGGACATGCGTGTATACCCAGTGCAGGAGTGTGGAATGAGCTCCACGGAAGGAAGGGGGGGGAGTCTGTCTCCATGGTTACGCGGAACCCGAACAAAACATCACACACAGATTACCGTAGCCTTGAGCACCACCGCTCCATCCTCCCGGCAATATAGCCTGAGAGCCGATTGCCGAGCCTTCCAACCTGCCTGCCCGCTTCGGAGAGCCTTTCTTTTTCATTACTCCCATTATTAAACCTGGCACTTTATAACAGCTAAATGTTTTCTAATTATTTACAGGTTCACCTTCCCAGCACCCCATGAGATAATGATCCCGCTGTGCATTTCTGTAATATTCCGCCTGCCTCCAAAAACTCCAGTTGAGTTACCAAGATTATTTCATTGATCCTCCCATTTAAGGCTCTGTCAGATCCATAGAAAGCGGTTAGCTTTGCGTTAAGCTGACACGCGGGGACACTGAGGCACAGCTGGATAAAGACCTCTATCGAGGGTTTTACTGTAAATCAGAGTGTGGACCACAGACAGCATTCTGGGTGTTTGTTTGTTTTTTTGTTTTCCCCAGCCCTAGAACAGGGAGATCAAATGGGTTTCCTCTCAATACCAATCTCAGTCACTGATGACGGTTACTGGTCAATTGTGTTAAGAAGGATTCTGAGGCGGGCGTCTGAGATTTGTAGGAAGGAGTAATACGATCAGTGAAGGATGTCGACCATGGGTGAGGAAGGGGGCGGTGCTGGCACTCGTGCTGTGTGTATTCCATTTCTTCCTATGATGACAGTCAGCATCCCTGGGAAGATAGCGTGTTGGCTGTCAGCCAGGAGCGATTTTGTCCCCCAGAGGACATGTGAAAATGCTTGGAGATATTGTGATGGTCATTTTGACCCACTGAGGTGGGTGCTAAGGGCACGGAGGCTTCCAAATGCCCTACAAGGCACAGGACAGCCCCCCCCCCCACAACAAAGAAAGAACCGATCTAAAATGTCAACAGTGTCAATGTTGACAAATCCTCCCCAGAACACAGCCACGCACACACCCTCACGCACACACACTCATGCACACACACACACACTCACACACACACAATAGTTGGGACTTCCGTCCTTGGTCCCCGGCAGGTCAGATGTCAACATGATTATTTATACCTCAATATGCCTAAAATCAAAATTTCTGATTTCCCCCCCTTGAACCTGTTCCTCCCTGTTTTCCCCCATCTCTCAGGACATGGCACCATCCGCCAGTATCTCGGATCAAAACCCCACGGGTCACCCCCGGCTCCTTTCCCTCCTTGGCTGGCCTCTTCATCAAGTCCTGTTGCTTCTTCCTGCAAAAACAGCTCCCCAGCGCCCCCTCCTGATGCCCATGCCCCTCCCCCACGCCCACCCCTTCTGGCTCATTCTACCGTCTTGTGTGGATCGATGGCATCACCTCCTAACTTGACCCCCCGCCACACCCACCTCTTCTCTTCCCAGCTCTGACTTCAGAGCCTTGCTTGCTTGCTATAAGCTTGCCGTTCCCTCTGCCCGACCCGCTTTCCCCAGATCTTCACTGGGACATTCCTTTTTGACAGTCGGTTCTCAGGGAAAACATTGGCTCCCCAGAGAGGCCTCCCTCCCCTGACCTCTCTTTCATTGTATTTCTCGCCCTCTGAAACCACCTCATTAATTTGTTTACTTGTGGCCTTGCCATCCTCCCCCTTAAAAAGGAATCAAAAGTGGTAAGAGTAGAGGGACCTTGTCTTTTTCATCACGGAAGTCTTATTACTAAAAACATTAGCCCCCAAACACAAAAACAAACACACACAAAAAAACCCTTGGCATATAGTACACACTCAAAAAACTTTCTAAGGAGTGAATGAATGAGATTTCAAGGATAGAAAAGAAAATGGAGCAAAGAAAGTGGAGAACCCCTTCCGTTGAGTGGGACCCAGGAGATGGGGACAGTCTCCCAGCCCCCAGAACCGAGAACCTTCCCCCCGCTGGGCTCCGATCCGCTGGACAAGCAGGCAGGTGAGCAACTTGCCAGCAGCTCCTGGGCCGCCCACCCCCCCAGGCCGGGCAGTGCTGAGCAACCGCCTGGCATCTCTCGGAGCCAGCTAAGAGCCTAGCATCTCTTCTCCCACCGGTGTCCCCATCCCAGACCATCTCCCTGCATTCCAAGAGTTCCGTCCAGACCCGAAGGCAGCAAACGGGCTCCGGCACCCCGGTGCCGGGCGCTATGGAAGCGACCTCACCTCTATATTGCACCTTCTCAAGTTCACGACGACCCTTTGGATGTTTTGCGCTTTTATGGCCATTTTACCGATGCGTAAAATGAGGCACCGCTAGGTTGAGTCATTTAGTCAAGACCACACCGAGCCGGCGCTGGAGGACTTCTTCCCAGGACAGAGACCCAACACTAGCCATTTTTTATCTCCAGTTCCTATCAGCAAAAGGCACCTGATAAAATATTAACATAGATCCAGAAGCCAGTGAGCAGTCGTGTAATGAAGGAGCCAGTGAGTAAATAAATGAGTCGCGATGCCGGCTTGTATTTTCTTGACTCGAAATCCAGTGGAGATGTCTACCACCCTTTCCCCTCCTCTTTCTCAGAGCCTGTGCCCATCAGAGGATGTGGGGCTTCTAGGTCAAGACCAGCGGCAGGCCAGGGATGCGTGATTTGCCCCCTCTTATCCATCTTTCAACCGAAATGTCAGGGAGACCCACGAAGCAGTGAAATGTTACAAGGGGAGCTACAAATGGCGTCTATTGGCAATGATCTCTGCCGGACCCGAAAGGAATTTCCATGAATCCACTCATCTTTGCAGCCAAGGAAGAAGAAACCTGAAGGGCTCCACCGCCCCAAGTCCACGACATCGCTGGGTGTGGCAGAGGGATTGTCCAGAGCACAGAGCCACTCTGATGGAGACCAGGCTCGTTTACCCCCAGCTTCCAGCCAGCCCGCCGGCATCTGCGAGTCCCACTGAGGGCACGTGGCCAGGAGCCTGAGTGGACGGGGAAAAAAAATGTAGGAAGGGGGCACCCGGGGAAGTGCGGTTTTCTATCAACCATTTCTGTTAAGGAAAGCAATTCCTCTTGGCCATATTCAAGGCTCGTCAGGAGGTGAGCAAGGGAGGTCCAACCTCCAGCTGGCAGAGTCACAAAATATTGTTTAAATCCCCGAAAACAAAAAGCAGCTTCACGATATAAATGCCAGCCATCAGGATCAGCTAAGATCTTAAGACAGGTTAGGCAGGAACGTAATGGCAGCCAGCTGTGGGTGAAGAAAATCAAAGAGAGCCCCCTCCATGTATAAGCAAATCCTAGAGATCGTTCCAGACCCAAAATGAGGAAGCACGTGGAGAATGATCACACATAGGGCGCTGAGAGGACAATTCTACCACCTAGAAAGAGGAACGATATGCTCAAGATAGAGAAGAGAAGCACCTCTTTGAAAGGCACTCATTGAAGGAAGCACGGATAATTCGTAAAAGCATTTGTTTCTGTCCCTAAGGAAGTACAGACTCTAAACTATAACCAAGGCTTGGCAGGTTGGAGGCTAGGACAACAGATTTCGTAGAGAAGAGCTGCCAGGAAGGCGGTCCAGGTGAAACGGGAGCCACGTGAGGACAGGAAGGACTGTAAGGTCCCATAGATACATAGGCGGAGTCAGGCATCAGAAGCAATGAAGGGCAGACCCAGCCCTGCAGGAACCCGAACGATCAACGCAGTGCGAGTGACACCGAACCCGAGACATTTAAAACTCTGCCCAAGGGAAGCCGTTTCGACCTGACTTAAGGACATAATGAGACCCAACTTAAGAATCTTTAGTGTCTCGGGGCGCCTGGGTGGCTCCGACGGTTAAGCGTCTACCTTTGGCTCAGGTCATGATCCCAGGGTCCTGGGATCAAGTCCCGCATCGGGCTCCCTGCTCAGCGGAGAGTCTGCTTCTCCCTCTCCCTCTGCCTCTCCCCCTGCTGGTGCTCTCTCTGTCTCAAATGAATAAATAAAATCTTAAAAAAAAAAAAGAGTCTTTTGTGTCTCTGCTCCTCTGGGCTGGACTTGAAATTGGGTCTTTGAGCCTCCTCTTGCCTCAGCAGAAGCCCCACATGGCCGGCCCTCAGAGGTCCCAGCAGAACCAGGCTGGGGCACAGGGGACCGAGAGCAAGGCACGGTCAGAGCTCGTCTAGCACCGTCTCACCTTGATCACTAGAGTAGAAAAGTAGGAAGGATGTGGGGATGGAAGCCTCTCTCCCGAGCATCCAGAGATGCCAGAAGCTGGAGAAGAAACTTTCTCAACTATTCCAGAATGCAAAAGGATGGGACGATGCAGGACCTCCAGCTTCTGGTCCAGCATATAAGGACATGGCAAGTCAGCGATCTGTCCTAACAAGAAGTCAAAAATGGAACAAGCTATGCAGTCGGCTTCCCTAAGAGAAATGAGGTCACAGGGCAAACCGCTGCCCCCGAAATTGGAGAGAGAGACGGATGCAGAGGATTACCACCTTACCGGAGCAGAAACTGCCATGGGAACCAGCCCCGGCATAGGGAATCCGGAACTGTAAGTGACGAGCTGCCAGAGGCTCAGTGTGGACAAGTCTGAGAGAGGAAAACTCCAGGGCAAGCCAGTCATCAGGGTCCCCACGCTTTTGTGAGTTTGACCTCCAGAAGCTCTATCGGGTCCTCACAGTGAATATCAGATAAAGATCTTCCCATGCTTCCATCAGGGGAGCAGGAAAGGAACTATTTTGAAATACACCAGAGCATTCTGTTCTTCTTAAGAAGGCCTGCCCTCCAGCGAGACTAGTTAACCAAATCCTAACCTGCTAGGGTATTATCAGAGCCTAACCGAACTGGAGGAAGGCAAACACTCAGCCCCAGGTGACTCTAGGCCTGGTTACAGCAGTTTCTCAGACCCAGCCCATCAGGTCCAGCTGTCAGGAAAGCAATCACGGGGCACACTCCCAGGCAAAAACAAACAAACAAACAAAAAATAAAACAAAACACAAAAACAACAAAAACAAAGCAAAACAAAAACACGATTTGAAGAGACAGAACAAGCATCAGAAGCAGACTCAGAAATGCCAATGCTGTTGGGACTGTAAGACCAGGAATTGAAAACAACTATGATTCACATGTTAAGGGCCTTCACGGGTAACGTAGACAGCATGCAAGAACAGGTGGGCAAAGTGGAAAACTAACAAAGAACCAAAAAGAAATGCCAGCGATCGAGAACACTGTGAGAGATGTAAGGAATGCCTTTGATACACTGATGAATGGACTGGACACGGCTGGGGGGAGAATCTCCAAGCGTGAGGATATCTTAATAGAAACCTCCAAAACTGAAAAACAAAGAGAAAAAAAGGCAAAAAATAGAAGAGAATATCCAAGAACAGTGGGACAACTGTAAATGGTGTAACATATGTATAATGGGAATACTAGAAAGAGAGGGGGGAAAAAAAAGGAGAAAGGAACAAAAAAATGTTTGAAACAATAATGACTGAGAATTTCCCAAATTAGTGTCAGACACCATACCACAGACCCAGGAAGCTCCCAGAACACCAAGCAGGACAAATTCCAAAAGAATGCGACAAGGAGAACATTAAAATTATGAGAGAGAGGGGTGCCTGGGCGGCTCAGTCGTTAAGCGTCTGCCTTAGGCTCCAGTCATGGTCCCAGGGTCCTGGGATCAAGCCCCGCATCAGGCTCCCTGCTCGGCGGGAAGCCTGCTTCTCCCTCTCCCACTCCCCTTGCTTGTGTTCCCTCTCTCGCTGTCTCGCCCTCTCTGTCAACTAAATAAATAAATAGAATTTTTAAAGAATAATAAAATAAAATAAAATAAAACAAAATAAAATAAAATAAAATCATGAGAGAGAAAATAAGAGACAGAGAGGTCAGAGAACAGAAACCAATCCCATAAATAATGGTATTCTTGAAGAAAAGCTTGGAACAAATGGAACAGTAGAAATAATTGAAAAAATAATACTATCTCGCCTCCTTAAGCTGATCTCAACAGGTACCCGGCCAATGTTAAAAATCAACATTTATAAATGTCACGAAAAATTCTCTATATTGAGGACAAATGAGGAAAAATTATACAAGAATTCAAGGGGGAAAAATGATGCCTACAAAGGAAAAATTTGGCTGACTTCAGACATCCTTTCTTCAACATTAGATGCCAGAAAACATAGGGCGAAGTCTACAGGATGTTGAGGGGAAAGATTTAAATCTGTGGGTTCTACACCCAGCTATGCTATCATTCATATCCGAAGGCCAGGGAGAGCTATTCTTAGTGTTTGGTTGGTTGTTTCGTAAGAGCTAAGAAGCAGGTCATGTGCACTGAGGATAAAGCCCACCCCTCCACACCAAAGCCCTGATCTTGTCTCTGTTGCTCTCCGACTTCCTGGCTCACTCACTTCCTAGCCCCATCCACCTGCCTTCTTCCCGCTCACCAAGCTCTGTCCCTGCACAGGGCCTTTGCACGTGCCATTTCCTCCACCTGCCCACCTTCCTCTCACTCTTCAAGTCTCAACTTAGATACCCCTCCTCAGAGGGGTGGGTTTGCTTCCTTGTGTATTATTCACACACACACACACACACACACACACGCACACACACACAAACACACACAGCACACATGCGCACACACACACACACGCACACACACATATGCTCTAGAAGTTCCATAGAGCAGCAACCTACCTAGTCATCCTCTTCAAGATTATATCCCAGCATCTAGCATGGGACCCGGCACGACATTGGTGGCCATCATAGGTCGCATTCAAACCCAACCAACATATGAACAAAAGTAAAGGGAAAGTAAACTAAAGGGACTTGCAATTAGCACTGAGACCAGGTAAGCAAAGGATCCCATTGCAATTGTCATTACCAATAGGAGTGAAAAACAGAATTCAGAAAATGTACTATATGCTGCATAGTCATGAGAGAACTAGAAGTCTGAGTATTAAAAACAGAATTGGGATGCTTGGGTGGCTCAGTGGGTTAAAGCCTCTGCCTTCGGCTCAGGTCATGATCTCACAGTCCTGGGATCGAGCCCCGCGTCGGGCTCTCTGCTCACCAGGGAGCCTGCTTCCCCCTCTCTCTCTGCCTGCCTCTCTGCCTACTTGTGATCTCTCTCTCTGTCAAATAAATAAATAAAATCTTTAAAAAAATAAAAAATAAACCATTAGCTAAGAAAAAAGAAACGAAACCTAATCCATGGAGTGAAAGATAAAACAAAGAAAATGTGTAAAGAAAAAGGACTAAAAAATCGGAAGCCGACAAAAAAGGAGAAATGAGATCGGATGGATTTAGAAACGTTGTTTGGTTAAGATGCCCTGGTTGTACCAGAAGGCCAAATCTAACTCCACTGCCCTTGCCAGATAGGCACCTAGCAGAAAGACGCGGAAAGTTGAAATGAAAAGGCTAGAGAGAGACACACAGCAAGGGGACACAAACAAAATGAAGCCGGGATAGCAATATTAAAATATGAAAAAATAGACTCCAAAGCAAAAAGCATTCACTAGGGGAAAATAGTCATTTTATCTTGACAAAAGATAAAATCCACAATTTCACAATGAAAATATAACTGTCATGAATCGTTTTGTGATGAATAACATCGAATCAGACTTCATAAAAACGAAAACTAGCAGAGACACAAGTAAAAATGGAAAGAATTCTATGGGAGGGAAAGACTTTGACCTACTTCAGCTTTTGGCACATCAAGACAGCAGAGAAATAAACAAGAAAGTCCTTGAATAATACTAGCTATGAAGCTGCTTTACCAACACACAGGGAATGTCCCTGCTTTTTCAGGGACATTTACCAAGGCACCGCCCCCAAAATTTTTAAAGATTATGAAGCAGAAAGTTCACAGGCCACTTTATCACTCAGTAAAACTAGAAATCGATGCCAAACATTTCAGCAAATGAGACAAAGCACTGGGAAGTTTCTAGTGCTCTACTAAATTATTCTTGGATTAATGAGAAACAAAACTGAAGTTTCAGAACCATTAGAGACAAGGGTGCCTCGGAGGCTCAGTTGGTTGGGTGTCTGCCTTCGGCTCTGGCCGCGACCCCAGGGTCCTGGGACTGAGTCCCAAATCGGGCTCCCTGCTCAGCGGGGAGTCTTCTTCTCCCTCTGCCCCTCCCTCTGCTAATGCTTTCTCTCTCCTACCTTCTCTCTCAAATAAATAAATAAAATCTTAAAAGAAAAAAAAAAAGAACTGTTAGAGACAAAATTGTAATATCAAAAAAACATTTCAAAGAAAGCCATGCATTTTGAAACTCACAAGACAGGGCCAAAGTGAGGCTCAGAGGAAAACTCATAGCATTAAATGCATTCCTTTTTTTTTTTTTTTCTAACTACGGAAACAAAGTTTTCAACTCAAATACTTGAAAATGCTAATAAAACAAACCTCAAAAAACTGAGCCAAAGGAAAACAGGCCACATTCAAAAACTTAAACAGAATTTATAAACAGAGAACTGACTCTTAAAATCAGGCGGGGCGGTGGCCAGGGGTGGGGGGCGGAGGGGACCATAAAACAGCCTGGCAAGACCTGAGCTGAAAAATAAGGAGGGGAAGCTGGACCAAATTTTCAGGGCCTCCAGAATGAGGATGTGACATCTCAGTCCAGCTCCCACGTAAGGATTTCAAGCCAATCTGCATTTTCTGGAGGGTCTGAAAAGCGACGTTCACCAGGGCCCCTATCACACTCGGCAGACTCCAGCAAGAAAGACAAGAGAAAGAAAAATCCACAGGATGAGGAGTACAAAAAGGAAACTAATCAAAGGGAGACTTTTCCTTTTAATCCTAAGAAAATACTGCGCTAAATTTTACGCAAGTCAGTTCAAAACTCTGGATGAATAAATTATCTTCCGAGAAAACACAACTCACAGAAAATTGAGTCCGTGGGTAGAAAACCGAAGCGACCCACCACTAGGGATGAACTTCTTCTGCCTGGAGTGCTCCTCGCCCCCAGAAGGCTGTCTTCCTTGGCTCATTCGGGTCTCACTTCCAATGGCACCCCTTCAGGGAAGTTTCCATGACACCCTACCAAAGGCTCTAATCTCAGGGATGCCTGGGGGGCTCAGTCGGTTATTAAGTGTCTCCCTTCGGCTCAGGTCATGATCTCAGGGTCCTGGGATCGAGCCCCATGTCGGGCTCCCTGCTCAGCGGGGAGTCTGCTTCCCCCTCTCCTTCTGCCCACCCCTGTCCTGCTCATTCTCTCTCTCTCTCTCTCTCAAATAAATAAAATCTTAAAAAAAAAGAATCTCAAGGCTTCCCATCAGAGAGTAATTCCAACTTTTCGCTTCCTACCCATCCCAGGAAAAGTGGTTTTTTGAGGGGTGGGGAAGGGCTATTTTTTAAATAACCGTTCTTCTGACAAATCGAGCAGAAGGCATGACATTGAAGGTCAAGGTCTGTGGATCTTCAAGGGATAACCAAAGACCAGCAACTAGAAGCCAGGGTCTAGGGGAAGCCGTCTGGGTCCCAGCACTAGCTCTGCAGGAGGTCCTTGTCCATAAAACAGAGCTGGTGTAGATCATGATTTTCAGAGAATCGGCTCCCTGTCACTGGGGCATTTGAGGTCCATGAATGTCAGGAGGAGAAGCGTTATAGAAAAAAACAAAACAAAACAGGCTTAGTAGTGGAAAAGGGTATGCTGGGAGTGGGAGGTCACAGTTTTAGACTGGGTGACCAGAGAAGACTCCACACATCGTATTAGTGAGGGGGTGG
Organism: Potos flavus; assembly: GCA_028534135.1. Taxonomy (NCBI): domain Eukaryota; kingdom Metazoa; phylum Chordata; class Mammalia; order Carnivora; family Procyonidae; genus Potos; species Potos flavus. The sequence goes on along the minus strand of CM052890.1, from coordinate 14,892,699 downwards.
GAATCTGGGAAAAAGTGTTCTGGCTGAGAAAAGTAAGTGCAAAGGCCCTGAGGCAGAAGCGTGCCTGGGGGGAGGGGTGAGGCAGGGCGAGAGGTTGCGCAAAAACCCAGCAGCAGAAGCAGGGAACAATGTAGTGGGACAACAGGGACAACTTGGGTCCGGTTCTGCGGCCACTGGGAGGACTTTGGCTTTACCCAAGTGACATGAGGTCACGTGTCGGATGTCATCCAATATGTACAGGAACCCTCAGCCGACTATGGGGGACAACGGGAGGCAGGAAGACCAGTGGAGGGGGTGTTGGAGTCGTCCAGGCAAGGGACAGTGCTGACTCAGCCACAGTAGCACAGAGAGGGCGACAAATGGTTGGACTCCGGATGCGTCTTTCAAAGAAGCCAGCAGGATTAGCTGATGGATTGAGTGGCGTGTATGTGCGTGTGTGTCTTTTGGCATTTGTTGAGACGGGGGCTGAGATGGGCAGAGTGTGGGTGTGCAAGCCATCCCCGCCGTCCCCAATCGTCCCAGCTCCCCGCGTCCTGGGCCCATGGTAGGATGGCCATCCCCCGGCCCCCTGAGGATGTCAGGTGTGACCTTGAGGTTTGCTCTGGCCAATGGCAGGTGCCGCTTCTAGGCAGAAACGCACCCCGCTCTCTAGCCTCAGCAGCCGCGGACGACCGGAGATGGAGCCTCTCTTCTCTGGGTCCCTGATGAGGACAGCGTGAGACACAGTCCCCGCGGTTGTTTGAACCTCCCCAGATCTGTGGCCAGCTACGGTAGCGTGGGGCAGCCTGTCCCGGCTGGGGAGGGCAGGAGAGCAGGGGGTTAGCGTGGGTTTTGTTCATTCCCTTCGAACTTCCAAGCAGAGGTAGCAACTCAAGACTTGTGTCCACCCCCCCCCCCCCAAGCAGTGATCCGGGAAGGCTCTCCCTCCCCTCTCCGCTTCTCCCAGGACCTCCCAGAAGAGCTCTCCGAGGCAAGGCTGGGGGGCGGGGGGGCGACAGGGGACAAGGCTGGCAGCCGAGAGCAGCGGGGGACCGACCGGAGCAGGGTGCTAAGCCTCTTCCTCCCCTTCTCCAGAACTGGACCCTCTGGCAGAGAATACAGGATGGACAGAGGCCCGGAGAGGAGGGAGGACAAACGGACAGAGACAGAGGGGCGTGGCGGATCCACAAGTGTGTCCCCAAGGCGACAGGGCGAAGATCTAGTTGGCTCTCCGGGAAGCTGCCTCCCACAGACTGAGTTTCCTAGATTGTGAATGACTGGTAAAAATAACTTGGGACAGTTTGGAGAGGGCCCCCCACCAACAGGGCATGGGTGGAGGGAGGAGGGGGAGTGGGCGAGGGGCGCCCTGCCTTCCCCACGCGCCCAGGGCCAAGGGAGGAAGGCCTGGAAGGGCCGCAGACCCCGGTGCTCCCGGCGCACAGCAGAGAAAGGGCCATATGGGTCCCCTCCGGCCTCCTGGGCCACTTCAGGCTCCCCCCAGCTCCTCGGGCCCGCTTCCTCTGCGTGCGTGTCCCTCTGCGTGCGTGTGCAAGCGTGCGTGCAAGTGTGTGTGTGTGTGTGTCCGCGTGTGTATCTGTGTGTCCCTGTGTCTGTGTCTCTCCCTCTGTGTCCCTTTGTCTCGCTCTGCCTCTCTCCACCCCACTCTGTCGTCTCCCCTCCCTGGTCCAGCCGTCACCTTGGACCCGGTCCCTGGGAGGCTGGGACACAGGACAAGGCCCCCAGAGCCACTGGCCGGCCCCCCCAGCAGGGAAGTGGCCAAGCCCCTCACCCTACGACCGAGTTATCCAAACGACCTGGGCAGCGTGGGGCCAGGCCCCCTTCCACATCTCGCCACCATCGCCAGCCAATTACAGAGTTCGGGTCCCTCGTGTTCGTTTTTGGAGCTGAGGGACTGTTTGGGGGGGGGCAGGGATTCTGGCCTCCCATTTGGAGTAGATATCAACCAGGAATCCCTGGAAGAAGCCCGTCCAGAAAACCTGGTACCATTACCCCCACTTTACAGATAGAGAAACTGAGGACCATGTTTCCTCTGAGAACTCGGAAGATGTAAAACTCGCGCTTGCTCGGTTCTCCACCACGGTCTCCACCAGTGTCCCCACCCAAACTATCTTCCTTGGGATCTGTGAGGTGCGGGGGACAGGCCCGGGGAGCCCCGGGGGCTCCCCACGGCCCAGGGGGGCTGTCGGACCCTGCCCCACCACATTCTCCCCCACCGCTCCCCCGACACACACTCAGCCTGCCCCCCCCGACCCCTCCTCAGTGGTTCTTTGGGGTTCGAGCATTCCCAGGATGGGGAGACACTGGGTAACTGCTCTCCGATCCCAGAGGATTTTGCCACTTCCTAAGGCCCACTGTGTCCCGCTCCTGGGACAACACCACGACGAGAAGCTGAATCCAGTCTCCAGTCTGCTCAGAGGGGCTCACTTTAGGATGAGAGCTACAAACCATAAGGAGGCCCGGAAATAAAAAGGTCATTTCGGCAAGCCGCGTCAGGAGGAGACAGCAGCTAGGGCTGGGGGCTGACGAGGGTCTGCGGGCAGAGCAGAGACCTGCAGATACAGGGGAAGGGAATTCCGGGCGAGGGACGGGCAAGAGCAAACACCCCAAAGTGGGAAATCAGCTTGGAGTGCCCAGAACTGCAGGGAGGCCAGCGGGGAAGATCAGGGGGAGCGGACAGCGGTCCTGGGAGACACGAGAGCAGGAGGCAGGGGGAGCCAGCAGGCAGGGGCTGGGGAGGGGGGGCCGGCCCCGCCTCACACTCGGCAGAAGCCAGCCCCAGGCCTGCCCACTGCCTCATTCCCAGATGCAAAATGACAGGGCTGGCTCCGAACGCTGGTGCCCACGTCCGCCATTGTCCCCCAAACCCCTGGGGAGCTAGTTAGAAATACAGACCCTGGGCCTCACCCCGACCCACCAAGCAAAAAGTCCAAGGGCAAGACCCTGGGGATCTGCCTTTTAACAAGCTTTCTAGAAGACTCGGGGGGCCAAGGAGGTTTTGTTGTTACACAGCGTTCCGTAGCAAGAGCTCACTGCTACACCCCTCCCACTCTCAGAAGCACGTGGCTCAGGGTGTGACCATGGGACCAAGGGCACAAGTGACCAAGGCCTGGCCACCCCCTTGGGCCACACTTGATCAGTTCAGGGCTGGGGACACAATCCAGCTGATCCTCCGAAAACCTGTTCTGGGACTTGTTTGTTGGGACCTTGGGAAGGAAGACCTCACTTTTCCACTGAAGTTCCTGGAAGGACAGGACGCAAGCTCAAGGACAAGGCGGGGGGCGGGGGGGGGGGCGGCACCTAAGAATGAAGAGCGTGCAACTCTTGATCTTAGGGTCATGAGATCGAGCCCCGCATCAGGCTCCGAGCTCAGCACGGATTCTGCTTGTCCCTCTCCCTCTGCTTCTCCCCCCACATGCGTGCTCGCTCTCTCTCAAAAAAACAAATAAATAAAATCTTTAGAAAAAAATCAGAATCCATAAAAAGAGAGAAACCATAGTTCCACACCCCCCCCTTTTTTTTTCCCCCGCTCAAGGCCATTTCATGTGAGTTTCTCCGGCTCGCAGTGACTCCCAGAGTCCTGGCCAACAGGGCTCACTCCTTTCCGGAATGTCTGCCCAAGCCAATCCAATGCCCTGCTGCCCAGCTCTGGTCCCCTCTGCCCACGGGACTGGTTGTGCAATCCTACCCCGCCCCCCAGAACGCAGCGCCCGGGACCAGCCGCGGCCCCCGGCACCGCGCCGTCCCATCAGACTCTGTCTCAAGACCATGAACCAACAGATACGGAATCGAATCTTGTTACCAGCAGAGCTCGGCTCTAGAAATCGCAAACTGGCAAGGGGAGGGTTGGCTCGCCCCCTCGGAGCGTTAGCTTTTGGCCTGCAGGACAGGGTTCTTATTTTTTCGTTGAATCGGTTCCCAAATTTTAACCATCAAGAGGTTTCCTAAAAAAAACACCTGGGGTTTTGACAAAATGGACAACGGGGTCCCGTGTGGGCCCCCACCCTGCAAGGAGAACGGTCGTCTGGGGCTCAGCCGCTGTCCCCAGGTCCTCGCAGCCCCCACCACTCCCTCTAGGGCCCTCTCCTGTTGTCCCGGGCTGGGCCCTGTAGGATTTTAGCCTTCGGGAGGGCCCATCACCTCAGGCATCCAGGAGCCCGTGTGGGGCCTTGGCATTGACCTTCGAGGCCTGGTGATTGCGTCTCCACCTAGACACTGGGGGCGGGGCAGCTGCCCCCACAAAACACGCCTTTTTCCGTATTAGGGCTTGAATCTGCTTCTGTCCTTCTTGGGACCAAAAGAGCTTCACCACTACGGTCCTGCGGGCAACACAGAGAGGCCCAGAGTCATGGTGCCCCCAAAAGCCTGGTCCCCCAGATTAAACGGGGGCAATGACCACACTGAACCCCTCCCGCTCCCCCGGGGTCCCACAGAGCACAGCTTCTCAGGAGCAGAGCAGAAGAAGGGAGCGAAGAAAGAGTGAGTGACAAGTCCGTGGGAATGACGGGCCCGGGGCCACTGGCTGTACCCGGAAGTCCGGAGTTCTAGAATCCCAAATGCATTCAACACACAGTCACTGCACCCTTACTAGGCTTACTAGGTGCTGGAATGTGGCATTCCGCGACACGGACCAAGTCCTGTCCCCGTGGAGCTGGCAGAGGAGCAGGGGAGAGAGATCACAAAGAAGATAAACGAGGATGATATGTAGTGGCTAACACGACAGTCACGGCCACGGGGGGAGAAGGTAGGAGGGAAGTGCTGGGGGGCAGGGGACAGTGAGGTCGCTGATTGAGACGGTGTGGTCAGAGAAGGCCCCTGGGAAAGAGGACATTTGAGCCCAGACCCGCCTGCCTTGCGGACATCCGGGAGAAGAGTCCCCAGACGGCAGGAACAGCAAGTACAAAGGCCCTGGGGCAGGGAGGCGTGGGCCTGTTCGGGGACCAGCAAGGAGGCCCTTGGGGCTGTGGCCGAGCGAAGGGGGCGGGGTCAGAGAGGCTACGCGGGTACAGCACGGTGGGCCGCAGGCGCTGGAAGGCGTTGGCTCTGAACCTGAGTGAGACGGACTGCACAGGAGGGCCGTGCACAGCCGAGGGAGGTGATCTGACTTGGGTTTCACTGCTGGGTAGAAAGCAGACCACGGGGCCCGAGGGCAGAAGCAGGGAGCCCGGGGAGGGCCCACTGCCCTAGTCCGGGGACGGGGTGCCGCAGCACAGGCCAGAGGAAAGCTGTAGGACCTGGTGGGGGCGGTGTGGCGGGGGAGGGGGGTGGGGGGGCTGGATTCTGAATGAAGGGCTGGCAGGATTCACCAGCGGACGTGATGGGGACATGAGGACCAGAGGTGCCGAGGAGGACTCTCCCAAGGACAGAGCCCCTGGAAGGGGGCGGGTCATGTCCACAGTGAGGGGGCAGGTGGGCGGGGGGCAGCCCGTGGCCTCCCGGAGGGCCCGCTGCCACTGCCCTGGGATCCCGGACTCAGTGTTCACGGACCTCCCAGGCTTTTGAGGAAAGCCATAGATCCAGATGTTTCCGTGAAGTGTCTCCATTTTCAAATGTCCGCGACTCATTCCAAGACTAAACACTGCGGGGCCAAAGGAAACGGATGGAAAGTTCCGAGCGGACCCGCAGGCCGCAGGGTCAGTCTCAGCCCTTACTGGGTGTTTTCTGGGTGCCGAAAGAGCGCCTGCACCATCAGCTTTACCTCCAACAGGACTGGTGAGGCAGCTCAGATGGTCCCTGTGTCCCAGCCAAGGAAACTGAGGCCCAGAGAGGGCAAGCCCCCAACGGAGGCCACACAGCAGGCGAGCGGTGATGTGGGGGGTGGGGCCCCAGCTGTCTATCCCTGAAGCCTGTCCTCGTGGGATGCACTGTTGCCTCTGCCATCCAGACAAAAAAACACACACAAAACCTTCATCCTACACATGAGGAAAGAAGAGGCCAGAGAGAGTGGGAATGGGGCTTAGCCAGAGTCACGTGGCAAGTTGGCATCGGAGCCTGGGTTCGAACCTGGGGCTCGTGACTCCCATGCACAGCTCTTCCTCTGCTGGGGGAGCCCGGAGAGCCTGACCAAATTGGGTTGATGGGGGTGTGGTGCCCAAGCAGGCAAGAGCCAGGTTCTGGAACCTTCTACCTGGGTGCACATCCCAGTTCTGCCACAGGGTAGCTGTGTGAGCTTAGGCAAGTCACTTCACCTCTCTGTGCCCCCAGAAAATAGCTGGAACCATGGCACTGGGCTGTCACAGAGCTATTCTGGAAATAGAAGAAAACAACACTGATCTTGGGCTTAGAGCCACGCCAATTTGAGGTCCCAGCCTTCACTCATCGGACGATCCTAATACAAAGCCCGTCACACCAACACACTCCCAGCACTAGAAGCTTCCTGGGTGGGGACATCATATCGGTCTTCGTACTCGTGAAAAAAGGTCGCGGCATGATTTAAGGGAGCACGCAGAAGATCTGGGGGTTTCTGTAGAAAAGAAGGGGAGGCAAGAAAGGCGGGGGTCGGGGGGTCAGCTAGGGGCTTTCCCCTCCCGAGTGAGAACGGCCCCACCCCACACGCACTGGGGTGTGTAAAGGAGGGGTTGTGCGTGGTGGGCACCTCGGTGAAAGGGGAGGGGTCCCCGGTTGGCCCCCTGCCTCCCTGCAGGGTAAGAAGACACTTGGAGCCCGAGAAAGAGCAGCAACCAACTTTTCTCCCACCAGTGTTCGCTGAGCACCTACTATGTGCCCGTGTCCTGAGCGCTAAGGGAGCAGCAGGGAACGGAGCGGGTGAACTCAGCCGCCGCCTTCACAGAGCCGGTGGGCGATACGCAAAACAGACGAGCAATGCCGAGGTAAAGTCCGTAGCAAGTGCTAGAAGAAAAAGCAAGCAGGAACCGTGTGGGGAGGTCGATTCTGAACTAGGTGCTCAGAGAGAGCTCGGCACTGACTTGAAGATGTTTCCGGAAATAGCTCTGTGGCCATCTTCTACCTCCGACAAGTGCCACCTGCTTGGATCCCCATTCTACAGGGGAGCAAACTGAGGCTCTCGCCCGAGCCACGCGGCCAACGGGAGACTCGAGGAGCTTCCATCCTTCACAGGGGTCCTGCTTCCCATGACCCGTCCTTCCCTTCTCTGTGGCTGCCTCAGCCCCACCTCCCTCCAGGCATCCCGGCAAGCCCTCCTCGACCCGCCCCTGCCACCCCTCCAGGCTTCCCGGGTCACTCAGGTTCAAACACAAGCGAGATGCAGTCCACCCCCAACTGTGCTCCCAGTTAGCACCGCCACACGCCCCCCCAGCCCATCTCTCCACCCCCCAGACCTTCGCTATTCCTTTTCCAGAACTTTCCTCCGCTGCCCCCGCCCGCAGAATGCCAATGACGCGCACCCACCCAGCCCTTCTGAGCATCTAATCCAGGGGAGAAATCCAATTTGCGTGAAGGGCTCGGGGTAATTCTTTGTCAAGGCCACGTTCCCTTTCTGTTTGTTGAAGGAGGTTGATGCTCTTTCTCGGAGGAAAGAGAAAAGCTTTCTTTGTGCCCGGTCTGGTGAAATTGTGTCCGTTTAGGACAGGCTGCAGTTTTCCTTTGTGAACGCTGTAGATTTTTTTCATGTGGGTAAAAGGGCTTATTAGATTTCCCCGTGGCTGCCCAGAGTGGGGAGAGGCTCTTCTGGGCACAGAAAGAAATTACCGAGCAAGCGTTGGAGAGGAAGGAGCAGTTAGCAAGTAGCTGCTTCTCCCGAAGAGGTCAGGGTTTCGTGGTTGGTGTTTTCACTGGGGTGAGCGTAAAATGCTGGGAAGGAAAGAAAGCCTTCCCTGTAGTGTGGCCGAGAGGGACAGAATATGGCCCCTGAGGTCTCAGGGGTGGGGAGAGAGGCGCGCAGGATTTTGTTGGGGGGAGAGGCGGGGGGTATTAGGGCATTTTTTCCCCCCTCTTCGAGTAAAAAATAAATTAAAAAATGGTCACGGAACGCAGAAGAAAGGTTGCCATAGCAACAAAAGTTTGAGGCCAGGTACTTCCTGACGTCCCTTCAGGACCGCAGAGGGGGGGAGACAGGATTGGGGCATCGTGGGATTAGCCAGGGAAACCATCCAAGCTGGCTCAGACCTCCCAAATTTCTTACCAGCTCTGACAGGCTGATAACTATTTTCCAAGCGCTCGGGGAGGAAAATTGTGATTTTCTGGGAGGGGCGATCTCTAGCCAACAGCGATCAAGAGAAAAAGGAAAACTGTGGCTTTGTTTTGTTTACCCAACAAACGAACCACCCGTGTTTTTGGGAACAGAGGACTGGGGATGAGGGTCTGCGGCGGAGCGCCCCCCCCCAAATTGGTGCCCGTCCCAGATCCCCCAACAGCATCCATCATTCACTTCACCCTGACCCCCTTCTTTCCCCAAAGATAAGCGGGGCCCCCTCACCAGCTGGGACGCCTGGACGAAAACCTCTCTGAACCCCCAATTCCTCATCTGAAAAGTAGGCACTCTCGGAGTGAGTGCCAGGCAGGGAGATGTTGGCGAGGAGTCAGCCAGACCTGGCAGGTGGGACGTTCTCACAGCGCCTGGTGCGCCTTAAGGGCTCCATAAATGTAAGCTAACTTTGCTTTAAATGTTTTTCAATTAATAATTTTTATGAAAACTTCTCGAGCTTAAACATCCCGTGCCAAGCCCCAGCTGAGCATTCCACACAGGGAAATCACTGCAAGAGATGGGGCCGTGACCTTCAGGGAGAAGCCAGGAGAGACCTCGGTGAAGAGGCTCAGCCAGCCATCGGGGGGCCGGGACACCCCGCGGAGGCAGGGACCCGGCCGACCACTCCAGAGACGCAGCCTTGTGCTTTTAAGTCTGCGCGTAAAGGACGGACAGGGAGGCTGCGCTTCTGCACAAAGGAGAAACTCGGTGACAAGTGGAGGTAGTGTGTGGGGACTTCTACCCCAAAAGGTGCAGATGTCCCCCCAGGATAAGACATTACGAGGCTTCCGCAGAAAAGGTCACGGTCAGACTGAGCGGAAAGCAGAAAATTTTGGCCAAGATGCCTTTCAAGGTTCATTTTTTTAACTGCATCCCAGAGTAAAGAGGTGAGTTCTGAGCGCACATCAGAAGGGAGTCTGATGGGGCGAGACCGGTCAGAGGTGGAACCCCATTCAAAGGGCGGGGGTCTGGGAAACGGCTAGCAGCACGCGGGTGGGGAGAGAAAAGTTCAGCGGGGCACCTTCAGGGGCAAGACAGAGCAGCGAGCACCCCAGGAACCCCCAGGCCCTCATCCAACATGAATCCCACAAAAACGGACTAACGACCTCCTACGCACTAGACGTTACCCAGACGCTGGCAATGACCGTGAACCAGGCGGCCCCAGGCCCTGCCCTCATAGGGACATCCAGTGGAGATGGGGGACAAGAAGCTAGTGACCAGAGGTAGGCTCCAGAAAGTCTTAGGTTGTGCCAAGCATGGTGGAGATAAAGGTGGTGACGAGGGACAAAGTTAGGGGACCCTACCTCCCCAGGGGATGGGGAGGTCTTCTTTCCAGAAGACCCTGCCTCGAAAGCCAGGTGGGGGCCTCAGGGGGAGGTGAGGAGCCAGCCAGGGAAGATGCCGGGAAGGGATTCCAGGCAGAGGGAGCAGCCTCCTTGGGTTAATTTTACACCTTCTTGTCTCTCTGTCCTTTAGACAAACGGTCAGCCCAGTGGCTTATTCGGGACAAACACCGTTGTCACCCGCCCCCATCGACATCGGAGTACACACACACAGACCACGTCCCAGCGCGGGAGAGCTGGGCACGCACAGACTTTTAACCTTGGGGAGAGAGGTCAGTTCACTCAAGAGGGTCCCCACGCCCCGACCTAGAGTATGACCCGGTCTGGGAGGTAGTGGGTGGTGTGGCCCACCCCACCCCCTCCCCACGGCCTCACTGCCTGCCCTGGGGCGGGCACGGGAAGAGGAGCGAGGCCATGGGAACAGTCTGATCTGCCTTCTGAAAAGTCACCCCCCCCCACCACCATCACCACCACCAATTTTGAGCCGAGCCAAGCCGAGCCAAGCGGTCCCGCTTTCCCGCCGCCTCGCCCCCCTCCCGCTGCATCCTCTCCCGGGCGGGGGCCAGGACACGAAGGGCTCCCCGCCGGGAACGCACCGGCCTCCCCCCACCCCGACTCTGCGTGCTGCCCGAGCTCCGTCTGGGAGAACGACAACCACCCCCCCCCACAACCCCCGGTTCCGGGGACCTACGGGGGGGGGAGGGACTCGTAGCAGTAGTCGGTGCGCCCCCCCCCCAGGCGGGACCGGCCAGGAAGGGGGAGCCGGTGCCCCGCGAACGAAGGCGGGGGAGGGGGCGAGCCCAGAGACGAGTTCTGGCGCGGAGAGGAGCGCGCGCCCCGCCGACCGGCCGCTGGGCTGGGTGCCCGGGAGACGCGCCTCCCCGGGGCGCGGCGACGTCCCCAAAGGCGCCGGGCGCTCGGGAAGGGCAGCAGCTCTTGCCCGGAGCCCGGGCACGGCGGCGCGTCCCGCCGGTCCCCCACTCTCCCCCGGCCGGCTCCCGCGCGCTCCCCGCCCCCGGGCGTGCGGGGCTCCGCGGGGCTCCTCGGCCCGCCGCCGGGAGGCAGCGCGGGGCCGGGCTCCGGTCGCGGGGGCCGCGCCGCCCGGGGCTGGGGGTGGGGGGAGGTTAGCGGGGAGCCGAGCAGTCGGGGGCTTGGGGTGGGGGTTAGCGGGGCGCCGAGCCGCCGGCGCCGCCGCTCACTCACCGAGCCCGCCGAGCTCCTCCTCGCACGAGTACCAGATGCCGGTGTGGAAATTCCTGAAGAGGAAGCGGTCGTCGCCCGTCTCCCAGCTGTAGAGCGCGCCGCCAGGGGGGCCGTTCCCCGCGGCGGCGGCGGCGGCGGCCGTGGCGGGGGCGGCGGTGCCGTTGGCCGTGGCGTTGGCGCCCGAGTTGGGGCAGTTGGCGCGCCCGCCCTGGCCGCAGCCGGGCTTGGGGACCCGCTGCGTGCCCTGGCACCAGTGCGTGGTGAGGAAGGCGGTGGTGGCGAAAAGCAGCGCCAGCAGGTTCAGGGCCACGGCCAGGAGCGCTCGGCCGCGGCGGCTCGTCTTCATGCCGCCCGCGCCGCCGGGACCGCGCCGCCGGGGGAGCTCCGCGCGCGAAGTTGGCAGCCGGCGCCCCGCGTCAGCGGCCGCTGCCCGCCGCGCCCCGGGGCTCGGGCGCCTGCGTTCGGCGGCGGTGGACGCGGCGCGGGCCCATGCCCCCCCCCCCGGGGTGAGGGCGCGGCGCGGGGAGCGCGGGGGGCGCGGGGAGCGGGCGGCAGCGGCGGAGCGGCTCCGGCGCGCCCGGAGCCCGGAGCGCGAGTGCACCTCGGCGAGGAGCCGCTGGCGCCTGGCAGCGGCCACGGCGCAGGGACGCGCGCCCCTCCGTGGGGAGACACCTGCAGGCGGCCGGCGACACTGTTCCGGCGCCCGCCCTAAGCAGGGAGAGGGGGCGCCCCACGCCGGGCGCGGGCGGGGGACCAGGAGAGAAGGGACGCCTCCGAGGAGCCCCGCACCGGATTGGAGGGGCTGAGAAGCGTGGAGAACGCCGGGCAAGGCGCTCTCGGAGAAAGAGGCTCCCCGCTGGGGGCCGGGGTGGGGGGGAGTGCGGGGGAGGCCACAAACCTGGCCAGAAGGGGGCATCTTACTCAGTAGAGAGTGCTGGGCTCCCCAAGAGGGACAAGGATCGGCAGGAGGGAGCCCTAGGAAGGCGTCCCAAAGGGTCAGGACTGCAAAGTTTCCTGGGCTCCCCGTAGCCCGGGAGCTTCAGGCTCAGCTGGAAAGAATGCCTTCTGCTGGACCTGGACTCGCAGGACCCATCCGAAGGGGTGCCCCCCCCAGGAATGCAGGGTTGTAGTCTGTGGGGCTTGTGCTTTCTCTGGGGGTCACCCAGGGGGACTTAGGCTATGTAAACCAAAAGGAAGGGCTTCTCTGGCAGGTGGAAGCTACCGTCACCTGGGGTCCCTATTCCAGCAAAGGTGGCAAAGAAGGGCCCCACACAGGATGCCGTGTGTGACAAATGAAGCTTCCTCCTGCGGGCCATCCCCGCTTGAGATCCCGGGCAACATGGCCCAAGGAGGTCTGGACACGGAGTTGTAGTTGCTAGGTAGGGGTGTCCTACAGACACCATCTGCCCAGAAACTTCCAGGTTCGGGTGGGATCAGAACGGTCACGAATACTGACTTTGGGGTCAGGCAGTTCTGGGGCTTGACCAGATGGGGCCTTTGAACATGTCACTTAACCTCTGGGAGCCTCAAGTCTGTATCTATTAAAAAAAGGGGGGGCATTGTAATCAGGAAGCCTTGTAATGAGATCGTGCTTGTAAAAAAGCATTTGGCGCATAGTAGGTGGTCAGTGAAATGCCAGCCGCTATGATTAACATCTGAATTAAGATCAGCGGACCAAATTTGCACAGACCTTTTCGGGATCTCTAATGCAAAGTGGTATTGCCCAACGGTGAGCACCCCCAGCCCCACCTCGCTCTGAGATGACCCGAGCTCCCTTCTCACCAGCAGTGCATGGGGCCCAGATGCCCAGGGCGTGCGACAATTAATTGTATGTTGATTGCAAGAGCTCATTTGAATTCTGCCCAAGCCCAGAGCTGCTCCAACACCCCCCAGCTTGTGGAATGGCAGGGCTGGCAGAATTCAAGGTTAACAGAGTATGAATTGCCTTATTCTAGTGGGTGAACCTGTGCTCACGGTCATCTGGCAGGTGACAATAATTGTGGGCAGTGTCCCTGGCAGGATCTCAGATGTAGGATGGCCAGGGGTCACCAGACTCATGCATTAGATCCCTTTTCTGGCCCTATTCAAGGCCTTCCCAGCTATTTTGAGAAGGAAGACTTCCATGCGATAATCATGGAGTTCAGGGGATGCGTGGACAGAGAAAATACATCATGGACAAAAACTTGCAAGGACTTCAGTATCACTTTTAAATAGGTGTGTAATATTCATCACAGGAGTGACTGTACACTTTTGAAAATCAGTCCCGCAGATGGAAGCTTGTGACAATGGACATGTGGGCAGGACTCGGTGACCTTCAGGCTGGGAACTCTGCCCTGGGCATTCAAAGCCAGCAGATCCCAACCAAAATATGTCTCAGGGATCACACCGTCTTCAGAAATACCCAGAGGAAGCACAGAGGGGGGTTGAAATGTCCTTCCACTTGTTGAGCTCCCACTGGATGCTCAGAACCGGGGAGAAAAGAGAACACAAATGTTAATACCTATAATGTAAGGTGTGCACGTGTTAAAAGCCAAAGGCAGAAATAAAGCAGGGAGCGGGGATAGAAGTGAGGGGAGCAGGATGGGCTTTTAAAGCAGGGTTTCGGGGCGAACTCACTGGCAAGATGGCTTTGGAGCAAAGGCCTGAAGGAGGGTGGGAGCAAGCCATAGGGACATCCCAGGGAAGGAGGTTCCAGGAAGAGGGAGTAGCCAGTGCAAAGGCCCTGAGGTAGGGCTATAACTCCGAGAGCAGTGTGGCTGGAGCTGAGTGGGCAGCGAGAAAACAAGGATGCAGAGGCGATGGGGAGACGGCGAGAGATCATGGCCTGGGTAGGCCCTTATGAGGACTGCGGCATTTCCCCCGAGTAAGGTGGGAGCCTCAAGCAGCTCTCAGCAGAGGGGAGACGTGTAACTTAGGGTATAACAGAACCTCTCCGGCTGCTAGGTGAAGAAGGGGACCAGCTAGCGGCCAGTGAGTAACTCCAGGCGAGGTAAAGCTAGGCGCTCGGCCCAGGGTGGTGACCAAGTCAGTGAAGGTTCTGGGTCCGTTTTCAATACAGGCCCAGCAAGATTTGCTCAAGGATCAAATAGGAGCTCCTCCAAGGACAGAGTTGCCATTGGCTGAGACAGAAGGCCTTGGGAGAAGCCGATCGGGGGCCACACAGGGAAGATCAGAAGAAATTCTGGCTGATTCCACACCGGCCCTCCCCTCGGACTCAAGCTGCAGGGAAGACGGAAACAAATGCAAACCCCTCGGGCTGCCCCTTGGAGAGGATGGGTATTTTCAAACAGCCACTAACAGGTGAAATTACCTCGGGTGTGGCCAGGGGTTCAGGAAAACAGCAATGGGGGTTGGCCTGAGGGGAGAGGGATGGGGCGCAACCCTGAACGCAACAAGGAAAAGAGGGGAGCTCTAGCGGAGGGGCAGGGTGGGGGCCGATGGGGGGAAATCACTAAGGGAAAACATCGCAGCTGGAGGGATTCCCGCCGAACCGAGTTGAAGGGACTCTCACTGGCAGCCCACGGGAGATGTCCGGGGTGGGGATGGGGAATCTGAGTGCGTTTCAAGGGTGAGGGATTCTTGCTGAACCGACCCAGTGGGATTCTGGCGAAAACGGGACTAAGCCGGCCAAGGACAGAGCCCAAGGTCAGGGCCTGGTTAGGAAGAGGGCTCAGAGGGGCCTCTCCCTGCTTCGGTCAAAGAGAGTCTGCGTCAGGAGTGAGTGGGGGTGGGATTTGTCCGGGGGGCCCGAAATGTGGGTCCAAACCCCTGGTTGCCCTCTCTTGAGCCCCCGCCATAGGCCAAGACCTCCGTTTCCCTGCCGCCCCCCAGCCGGGCCCCATCTAGCTCCCTCCCCTGCGCTTGCTCCCACAGCAATGAGTCTAGTCCCTCTGCTCAACCTCCTCCCCCCATTGCCTGCCCCGGGACAAAGTCTAAACACTGTTCCAGATCCTTCGAGATGAGCTCCGGCCCGCATCTCCAGCCCCTTAGCCCACTCCTGCCATTGCCACGGAGAGCAAACCACTTTGCTGGTCTGACCGTCGGGTGCTCAGACCGGACCTCAGGTCCCTGCCCGCCGTCCTCCCTCTGCCGAAGCGGCCGTGCTCTCCTTATCTCGGCCAGACGTCCTTCAAAGGGCTGTCTAAACATCCCTCAGCTGCGGAAGCTGCCCTGGCCCTGCCCGGCCCTCCTCTGAGCTGCGAGGCCTGTGTCCCCACCTGTCTCCCCGGCAGCCCTGGGGGCCCCTGGAGGTCCCCCCCCCCCCCACTGACAGCCTGGAGGCCAAATTTGGCCTATGAGCGTGCCTTGTTTGGCCCGCTCGGGCTTGCCTCCACAGCGTGTCAAATTGTCATGAGTTACCAACGCTCGATAATCCTGAGATTTCATACAAAAATCTAGACTTCCAGCTTCTTTCGCAAGATCAGATTCCGTGCCCGCACCAGGCCCGCATCTTTGCCTGGTAACCATCGGCAGAAGTCCCCGTGCGGGGGACACGAGGGACCACAGTCCGTCTGGGCCACAGACACCTGTTGGGACCCCAGGGCCGGTGGGGAAGGGGGGGAGTGGCGGGGGTGCACATTTGAAGCTGAGAACTTGGAATCAAAGCCCAAACATTTTTGATAAAACCAATCCATGAGGGTTATGCTGGGAGGTGGCCTGGTGGCCGGGAGAGCCATGGTGGGGGGTGGCCTCTGGGGGCCGCTCACAAAGGGGGCTTCAGTTTATGAGAACTCATCGAAATGTACAGTTGGGAATTGCACACTTATTTTATGTTCCACAAAATCGACCAGAAAAAAATGTTGCTATTCGTAATGAAATTCCTACTTTTCAGGAAGTATGAATATGCATCGAAGGGACATGGGCCACTTGCCTTTTGCTTCCGACTTTCCTTTGGGGTCGGCTGATAGCTTCTGGGCCTCCTAAGTCCCTTCCTGTTTCCTAACCCTTCAAAATAGAGCTTGGGAGGGCGCCCGGCTGGCTCAGTTGGTTGAGCAATGGCCTTCGGCTCAGGTCATGATCCCAGAGTCTCAGGATCGAGTCCCGCATCAGGCTCCCAGCTCTGCGGGGAGTCTGCGTCTCCCTCTGACCTTCTCCTGTCTCATGTTCTCTCTCCCTCTCTCCTCTCAAGTAAATAAATAAAATCTTAAAAAAAAAAAAAAATAGAGCTTGGGAAACCAGAGCATCTCTGGCTTCTGGGGCCCTCCTAGTTGTAACAAGGGACTAGTCAATTAGCAATTATCGGAGGTTTTTTTAAACATTCATTCTCAAGGTGTTGGAGCATAATATCCTCTTTATTCCCCTGGTAAAGACGCCACTCCAGGCTTTCTTTGAAAGCCGCCCCCCGCCCCCCTCCCGGTGCCCTTGCTGCTCGGGGCAAGTTTTCCCAGGAGAGGAAGGGACCCTAGAGCTCCGTGCAATCAAAGAAGTGCCAGGGGCTGGGTTCTCCCGAGGAAAAAGGAACCAACTTCATTAGATCGGCCTGTTCTTTGAAACTGACTTAGCTCTTCCAACAACTGTTGGGGAAGGATTTATCGGGTCCCTGCTCTGGGCCGGACATGCGGCGAACATGACAAACCAGGCCTGTGACTCCACGGGGCTCGCGGTCCTGAGAGAGAGAGAGAGACAGTGATAAACAAGGACGCCGCTGATAAACTCTGTGATTGTTCATGGTAGTCTCCGCAGTGGTGTGAATGAAAGAGGATGGGAGACGGGGCAACCGGGGGCCTCGCCAAGGAGGGGAGTTTGGAGCTGGAGAGTGTCAGGTGTTTTGAGGGTGGAAGGACTGAATTTTCATCAATTTTCATCAATTTCATGCCACGTCTGGGCCACGCCCATCGCTCAGATGGTTTGCTCATCCGAGAACAGGGGTGGGGGAAGGGAACGTCAGCATGGGCCAAGCATGGGGAGCCAGTGATGGCTGCGGAGCAGGAGAATGAGGTGGCCAGGGAGTGTTTCCGGAAGGTCGCCCAGGTGGCCGGCGGGGGATGAGGGGTGGTGGATGGGAGGTGAGGCGTTCTGAAGGTGTGTCAGGCTCACGCCACGCACTGAAGCCGGCTCTGAGCATCCCTCGAGTCAGTCTGTGAACATTTATTTGGCACCAACTGCATGCCGGGCACTTTGGCCGAAGAGACATCATTGAACCCTTATGGGACCCTTACAGGGAAACTGAAGCTCAGGAAGGAGCAGGGCAAGGGTCAGAACAACCCAGGGCTTGTCTCCCTGGCGTCTTCGGGTGAATCAATGGTCAGACCCACGACCCAAAGCAAACCCTCCTTCCTCACTCCCTGACCACCCCCCACCCGCCTTGTTCTCAGAGCTCAGTGGGATTTTCCTCAGTCTCCAAGGTCTGAAGCTGGTCTGTTTTACTCCAGTCTTGAGGAGGGATGACAGGAGGATTGGGGAGAAAACAGATGTTTTAGGGTGTCTCCTGGACCAGCCCGTTCTTGGGCTGTTTTTTTCTGAGCAGACCTTTGGAAGCTCTTGTTTGCTTCCCTCTGCTGCCCCCTAGGGGCCAAGAGAAGCACAGCGGACTTTGCTTTACTTGACCAGAAAGGAAGCCCCCTAACTCCCCCACACTGCCTGGGGAGAGATCTGGGGGCGGGAGGGACCTGGGACTCCATAAATGATTAAGAGCAGAAGTCTGGAGCTGATTATCAATATTTATAAATTCCATAGAGATGCACAAATATATCACGAACAGTAAAAAGCATATATATAAAAACCAGAAAAATTCGGAGGGCATAAAGACTAGATAAACATGACTTTTAAATGTTTCTATTTAATAACAGCATAACAGACCTTTTGGTTTTCTCTTGAACATCCTTCATGGGTTTTTTTACCACTTACACTGAAACTGCGTGTGTTTTGTTTGTCGGTTTTGGAAAAGCGTGGGTTAACACGTTGTGGTCGGTCACGGGTCTGTTTTTACGTAAGGTTCTGTCCATACTTGACTTGAGCAGCTCTTAAAGCTGAAAGCAATGTTGAAATTTTTATTTACACAAAGATCGATAAATCCAAATGGAGAAGTGGCTTGCGGGCTGCGCTTCGTGGGTATCGATACCCACATTTGAGTCCCATTCACAAAATAGGGAACCGTTTTTGGTGAGATTTGGCTAAGGCACACCCATGTTCCTTGATGTCCCTCACTTAGTCTTGCAGACAAATCAGCCGATTGGTATTTGCGTGTTTTTAGCCAACGGATTCAAGAGTCCCTGAAAGTTTTCTTTTGAAAGATTTTGGAATTGGTGGAAACTTTCTGTTTTCAAGTCCTTAAAGCGTGCCGACTCGGAGCATTTTTGAAGGAAACATACTTTCATTGCTTTTTTGGCAACAAAAGCTCATAACAATGGAAGCGTTTCCGAACATCTGCTTCCAGAATGTTCTTCCCAGCACCTGAGTTCCTCTCGAAAAGCAATGAGTCTCGTGCATTGTTTAAAAGTCACCTTCTTCTTGAAGGAGCAAATTAGGTGCATTGTTTTTTGGGGGACAAAGAGCTGCCAGTGGCGTGTCACCGCAGAAGAGGCCAGCCAACGTGGGCGCTTGTCTTCTCCATGAGAGAAAAACACGAGCCTCCCATTCAGCCTCAGCAGCTGTGAAAAGTCCTCCTCAGGGTCGCTCCCCGTCTCGTAACAAAGGATCACGGAGAAGTCTTCTGTGGAAAGGTCTTGTTGTGAGCGGTAATAATATACGTGATAAATACAACGATAGAAAATATTGATTCTGTGCCAGGAGCTATGGAAGCGGGCTCCCATCTATGAACTCATTAGACCCACAAGCCGCACAATGAGGCAGGCACGAGTCTGACAGCGAGGGAAACTGAGGTACAGAACTGGGCAGAACTCGGAGGGGTCGACCAGAAAGCGTTCTTAGGACATGACAGTCGTGGCTGTGATAGACGGTACTGTCAAAAGGGAGACTGTTGGGAGGGCAAGAGGGGCGGTCCCCAGGGTGACCCCTGAACTTGGGGACCAGAGCTTCCCACACCACGCAGGAGACACTGTGGGTTTCTAGCAAACTGAAGTTCAGGCCTGTGCGAAGGATGCCCGAGTCCCACGCTCTCATGGAAGGTGAGAGGCACAGAACTTGCTGGAAAAGAGCGCACCTTGCTGAGCGCTCCCTTATCTTTCTCCGCTTTATAATCAAGACACATCTTCTGGAGCCTTTTATCTTTACCACACAATCCGTTAACCAGTGCAAATGCTCACACACACACACACACACACAAACCTGCCTATCCCTCCATTCATTGGTTTAGTCTCCCAGGTAAAAGAAAGAGAAAGAACCTCCACTAAATGCCACACAGAGTCCCCAGAGCTTTACACACATGACCTTGGTGGTGCCCTTATAGCCCCATTTTACAGATAAGGAAACTGAGACTGGAAGAGAAGAGACCTGCCCAAGGTCGATGGCAGAGCTAAGGTTCAACCCCGGGCGTGTGACTCCGACTCCAGTGGCCCACGATGCCTTGACCTGGAAAGGGCCTCCCCAGGAACCCTCTGAGGGGTCAACTCCATTCCGTGAGTTGGAAGTTTGGGACCAGAAGAGCAATCCATTGTATTAGAAGAGGGTTTCGTTGAAATTGTGGAGTCAGTGAAGCATGGAGGGAAGAACGGAGCCCCCTCTTGGGTTAAGGGTATTATCGAGAGAAAATCTAGCCCTGGCCAGCCCCCTCTAGGATGAGCAGTGAACCAAGGTTGGGCACGCCCAGTGGGCGGGCTGGGGCTATAAATCGAAGGGATCGTAGCCAGTCTCCACACTCAGGCATGTGGGTACTACTCAATGGGGGGAGGGCACGGCCCAAGTGGTTGTGGCTTAGTGTGGCCCCTCCCACGTATATCTGCCGTCTGGCTGCACGGCCGGGGGGGGGGGGGGGGGGGGGGG
>CM052890.1:14724540-14873012 GCA_028534135.1 Potos flavus | reverse complement strand
TTTCTGTGTCCTACCTTTTGCCATGTAACTTTGGAGTGCCCTTCCACTGTGGGCCCAGTTCCCGAGCTCTTGGCTTCGGACTTGGCCATGTGACTTGCTTTGCAATAGTGTAAGGTGGAAATATTGTTGGGCCAGTGCCCAGGCTAGCCCTCAAGGTACCTCACGTGTTCCCACCTGCCCTCCGTCATTGCCGGGATAAGAACACACCTGAGCTAGGCTAGCTAGCCCCAGGAGGAGGACCCCCCAGAAGGAGGACTGACAGCCCCCAACTGACTTCCAGATAGGTGACTGAGCCCAACCAAGAGCCGCAACGATCAGCCTAGATCAGTCAACCAACCGACCCACAGGTCCACACGGATAAACAAGTATTGCTTCAAGGCACTGACTTGGGGGGTCATTTGTTACGTAGCATTCCGGGAGCAAAAGCTAAGCGATACAGTGGACATTTGCTTTCTCATTCTTTCACATTTCCAGCCCCCAGCCCTCTCCCTGATGACCTGTGCGAGGCATGTCCTCAAAAGGAAGGACACAGATGGAATCAAATGGTGGCCCCAGGCATCCAGTGTGGCAGGTCTGGGTCACCAGGAAGACGGGAAGAGGTCAACTGGAGACATGTCCCCGTTAGAACTCACAAAGCTTCTCCAGAATCAAAGTATATAGGATCAGCAGAACTGGAAAAGAAGGTGAGGAGGAGAAATGGCCAACACATGTCCCAGAGATGTTCCCGAAACATCCTTCATAAAAACATTCCTTTGCGACAGACACGAGGGAAGAAGGAAAGGGGACTCACGAGGACATCGGCTGCTCTAACTGGTGAGCTTTGGTGTCTTCTCATGACGTCATGAGATGTCAAGGACTTGCGTCCTCTCCAGCCTTCTGGTTTCTCTTCCTCGGCATCAGCTTCTGCCCCTTGGCTCCACATGGAAATCCCAGAACGGATGCCTTGATTCCTGACCTCACAATTTCCCATCACGCCAGCTCTTTCTCGGACAGTGGGGAGGTTTTCTCTCTCTAGGAAGCCCCAGCCCATGGTTCCTGACGCCTCACCATGCACGGGGAGAATGGGATGTTCCGATTGGCTTAAGCCAGTCAAGACGCACCCCTGGAGCTGTGCGCGGCCCAGCCCCCACCCAAACATCACGGCCAAGACTAAGAGGTGGCTCCGGCTGTGATCTAGTGCCATTTAACAAACTTGCAAAACTCCGCGGCGTAAAGCAGCAATTACTTCTCATGATGCCATGGGATGGAATCTGGGCAGCCCTGCTCCTCTCTCCTGCTGTCATTCATGGGCTGCAGTTTTCTGATGGTGCGACTGGGGCTTCTGGGGAGGGGGCGTCAATGATGACCTCACTGGCCCATCTGGCAGGCGTCACTGCGCTGGTTGGGGTATCGTAGCTCTCCTCCTCGGGACCCCTTCCCCTGGGGTGAAAGCTGCAAGACTTCTGGAGCTCGGTCCTAGGCACTCACAGGAGTCCCTTCCGTGCATTCTAGTGGTCAAAGCCCCTCATCCCCGACCTCGAGGGAGGGCAAAGAGCCCCAATCTCTTGCCGAGAGGGGCATGTTACAAAGGGCTGGTAGGTCTGCAGACAGCGACCGGTGATGAGGGCAGAGGCGGGAGTGCGTGGCTCCCTCTGCCCACAGATGCCATGAAGACAGTGTTGATGTCAAACACAGGAATGTTCCCAGGACTGACACCCGGGGATAATCTCCGAGATCAGGGCGGGAGGGGCTGGGATTACACGTCTCCCTCGCTAAATGGAGTCATGAAACTTTTATTAAGGGATATAGTTTGTCAATGCCAAGAAAACAAGGCAATTCTGGGCAGACTCATTAAGAGCAAATCCTTCTCCACCAGAGCAGGTGCCGAGGCTGATGGGATTGTGAAAGGAGACGGCGCAGGCAGGAGGGGTTCGGGGAAGGGCTGTCTCCCCCACTAGGTGCATGCGGTGTGCTTTCCTGGGCCCAGAAGATGCAGGCACGGAGGGACACCCACTTTCCTGAAGTTTCTTTAACGAAGGGTTGGCTCCTTAGCGGACGTGAGTGACAGCTGCTTCTGTCAGATATGGGGGGTGTGCCAGGCCGCCTCGCCATCAACCGAGGAGAGTCACGTGTGACCTTGTCACTCCAGGAACCTGGACCTCAGTCTCTGGCCCACTCTGACTAGAGGTGACAGGGACCCGCTGTCCCAGCTAGAGAGAGACCCTCTGAGCCCTTCGCCCTCCACCCAGTGAATGGGGCCCAGGGAGCCCTCACTTGGAAAACTGCGAGGTCACGGACGCACAGACTGGCCATCTCAGAGCTGTGTGCGGTTGGTCAGGGCCCCCTGAACTATCATAAGATGGATACATATCCATTCGACCTATGGAAAACTCCTGGCATGACTTTTTTTTTTCTTTTTAAATTCGAGCCAAGATTTTTTTCCTCTTGAGCCAAGTTTTTCAATCAGGAGATTCTTTCTTTCTTTCTTTCTTTTTTTTTTTTTTAAGATTTTTATTTATTTATTTGACAGAGAGAGACCACAAGTAGGCAGAGAGGCAGGCAGAGAGAGGGGGAAAGCAGGCTCCCTGCTGAGCAGAGAGCCCGATGCGGGGCTCGATCCCAGGACCCTGAGATCATGACCTGAGCCGAAGGCAGAGGCTTTAACCCACTGAGCCACCCAGGCGCCCCTCAATCAGGAGATTTCATACAAACAATTGGATTCTCCACCTTCTCAGGAACGTTCTAGACTCTGCCAGCACCGAACCTGCATTCCCAGCTGGCAGAATTAGCTGGAGCTGAAGAATCGCTGGAAGGCAGGAGATGATCTCCCCACTTTGCCACACTCCCCGCCACTCCCAGTTGTCTTACGTCAGACCTACTTTGCTCATTTACACCCGTGACCTAATCCCGGCTACTCCGGACTTGCACACCCCTGGGTTAGAGGTTCGGCTCCACTGTCCTCAGAGCTGTACCCAGATGGTCATCCCAGTTTGCCAGTCTCCAGAATCCGAATCTGTTTTAAGCCTCGGGGAGATTTAACTGCTTGAGGAGTGTGCACGTGGCTTCATCACGGTCCCCTGGCTACCATCCGACGGGAGCCTCCAGCCGCCTCCCTGGACATGCCTTCAGTCCATCAGCAAACACTCAGCGAGCACGCGGACGGGAAGCAGCCAACTGGGCCCCCCACCCGCACCAAATCCAGCCTACCACTTGCTCGACCCACCCGCTAAGAAGGTGCTTTTTACATTTTTAAACAGTTGGGGAAAAGAGTCAAAATAAAAATATTTTAAAACACCAAAAAATTCTATGCAATTCAAATTTCAGCCTCCATAAATTAAGTTTTATTGGAACACGGCCCTGTGGATTCCGTATCGTCTATGGCGGCCTTCGCACTCCGTGGGCAGAGTTGGGCTGTGGCGACAGAGGCAAACGGCCCACGGAGCCTCCAGTGTTTGCTCTCTGGCCCTTTCCAGAGAAAACTCCCCGCTCTGTGGCGTTTCGGGCCCTGATCTGGCGATACCGAGCTGGTCTGGTTCCCCAGGGCGGCCGCAGCCCATCACTACAAACCGGGCCGCTTCAAACGACAAAGATGGGCTCTCCCAGCTCTGGAAGCTAGAAGTCTGAGCTCGAGGGCCTCAGCAAGGGCTGCCGAGCAAGGACGGCTGAGGAAGGGCTGAGGCTCTTGCCAAGCAAGGCAGCTGTGGCAAGACGTCAGCCCCGCCTGGGTAGTGTTGGGGGGCCGGGGAACACCGTGTTGTACTACTTCGGACTTTCCAATATTGCTTAAAATTCATGTCAAGATAATACCGTCAAATAATTCCTCATAATACTCACCCCTCACCCTCTAAATTCTAGCCACACTGGTCTTCCTTTGGTTCTCAACCACGCCCAGCCGATTCCTGCCTCAGGACCTTTGCACGGCTGTTCCTCCTGCCTACCAAGCTCTCCTTTTGTCCCTTCCTCAGAGCCTCTCCCCTGCCGCGAACCATCCATCCAAAGGTGGCCTCTCCCGTGATTGTAATGTCCCATCCCCAACACAATCTCATCGCTTGGCGCCGACTGAAATGGCCCACGTAGTTAGTTCCTCAGTTGTTTCATTTCCCAGCTGTTCTGTCCCCTCCCCTGGAAGGCCAGCTACCTGAGGGCAGGACCAGACCTGTCGTACTCACTGTCGAGTCCCGAGTGCCTAGAGCAGAGCCTGGGACAGGGCGGATTCTCACCGTTTGTTAAACGAAGGAAGGAAGAAGGAAGGCAGGGACAGGGCGTCAGGCCACTGTCACTCGCCTCTCTTCTTACTCCGCCCCCAGCAAACGGAGCCCAGGCCTCACCCACGAAACAGCCGCTGGCCTGGGGGTGTGGGGGAGCCAAGCAGGAGAGGAACCGTGAAGAGCCGCTTCCAGACGCCCCAAGCCCGTGTCAGCCTGAGATGAGCTCTGCCTCAGGACGCGGCAGGACCCGGTGACCGCAAACACAGGCTCCCATGTCAGGCTCATCCGTGTCGGGATCCCGGATCCATCCCTTGGGCCCTTGGGCAGGATGCTTAACCACCGCTGACTCAGTTTCCTCACCTGCAGAGTGGGGGTGGTCTCACGGAGGACATGGAGATTCATTAAGATAATAGCACACAGGCCCCCCAGGGAGGTTTTTGTCCCCGCTTGGCAGCTAAGGGCCAGAGCCGAGGACCAAAGCTGTCCCATCAAGTACCCCCCGCAACACACTCTTACAGAGAAGGAGGCTCTCTGAGAATTGTGCAGACAGCCCGGGGATGCCTGCCGGGGAGGAGACAGTGGCCTCTTGCTTGCAGGCTGGAGGGTGGACCCCCGCTGGTGTCCCCGCAAGAGAGAAGCCCGGCCAGGAGCCTCCTCCGAGCCTGGGGAGGTGAGAAATGCGTTTTTATTTTCAGTCCCTCTCCCCCAGAGTGGGGCGGAAGGTGGAGGTGTGTCTCTGATCCCTGGGGCCACGATAATCCTATACTACGAAGAGCCCCGGAACGTCAGTGCCCACAACAACACAGATGACCTAGAGTGAGCTGGCTGGAGATTTCTGCCAATCTCCCCTGGGCCCGCTCGTGTGTGCGGGGGGCGCGGCGGGCGTCCTTCTGCTCTCGGCTCTACCGGCTCGCTGGTCTGCGGTGGATCCGGGCTGGCTTCGGCCGGTCGGCTCAGGGCTCTGCGGCCGGCTGGTGTTGGCGAGCTAGGCTGGCCTCGGCTCATCCCCACGCGTCCTCCGCCCCCTCCTGGGACCAGTGGGACAGTCCCCGCCGACTCTTCCCGACAGCGGCAGACGAGGACACAGGCACGGGGCCTCTGACAGTCCGGGCTCAAAACTGACCACCGTCACTTTCACTTACCCTCTAAACCCCAGTGAGTCATGGGGCCGAACCCAGAGCCAAGGGGTAAGAAAGAAATTCCTCCTCTTTAGTGGAAGAACGGCAAGCCACAAGGCAAAGGGGGTGAAGAACCAGGGCAATTGTGCTCTACTACTCAGAGTGTGGCTGCTGGAATTTGGGGGTGCCCTTGGGAACCTGGACATCAGTGGCATTTCTGGCCCAGTGACTGTTGAAGGTGGGAGGCCCATTGCAGGGGTCCAGGCCCCTAGTTGATCTTGATCTGAAGACCTCAGGGCCTTTGCACTGACCGGGAGGGACCAAGGGGAAAGCCCCCTTTTTCCTCCGTGGTCCTCAGAGGATAGGCAAGGGCCCCCTGTGTCCCAGCAGAAGTTAGAGGAGGAGACGGCGTCACAGGACCACTCCGGTGGGCATGGAACTGAGGGGTGGTACAGACGCCTGACCCGGACACACTGCTGCGGACTGAGCCATGGCGGGAGCCAGCCCGAGGGATCCAGGGCGGGGCTGGCCTCCGCTCCAGACTTACAGGGGACCGAGTCTGTAGGGACCTCGGTGCCTCCAGCCCCGAAGGAGCCAGTACGCGGGCCAGGCTGGAGGAAAGTGTGCTCGATGCTATGGCAGCCGGCCGACCTGCCCCGGAAGCACGGGGTGCGGCTCTGGGCAATTGTGTGAATAGTCAGAATGAAAGAACGAACACGACGATGGCAGCTGACACTGCCTCCTGAGTTCCAGCCGCCGTTCCAGCCCTTTTGATTTAGCCACCCTTAAATCTGCATATCCGTCATCGAAATGTTATTATTCCCATTTTACAGACGGGGGGTAGGAGATGCCGAGGCAGAGAGGTTCAGGAACATGCCCGAGGCCACGCAGCAGGAATCAAGGAGCCTGGAATTCTGAGTCTATAACTATGCTGTCTCCCCTTTGAAGGAAATGAAACCGTTTCGTGTTTATACTCCAGTGAGTTAAATGCCCCAACAAACCACTTAGTAGGTGCTCGAGAAACATTAACCCCCTGGCTCTCGCTCCCAGTGAACTGAAACCCCACCACGGCTTCCCCTGTTGCCATGGTAACCCCTCCCGGGGACACAGAGTGGCTCCATGAAAAGATGTAAGGCGAGCTGGGATCCTAGGTCCCGACCTGGGCTCTGCCCCTGGTGTCACAGCTGGCCAGGTCCCCTTCCTGCCTCAGACTCCCCAGAGCTGTGAAACCGGGACGCTGGACTCCACTGGGAGGGGAGTGGGTGTGTGGGTGCCTCTCGGGACCTCATGCGTCTCGTCCCCCTCGGTTCCTGCGCTCCGAGATGGGGGTGTGTGCCTGCGTGTGCGTGCGTGTCTGTTTGGAATTACTTAGGGGCCGGCACTACGCTTTTTCCAACATTTAGGGTCTGACCCCGCGGTGAAGCAGTAGCATGGGAACTTGAACCCAGAGCTGCCTGCATCTGACTCTTGCCTCCTCGGTGAGGTCAGAGAGAACCTGACTCCCACCGGCGAGCCCTCAGACACCCACCTCTCCGGCTGCCTCCAGAGGGGTTGGGACTGGTAGAGAGAAGACAGAGGGTGGGGGCCATCCCCCCCTCCGCCCCTGGAAGGCCCAGGGCAGCAGTCTGGGGGGGTCTGGGGGGGCTCTGGCTGGAGGAGGCTCAGGGATCCAGAAATACCTGTGTGGCCCCCTAGTGGACACAGGTCACCTTGCAGCTGCCCACCGTCTTTTAAATAGGCTTTGTGTCTGGGGAAAATTCTCCAAGTCAGGAGTCCGTCCCGCCATCCCTCCATCCCCCAGTGTAGACAGCGATCCTCTCGTCCCAGCCCCCCTTTTATCAGATGAGGCTGTGTAGGAATCCAATGTGGGAGCAAGGCAAGCCGCTTCCCGGAGCAGGAGGCCGAGCGTGCGCGGGGAAGGACATCAAGAGTTCCGAGGCAGGCGGTAGGGCTGACTGGCGGTTGGAGTGTAGCCCCTGGTGGAAGAGCTCCAAGCCTGATTAAGGGTTCCCTGAGCAGCCGGATGTCCTCATCGAGTCGCGTGGGTGAGCGTGGACATACGGCGACAAAGCACCTTTCCCTACAGAAGCGGATTCCCTTGGTGCTCGCCAGTATGCGCGGCCAGCCACAAAGCTCCTGTCCCCTCAAGCGTGAGTCCAGGACTGACCCCCAAACTTAGCCCCTGGGAGGGTGAAGGAAACTGGGGGCTGGGAGGGAGAGAGGGCAGACGGACCACGTGGAGAGAGGACCAGCGGCCACCACCCCCATGACCTTCACCTGTCGTCAGGTCCAAGCTGCCGGAGCGAGGATGGGCCACATGGGGTGGGGTGGTTGACAGCGGGAGGGAAAACCCTAAACCCCCGGGGCCCAGGAGGAACAGAGGGAGGCTGCCGAGTCACCCAAGCCAGAGCAGGGGGCCGGGGAGGGGGCCGGTTCCCATGACAGGAGAGGAAAGTGGAGACTCACGAGCAAGGAGGACCCCAGCGCCGCCCCGAGCAACAGGCCACCTGGGCGGAGGGGAGTGGTTGCAGCGCCCACCCCCAGACTGGGGGGCTGGGAAGGCAGGGGGGCTGCTCCACACCCACTACAAACAGCACTGAGGCCTCAAGGCCACTCGCTCTGATCCTCTGGTCTGCTGACAGGGACGGTGGGGGCTGCAGGGGCCAGCGACAGCTTTCATTAATATTCACCTACCGCGTCCTGTGGGGGACTGGGAAAGGCCAGATGTTACAGATGGGGAGCGTGGCCTATAGACTCACGGAGCCTCAGATCCGGGATCGAGTCCATTTTGGATATTCAAGCAGCATCATCTGTTGAGGGTCGAAAGTCTAAAATAAGGGCTAGAGGTCCCTCCTGCAACCCCATAGACACACGAGCTGCACCCCTGCCCCCCGAAGCCACCTTGGAAAGAGGAAGGATGAAGGGGAAGGGATACCTTTTGAGACAGACAGTTTTGATGGGGAGTTTGACAAATTCGCCATGGACAGCTGTGCAAGTTGTTCACTGTCCAGGAAGGCCTGGCTGAGGGGACAGGTAACGGCTGAAATTGTGCCCACCCTCCACTCTCTTTGGTACAGAGCTGCACCTGCTTGGAGAAAGAGCGCCTTTCAGAATTCACACCAAGCCCATCTATAGAGTTTGAACTTTAACTGAACAATTTATCCAGGAGAGCCTGTTTTAAATCTGTGTTTAAAAACATATTTTTCCTGCCACCCGTTTTCCAGAGCACAGTGAGATCAGTTTTGGAGGAGGTACATTCTGTGTCCCTCTGACTCTGATCAGAGCACACAGTACGTTTTGTTCACCTCCCAGCACGCGTGTGTGTGCGCTCACACACACATATCCACATAAAGCCATGGGCCGCACAGTAGCACCCCCCTCCCTTTCTGGAGGACGGGACTCCTGTGTTATCCGTGCTTCGTGTCTAGCCCTTGACCCGGCACCTGTTGCAGTGAAGACCCTCAGCAAATGTCTGATGATGAGCGAGAAGACCAGACCGTAAATTACACGTGTCCTTGAGCTGAGGGTGGGTCTGACGTGCATCGTCACAGCGAGGGAAACCTACACAGCCGGCCGTGGCATCCACAAGCCCCGGCCACGTAGAAACCCCAAGGACCCTTGCCCTCCTGGGGCCGGAGTGCCCAGGGCCTCCCCGATGTGCAGCCCCATTTGGATCACGGGCAAACTGAATTCTGCAAACAGCTGGCTTGACTCCCCTCCGCACCTCCAGAGAGACAGGACCCAGAAAGGGATGGGGATGGGACGGGCACGCACCGTGAATCCAGGACCCAGGGGGACCCCGACTCTGAGCTCTAGGCTCCCTGTTCTCCCCACAGCTAGGGCACCACCCACAAAGTGCCTCCACCCAGGTCTGTCACGAGGAGGAAAACACAGTAAAGCAGCCACAGCACCCGTGGCAGGGAACAGAGCAAGATTCGGAATTCTCCAGACTCTGGAGCCCTATGGACCTGAAAGCGGACCCCAGCTTTGCCAGTGACTTGCTGTGTGGCCTTGGGCAAGTCGCCGCCCTCTCTGAACCTTGATTTTCTCATCTGTAAGCTTTCGGTCTGAAGGCAGGGAACCCTGGGGGGGGTGGGCACCTGCAAAGGGCAAAGCCCGCCGTGTCTGGGAGGCGGGGACGGCCTGTCTCCTCCTGTCTCTTCCAGCACGGAGGAGGTGGGAACCATTTTTGGAAATGCCACAATACAGATCATTAATGTAATAAAAGCCCCCAGAGCTTCCTCTGGGCTCCTGGCAGCTCCCCAGGCAGACTCGGCAGGGAAGATTGAGATGCTCCGCACATCTTTTCTCTGGAGTCTGAATCCCTCCTACTTGAGTGCCCTTCAGAGGCTGGAAGCAAGGTCACCGTGATGGTGGTTCTCACTCTTGACTTCAGGGAGAAGACTCACGTCTGGATGAGCCTCTGGCCTCAGCCCCCAGCTAGGTCCGGACACCAGTGTGAGTCCGAGACACGAGGTCCTGGATGAACCTTCCGCAATGTCCCAGCGGCCGCCTCCCCCTAGCTGGCCCGCCATGGCTCAGGTTGAAATGGCCACGGAGAGCTGGGGTCTCCAGGGACCACACGGCTCACCCAAAGAGGTGTGTGTGTGTGTGTGCAGTGAAGCTGCCACACACGTAACATAATCTTATTCCCGCTGAAAGAGGTGTTATGTATGGGCATATGTATGTAAATGCAAGGAAAGTTCTGGAAGGCCACCCACTGAGACATTATTAAATGGCTTTGTAGATTTTCATGTTGTTTCTCTCCAAGGAACATGTATTATTTCTATAATAAAGGGGTGGGGGAATGAAGCTTATTTTTATTTTTATAAAGATTTCTTTATTTGAGAGAGAGCATGCTTGCACGTGAGCTGGGGAGGGGCAGAGGGAGAGGAGAAAGAGAATCCCAAGCAGACTCCGCACTGAGCACAGACCCGAGGCGGGGCTCGATCCCACGACCCATGAGATCATGACCTGAGCTAATATCAAGAGTCAGACGCTTAATCGACTGAGCCACCCAGGCTTATTTTTAAAAAGAAAATCTACCCATTGCCAAAATGCCCACCTAGGTCTGGCCTATGTTTCATTTAAGTAATTTTCCAGCCCACCCCCAGCCCGCCCCAGGGAAGGGCCCCGGCTTGGACTCAGCGAGGGCTTCCGGTGCCCTTTAGAGTCACTGGGGCTCCGAGCCAGCTTCAGGCCTAACCCGGGGCGCCACGCGACCCATGCCCTCAACCACGCCACCCCCACCAACTCCAAGGCTGGAACCAGTGAATTAACACAGATTTCTAACGATGTTTCCAACGATGCACGCAGGGATGAGCGGAAAAGGGAGCCCTTGAACTAAGAAATCCTTCACTGAAGAGCTATTCACTCGAGTGCTTTTCCCCGAGGAGCCCTGAGAAGTAAGGCCAGCCGTTCGGAGCAGATGCCCAGGACGTGGCTTTGTTATGTTAAAAATTAGAAGACAATAAATCTGGAAAACTCTGGCGTGCTCAACATTTTGGGGCACCTGCAGGGGGGCGAGCCCCACCCCCTGCCTTCATGCGGGCGGGGCCGCCACAGGGGCCTTGGGGCAGTCAAGGCGGGCTCGGGAGAGCTCCCAAGGCGGCGGTCAGGGAAGACCTCTGCTCTCCCCCGAGCGGGCCCCGGAGACACCCCAGCAGCCGTCCCACCACGTCGTCCCGCGTGCTCGCCGCACAGAGCAGGACGCTGCCCGTCAGCTGTGTGTCTCCGGGCCGGCCGCCGCGGTGGGCCTTCGTCTCCTGCCATCTATGCTGACGCGCCAAGTCCTGCAGAGCCAGAAGCTTTCTCTCCGGGACGAGGGAGAGCGGAAGCCCCGGTTTACCCCTGCTGGCCCAGGATGGCTGCTGTCGCTCCAGACATCTTTGTTTGGAAAGAAAAACAAAACCGATGGTCACCTGAACCATTTCTCCATCGAAGCTTCGTGGTGGTTCAGCAATTTGCAAAGTCTCCAGGCAGCTCCAGCCTGCTGGCCCGCCTTCAGAGCCTGTCACCCCTGTGTCCTCACCGGCTTGGCCACGGGGGGCTCCTCCACACCCTCCAGGGACCAGCTCGGTGGTCGCCACCCTCAGGGAAGTGCCCCCCACCCCCCGATCCTCGGTCCTCCATCTGTTTTCTGGGCCCCCAGCTCCCATCACTGCACTTAGCACATCTCTCGGCAACAACCCGTCTGTCGGTCTGTCCGTCTCCTCACGGGCCTGCGCAGTCCTGGCAGGCACCAGCTGCCTTGTTAGCCTCCGAGTCCTTCACTTGCAACCCAGCACCTGGCTTAGACAGGGATTCCGTAAATAACGTTTGTTAAATTCAGGGCTGTCAATCAGGGTTCCTGTCAAGGGCCCAGGAGTCAACTAGAACCATCCGCACCTTTCCTCTCCCTGGTCCCAGCCTCCCTGCAGAGATGTCGCTCTGGGATAAATGGTGACACTCACAAGTGGGCAGGAGAATCCCCAAGATCCACAAAAAGCAGGGGCCGACTTGGTCCAATGAGCTCAGCAAAGCCTTATCGGCTCAGACGTTTTGCGGCTCTGCGGTCTGTGACTTCGCTTCTTCAGAATAGCAATCAGGCCTAGCAGGGTCCGTCAGAAGCCTCGAGAACACTTGTACGTCACCTTCGCGTGGAGGACGAGAGCCTGCGGAAACCATCACACAAGCACGGACGCTCATGGGCACGGGTGCTCGCTGGCGATCGGAAAAACTGCAAACAAAGCACGTGCCTGGAATGCCTCCCACCATTAAAAATCAGGTTACAAAAACGGTCACAACGCGATAATGAATAAAAAAGCCTGTAAGACAACATGAGCTCGATTTCACAGAGGCAAAAAGGAAAAGGAGGAGCAAAAACCATATATATTTGTACGTATTTGGGAAAGAAAATTCACCAAAATACTAACAGTGGTTTTCTCTGAGCAGCAGTATTAGATGACTTTTTTAGCTTTCTGCATTTTTCACTACAGTACGTTAGGAGGGGAAAAAAAAGGCGATGGAAAAGAAAGTCGACCCTCCAAGGCGTGAGGCCGATGGCAGGCAAGTGGAGGAAAATGCTGGAAGCTGGAAGTGTTTCATCAGACCCCTTCCCAGAGCCAGTGGTTACGCCTCAGGTGGATGCTGCTGACGGGAACAGACTATTGTGGGGGCCTCAGCGCATGCCAAGGCAGGAGGGCAAGCGGCCTATTTGGTGCAAACCTCGGCGTTGTCAGTCCCCAGCCGGGACTGACCTAGACTCCCTGCTATCCATCTCTGGCCTCTCCCTGTCCCCTCCCTCAAATGCAGACAATCTCTGGGTTTGTCAAAGGCCTGAGAACATACCCAATTCCAGCCACACTCCTTAAGGCCTGCTCTGTGCAGGGCCCTGCGGGGTGGGAGTTGGGGGTGCGAGCACTGCAGACTAGAGGGATGAGTCAGGGGAGCACCAGGGGAGATCACCCAGGTGCTTTCTGCAGCTCACCCAGCCTCTGCTTGCACACCGCTAAGGACGGGGAGCTCATTACAACCCACACAGCTGGGGCCATGCCAGGCAGTCTTGGAACAAAACTGCTGGGCCCACCTTATTCCCCGCGGCCTTTCCCCTACCACCCCAAAATCCTGCCTCGAGTTCCGTCCAAGGGTGCAGCTCTTGGGCGACAGATCCCATCCCTTCGCTCCTTCCATCTGTGGGCATTCAAAAAGCCCTTTCACCGGCTCAGGCGTAGACCACCCTCGGGCCTTTCCGCACAGGCAGGTGAGGTGGTATTTATAGCCCAGGAATAACTGGATGTTAATCCCTTTCTGCGAAAGAGCGACTGGAGTTGCAATTTCCTCCTCTCCGAACTCCGAAGTGGGGCTAGCTGCAGCTGGGAGGCTGTGACAGATGCGCACGCACCACCGAGGTTCCCCTGCCCCCCCAACCCCCCCAGGGATGCTAATAAAGGCCTCAGAAGCAGAAGCCATCAGCCCCCGACTCCCCTCCTCCCCAGTTCTACCACCAAGCCAGCGGCCACCCTCACTGCAGGTGAGCGAGCCTCCTCCCGCTGGGGCTGGGATTCCACAGGACAATCTAGCCTCGTCCAGGGGCGCCTGGCGGGCTCAGCCAGTGGAGCGTGCGACTCTTTGATCTCAGTGCTGTAGGTTCAAGCCCCATGATGGGTGTAGAGATAACTTATAAATAAAATCTTAAAAAAATAAAAATCTAGTCCAGTCCTGTCCTGTTGGTCCCGGTCACTGGGACCTTAAGGCAGGAGGAGCTGCCAACGTGACATCCTAGCAACTTCAGGACAAGCACCATTGACACACACGAAGGGCTGACAAGGCCCAGACTCAGACACGCCAGTGAGCCCTGAGTGCTCCCCAGCCCCCGTCCTCTCCCGCACACCCTCTCCTCTCAGAATCGCCAGCCACCCGGCCCTCCTCGCCGCTGCTGACCTCCAGTGAGACTTCGGTCCACTGCCGGGCAAGGCCTGGCGGGGTCTCTTGGGCAGGGTCCGTTCTCTAGGAGGAGGAGCAGCGGGAGCCCAGGCCTGAGGAGCACGGGTGGCGGCCCCCACCTGGGCTCCAAGCCCACCCCCGCCGCAAGGTGAACCGTACGGACAAGCCCCTACCATCGGCCTCTGAGAAATGGGGGCCCTGAGTCTTCCCGCAGCTTAATGGAGAGGCGGTCTAGGAGACCCTGCGCGAGCCGGCCCTCCCGGGGCCCCGCCGTGGGCCTCGTCGCTCGCTGCCCGAGCCCCACTGCCGGCCCTGGGGGGCTGAGCGGAAAGACGCTCCCTGACCAGCGTTTATATAACAACAACATAAGCATTTTATTTTTTCATTAAGCTTCTTAGTTTCTTAGTATCACAATGGAATGATGAGAAAACAAGAACAAAAAACCCACGAGTCTGCAAATCTCTGACGAAGAGCAGAGACTTCAAGGCCATGGGAGGGGAGGGCGGGAAAGGCTTGACAGAAGTGCCCCAACAGTGCCGGCATCAAGTCTCTCCGGGGCCGGCCGGGCTGGGGGTGGGGGTGGAATGGTGAGAAGGTGGCACCGTCACAAGCGGTCCCTGGCATTGTGGCCTCATGGCTGACATCCTCGGGCGTGGCGCAGGATTCCCGGGGGGCCTCCCTGGCACCTGGCCGCACGAGCCTCTGCCCGCTCCCGGCGCCCTGGGCACTCCAGCCAGTGCGGAGACGCACCCTGAAGCCAGCTCGGCTGGGCGGGCCGCGGGACAGGAGCGGGGAGAGGGGCGGGGGGCGGGCAGCGCTGCTCAGGGTGCGAGGATCCAAGGAGCGGCCGAGGCCTGGCTGGGAGCCGTGTGCGGCAGAGGCGGAGGGCAGGCGGGCGGCAGCGGCGGGAGCTCGCGTCCCTTGGCGGCAAGCAGGCCGTGCCTAGAGCTTCACGGTGCCGGGCGGCAGGCTGTCATTGCAGAGTCTGTAGTAACGCAGGTCGTTGACCAGCCTGTGCACGTTCTGGGTGAACGAGGGCAGGTCCTGGAAGGCAGGGGCACAGCTGCAGCCCAGCCCCGCCCAACGCCCCGCACCACCCCGCAGCCCCGCCCCTGCTGCTTCGACCCCAGGGCGGGCCACAGAGGTCCGCAAATGCTTTATAAAGTCAGAACTTCTACCCGTGCACGTGCCACGTGTCAGCAACGGCCCGACAGGAGCCGAAGAACAGAAGCTAACGCCCCCCCGGGGCCCACCGCAGGCCAGGCCCTGCCCCCGGCAATCCGGATGCCAAGTCACCAACTTCCCCACGAGCCTGCGATGCAGGTTTCCTTAGCGCCCCCATGTCAAGGGTGATGAAAGTGAAGCGCAGAGAGCTTCCGAAACTTGCCCCGGTTTCCACGGAAGGAAGGGAAGAGAACCCAGACCGGACTCGCCCGTGAACACAGGCACATCCGCCAATGCGCATGTCTCCTTCACCACGGCTGGCCAAGCCTGGTCCAGACTCCGGCCCGCCCGGGGCTCCCGATCGGGAGGGACACCCCCGCAGGAGCCCACAGGCCTCAGACACCAACGGAGACGGCCCCTCGCAGCTGGAACCCCCCAACTCTACCCCGATCCAGCAAGACCACCCCAGGTCCGCCTCCTCGCGCTTAGGCCGGGATTAGCGGGGGCCAGACTGCAGGTCCAAATGTGGAATAACACCACCGCTGCCTGCCACAGAGCCTTGGGACCCCACGTGGCTGGCGGTGCCACGGCAGTACCTTCTGGAAGCCCGCTGGCAGGGCCCCTGCAGCGCCCTTCCCCCGGCTAACCTCCTCTCCTCTGCAAACTCACCTCACAGCCAGCCTCTGCCAAAGAGCCCCCAGCTGGCGAGGCCAGCCCCTCTGGCTCCTCGCCCCCCAAGGGTCCCGGGTCACCCTGCGTGTGGGCAGCACTTGCTGGCTCCGCAGCCGGAACCCCCAGCCAGGAGTCCTTCTTCCCGGCTCGAGCATTCCCAAGTTCTCTAACTGCCAGCTACCGGCTGAGCTTGCTGAGCCCCCGCTCGTCTGGGAAATGGCATTAGTAGCAAGACCTCCCCTTTGGAAGGTTGCCAGAAGGCTTCCACGAGCTTTCCACGAGAAGCCCCTGGCCCAGTGTCATTCACAGGGGGGCGATGCTGCCTGTCTTCCCTGCGAGACTCCTGTGAAGGCGGGGAGGGGCTGCAGCCCCAACAGCCCACACAGGGCTCGAGAGCCAGCCAGTTTCGGGTACACGGTAAACAGATGAAGGAAGGTTCTTTTACTTATTTTGTCCTCCAGAAAACAAACCAAACGGGTGTCTCTTAGATCAGTAGCTCCCAAATGCCAAATTCCAAATGTCCTGGGGGAACAGAGTACGTTTCGGTATATTTGATAAGCCCCCCAGGTGCACTCTGGCAGAACTAGATTTGGAAGCTGCTGCTTTAACTGATAAGGACATCGTTAGAAACTGAGAGTTAAACATCCGGACTTGGCCTCAAAGAGCAGGAAGGAAAACTGCCCAAGTAGAAGCTCAGGAGAAGGTCGCCTGGGTGGCTCAGTTGGTTAAGCGACTGCCTTCGGCTCAGGTCATGATCCTGGAGTCCTGGGATCGAGTCCCACATCGGGCTCCCTGCTCCGCGGGGAGCCTGCTTCTCCCTCTGACCTCTCCCCTCTCATGCTCTCTCTTTCTCTCTGTCAATTAAATAAAATAAATCTTTAAAAAAAAAAAAAAGCTCAGGGGAAGACAAGACAGATCCCGAAGAAAGAAAGATTCCAAGACAAAGGAAAAGAGGAGCCAAGTCTAAGCGAAAACTACCCTGACGCGTATCACAGATGAGCTAAGCAAGGGGCGAGCGGAGTTTGCTTCGGCGGGAGCGGCGCGTCCGTCCGCACACGAAGTGGGACCGCGGCCCGGCTGCTCCAGCGCAGGAGGCGAGGCCGGGACCCCACAAGGATAGGGGAGAAAGGTTTCATTCTGCCGAGAGTCAGCCGGTGAAGGATGAAACGGACTCGTTCCACGAGAAGTGTTCCAGGAAGAGTCTAGCAGGCGAGTGCAGGGACCTAACGGCTGAGGAGGAGGGCGGGTGCGTGCCCAGACAGGACACCCCGGGACAGGAGAAGCTGGGCGCCGTGGGACCCCAACGCACCGGCAACGATGACTCCGGGTACATCCAGCACCCTCACCACCCCAGCCCCCAGCCCATCCCTGCCACGTTCCCCGGGCAGACAGCAGGGGGCGACAAGGGTCCTCCCAGGACCCGACAGCAGGTCACACGCTGAACCAGGAGGCCTGGGCAGAGCCCAGGGTCGCATCCCTAACCCTGTGGGGACTCAGAGACATGGCTCCTGAGCACCAGTCTTCCCAGACTATCTGCAAGTCTGGGCTACAGCGGCTCAGGACCCGGGAGGAAACGACTGTGCCCGGGGGTGGGGGCGGGGGCAGTGTGCTCGATGGGGTGCAGGGAGCACAAAGGAGCAGAGGCAATCAGATGGACTGCTGGGGCCGGGGCTGGGGACCGATGACTGAGATGAAGAACTCACTCGCTGCAGAAGCGCACACCGTGGGGAGGCGTGGGCCCCAGTGTCCAGCCACAGCACCGAGTCATTCGGGAGCCACCAGCGGGCACAGACCACACACGGAAGTGGGCTGCCCCTTCCTCCCTGAGCAGGCAACAGGGTGAGAGCCCACGCCTGTCCTCCCTCTAGCCTGGCCTCTCTCTCCTCACCCGATCCATCTTGAAATTCCGCCCCAGCACGTTTTTCTGGTTGGCATCCACGCCGTCACAGCTGGTCAGGAACTCCGGGAGGAAGGCTGCGAAGAAGCCGTCAAAGTCCACAGAGGCCATGTTGTAAATGGCAATGCCGATCTCCTCCTGCAGCAGGTCGTGGGACTTGTGCACCAGGACCTGCAGCAGCACGTTCACAAACTGGAACAGCATGGTGGTCCGGAAGATCTTCTGCACACAGAGAGCCCGTCTGAGCGCCAGCCCGAGGGCTCACTCCGCCCCAGGGCCCGTCCGCATCCCAGTCTGCGCCCCACGCCCCGGCGGCTGCCCCAGGGGGCTGGGACTCCGCCCGCCCCACTGCCACCTCCTTCTGAGAGAGGGCGCTGACCTTGTGGTATAGCTTCTGCTTGGTGTTGAGAGTTTCCAAGTAGAAGAGATTTTGTTTAAATAGGTGGATGTCGGGCTGGAGAAAAGACTGTCCAAAAGCCTAGGGAGTAAGACCAGTGTGTCAGGAGCAGCACTGAAAGCACCTCGGACCCGGCCCTCCCGGGGCCCCCACCCCACACCCAAGGAACCAGCACCCTGCCCGCGGTTCCTCAGGCCCATGGCAGGATGAGGGCATCCACAGCCTTGATTCTTCTGCTCAGATCTTGGAATGTTCCTGAGTAGTCTTAGCTCTGAAGTCCTCCCCACTGGGCCTTACTTCACCTATCAGTCTCACCTTGACCTTTTGTAACAAACCTCCGGATCCTATCATGGATTCCGCCTTCGAAGCCGGAAGCTAGTCAAGTGACTCTAGTCAAATCGTCAGCAATCCCAGCGGACTCTGAAGCCTGCCTCCTGCCTCCCCTCGAACCAACTTCTCCCCTTCTGTCAGCAGATCCCTGGGCCCCTCCCCAAGAGGCTCCACTCAGCTTCCAGTTAAGGGGGCCTCGGTGCGCTGCAGGCAGTCCCCTCACAACTGGGGAGCACCGGACTAGGCAGACAGGTACTTATCCAAGACCCCCAGAGGCCGGCCGCTGGGCAGAAGCGAACTCAGTCAACCTCACCCTCAACCCACGGAATAGACAGCATTCTCTCTACAGACAAAGGGACGGAAGCTCCAAGAACTTAGCTAACTTCCCAGGTGCTAAGAGGTAGCACTGAGCTCTGAGCACAGACTACGCGGCTTCCCCGTACGCCGGGGGAGCAAACCAAGGGACCGCCAGCCGAGGGCCCTAGGTGGTGTCCGGAATGAGGCTCTCTCGGTCGCGGGGCCACGCGGCAGCCTCACGGGCTCTTCCCGCACGTCACCTGCATGATGGCACTGAACTGAGGCTCGTTCTCCATCTGCTCCTCGGCAACCCCTCGCTGGACACTGGCCAGGACGGTGGACTTGAAGAAGTACCTCCAGTTGTGATGGAGCGTCCGGAAGAGGAGCTCAAACAGCTCAGCCTTCACGTCAGGGGAGGGGCGCTGCGGGGACACACAGACCCTCAAACCCGCCCTTCCTGCAGCTCGGGAGCGACAGAGTGGCCCACGCAATGCCCGCCACCGGCAAGCTGGGTGTCAGCGTCCCACGCGCACTCCCGTCCGGTCAAGTCGCCCCTCGGCAGGCAGCTCAAACCAGGCACACTGACACAAAGCCCGCGTCGGGCCCGAGGGACCCTTTATTCTTCTACATTTTTTTTAACAATTTTTTTCCTAAACATTTTATTTTTATGTAATCTCTACACCCAACGTGGGGCTCAAACTCCCAACCCCGAGACCACGAGTCACATGTTCTACCGACTGAGCCCGCCAGAAAAAAAAAGGCTACCTCTTGGCAAAACAATTAGGAATATGGGTTTCCTATTTAGAAAGCAGCTGGTATGACCTGTCACATCTTCCTGGTCATGCTGTTCCATTTCCCAGGACAAAAGACACTGTCCCAGCTAACCTGTTGATCTTATGCAAAACAAGTAAGAAGCTTTAAAAGCAGTTCTGCCCTCTAGGCGACGGGAGTTTAAAGAGCACCCAGGGCCACAGAAAGCAGCGGCCGAGGACCTCCGGCGGGAGGCGGCGTGCGGGGCTGACAGCTCCCTGGGCCTGTCTCCTCTGTCGCTGGCAGCAGGATGCGGGGAGGAGGGGAAGGGACGCAGACTCAGTATTTTCTAATTGAACCAAAAATCTCCAAGTCATTGGAGGGCACGCCAGGTCACAGTACTCTAGATGTCTCTGTAGAATTAAAACTGTAAGGCCCAGATAATATTTAATTCACTCTTGATTAAAATTAAATTGGGACCAGAGGGCACGAGCTCCCATGGCAGGAAACCTTACAGGACCCAAGCGTGTTTAATGATGCAAAGCAACTGACTTATTTAAGCCTTAGTTGGGGCACTTAGAAAGGTTAGCTCTTATTTAACTATCACATAAAACGTAGTTAAATCCACACTTATTCTGGATCTTGTCATGCGGAATGTCTGTTTTCTACAAAGAAAGACTGTCCCTTTAACAATAAAACCTTTGCATGGATCCAAGAACTAGCCTTATAGCCTTGAGATCAATGGACGTTCTTACTAGGAAAGTACGTGTGTTACAATGTTCGCTGGAGGAAACCGCATGTTCACCTGTTTGCCATGGCACACCGGTCCTCACCAACCAACCTTGCTATGCTTTCACTAGAGTAGTTCAACCAATACAGAAAGACTGGACCAAACTAAAGGCATTCTTTCTTAGAAAAAATTATTTTATAAGAAAAATAACAAATCAGCTTTAAAACACACTGCATTTTTTTCACGATTTCATTCCCTCCCCGGTGCAGGCAGGAGGCAGCGCCCCGTACCTCGGCAATGATGGGGTACACCTGCTCCATGCAGAGGGAGATGATGCTGGGGAGGAAAGGCTTGAACACCTGGCCGGGCTCCTGGACCACCACCTGCAGGATCTTCAGGAACTTCTCCACCGCCCGGCAGCCAGTGCTGCCCTCGTGGAGGATGCTCTCGGCCAACTGTTCCCTGCGGGCAAGGGGAAGCACGCGGTAGCCCAGGGCACGTTTCTCTGGGGGCCAGCATGAAAGCCAACGCTTGTGGCAGGTGAAGAAAAGGAGCAGAAAGCCCCAGGCTCTGTAGCCGGTGCCCCACTACTTGTCCCTTGGGAGCCTGCGAGCCACGGACAGCAGGTCTGCGGTTACCTGGTAAACATGTTGAGGAAAGTCTGGATGATCTGCTCTGTGAAAGGCACGCCCATCTGGACTCTAAGGCCTCGAAACAGAGTGAGGAAGAAGCTCAGCATCTCATCGGTCACATCTACATGAAGGCACAAAGCAAACGGTCAGAAGCCCGCACACAGGGTAAACGGAGGCCCTCGGCGGCCTCGGACGGCCTTCCTTTGGCAAGCCACGCTACCATCCCGCCCGAAGTCTTCCTGCTGGAAGAAGGTTCCCCAACGCCCCCAGAGCCCATGATGGAAAGTGGGAAACCATTAGGGACATGCCGAGAAAATAGCTCTGGCGTCGTGAATCTCTGGCTGACGACAGCTCGCCAGAGAAGTGAAGGTCACCGCCCGGCACCCAGCGTCGCTGAATTCTCACTGCGGGTGGGTCGTTTTGTGCCCACGCTGACGGCGCGATTCAGCTGGGTCAGCACCTGAGCGCTCTGCTGTTTTTGCCTCTGACCACTAATCCCTGCACTTGGGTCAGGGGTTAAGTGGCTGAAAGTGGATAATGAGGGAGTATTCAGGCTGCATGAAAGGGATTAACTGTAGAAAATATTGGCTGCAGATCTAAACCATCGCCTCGTACAGCGTGTTTTGGCTCTAACCTTGCACCCTCTGCTCACGAGAGGCAATCAGGGAGGCGCGCCGACAAGACTAAGGGCTCTCCGGAGAGCCAGGCCACGTGCATCCAGAGCGCCTCTGTCGGCAACACTGACAGAGGGCGGGAACCATGTCAGCGA
Source organism: Potos flavus (assembly GCA_028534135.1). Lineage (NCBI taxonomy): Eukaryota > Metazoa > Chordata > Mammalia > Carnivora > Procyonidae > Potos > Potos flavus. The sequence continues at coordinate 14,851,645 of CM052890.1, read as the reverse complement.
AAGCCACCTTACTGTCTAAGGAAATAAGCAGCACTCATGGGAAAAAGTTCTCTTTCCTCTCCTGTACGATGACCCCATTGCCTCATCCTCTCAGTTTCGCACCGGGAGAAGGCAAAGACTTAGAAGTGCATGAGGCAAGACGCCCCAAGTGACTCGGGGGCCACACAACACAGGCGCAAGGTCCAGGTGAGGGCTCCTGGGGGCGAGGGGGGGCCCAGACTCCCCATAACCGTCCCCCCACTCTGCCCTCAGCGTCAAGGCCCACACTGCCCACTCGGGGTTCTCTGCAGAGCCCAGCAGTCACTCTGGGACTCGCCGGCACCCGCCATCAGGGGGCCTACCGCCAGCTCCTACCTGACTGATGGATGAAAGCTGGAAAGAGGGCCAAGGAGACCTGCACGGACTCCTGCAGCGACTGGTAGCAGATCTGCCGGGACTTGGTGGACTCCCCGGAGATATTCTCCACGATGTCTTCCAAGACACTAAGTGTCTGGTGGATAATCACTTTGGCTGCAAATCGAGATTCAGTGCACGTTAGGACTTGTCTGCGGATAAAGCAGGATAACGGGAGGCGTGCGAGAAGGGGGGACATTGGCACAGGTATTCGGGGACAGCTGCAGAAGTCCTGCTAAAGGAACACCGTCTCTCTTGATGGACTTATCTCTCTCTCTCTCTTCCGACATCCTCTTACGTTTTCTCTCTTTTTTCCCTTTTTACTGGCAGGACTCCGGTGACCGGAGTCCTTTTGCCTCTTCCGCTTCTGTCCACCAGAAACAAGTCCACAGAGAGGGGAAGATACAGTGTATCTTCAGTGTGGCCTCTGCTTAGGTGACAGGTCAGAAACTAAGCCTCACAAGGGAACTACCCGAGGCGAGAGCGGACACACGCACATCAGACTAGGCGTCAGTCCCAGATCTCCGTCCAGCGGGGCGGTCCACACCGGCACCCGGCAGCGCACCCATGGCTGTGCTCGGGAAGCCGCCGTCTGCACCCGGGGCCTGACGATACGAACAATGATTACCTCAGGACGTTGTGTTATGAACCACATCTACTCCTAACGAGACCCCGATGATGCCTCCACGCGGCGCCCCGAGAGAGCAGAGGCAGTGGCCAGCCAGTAGGCGGGAGCTCAAGACGACAGAGCAAGGCCCGGCCCAGAGGAGCCGCAGAGGAACTACAGACAAGCACTAGATGGCTCTACAAGCGGCGGGCCCTTGTCGGGACACCAGGGACAGCCAACAGCCCCAGCTTTGCGGGGCTGCTGGTGAGGAGGACAGACGAGGCTGAGAATGTTTCCAGCAAAGTGCCTGGCATGTAGGAAGGCCCAGCACAGGGAAGCTGCCATCCTTCCCCAGCACCAGTGGAGCTGGCTCGCGCTCAGACAGAGCTGGCCCCCAGCTGCCCCCAGCAGGCCCCCGTGGCCCAGCCTGAGTTTGGCACTCAGCCCCGGTGGAGCTCCGCAGGCGGGACCAGAGGCTGAACCAGAGCCGGGCTGAGAGCTGGCCTCCACCTGGCCATGCTCCCCGGCCGCCCTGGCCCCCCGTGCTCCCCAGCCTCTGGGGGGGGGCTGAAGCAGCGTCCAGGGAAGGGTACGGCAGAGAGAATCGATGCTCTGGAGGTGGAGGCAAGCAGGTTTGACTCCTGACTCCACTCCACTCTAAGTCGCAGTTCCTCATCTGAAAATGTGGTAGACACACAACGCCACCACACTTGAAGGGTTTGAAAATAATGGCTCACGACAGGCTGGTCTTCCAACAGCTGGTCACGCGGACATTGGCACGTAAGTCAAAGACACATGCATCCCACTGAAGGAGCCACTCATGCCCACTACTCCATGGGGACTCTGAGCCAGGAAACTGCACTTGGGTCAGAAGTTTCCCTAAGAATACGCAAGGCGCAGGGAAGCCGTTTAGGGGAAAAAGCAAAAAGGGTAATGAGACCAAAATCTGACCTCTGATGTGTAAGGAAATTGAAACAAGAACCAAAATGCATTCACAGAAATGTATAAGGGGAAACTGAAAGTACCACTAAATATGTAACAGGAGAATAGGCCTATCAAGTGTGGCACCCCCACCAGATAGGATGTTACCAGACCATTAAAAACAGTGCTTTTAAGAACAAAGGGGCAATGCGGTGAAGAATCAGGATCCGGAGCCATTCAGACCCGGGTCTGACTCCTGACCCCACCACCTTCTCTCTGATTCTGAGCAACCTACACCTGCCGAGCCGGGGGGCGGGGGGGTGGCGGGGAAACCTGACAGTGGAGAGACCAGCAGCCTCTGCCCAAACCAGACGATCCCCCGAGCGTGCCAGTAACGGGACACACAGAAGTGATGCGATGGAGAGTACACAACACTGCCTGGGTGGTATTCCTGCCCCCAAACTGCTGGGCCCAATCAGAAGAGCTTCTGGGACACTTTACGAAACTATGGGTTTGGACTCTTCAAAAACGTCAATGTCATGTAAAACAAGAACCAGGAATGCTTTTCTGTATTAAAGGACTGGGAAGATGTGACAAGCAAAGAGAACACATGATCCCGGACTGTATCTTGGATTTTTAAGAAGCAAAACAGGCCACTCTGGTAGCACCTGGGGCGCACCTGACTGCGGTCCGTGTGTTTAGTGATGTCACTGTTATCAGGCCGCACAGCTTGGTTGTGTTCATGTGTCCAGGTTATAAGAGAGTATCTTGTTCTCCGAGATAAAGCTTAAGAATTCAGGGATAAAGTGTCAATGTGAGCAACTTACGTTATTTAAATGGCTCTGTCAAAAAGAAAAAGTGTGGGGGGAGGTGGGCAAGAACACAAGTGTGGCAAAATATTAACAAGTGGTAAATCCCCACGTAAGATACACAGTTGTTCCTTTGCTTAGTCTTTCAAGTATGGTGTAGGTTTCAAAATGTGTCAAAGTACTAAGCTGCAATGGGAAAAACCTTCCAGGCCTTCATGTTATCACTTGGAGAAAGAGGAAAAGACAAACATCACCGGGCCACAGGGAAGACTGAACGAACGTCTGTACAGAAAGTTCTCGGCCCAGCGCCTGGCACAGGGAACGCACCACAGATGTTAGCTCTGCCGTTAAGTCTGTTCCCTGTGGAAATGGCTCCTCCTGTTCAGCGGATGGCCCCAGCACGGGCCGCATACCCCCACGCTCCGGCCACTGAACAGTGAGGGGACATACAAAGGCCGGGCGTCACCTGCAGACCGGCACTTGGAGCCGCTGAGAGCGCCACTGCACCATCCCCGGCACCCCTGTCCCAGTGTAGGCACAGAATGCAGGGCGGCCTATGCTGACTGATAAGTGTGTGTAAGATAAAGGGAGAAAAGACCACCGAACTTTCTAAAGTGTGATTCCAAACTAGCCATACATAACCACTGGGCAAATCATGTCGTCTTACCCTAGTTTCCTCAGGGACTAAATCAGAGTATCAACGGCAACTGACTCACAGGCTCATGTGGGAATTAAATGAGTGACTGAAGGTAAAACACTGAGACCGAGGACCAGACACAATCCGGACCGTGAAGGGCGGTGCCGGCACAGCGAGGGATGCGGAGACGGAGAGCAGACGGCCCGGCAGGGCCCCGCCCCCCCCCAACAGCGCGCCCTCGCTCGCTCTGCCGTTCTCACGCACCCACAGAGCTACAGAAGATACTGAAACAGAAAAAAGGAAGACAACGAGATTGCTAAAATGGTTACTTCCTAAAACACTGAAACGGGAGATTTAGGAGTTTTTCCCGTCTTTATAGTATTCTAGTATTTTTGTACAATGAGGACTTATTAATGTTCCTGATTATAAAAATAATGTTCTTAACAAGAAAGTTGTGTACTTATTGCTATTTCTAACATTTTACAAAGTGTTTTTGTTGACATTCTATAAACAGTGTCTTCCAATGTTTCAGTATTGTCTTAGTGTGAAAATACTAGATTTTTATAATATTTCTATAAAATTTCTAGAAATCGGATGGCTTCTACTTGAATTGAGTTGTCTTGATTCATCTTTTTCCTCTCTTTTGAATATAAACAATCAGACTTGAAGCGTCGTTTGTGAAGATACCAAGTTCTTCCAAAGCCTCTGTAAGCACATGTTTTTAGAGAAAGGTTAAAAATAGTTTCAAAAGACAGTACTTAAATCCATTTTTCCCAATGTGTAGAGGTGAACTGCTTTGATTGCTTCTACAAGTATCCGAACACCGAAGGCGCCGTTGATGGTTTCCTTGTTTTTGACATTTTAACTAAGAAAAGGGGTGTCCTACATTCAGGAAATAGGTGCAGCTGACACGGGCACAGGATTCCACGGAGAAGCAGGACTCCACCACCCGGCGCTGGCTCCCCCACCCAGCAGCCGTGTGACACTGGAGAGGGGAACACTTCATCGGCCACAAGGGAAGACAGTGCCTGCCCTACCTCTCTCCCCGGCCATCCCTGCGTGGGGGACACTTACTGTCATCCAGTGGCATCTTCCTCTGCGGGGTGACAGCGTTGGGTTTCAGGTTGCGATAGTCCCGCGAGAGCGCAGAGATGAGGCTGGCATGGTTGATGGAGCGCACGGGCCACTGCTGCTCGTTCTCGGGGAGGTTTGGCCACGGAAGCAGCAGGATGTTGGAGAGGGCTCGGCACACCAACACCTGAGCCTGAAAGAGACCCAAACGTCAAAGGGCGAACAGCAACACACAAGTGCACGTGACACGACCTAGGCACCCATCACACACGCACGCACGCACAGAGCTCGGGCCTCCAGGCTCCTTTCTCACAGGCCGGGCCTGGGGCCTTGGTCCAAGTCTAAGGAAATGCTGGGGAGGGGAGAGAAACTGAAGCAGCAACACCTAGTCTGGGCCCAGCACACTCCAGACCCAGCCCTAATCATCTTTCCTGGTGCCATCCCTTCCCCTCTTGCTGGCACCAGAAGCCTTACAGAGGGAGCAGTCACGGACACTGCAGACATGGCTTTCAACACCCTTGGAGGAGCTGCCCAGAACAGGGCTGAGAGCGTGAGGCCGCAAGAGCCGCTCTCACGGTCACTGTGCCCTTGGCGCTGGGTCCAAAGCAGCACGTTCGCACCCTAGGTGCTCTCGAGTCACTGCTGTGACTGCCCTCTGACACTACCTCTGTTCTGTTTGCTTTAAACTTCTAGCCTGAGCCTCCTGAAGGATTTTATGAAAATCCTTGTCTGGATGGAGTGTCTCTACCCAAAGAAAACAAATGCAAACGTAAAAACAGTTTTTAAACCAAATAGAATGCAAGGGGACTTTGACAACACCAGCCAGATCGCCGGCTCTCAAGGCAGCACCCGCTGCGTGCCTCCCGGGAGAGCGCAGAGGCTGCCCCAAGTGCCACATGTGGAGGAAACCGTCCCTGTTGGCGTAGCCTGTAAACTCCGAGTGCGAGACAAAGGCCAGCCTCCTCCTCGGCCTCCCCGAGTCTGAGCCACACGCTCCGGGGCCGGTACAGGGTGGCCCCAGGGCCTTACCTTATCGACAAGTCGCTGAGCAGAGGCATCGGTGATTCTGTTGAACACTTTCTGCACCGCAGGGATGCTGATCAGAAAGACGGGCCGCACGGTGGTGGCCAGGGACACCAGTAAGTGGCACGCGGACAGCAGCAACTTATCTTGGACCTGGAGACGGAAGAGGACATGCCGGCTCATTCGCTCTCCCGGGGCGCTGCTATTAGAAGAACTTTAATGAGGCAGTCACAAGCCAAACACGGCGCTGGGAGCCATTATACCACCTAGGCTCTGTATCGAAGAAGCTGCTGGGGACGGCGCCCAGCAATGAGGCCCTCTCCTCTGCCACGTCACGGCACCTGACCCCCTCCGGTTCCTCTTGTCCTTAGTCACCAACACCTCTGGGCTCAGCCACTTCTCAGCTCCACTATCCCATGGCAAATTCCTTGGCATACTACTCAAACTACTCAGGATTGTTCATCTCACTCCTACCAAGCCAACCTCTGTGTCCACCTGCCTTCCCGCAGCCCCCACCCCCTCCGGTCATGCCAGGCTCTCCGGCTTCCTCCCCTTGGTGTGCCAATCAAAACCGTGGTTCAGGACCATCCATCCTTTTCAAATTAGCAAAAGAGAAAACTATAGATAGGACATAATGCTGGTAAGACCGGTGAAAAAAAGCACACCAAAGAGTCATGGGCATGCAGAATTATTTTGGAAAGAAATATTATTAGAATTTCCTAGAACCACAAACTATCCCTAACCTTTAATCCCACTTACTCTAACAAAGTCACCCAAAAGGATAAAGCTAAATTCGGGAGTACAAACATTTCAGAATTATCCAGGATGACTTTTTTTCAAATGGAGGCAACCTTAAAGTCCAGCAATAGCTAGGTAAATTATAAATTACATAAATCCCCCTCGTGGGACATTGTAACTCATTTACAAATTACAATTACAAACTCAACAAAAATTTACGGAAAACAATACACTGTTAAGAGCAGGGCAGAATGCTACGTGTGATTAAAACTACAAAAAAGACAAACGTCTATATGCTACATAACATAAATCGGTGGTCTTCTCGAAGGACAACTGAGTAGAATCTATCAAATCTACCTGGATACACCTTTGACCCAGCAAATCCACTTCCCCGAATCCGCCCTACAGGGATAGACACACCAAGAACTAAAAACATCCTCGCTACAGAATAGCAGTGTTTTGGAGGAGGGGACTAAAGAGTATCACAAGTTTTGGGTCTATAAATTTGAATAGTATTTTAGATTCTTACAATGAGCATATATTCATGTGGGACTTAGCTAAAAAAATAGTTATATTTGAATTTATGTGGGCCACAGTTCAAAAGGAACATAACGTGACACACTGTTCTATCAGAGTGGTGAGAATTAAGGGTCTAATACCAAGTGAGATCCGGATTCTCTAGTAAGTGGTATACGGACAGAAGGACAAGGAGTGAGCTACAAAGTGTAACGCCCGCTGTTTCAGGACCTTGGTGCTGATCAGAGGCGTGACCGCATCCATGGTGGTGGAGATGAGCGTCACAAACTGCTGTGTGTTCTGCCGATGGGCTTCGCTGCAGTACTGCGCTAGCCAGTGAGAGTAAGCCTGCAGAGCAGCCAGCGACTGAGCGTGCCTGCCAAGGGGAGAGAGGATGCGATTTTAAAGGTCAAAGTCAAAATATGTCAGCATTAAAGGAAGAATCCCACCCAGTGCATTTACTGTTCTAAGAAACATGTGATGGCACAGAAATCATTGACTTGCTCAGGTAGGCCCTAAAAATGAAAACACCATCTAAACCTTGCCACCGCGGCCTCTAACACAGAAGGCAGTCAGCCCTCTAAGCAGCTGTAGCTCCTTTAGTGGAGAATGGACTTCAGAAACCAAGAGCCTGCATCCTCAGGGGAGTGTTCTTTCTGGGGTGTCACTGCTCCCAGGAACTTTTAGGGGACAGAGCTAGGATTCAGGCAGATACCACATGGAAATCAATCTGAGCATCAACTCAGGAGGGCAAACTGACCTCAAGTGCCTCCACATATGATGCAAGAACGCACTGCCACGTATCTACTGTTCTTGCTAAAAATGTTAAACATGAATCTCATACAGTACAAAAACAACTAGACAAATCCAGATTTTTAAGATTTTCTAAAATAAATAAATAAATAAATAAGGTCTAAATCTCCAAAAATTCAGTTTCTCTTTCCCTCTCCTCCTGTCTCTTTCTCTCCCCTGCCCTCTACCAACATGCATAATCTGGAGCGCTGGTCTAGATTATAGAAGGTAAATGTAATATGTGATTCATGATTAGTTAGGCCTTGGATTAAAAAAAAAAGATATAAAGGACATTTCTGAGATGACTGGGAAAATCTGAGTATGGAAAAATATTTTATACCCATACACACACACACACACAAACACACACTCTCTTAAAAATGCTACATATTAGGGCACCTGGGTGGCTCAGTCAGTTGAGTGTCCCAACTCTTGGTTTAGGCTCAGGTCATGATCTCAGGGTCATGAGATCCAGCCCGGCACAGCACAGAGTCTCTTAAGAGATTCTTAAGATTCTCTCCCTCTGAGGGGAGGGGGGTGGGGGATGGGTGAGCCCAGTGATGGGTATTAAGGAGGGCGCATACTGCATGGAGCACAGGGTATTACATGCAAACAATGAATCATGGAATACGACATCAAAAACTAATGATGTACTGTATGGTGACTAACATAACATAATAAAAAAATAAATTTAAAAATTAAAAAAAAGAAAAGCTTCTCTCCCTCTCCCTCCACTCATGTGTGCTCGCTCTCCATCTCAAATAAATAAATAAAATCAGATGACCTTGTTCCTAGAGAAACATGCTAAAGGATTTATAGGTGAAGTGACATGTCTGCAATTTACTTTCAAACAGTTCACCTAAAAAAATTAAAAAGCATGTGTTCACATGTGTATACAAAAAGAAAGCAAAAGAAACAAAAGCCAATGGGGCAAAATATTCCTAATGGATTAATCTAGTTTGAGCGTGTAAGGGTGTTCATTCTATTTTTCCCCTTTCCTACAGGTGGTAACTTTTTTTCAAGATGAGAAGTTAGGTAAGAAAAGGTAATAAGTACCTCAAAGTAAGAAAATACAGGTAATTCATAGTGACCAAGCAGTTACCTTATATTTTATATTGAGAATGCATTGATTGCTTTACCCATCGAGCTTTGAGTACCAAAATTAAGAAAACGGACATCAAAATGTGCCTTTGGGGTCTAGGAATTTCAGTCAATCTATCCAATTCACAGAGCTCCATAAGGCTGAAGAGAGGGGGCTCTGAAACTTCCTGAAATTGTGTGCAAGATGTTGTATTTATGAGCAAATTAGCATTTTTCTCAGAAGCTTCACAGCTTTCTCTAAATTCTCAAAAAGGAAAGCTATATATATATATATATATACACACACACATATACACACGCTCAAAAAAAAATTAAAACCACTCTAGTAAATAAGACTCTATCATTTACCTAATTTACAGCTCAAGAACTATCTAGAACAGGAGTTAGCAGACTTTTTCTGCCAACACCAGAGTATAAATATTTTAGGCTTTGCAGGCCATACACACTCTCTCCGTCACAGCTACTCAACTCTGCCGCTGTGGCACAAAAGCAGTCACGGACGATACATAAATGAATGGGCATGGCTGCGTTCCAATAAAGCTTCATTTTACAAAAGCCGGTAGCGGGCCGGATTTGGTACAGGCCATGGTCTTTCAACCTCTGCTCTGGTCTAGAGCAAGCCTTCTGGGCAGTGTGAGCCCTGGGACATGGCCCCATCTCCAGTCCCCATTCCTCTAGCCCTCCCACAGTCACTATCGTAACGGCTCTCCACTGTCCGAAAGGCTTCTCTGAGTGTGGTCCCTGAACATCCTTCAGAATCACCCAAGTTCCCGTGTAACACGCAAACGCCCGAAGAGCCTCATGCCATCCTGCTGGAGTCAGACTCTCCGGGTCCCTCTCCGGATGCTACAGTTTCAGTCACTGGCCTCCAGAATAAGACTTCAGGCACTCAAGTTGTTTCCACTGTGGTCCTCCCGTGCCTATCCGGCCCCCTCTCCCGCCACGCCAACTGCTCACCGCCTCCCTGGCTGCGGGACCTGCGGCACACGTGTGTCTGGGCTCCTGCTGCTCCTCCCTCCTGGAATGCCCACTCCACACACCCTCTGCTCTCAGCTCTCACCTGCCTGCTGCATCCCGCTTACTCCAACCACCCCTGCCCCCAGACGAGCCTCTCTTCCTCGGTTTGGAGGAGGGAGTCTTTCTCCTCTTCACAGCAACCACCACTGTTCCTTTTCATCTATAAACTGATTGGGGGCTGGAGGACTCGGTCTTTCCCGAGAACGCACCAGCAGCCCACTCTGCACTTACACATCGATGAGATCAGGTTTCAGTACTGACGGCACAGCAGTTTCAATGTTGTACAATTTTATCTGAGATCCATACAGAGTGACTTTGACCAACCTGTTGGCAAAGAAATCGGTAAGAGGAAACACTCAGCTTATGGACTAAAACAGACAAAATGGACAAGGTGCCAAGAAAAGTCCTGAGGACAGACATTTTTCCATCCAAACAAGAATCAACACCAGGCCTTCAATTTTATCCCGAGGATCTCATCTGAGATGTGCATAAAGATTTATACAAAGATGCTAAAGCATGATTTACAGAGCCAAAAAATTTTGAACACAAAATAAATAACAGGGAAATACAGTAATAATATACACATAAAAGTAGTTAAAATGGAAGTATTTTATATTGTATATTTTACCACGATGAAAAATTAGAAAAAAGTAAATGTTTCAGATGGATAGACATATGATAAAGAAAATAGAGCAAAATGTTTACTGTAGAATCTCAGTGATAGGCATATATGGGTGTTCGTTGTATGATTTTTCCAACTTTTCTGAAGATTAAAAAATGTTCCTGTTAAAATATCTGAGGGAGGGGACAGGGCATGCAACAACAGTTTTTAGACCAAATTGAAGGGTTTTTACAAGCACAATCCCTTTGGAAGCAAGCTGCTGAGCCCACTGGCTGCCCGAGGGCTCGCTGCATGCAATCGAGGCTTCAGTCCAGTAACTGAGAGCCAGCTCTTTGGGGAGACGCAAAACACCTCTTCCATTAGAGACGGATGTTCCTTTCTGGGCAAAGGGAAGAAGCGGGAGGCCCGGGGCAATTCCGTCTGCGCCCGCTCTGTAACGAAGCCTCTAGCAGAGCCGGTCTGAGGCGGACGCCAAGGAAGACAGAGGGCGTTCTCCTCCCGTGGTGCCCCAGTGCACCGCTTCGCAAGCTTCAGCGAGCCCGAGAACCCACTGGGGAGCTTGCTACTGGGCCAGCTCCCTGGTCCGAGCCCATAGACGCACTCTGGGGTGGCAAGGAGGCGCCCGCAAGTCTGCACGCGGCTCCCCGTGCATGGGGACCACGCTCTGAAAACTGCTCCCCTCTGAAGGGAGCGGAAAGCAGGACCTCCCTGGAAAACCCCAAGCTCGAGCCCCAAGGCAAGCAGGGCTGGGGAGCAATGGGGGTCAAAGAGCCAGGGGCTCTCAACTGAAATTCTGGGAAGGGGCCGGCGCAGTAATGCCAGCGCCACACGCACGTGCACCCGGCGTGTAGTTCCGCACACCGCTCTCCGTCTGGGCCCAGAGTACATTTCAGCGGCGCTGAATATACTCACAGCGGGCAACCACCGCCACGCGTCCCCTTTACCTTTTCATCCTATAAGACTCAACATCTACCTACTGAAGAACAACTCCATCCCCCTGCCCCAAGCCTGGCCCCGCCACTGCCCTTTCTCTCTGGTTCTAACTAGTCTCTGTATCTCCTGTGAGTGGAATCACACCGTGTTCGACTTCACGTCTACAGCATCCTTTAGGGCTGCTCCACACTAAAAACGGACTGCTAAATGTGTCTTTTACCACTTCTACATTTAGCAGTTTCGCTAGTCGGTTTGTTGTGTGTAGCCTGTGAGCGAGAAGCCAGCTCATAACGCTGGCTATGAAGACCACGTAGCCCTAACGAGCAGCCTTCCCTCGCACTTTCTTCTAAATGAAGACAAAACAGCCAAGGATCTTTACGTACTGGGCCCGCAAACCCAAGCAGTGCAGAAAGAGGTACATGTAACGACCTATAAAATACCGATGCAGGTCCTCCGAAGTCTGAAAAAATATGGATATCAGACAGGAAGAAAGACGCGTCCCAGGCCTCGCCTGGAAAGGAGAGGAGGAAGGACGCTGGAGGTGGAAGCTCTGTGGTCCGGAAAGAGCACAGCATGTGGACTCAGGAAACTGGTCACAGTCCACGCGTCCCGTCTCGTGAACCGTGTGACCTGAAGCAACAAGGCACTCCTCATCTCTGGGCCACAGCTGGCTCACAGATCACATGACCACCCCCGCCCCTCAAAGTACAGAATGCAATAAAACGTGCAAAACCACTTTTTGAAAATTTCCTACTACTGTGTGCTTTTATCATTAATCTGCCTTTTAAAGATTTGCTTAAAACTCTTAGTTATCTCTGCTTTTAAGCGAAGAGCAACAGTTAAAGAAAACTCAGCTATGCAAGTCACTAGCCTGGGGCTTGGTTGCGCTCAGTGTGTTACCAATGATCCGGCTACTGGGCCAACAAAGGAGTCTGGTGACCTAACTTTGGGCTGGACCCACATCCAGTTTTGATCTAATCAGTCCACCAGTTACCTTGAAACCATCTGAACCTCCTATCACATTTGAAGCACTTTTTAAAAATGATTTAAATTCAATTTAGTTAACATATAGTATTATCATTAGTTTCAGGGGTTGAATTTAGTGTTCATAAGCTGCATCCAACACCCAGTGCTCATTACATCGTGTGCACTCCTTAATGCCCATCCCCCAGTTACCGCCTCCCCCCACCCACCTCCCCTCCAGCAACCCTCAGTTTGTTTCCTAGAGTTAAGAGTCCCTTATGGTGGGGCGCCTGGGTGGCTCAGTGGGTTAAAGCCTCTGCCTTCGGCTCGGGTCATGATCTCAGGGTCCTGGGATCGAGCCCCACGTCGGGCTCTCTGCTCAGCGGGGAGCCTGCTTCCCCCTCTCTCTCTGCCTGCCTCTCTGCCTACTTGTGATCTCTCTCTCTCTCTCTCTCTGTCAATAAATAAAATCTTTAAAAAAAAAAAAAGTCTCTTATGGTTTGCCTCCCTCTCTGTTTTCATCTGATTTTTCCTTTACTTCCACTATGTTCATCAGTTTTGTTTCTTAAATTCCACACGAGATCGTACATTATTTGTCTTTCTCTGACTTATTTCACTTAGCATAATATTCTCTAGGTCCATCCACATTGCTGCAAATGGCAAGATGTCATTCTTTTTGATGGCTGAGTAATATTCCAGTGTGTGTGTGTGTGTGTGTGTGTGTGTGTGTGTGCGCGCGCACGCACACTCATCTTCTTTATCCAACCATCTGCCGAACGTCTGACTACTGAAGCACACGAGTTCGTGAGATGGGAGCGGGGAGGCCTGGGCAGGGGGAAGTGGTCCTCAACAAAGGCAGCTGTCACCCTGGGAGGGTCCCCAGGGGGGGAATGAATGAAGGCTGGCGGAGAGGTGCGGAGCCACCTCTCGGGTCAGCTTTAACTTCTCAGGACCTCAACAGGACTGGGGGAAGTCCCAGCTCTGGCATCTGGCTACGTAGTTGGAAGACACTGACTGACTCCCTGGCTTCACTGACCAGGCCTTTCCTACTGTCTCTTTACCCTGTGGGCAGAGACGCACGACTGGCCTCACTGGTTTCTTCCGAGGCCAGTCCTGTCTTCTCACCTACAGACCAGTCGGTCTGCTACGTGCCAGGCACTGTGCCAAGGGCTTCCTCTCACTAATTCTCACAGGAAGCTGCGAGACACCGGGTCCCGTCCACGTTACCGGTGGGCCTGACGTTCTCAGCAGTTACGTGCGGCTCCGGGGGCACCTCGCTCCTGGCCGCACACTGCCCTCACACGAGGAGGAACGACTGGGCTCCGAGGCCGGAGGCCACCGCGACAGAAGCCCTGCCTACCTCTCCACGACGGTGAGGGCATCGCTGAACCGCGCCGCAAACACGTCCCCGATGAAGTACTCGGCCAGCCGGCCCACGGCCTGCAGCAGGGAGCTCAGGTCTCTCAGGGAGCAGTGCAGTCGCCGGCAGTCGTTCTCCGCCGTGATGTTCAGCCTGTGTCCTGAAACAGAACACCACCAGCGGTTCCCGTGGGAAGAAGGTGCTGTGGTCACCGCTACGGGCAATGGCTCATCTGGGCAACTAGAGGGAGCAAAACCGACTGCCGAGGGGGGCCTAGGCGGTGCGGTCAGTTACGCGTCGGACTCTTGATTTCAGCTCAGGTCATGATCTCAGGGTCGTGAGATCGAGCCCCACATCAGGCTCCGCGGTCGGCGGGGAGTCTGCTTGAGATTCTCTCTCTCCCTCTCCCTCTGTTCCTCCCCCCACCACACGTGTGCAAACTTGCACACTTTCTCTCTCTCTCTAAAATAAATAAATCTTAAAAACAAAAACTGTGAAACACAGCAACCCGCAGGCTGTTTCCTAGTAACAAGCCAGGACAGGGGGCCCTGTCTCCACCCAAACCCTCAGCCGCCAGCACTGCAGGGCCAGAGAGAGTGAACACGAGGGGCACACAGCCTGGGGCATGCAAACATGGGCTGAGCACAGAGGGAGTGACACTGCCCATCCTACACCCAAGGAAACAGGCAGGGCGGCCCAGTCGCTTGCCCAATACGGGTCATACTTCTGAGGCAGGACTGGTGTCCTAGACTAAGCCTCTACAACTGCAAACCTGCCTGCTCGCCACACACGGCCCTGCCCCAGAACTCAGTCCCTGTGGGCTAACAGGGAGGATCTGCCGCTCTGCAGAGAGCAGTCAGCGCTCCACACCCCAGAAGGTCCAGAGTAGCACAGCCTGGAATAAAGGCACAGGGCCTGCATTCAGAAGACACACGTGCCCTGCCACCTGCTGGCTCTGGGCCTCAGCCAGCCCTTCTGAGTCTCAGTTCCCTGTCTTGAAAAAGGAAAATAATGCTCCCATCAAATTCACTAGTGTAAGGGCAAAGTTAGATTGCACAAGAAACCCTGTAAACTATAAAGCATCATTCAGTGTTTGTAATCATTATATATAACAAAGAGCATGTGATTTTCTAAGGCCTGAAATTTTCTTTTCAATATAATTTCTTCACGCTGAGTGATGAAGATGCAAAAGTGAGGGACAAAAATACTTGCAATTCAGCCACCTCCTTGCCCTGCAGACCCCTCCTCACAAAGGTCCACAAAGACAGTGAGAATCGCTGGGCGGGGAGAGCTCGCTCTGCATCCGATCAAGTTCTCTGCCCTGACCTAGTGGGAGGGAGGGCGGGCACCTGCAATGCCACCACTCCCGACATACCAGTCCCCTCCTGCCCCCATCTCATGAGTTTCCTGTTAGGAGACAAGAACTGGCTAAAGGCAACCCTCCTCCTGCGGCATTCCACGAGCATCTTCCTAGAACCCAGACCTAAGCACACAGCTCCTGGGGTTCTCTCCCGGCTCCGTGGGAGAACCCGAAGTCCCCGGCATCCACTCCGGGGCTCTCGTGCCCTCACTGCCTCCTGCCATTCCCATTTCTCACCTGGACCCACCGGGAAGCCCCGGCGTCTCAGGCCCCCCTGGACCGCCCACAGCATCCCTGGCCACTCATGCCTTGTGTGCTCCTACCCATTCTCCAGACTCACGCAAGTCCCCTTCCGGGAGGCCTGCCCTCCGCACTGTGCACCAGAAGGAACGTGCTTCCCTCCCTTCCCCTCCAGGGCACCTCACAAGCACCGGGAGATCAACTACGGATCTACATGTCTGCTCTGGACCGTGGACTTGCTCACGGGGAGGCGCTGCGGCTGGCACCCGGCACAGCGCCAGGCACACAACAGGTGCCCACAGCAAATGACTGAGTCAGATATGACAGAACACACAGCAAACGAGAGCAGGGCCGGCAGTCTTGGGTGCTGGAGTTCCTCAAACGGCCCCCGGGAAACGGAACGTTCCCTTGATTAGTTAAAGGTGACTATGGATAAGCACTGTGAAGATGCAAACAGCAAGGCTGAACACCTCAGAAGGTGCCGGGAAGTAGCAAGTTTGATGCCTCAGATCCTACACTGACTTCCAAGTGCTGAGGCTTGGAACAGAGCCTGTGACAGCCCCTGAGGGTGGACAGGAGTCTGGAAAAGGGTGTGGGTCACATTCTGGGGAGCAAGAGGACAAAAGGAACGGGAGACTCAAGGAAGGACCTTCCAGGGACAGAGCCAGTGACAAAGGCTGGCTTTTGCCTGCCCCTCAGTCGCCTGCCCCCCCCACCCTGCACCGGGAGCAGTGCCTCGGGGAAACAAACACCAAGTGGGATTCTCCGCCCACAAGCAGCCCTGCCCAGGCCCCAGGGGCAGGCGTCAAGGAGAGCCAGCTCCCACAGTCACAAGAGGACGACCCCCCACAGTGCCAGCCGGAGGAGCTTGCCCCTGGAGCAGACAGAAGCAGCAGGTATTTTTGGTCCTGCGGGGAGAACACTGCCCCTCCTCCTCTCCCAGCTAACAAAAGCCCCGCAATTCTGCCCCTTCGGACCGTCAGGGATTTTCAGGCTTACGGCTCCGTATCAGACTCCCAGGTAAGCGCAATCCTGCTGGTCCTCTGCACAGCTGCCAAGCTTTCGGGCTGTGGGAATAAAGCCTGAGGAAAACTCCACCCCGGCACTGGCTGTGGCAGTAATATGGGCCCCAAAGAGAGGCCGGCGCTTCTTCCCCAGAGCAACGCGGCCAGCCTCTGAGTCTGCACCCTCCCTGCGCCCTCCACCTTCCCCACCCTCGCCCACCCTCGCCCACCCCTCGCCCTGGCCCACCAGGCTCCACCCTGCCGACTGCTTCTCAACGTACCCACTACACTTAACCCTACAACTAGGTACCCTTAGGTTTACCTAAGAACTAGGCGCTTGAAGAGCGTTTACACATGAAGGGAAACATTCTGTGTTTCCCTTTTAAAAACCAAACCGAAATAGCCCCCTAAGGCGGGTTTCCAGTGGAGAGGGTTCCTAACAGCCAGCTCGTCATCCCGTCATCCCAAGCAGGCCTGCCCCCCACCGCCCCCCCTCCGCCCGCACGCACACGAATACACCCGAGGCAGCAATACACCCGAGGCAGCGCCTCTTCCCCGAAGCCTCTCCAGGGAGTCTTCTATCGGTAATCAGTTTGGTCAGAAACAATGAGGGAACAAGTGTCCCAATTCCTTATGACCATCCCTGGTCCCACCCGCCAAGCGGAGAACATGAAACCAGCCTAAGCCTGCTGACACATGGCAGTCTTGGGGAGAGGTGAAGAAGATTCTCCCCTCGGCTGAAATACACTCCTGGGTCCCTTCATTGCCCGTGGCACTCTCCTGCTGAGAATCCTTGCCATCCTGTTCCCCCCAAGCCGCCCCGAATCTGTCAAAGAGCAGTACTTAGAATAGCAAACAGATTGGGACTGCTGTGATTTTAAACTATTAGTTTGAACCATAAGAAATTGCTCATATCTGACCATTTCTGACCGACCGACACTACAATTCCATAGAACCCAACTGAACACACGTGCACCACGTAAGGTTCGTATTACTGCAAACTGTCCTGCTTCCGTCCCACTCTATCTGCCAAGGCAGACAAGCGCACAGGCAGGAAGTACCCCAAATCAAAGTCGTTGCCCCCACCCCCAAACCCAGAACCCTCATACCACCGGCAGCACAAAATGTGGCAAGGAGCCAACCTCAACTCGAGGGGCAGGCCTAAGTTCCCACCAAGAAAGCTGTTCCCAACTTCTTCTATTTGGCTAAGGCTTAGATGTCCCCCTGATAGCAAAGCACATGGGCGAAGGGGAACCCTCAGAAGGGAATTACTGCTACATAGAGGTTTTCGAGAGAGAAAATCCTCTCTCCCATAGAGCAAGTTACCCTGAAGCTGTCGAGATGCACTCTGCCACGTCCAAAGGACAGCTTCCTGGCCAATCACATCCTAATGTTAAATATAACTGTCTTCTCTCTGTTGGGGGGCTGGGGAGGTAGGGGTGTGAAAATCGACATTTGAGGAATTCCACTCTGAGAGAACAAGTAGGTCGCAAACAAACCCCAGCAGAACAAAGAATGTAAGAGACACAACAACCAAAGACAGGATTTCTCAAGCCACGAACGGTGAGAACGATCAACAACGGGCTAGAGGGGCGCACGGCCACTGAGGTGCCACAACGACAACATGGCTTGCCTTGGACCTGATGACAGAAGTAGAGGCAGAGGACCAGCAACAGTCAACAGGAAGATTCCCACCGACACAGACTCCAGAGGAGACCGAAGAATTAAAGGCTGGTGGGAAGCAGCATGCAAGGGCGGCGGGGCCGTCCCGTCGGAGAGGACACCACGGTCTGTTAAGCGGCAGTAAGGCTGCTGACACAGCACGGAGGTTATCTGAGAGGGCGAGTGGCCATGGGAACCAGGGAACAAAATGTATTCAGAGTTTCCATTTTTTTAATAGGCCTTGCATTGGAAACTTGGCTTTGGAGCCACGAAGAGATGGGGGCATACTTCGTCGTGAGTAAGAGAGCTTGTTTTCAAATGGGAAGTAAGTACTTCTTTGGCCTGACAGGTTTTTGCCCCTGGAGTATGCACCAAGGATCAGCCTAGGGGTGAGATTTATAAACAATCTGGAAAAGCCACGCACACTGTGAAATTGCCAGTAAATGGCTTTTGATGAGAAAAGGTATGTGATATTTCATGTAGGGAAAAATAAAACAGATTATCCTTCTCAGATGAGAAACTCTAAGTTATCAGTTATGTCTCAGAAAAAGGACTTAAAAATCACTCAGATTTTCACCCAAAGACAGACTCAATGCAACGTAAAGAAGGCAGCGACACCCCCAAAAAGGAACATGGGGTCAATGCAGGGAAGGGTGGGAGGGAGTGCCTGCTCACCTTTTTTAAAGATCAAGAATAATGTCTTGAGGATGCCGAGTACATTCTAATTTGATGAGTGATCCTGAGGGAGAGAACACCGGGGCACAATTTCTCCCCAAGGATGGATGCTAGAAACATCGGTAGCATTGGTTCACAGTCAAATGATTTTCGTTAATGTTGACAGCATATTTTACAGGCATGTTTGCTTTGAAAAGTGGCCTTTTTCAAGTTCTTTCTAAGTTGTTCTTAGCCTATCTACAAACTTTGGGGCATGCCAAGTCCCGTCAACCTCCTGGGGCCCAGTGGATTATTTAGAAGCTAATATAGTCATGGAAACAAACCGTCACAGGCCACCAAGAAGGGCAGCCTCAGAAAGAGCCTCTCACGGAGGCCCTGCCATGAATAACAAGCCCGTCCAGGAGATGGTCTCTGCCCTGGGCGGCTCTGTGCCAGGCTGAGACAACTGTTACACAACAGAGGGACTGGAGGCCGAGGCCGGGCCCGCTCCCCGAGGGGAAACACTGAAGAAGAGCAGTGTGAAACCACCTCCAGACACGAGAGGGGCTGGGGGCGGAGGTGAGCACAGGTGCGTCCGCAAGCACAGTGGTAATTTTCTGGTGTTTCTGGTGTTTTTAGCTAGCAAAATAGACGTCAGATATCTGGATTTAATTCACCTTTTTAATCATTCCCTGTGGCAACATCTTGGGACAAATAAACATCACTGAACATCGATTTCCCGTTCCGTGAAACAGGAGCGACTGGTACTAACCCTCCCGGCTGCAGGACAGGTCAGAGAGTGAAGGAGAGCGCAGGCGAACGCTACAGGGCCAGCAGGTAATGTGCATTTGACAAAGGGAAGCGGTTATTGTTATCAACAAAATAACCCCAAAATGCCAAGCCGAAACCCCAAGCAGGCACAGCCAAAGGGCCGCCCCAAGTCTTTCCGCCCCGCTACGGCCAGGCCTCCCGTGGGCCGAGGACGAGAGGGGTGCCGACAATCGCTAGATCGCTAGCTGTCAGCGTGTTCCTCGTGAGCCTGCCTGCTCCGGGGCCACTCCCACCTCCTGCTTCCAAACACCCGGGAACAAAGTGCACATGGCAGGAAGCCCAAGGCCGTTTTTTTCCTTAGCATACTTGCTGGTTGAAAAGACCTAAGGAAATATTCTAAATGCTGGGTTTTTGTTTTTTTCCCCCCAAAGTTCTCCCTTTTTGCTCCAAATTAGTTGCCTCTCTCTCTCTCTCTGAAATGGCTCCTCGGAACGCATTGTCAGAGTCTCATCTTTTGCCTCCCCCACAACTCCTTTTTATCACGATTCTTTAGAAAAGTTTTCCCTGTGTAGAAGTGGGGAGAGAGCGAGCCACGGGGAGGTGGCCATGGAGAAATCATGTTCCAACAGCAAAGACGGCAATAATTAAATATCAGCCCAATATTTTTCTTAATGTTGGTTAAATTAAGAAAATAAAAAGCAGTTTACCTGACCCTGAAGTAACTATAAACTGCTGTAACCCCAGATAAACTTCTAAATTGTCCTGAAGAACTGGGAACTGAAAACAAAGAAACAAAGATTAAAAAAAAAACAAACATAAATGGAAATTTTAACAGCATTTTTAACATTAAAACATTTTAAGTATCTACGGGGGGCGGTGGGCATCAGATAAAAGAAACTTCTCTGGGAACCTTCACAGGCAGCTAAGCAGAAGCGGCTCCATTCAGTGCCCTGCCCTCAACAATTTCTACAATTCACACCACCAATTAACGTTTGGAATAAGAAAGAAAACAACATTATCATTTCAACACTCTTTTTCTATACAAAGCAGGGGATGCTAGGTAGGACTATCACGACTGTCATGTTCCTAAAAGAGGACATCAAACCCCAAGTGATCTACACCTTCTAGAGCTCAGAGACAGGGCCTATCTATCTCCCTTCAGTTCAAAGGGAAACTTTATTCTGGAATGAGCTACCAGATATACCTTATTAAAGTGCATAGCAAAGTGAAAAAACAGGCCAAATTTTTTGGAAGTCAGATTCCCTTACTCATTTAGTAGACAGGGCCTTCATAACCAAAGCTGTATCTTTTCTTTCTAAAGCTGCTAACTCACCATTAAGATAAAGATCAGACTTTAATGTGACAGGTCCCTATGAAAGGCAGCTGGAAAACACAACAGCACTTTCTACAAGAGAACACAAGCCCCCAAAATCATCTCGCCCTTGAAGAAGAGCTAGGCTTAGTGAAATCTCCTCAAATAACGAGCACCACTTAGTGAATGAAAGCAGTCCTTACGCCTAAGAGTCTAGCACATAAATACAGGCAGAGTGCTAGTGATGAGCTTTACAAACGCTCGCTTTCCAGCAATGTAATCTCTGTAAGTAAGTCCTCTACGTGGCCTGGCCATTTTTGAGCTACTGATGCAGGCGTGAAGGAAGGCATTAGGAAAATTCGTATTACATCCAAGAGTTCAGGAAAGAAAAACAGCACTTCCAAAAGTTGACTTAAAATATTTGGGGGGAATGTTAACATTTATTAAACTTGAGGGTTGGTTATGGTAATTATTATTCTCTTTAAAAATAAATAAAATTTAAAAAATATATATGTATATATGTGTGTACGTATATATATACACACAAAAGTATCGGTGAGCAAAAAAGCTTACTACTCATGCTACATGTGCAGGGAGAAACCTTAGGCTCCTCATTCCCCGCCGAGAGGTGAGTTACCAGTGTTGAGAAGGCGTGCGTGGGAAGGAGCTCCATCACCTTGGCCACCACCTCCAAGCCCTGGCGTAGGTACCGCTGCCACTCCGTCTGCTGCTGTGGGGGAAACAGAGAAGGATCAGCTCTCCCAGGAAGACAGAGTCTTAACATCGCCCCTGCCCCTTCATCCGCAACTTCAAGTCCACTGTCACACAGAAGATCTTGAAGAAATGGCAAACAACGGAACTGGGTTACTCAGTACTTTAAAAAGATGAATCTAGAGTATTTTTTTAATCCAATGAAATAACTTCATAAAGAGTTATTTCCTCAGAAAGCACATGATCCACAGAGAATGACCTACTTTTCCCCCTACGGTCAAAGGAATACAGATTTCAAAAAGCCACTAGTGAAGTGCTCGAGTCCCCCTTGTGATGTCCCAGCTACAGGAAGCGCTCACACATTCATTACCTTCTGAGACGGTCCACGACCTTTCTGTCAGTGCAATGGACTACATTAGTGCCACTCAAAGTACCGCCCACAAACAAGGCAGCATCTCCTGCAGGCTTATAGGGAATGCAAACTCTGCAGCCCCACCCCCAAATCAAAGTCTGTTTAACAAGCTGTCCCAGTGATTCTCCCCATGCTCAAATATGAGAAGCACTGAACTAAATCACACGGTTAACGAGAAGTGAAGCTCACGTTCACCAAGCACACACAATGTGCCAGGCATGTAGCCAGTCCCTCCACAAGCTACCCTCATGTAACTGTCAGACACGTTGCTGGGAGAGGAGGATATTAAGGCTCAGAGAAACTGAAGGCCTAGACTTCTACCTCCTTCAGGTCCAAGGCCTTTGGGTTCCAAGTACAAAGCTCTTTCTAACCCAAACATGATCTCAAGGTCTCGACCATGCCACCATCACCATTATTTTGAAAGGCATACCAGTTACCTGAAAAGTCTAAAGTGTACAGTGGTTAAGAAAATGGAACACGGGAACTGTGTCCTTCAACACACATTCTTGGATGGGCACAGAAGCATCAATAAATTCAAGACTGATTTTAAGATACTGATTTACAAAATACACTCAAAAGAGACTTCTTTGCGTTCTAGGCTTACCATTTAAGTCGTGCTTTATTTCCACCTGCATCCAGCTAGCTTTTGTTTGTTGCCCAGAATGGGGAGCGGAGGCGTGGCGGCAAGGCAGGGGAACGAGGAGGACAGAGCCCTTACTAAACCTCTTCTCACTGTACATATGGTTTCTCTGCTTGTATCTCTAGTCCATACGGATAAAAATGCCTGTCAACTTCCTTTTACAATTGATGAACGCAAAAAGACGAATAGGATATACAGCTGACCCTTGAACAATAGGGGTCTGAACTGCACAGGTCCACTTATGTGGGACCTTTTTTCAATAAACATGGTACAGTACTGAAAATTCATTTTCTCTTATGATTTTCTTAATAACATTTTCTTTTGTCTAGCTTACTTTATTGTAAGAATATGGTATATAATACATGTAACATACAAAACACGTGTTAATCGACCATTTGTTGATATAAGACTTTCAGTGAACAGTTAGGTTATTAGCAGTTAAGTTTGGGGGGAGTCGTAAGTTATACTCAGATTTTTGACTGTGCGAGTCGTCAGTGCCCCTAAGCCCCGCACTGTTCAAGGTCAGCAGTCAAGTTCAAATGCACAACTCAAACCGTAAGACTACTCTGGCTCCACAGCAGAGCGCTTACAGGTTCCCAGTCTCCGTTTGGACTCACACCAAAAACGACAATGACTAAGGTCGATGAGGACACGCCACTTACATCGTCATCCAGAGTCTCGTCATCCAGCTCCTCCAACTGGGCCTGGTTGTATCTGAACTGGATTCGATTCAACACCTCCGTGAGCAAAAGGACTAGAGCGTCTTCGTACCTACATGGCAGAGAGAAATTCAACATCAGGTGACAGTAGGCTTTTAGCCTAGGATTTTGAAAAGGCCTCCTGAGCTCTGAGGAGGAACGACGTCCCTGCTGGATTACCACATACAAGCAGCACGTGAACTAGATTCAGTTTGTGGGTTGACAAGTGCGTGTGTCAGAGTGGAATGGTAGCAGGGGTATTTCTTCATTTCGCCATGTGCCAGGCACCTTCCTGATGGGCTGACGGTTCCATCTGGACTGATGGACAAAGAATCTTTTTTTTTTAAGTAGGTTCCATGCCCAGCGTGGAGCCCAATGCAGGGCTCCATCTCACAACCCAAGTCCAGAGCTGAGATCAGGAGTTGGATGCTTAACTGACTGAGCCACCCAGGTGCCCCCCCACAGCCACTCTTAAAGTCTATCCTGCCTGATATTCACAGCACTACCCCAAATCTCTTTTGGTTACTGTCTGCATGGAAAAGCTCTTACTTTCAACCTATTTGTGTCTCTGAAACTGAAGTGAGTCTCTGACAGACAACATGTAGTTGGATCATGTTTTTTTAATCCATTCTGCCAATCACTGCTTTTTAAACCAGAGAAGCTAACTCTTCACATTTAATGTCATTACTGCTAAGGAAGGACTTCTGCCATTGTGCTACTTCTTTCCTCTAGGTAATGGCTTTCGTTCAGTTCCTCCACGACCACCTTCTTTTGTGTTACAGACATTTCCTAGTGTGCCATTTTCATTCCCTTGTCATTCCTTTCACCATGCATTTGTGAGTCATTTTCTCCATGGCTGCCCTGGGGATCATAGGTAATTATATATAAACATCAATTTATACTGATTCAATATAGCATTCAATAATTCAATCCTTTTAACATCTGAGAGAGAGTGGTATTACTGGTGTATTTCTGATGAGGAAGGCAGAGTTAAAAGAAGTCAAATAAACTGGCCAAGGTCACCAAGCTAGGTGATTTGAACCCGGGGTTCCATAACTCAACATCCCACGCTCTCCCCGTAAACCACCAACAGTCTTTGGGCCTGCTCCACCCACTCCCCAAAACGTTATCTTTATCAATTTTTAAGAACACTTAAAACCTAGAGGAAGAAATGGAAAAAGCCTGGGGAAACCCTGCCCCTTTGCCCTATATCTAAGAACTCCGCGAAGAAACATTTAAAGCTCCAGGCCTGGATTATTGCCCACACGTGGTAAGAACCTACCTCAGAAGACACCAAGTTACCTGCAGCAGGTACAGCACAAGGGCCAACGAACCACTAATTTTCAAGAACAAACCAGCTGCCTAAATGTCTGTCTGCCCCAGAACGTTTCAAAGACAGGTTCAGGGACTACCCCCCTCACAAAGCTGAGCACCCAGGCCAGGCACTCGGCACCGATCCAGCCCACACTCTGGGCTGCTGGAGCTGCGAGCACACAAAGCACCCTGGTCCTCCGCCTGGGGGAGCCTCCGCGGCGGGGACACCGCAGGAAGACCGAGCGGCAGAAGGGGCACAGGGACACCATTCTTCCTGTGTGCTCACCGTCCTGGCCATGTCACCTCGGCCAACAACCACCCGGAAGTAATAAATGGTTCCACTTTCAGCTTCCCCTTTCCTGGAACCAGCCTCATGCAGCGCCAGCCTGCACCCCCTCCTCTGCGGAGTGAGCTCCAGCTCCACGGCGCCCCTCCTCTGAGCTCCTGTGGCAGCTGGGTGCTACCCTCTCCTCAGAGACCTGAGCTCCAGTCGCATGGGGTCCCGCCCTCTGATCTAGATTTTCATAACTCCACCTCTTTCTTTTGTATGCTCAGCCCTAGCAGTGGGGCTGCTTCCTGTAGTTCTCATCTGCTTTCTCCCGGTGTTTCCTTCTTGCTCTTCCAATCCTCCAACACCAGTTTCACCACTTTCCTACACTGAATTCTTAAAATAATTAAGTCTGGTTTCCATTTTCCTGACAGGTCTCTACCTAATAAACCATCTAAGCCAATGCAGGTGAGTACCGGCACAAGCTAACCACAGCTAAAATGTATCCAATGCCAAGATCAAATACAGTCCATCCAGTCTAAGTCACAACCCCTGTAATGAGACTCTGTACAGAGAGTCTGAAGACTCCGTTAGAGTCCTCCTGAACAGTCACACTGCAGAGTCTGCTGGGCACAAGAGCTCATTTTTTCATTAAGACAGAAACACTGACCACCCCTCCCCACAGCGTCTGCAAATGACTTCACCTAGGCTAGCCAGGAAACTGAGCATGGCCCAGAAATGAATGCTGGTGGCGAAGATCACTAGTAACATAGGCAGCATCTATGGGAAAAAATGCCAACAGACTCAAAATCCCATTTCAGTAGACTTCAGAGAAAAAGGTAAGATCAAACACTTAAGCCGGGAGCTTATATCTGCCATTTGCTCAAAAATTCCTAAAGTTAGTTACAGAAGTTTTATGCTATAAATTGCTATAATGGAACAAAACATTTTCACAATGTTGCTAGGAATGAAAATCCACTTCAGACCAGAGGGCAGATGAAGCCTGTCATCTACAAATTGTCTTGCTGAGCTAAAAGAGAATTTAGACTTTGCATGCATAGGATAACCTTAAATTAGACCTAAAACCCAACTGGCAGTTAGCAACTCTGGCTGTAAAAAAAACCTTACCACATAGAAAATTAAACCCAACTAGAAACCAGGCTAAAGCACACTTAGGTAGTAATTGCTCCCCCAAAGTGTTTGATGAAGGTGGGGAGAGTATATGGGTGTGGCAGACTCCGGTTGTCTACCCAATACCCATTCTTCTTTCCTCCCTCGGTTAGACAACTGGGCACTGAGGCCAACTGGAAGACTACATTTCCCATCCCTCCTTGCAGATGGCAGTGGTTGAGGACATATTAAGAGAAGTCACTGGGTAGAGCCTCTGGAAAAGCATCTTTTGTCCAACATCTCCCCTTCTCATCCCTGCTACCTGAATCGTGGTGTGCTGTCTGTAAATGCAGCATCCATCTCTGACCACATGGTGACTGTGGAGACGGAAGCCATGCCTGAGCCTGGTAGAATAAACAGGTAAAAGGATCCAGAATACGAGTAAACATATAAAGAAAGAGAAGGCACTGACCATTTATCAAGGGAAAGACAATCAACAGAAGCCAACCCAGAGATGACAGCACACTGGAATTACCGAAGACTTTTAAGGCAGCTATTATAACCATCCTCCATAAGGTTTTTCAGATAGAAGGTGCTAGGGACTAAATTGGGTCCACTCAAAATTATTATGTTGAAGCCCTAACACCCACGTAACTGCATTTGGAGGTAAGGCCTATAAAATGGCCAGTGGTATTCTGTTATGTGAGCTGATTAACACAGTAGGTAAATGATCACGAGAAAGAAACCTGGAACTTCAAGAATGAAGAACAGAAGAAAGAGAACTGGCAAGTGTCTGGGTAAATACCATTTCTCTAGTATTTACCAGACTATTCCTCTCCTCTTAAGATCTTTAAAATATTAATGATGGATGAAAGCAAAAATAAAACATCTGATGGGGTTTTCCATGGATATAGATGTAAAATATGGCAACCTCCATACAAAGAAGGGAGGGCAAAAGGATCTATGTGGTGGTAAGGTTTCTACATACACTTGCAGTGGTGAAATGCTAATGTGAAAAGCAAATATACTGTAATACGAGACCAAGCTCTAAAAACCTCAAAGAGGTATCATCAAACAATAAATACACTGAAAAGGGAAACTAAATTTGTGTGAAACTAACAACAGAGTCTCAAAATAAATGAAGCAAAAATGATAGGGCTGAAAGGAGACATGGATAAACCCACAATTACACACAGAGAGCTCGCCTCCCTCCCGGTCACAGACGGAACACGACAGAGGACACACAGAACCCCCCACCGCCAACCTGAGCCAACCGGCATCTACAGAACACCCCACCCAACAACAACAGGATACACACTCTTGTCAAGTGCACTCTGAACAATCACCAAGAAGACTAAGTCATAAAACAAACCTCAGCAAATTGCAAAGAACTGAAATCACACAAACTATGTTTGCAGATCATAGTAACCAGAAGACAGTAACAACAAGACAGATGGGAAATCTCCAAATATTTGGAAGTTAAACAACAAAGAGAAAATCCCAAGAGAACTTAGAAAATCTCTTCAGCAAACAGGAGAAGGGACACGGCTAAAGCAGTACTCAGAGCAAAATTTGTAGCATTACGTGCTTGAACACGCAGTGGAGATAAACCTACAGACCTGTGTGGCTCGAGCCACAAATGTGATTCCAAAGCACCCTAACATCTGACTTAAATAAAACCGTACATGGTAGCAACTACACAGTAGGTGTTCAGTAAACAAACGATGAGTAAAAGTACGAACGAACAAAAAAATGAATAAATGCACAGGCAAGTAACGGACAGAAGTCCAAGTCAGGCGACTACAAAGGACCGGGGCAGGACCCTAGACCGCTTTCTCAACTCAACGAAATAACTAAGACCCCATTCACTTGCTCTCTGGGGCCGTCAACAGCATGAATATCTCCTCACAGGACCTAGAAGACTACTGGGGCCCTGACACGAACCTAGTTACCACCTTTTATTAACTGCCTCAAAATGTCACGTGCCACAAAGGCTCTTCCTTTTCGGTAAGCAGAAAAACCCACCCGGAAAGAAAGGGGAGCAGGTTTCCTCACGCTCACCCACATGAGTTTACCGTCCAACCCAGTGTCACTCAGAATCCCTGGCTGGTCTGTGGCCAGTACTCGCCAGTACTCTCACGACAAAGGAGATCACAGGACGTGACTCAATACCTTCGGGTTGCTTAACTCCTCTCAGGTTTCCTCACCTTCCCGCAACAGTAAGTTTCTACACAGGTGGCTGCTTCCACAGTGACAAGCACGAAGAGAAGGGAGAGTGGGAACGAGAAGAGAAGAGAACAGTACTTATTCACTAGTGTCAGTGAAGGTACTGAACAGGCTCCGGTTCACTTCCTTTTCTCAACAGCTTCTAAGGAGACACAACGCTCCCCAGAGTACAGCCGAGGAAAAGGAGACTCAACCTTAGGCCTTTGCAAACCACCACCTGAAAATGGCCAATGTGGACCGTGAACTCCAGCAGCAGCTCTGCTCAGCCGGCTGTGTTACAGGACACATTCCTTTGACAGTGGGACGCAAGCCCCAGCAGCTCTGGTCAAGAAACTCTGGAACATTCTGAGTAAGGAACACGCAGCACTCCAATTTCCAAGCTCCTAGGTCCAAAAATAAATCCATGTACATTTGTGCTTCTAAATTTATAGCCTACAATGCCTACAACACTTTGTTGTGATGAATGATGCAAAACCTATAAACCACAAGGACAGGAACTGAGTGCTGTCTCTGTAACTTAACCACACCTACGTTTCCCATTTAAGATACTAAGAAAACATTCTTGACTAGTTCCTGCGAGATCAGTTGCTTCTGAAATTCTGGTTCAAGTCACAGTGTGATTCTAAAAGCACCTCACCTTCTTTCAGATGAATTTTATCAGCTGAAAAACCTATGATCAGTTATGTGCTTGATTAAGGTGAGTAGGTCATTGCCAGTAGCCAGAGCTCTTTATCAGCCCTTCCGCAAAACAGCACATGCCTGACATATCAGGGTCTCTTAGAACCTACAACAGTGGTTGCCACATTTCAAAGCTTTCACTTAAGGACGTGAGCACACACCTACACAAATATACAGTGTAAGAGGTGACAGGAAAAATTCAACTATTTTCTTTGTGCCCCTCGGGGGACTACCCGATACACCTCCTTTGTAGCTGCAACCCTAGACCACTAGGCAGTGTCTGATCAACAACAGTTCCCCGGGTGATGGTTACTATTCAATATACTACTCGAAAACCACAGACCAGCTTTGAAGGGTTGGGTTTTTTTTGTTTGTTTTTTCAAGGGCATAAAAGTGTTCTAGGTGCATGTTTTTAAAAAAAAAGTCATTAAAAATTAGAAAGCCTCACTTAGGATGACGACCAAATGATCAATGAGAAAAATTCCTAGTGTTTAAAGCAGTCAGCCCTCATCCCTGACAACTGTGACATCTGAAGACAGATGCCTGCGCAGGCGGGTCAGCACGTGCAGGTGGAGGGCTCTATCACTTAACTCCACGGTCGCCGGCACGGTCAAAGGGCAGCAATGCCTTCTGTTACTTATCACAGTTGTGGTCATCACTGTGATCAATGACTGAGTGCCAAAAATAGGCTAACTACTGGGCCAGGCACTTTATATACGTGATTTCCTTGAATCCTAACCATCCTGCAAGAGACGTCAGTATGTGCATTTTGCAACAGGAAATGTGATCAGCATATAACTTGACCAAAAGTAACACTGCTCCCATGAAGCAGAAAAGGAATTTAAATTCTATACCAGCGCTCCTTCTGCTGGTACAAAAATGTGCGCAAGTGTATATTTAATACTAATAATCTGCCAGCACATATTTTCTCAATGAAACCATATTCTCCACACCTAAAACACATTTGTACTGTGCTTTAA
Source organism: Potos flavus (assembly GCA_028534135.1). NCBI lineage: Eukaryota > Metazoa > Chordata > Mammalia > Carnivora > Procyonidae > Potos > Potos flavus. Next base: position 14,822,102 of record CM052890.1, on the reverse strand, counting down.
AAAGCATCTGCGTATTAATCATTTCCTCAGTTTATTCTTCCAACAAGCCTGAAAGATGTGAAAGAATATCTACCACTAAATATAGCAAAATCAGGCACAGTCCCAGGACCAAAGAATACAACTGTTCAGGATACAAAATAGAGAACAAGACAGAAATACCTTTTCTTTGAAGAATCTCATTCAAAAACACTATTACTTACAGTTGGCAAATTCACCAAAAACAGGATCTACTGTTGTGTAATGGAAGTTTCAGATACATGAACATATTACCCATAAAGCACATCTGACCTGACACCATAGCAACATGGAAGCTATTTTGCAATCACAAAAATAACAGTTTGGGAACAAAAGTGCAAATTTTTAAACTTGGAATGTAAATATTCTGTTTAGAATTTTAAAAAACTCATAAAACCTCAGCAATACAAAGGGTTCTGGAGGGTCAGTCCAACCTCTTCCCAGGCGGGGGTTCGCCTCGCCGCCTCCGTTTGGCATACTTCTGGGGAAAGCGTGTTCACTATCTCCACCACCAACCACTGAGGCCGCTCACTGAGCAAGCATCCATAATGTGGCAAGCGTTCTAGATACATTAGCTCATTATTTCACTTCCGAAATAAGTAACTATAGTGTACAGGAAATATACATTCTGCCTAAAAGAAAAATGATCTTGAGAAACATCTGGGGGGAAAAACATTTCCCCATTTACTATTTTTAAAAAATACAACAAAAAGTACAAAAGTAATTTTCGCTGGACTATGGGATTATGGGTAACTTTTCTTATCTAGGAAAGATAATTTCCTGTCTTTTCCTAGTTTTTAAAATAATTATTTTCCACAAGCTTTTATTACTTTATTTAGGAAATTTTCAAACACATACAAAATGACCACAAATATAACAAACCCCAAGTTAGCATCAATAAAGGTGAACATCAATTATCAACACATGGCCAACCCACTTTTCCCTCTATCCTCGGTGGATTACTTTAAAGCAAATCCCAGATGTCTTATCATTTCATCCAATAATACTTCAGTTTTTCATCTCTAAAATAAGGGCCATTTCAAAACAAACCGATGAAAACAATGTCACACCTAAAACATTAACAATACAAATTACTTTTTTAATCAGAAAAAAAATGTTTTAAGAAAATGAGATATTTAAAGGGGAAAAAAAATACAAAATGCACAATGACATAACCACCTAACCAGTTTATGTGACCCAGTCTCACTGAAGAGGTCTTGCTGCGTGCCCGCCCCTTCAGGCCACAAGAAAAAGTGGCAAAACTGTCTATTTCTAGTTATCAGCGTTTCTGGGGTTTACCTGTTGAGAACTGCTTCCTTGTCCCCCAGACGGCTTTTAATTTTACTTGTCAGATAGTCCAAAAAGAGCGTCCAGATATCCAAACAAGAGAAGTAACCTTCATGAGTAGGCTATGATGCAAAAGAAATCCAGACAATGAAATTACTTAATGCAACTCCTTCTTACAAACACACCCACCAGTGTTTATTTCCACCAGAATCGTGCAACCATAAACCTAGATTCCCTCCGCTTCCTCGTAACCACAACTGGTATTTTGTTTTGTTTTTAAGATTTTATTTATTTATTTGACAGAGAGAGACACAGCAAGAGAGGGAACGCAAGCAGGGGGAGTGGGAGAGGGAGACGCAGGCTTCCCACTGAGCAGGGAGCCAGATGCGGGGCTCGATCCCAGGACCCTGGGAACACGACCTGAGCTGAAGGCAGACGCTTAATGACTGAGCCACCCAGGTGCCCCACAACTGGCGTATTTTAGATGGTCTTCAAGACTGAGCCCTGGTGATCCTAATAAGACAAGGGTGTCCAGAACACATCATTAGGGAGACAAACTGAATTACAAAATAAGCCGAGCAGACGCCCATCTTTAAATGTGAGACTGATTGGGGCGGGGCTCTCACAGATCATCCAATTCAAATCTGTTTTAGAGAAAAAGAAACTGAAATCCAGAGACATGATTTATTCAAGTTCAGGGGTAGGAGCAGTCTCTTTACCCCTAGCCAATGCTCCTTCTACTATATACACTTACAAAACCAAACAAGTCAAGCAGAGAAAGACAATTATCATATGGTTTCACTTATACGTGGAACGTAAGGAATAGCATGGACGACATTAGGAAAAGGAAGGGGAAAATGAAGGGGGGCGGGGAATCAGAGGGGGAGACGAACCATGAGACTATGAACTCCGGGAAACAAACTGAGGGTTTCAGAGGGGAAGAGGGTGGGGGGATGGGTTAGCCCGGTGATGGGTATTAAGGAGGGCAAGTATTGCAAGGAGCACTGGGTGTTATACACAAACAATGAATCATGGAACACTACATCAAAAACTAATGAAGTACTGTATGATGACTAACATTAACATAATTAAAAAAAAAACAAAAACCCAGTGGCTCCGAAGATGCCACGTTTACACATCTGAAGGTTAGGAAAGTAACATCTGCGGTCTTCCTACAGAACAGACTGAAAATGAGCTTCATTCTGACCCCCAGGCATTATCTCCTCTGCAGAAGGAGGGGTGTCCAACAGGTTCATAGCAATCTCTAACCAGGTGTTGACAAAGATAAAGTGAGGAGAAAAGAAAAGAGTGAGTCTTTGTAGGGTCCTCATGCTCCAATTTCTCAAGAGCCTTGAGATTCTACTTCATGTAAAATCTTGGCACTATGTTCTCCAAAATCTAGTCCTTCTCACACATATTCAATTTCAACTTGTGGCCCCTAATCCCTTCTCTATCCACTCAAATTCTTGCTACCTCTAAGAGCTCTTTGGTTTTATATTTGTGATTACTTCACTGAGCCCCATGCTTGGTGGCAGGACCAGACAGGAAAAGAAATAATACCATCATCTTCTGGGATCAGTTTCCTTCCATTTCAGATCTACAAGGAAATCCAGAGGCTTACATGGGCATAAGTGGGATTGGCGCATTGGCTGGCAGCATGAGATGGGAGTTCTGTACCCAGGCTTGAGTCTGAGACAGAAAAACTAACTTTTTCTGGCACAGACGCAAGCAGAGTCCAACCTCACAACCCACAGCGTCGCCCCGGAACTGGAATGCACAGCTCAGTAAGGACCACTGACAGGGCCACCCTCAGAAAACAAGATGACCGTTTCCTTTCTCCACCTCATCCTCTGCAAAAGCCAGGATGTCCACGACACCAAATGAACCAGAAGAATAAGGAGAGAAAACAGTAAGCCAGGTGGGAATAGTATGGGTAGCTTGGAGACAGGAGATGGCATCTTTCCTGGCTGCGGCTCGCTGAGCTTCCTGTAGGTGGATCACGCAGTCGTCCCTCCTTGATCTGAAAACACCCACCTTTCCCTCCACAGAACATAACTGATCAGATGCATATGGAAGTGCTTTTGGGAAAAGTCACCACACAAACCCAGGGTTTGTGGTTATGTCAAAGTACTTTACAACTATACACGTCCTCCCCATGCCTCTGAAGTGAGGATTTACCACGTGGCTCAAGACCAGAAAATAAGGTGGGCAGGTACACCCTCCGTAGGACCCGAAACATGTCCCTACCTGCAGGCCCCACTGGGAGGCCTTGTGCGCTGCCCATAATCTCATCTCTGACAACCGCTGTGGGTACAGATGGTTAAGCTCATAAAGATGACAGGCTGGCTGCACTTCTGGAGTCATCCAACGTTTCAGAACCCTCACAGACCCATTTTAAAAATGTACCTATACTCAGATTTATTTTTCACACTCCAGGGCTGATTCATCACTAAAGAGCCTGACGAGTTTCTTCAAGAAATGAGTGATCCCGCCCTTCTCCAAGTGCTTTCCAGTGGTTATTTGCGTTGGTCTATTTGGCCTTCACAACAGCCCTGGAAAGTGGACAGGTGTTTTTCTTCTTCCCATTTTACAGATAAAGAAACAAAGACTCAGAAGCAATGTCACCTACCCAAGGTGACAAGATAAGGAACAGAAAGAGAACCAGAATGTGGAACTTAAGCCTTCTGGTCCCGAGCCCCGTCCCCTGTGCCACGTTACTCCAGGCACTGTTGTAAGAAGGACAGGCAGGTAGGGGCTGGGGGGGTGAAAATGCAAGACCCAGAAGGACCTGGTGACGATGTGGTAAGAGAAGGAGCAGGAAGACAGAAATCAGATTTCTAGGGACACCTCAGCGAGGAGAGCAATGGTGGCGGCAAACACCTGCAGGGGCTGGAGGCACTACGCAGGATACTTTAGTGAAAAAAAACGTAGAAAAAGAAACAAGAGAGAAAAAAGAGTTAACAGAAGATACAAAAACCATCTTTGTCTCATCGCTATTCTTTCAACGTATGGTGACCAGTACTAAAATTTCTTACAAATTTTTTTAAGTCATCTTTATACCCAACGTGGGGCTCCCCGAACTCATGACCTTGAGTTTAAGCATCAGAGGCTCTACTGCTGAGCCGGCCAGGCACCGCTCTGTGGATTTTAGAAACAAAAGGCAGAAACACTTGAGGACACTCATAACCCTCTAGACAAGAGGAAAGAATGTTTTCCCACTTTACAGATAATTAAATTATGATAAATTAAGATCACATTGTTAATGAATAGATGAGAACTTAAAGCTCCCTCTTGAGAGCACTTCACTTCTTATTCTTAAATCTTACCCCAAAGAACTCCCCTGCTCCCACCAGCTCCTGATCCTGGAGCGCGCTCTGCCATCTTTCTTCCACTCTGCCTCTCCAGGCAAGGGCAACCCAGCCGACAGTGAACTGCATAGATCACCTTCCAGCTTCCTGCTCTTCTGCCCAATGCTCAAATCTGCTTCTGCCTGGACCTCAGAGGACAGTGACTCCCCACAGTCTGGGAGCCTGCGCCCAGAAAGGAAGGTCCTCATACAGGAGGCCAAGAGAGAATTCGGGAGCTCATCTGACAGTGACCTCAGTTAACAGAGGAAGGAAGAAAAGCTTGTTGTTTGCTTCATGACCATGGCCATTTCTTTTCCCGGTATATACATATAAGTATATAAATATATAATACTACCACTAGGAGTTCAATGGAAAACAAACACATAGGATTCTAGAGCAGGGACCGCAGGTGATGAACACTGGGCCAGACTGTGAAGGTGCCCACCACAGTCCCTCTCCTTGGGTGAGGAGACTAAATCTGAGGAAATTAAGAAGATTAGTCTAAGGACACAGACCTCATAGAAATAACCAGAGTTCAAACACAGAACTGTTTGTTGGGTCCAGGTCCAAAGAAGTAGGCATAAGACCTGCATACTTTAAAACTTCTATTAGGGGGCGCCTGGGTGGCTCAGTCAGTTAAGCATCTGCCTTCGGCTCAGGTCACGATCTCAGGGTCCTGAGATCGAGCCCCACGTTGGGCTCCCTGCTCAGTGGGGAGCCTGCTTCTCCCTCTCCCACTCCCCCTGCTCATGCGTGCACACTTTCTCTCTATGTCAAATAAATAAATAAAATCTTTAAAAAAAAAAAGCTTCTATTTAGCTTTTTTCTATATTGCATATAAAGGGCAGATAGAAAACCTCACACATGGAGCGAAACAGCAAAACATATTCATTCCATTTTCCCAAATAAACCCCTTCTTTCTGACCTCTGCACTGGCTCCTCATCTCTTTCATTTCTGCTACACTTACTCTAAGGTATCTACCAAACCCTTTCTTCCTGGTTCCCTCTGGATCCATTTCTCTGGATCCATCTCAAAACGTTCCCACCTCGAATGCTTCTGTCCTACCTCCTCACCCTCCCACATCTCGTCCCCTCTTCCATTCCTTCTTAGGTCTGGTGAGCTCAGCGTGCTGCCGTTCTGGCTCCGTGCCCACCGGCCCCTCTACCAGACATCTTGACACTTCCTCAACCCTGGTCCTCCTCCACCTGCACCCTCCCCACGGCTCCCAGGAAAAGGTCACCCTTAACCACTGGGGGCGTTTACTTTCATGTGCTGAGAAAACCTAGCTCACCACCATACTCTCAACCACATACACACACCCCTCCCAGCCTAGGCCCGTGTCTCTCTTCCAGCCTCATTAAGCTACAACACTAGTGGTTTAAACTACCAAAACAGGGGCGCCTGGGTGGTTCAGTCGTTAAGTGTCTGCCTTCAGCTCAGGTCATGATCCTGGGGTCCTGGGATCAAGCCCTGCATCAGGCTCCCTGCTCAGTGGGAGGCCTGCTACTCCCTCTTCCCTCCTCCCCAACTTGTATTCCCTCTCTTGCTGTCTCTCTCTGTCAAACAAATAAATAAAATCTTAAAAAAATAAAATAAAGTAAAAAAATAAACTACCAAAACAGACTACTTATAAAAATCACATGCCCTCACTGACCCAGTCATGTCATCACCAGGATGCACCAACAGAAAGAGCTACAAAAGGACACCCAAAAGCATGCACAAGAACGTCCACTGCAACGCCATTCATGATCACCAAAAACCCAAAAGCAGCCCCAATCAGCCGTGGAATGGATTTGCAGATAACGACTTACTATAAAGCAATGAGGGCAAACTACGGCCCCACACAACATAGGCGAATCTCACCAACGGACACTGAATGAAAAGGTCAGACAGAACAAATCCATACTGGATACTTCCATTTAGAAAACTTCTCAAACAGGCAAAACTAATCTGGGACATGAAAGGCAGAGTTGGGTTACGTATAGGGAGACATGAAGGGGAAGTCGTTGGGAAGGGATACAGGGGAGCACCGACAGTAATGTTCTATTTCTTAGTTAAGGTGGTGGTGACATGGGTTTGTCTGTTGTGGGAAAATTCATCAAGCTGCCCATGTATGATCTGTGCACTTCCCTGTGTGTGATACTTCAAGAAAAACCTTAGTCTAAAGACACTCACAAAAGGATGAGCTCTGAGTAATGTACAGAATTGCTGAATCACTACACTATCCACTTGAAACTAATGTAACACTGTGCATTAAGTCTACTGGAATTAAAAAATAAATCACACACACATGTGCACATGCAGGATAGGGTATGACAGAAATGTCTGAAACCCAACTGGCTGCACAAGTCTATGAACTGACTGAACATCTCTGAATTGTACAATTACAATGGGTGAACTTTGTAAGATGTAAATTTTACTTCGATAGCTTTTAAAATACACACACATACACACACACACACACACACACACACACACACACACACACACAAAAGACACTGGGTCACAAAATGTAAACTCAATGAAGGCACGGACTTTGCTTGCGAGGGTTATATGCCTAGCCCCTGATACACAAGACAAGCTCAAAAAGTATCTGTTGAATGGGGGCAAAAATCGGATCCACCAAAACTTAACTCTTAAGAGCTTCACTACTTATAATCTTGTAGGAAGTTTTAGTGACAGTTACAGAATAGAACTAAAGGCCCTAAAAAAAAAAAAAAAAAAAAAAAGAACTAAAGGCCCTAATTTCAGACTATTTCCATCTTTTGCTTCTCCAGCAAAACAGTGGTTAAGAACACAGACTCTATGAGTTCAAATCCTGACCCCACCACTTACTGACCGTATGACCCCGAGCAAGTTACTCTTTGTGCCTGTTTCTTTATCTGGAAAATGGAGACAGTTAGTAGTAATACCCACCTCATAGCATTGTTATAAAGGATACATGTGTTAATCTTCACAAAGTAAGCACCATATAAATGTTTGGAAAATAAAGAAGCTCTTTCCCCTGAAAGCAAGAGAGTAGACTTTTTGAGGGGGAAAGGATGAGCAGTTCTGGTGTTTTACCTGATGAAATGTGTACTTGAACAAAAGCGTCAAAAACTCCACCACGGGGAACTGGGAGTAGGACTCGATTCTTCGCAGGTGGACACTCACGAAGAGCCTCAGGAAGTCAGTAAACTTCTCAATGTAGCTAAGTAAAACAAGAAGACGAAGGGTGACAATCAGAATCCCAGCCACCTCCTTAGAAGAAAATTCAAATTCAATCCAAATTTCTTTCAGTACAGAACTATACAGATTTAAAATATATTTTCAGTTAAAAATATAAAGGCCTGCAACAATTACCTACAGGTCAGGCAACCCTTCATTCCATTACCACCTGAAACATAGCAGAAAAGCAACTTTAATCCTCAGACACTATCTATTAAGGCATCCTATAAACTAGCACTCTCACAGTTTCTAACTCCTTCATGTTATGACCCAATTCAAGTGAAAGGAAACGGTACTAAAAAGTCGATGGGCAGAGCACGTGCATCATTTCAACGTGGCAAGTCTGGAAGGCTGGTTGTCTTTGCTAGGAGGCCAAAATATCAAAATGAATGTGCTAAGAACAAAAACAAAACAAGACTAGACCAAAGGCATGGCACCCAGGTAAAATATTTTCAGGCTTGCAACCTAATGCTTGTTCTTCCCCACCCCACCCTCCGGCTCCCAGTGCTAATTAAACACAAGTACATCCCAGTCCACTCTGAAAGTGATTGCAAAAATAAGGGAGGAGGGCTGCCCGAGCTGGACAGACCTCGGGGACAACTGAGTCTGGTGCTTCATTGGCCAGATGAGGCCCAGGAAGATAAAAGTGACCCGCCCGAGGTCACTGAGCCAGCTCACGGCAGAGTGGGACCCCCATCCACTCCCACGCCAGTGCTCTTTCCTTTTCACAGCACAGTGACTCCCCAATTCATGTGTATTCACAGTATCATTTCCCAGAGGAGTGTGGGTCCCAGCTGCAAGGATAAGAGACTGCTGTTACTAAACACACAGCACATCATCACTCTCACATTTCAGAAACTGTCATTGTAAGCCCCTTCATACCAAAAGGTGATTAGAAAATGAGATGGACATACCTCCATAAATCATATTTCAGAGACCAATAAACAAAGATAAAGATTCACTATAGGCCTTAGTCAAAGATTAATTAATGGCTACAGGCAATTCTGACACTCACCACTGCAAAAAACCTTTTTTTTTTTTAAAGCAAGGATTATGCAATAATAAAGGCGGGAGCAAAAGACTACTCAGAAGAGCAAAATCAGCCCATAAATCGAATGTCCCGTACTGTTCCTGGGACCCAGCACCCTGAGGGCGGCCAGCCCGCCCATCTGACCTCCGCACAGCTAGGAGCTAGCACGTACGTGTAAGCTTTTTTGCAGTTTAAAAAAGCAAAAAACAAAAACCATTAATTTGCTTGATAAAGAGAAAGGCTGTCTCTGTGGTGTGGATCATGGGACCAAGCCCTTGAAACACAGCAAGGCATTCAAATCGACAGTTTGCAGAGAGAGTCGAGTGCGAGGAGACTTCTCTCCGATGCCTTGGATCGTGAATACTCAAGAGCGGGGGCGCCTCCTTCCTCACTCTGCTTGTCCCGTCATCTCCTGCCGTGGCTATTCAGAGCCGTCACTAGGAAGACGCACTCGATTCCCTGCTGTCCGTAAAGTAAAGAGAAGTCTTGGGTACATGCCGCGCTGCCTCGATTTTAACCCCCAACCCAATTTTTGAAGCGCACAGACAAGGGCCGTTTGGTAGCTGCCGTTCTAGATTTGATTTCACCTCATTTTCTTTCCCTTGCCCACCTTCTGGTATAGGTGCTAATGAGCAGTGGAAAGTTAGAAACAGACACCAGAGGAGAAGAGGAGCAGAGGCCTTGGGTCAGAAGCTCCTAAACAACTGAGAATGGACTTAGCTGTTTAGAATTAGTGGTCAGGGGCCCAAGAGCCAGGAAGCATGCACACAGTACTGTTTAGGTCACCTTTCTGCTTCCGGGCACCTCTCAGCTTTCTCAGGGTAAGAGGAAGCACAGGATTAAAATATAAAACCAAAAGCACAGAAGTTACACGTAACGAAAGCATTACATTGACAACCCGTGACCACATTTCTCTACTGCCCGAATGCGAGCCATCAAGAACATCATGCTACACGTAGAACTCAAAACAACGGATACCTGACAGTTGCTGCGAGCAGCTAGACTTTTTGTTAACATTTGAAAATACAGCCTTTCTTAACCAAAGCTGGAAAGGATATAAAATTGTGTGTTTGCATACTGATGCCTTTGCATTCATAGAGAAAGCTATTACAAAATAATGAAAAATAAAATCAACATATCACCATACAGGATTATGAGCTCTTTCATGATTATAACAAAGAAAATTTCACACAAAGGTTGTTTACATTGAACCAAACCAAAAGAACCTTATGAATCCACGTTTTTAACTTTAGAAAACCCTTAATAAAATTGTTAAATTTAAACAGCACTAAGATGGTCTTTAAGCACTTGACTTTATATTCTGCTACTTACTCTAAGAAAATGGAAAATGCCTTAACTCTGTGTAGCTTAAGAACAAAAAACAAGCCAAGGAAGTGGGTTAAAATATAAATGACATTTTCTGCCTGGCAATCTATAAATATTTTCTAACTCAATACGATTTATCCACCTGGATGTTTCTGAACAGTCAACATGATGCTTTTAATGTAAGTTTCCAATTTCCCCTCTTGCTGGTACACAGCAGTAGCGTGGCATCACTGAAAGCTGCAGGACAGACAAACGACACATCCAGAGGACCACACCTCCGGGAACCGTGATGGGGTCATCTTTCAGAGTACTTCGGGAAGAAAAGTGAGGTCGTTTTCGGCTCCGCTCAAGGGGAGGGAACGAAGAACCGCAAGTGTGCGCTACGTGAACACGCGCCCTTGTTCACCTCTCTCTCCGGATGGAAGTGTGCCATCCGTGGGAAGCTCACGGTAACACCATTCCTCTCCACTGCACGATCTCACTTGGGAAAAGTCAAAGAGTAAAAAGTGATGGGCGACATCAAGCGAAGAGGGGGGGTTAGAGCCCCTGTACCTCCACGGCCTCCTCTCACGGTCCCGGCGACGCGCGAGCAGCAGACTCGGCTCCTGCGCCACCTGAGACCTGCAGGCGAATGGTGAGGGCGGGGCGGGGGGAGGGCGGAAGGGAGGACAGGAGGCAGAGGGGGGAAAGACAGCACACCTACACGGTTCACAGTCGCCTTCCCAGCTCGACTCGGCCCCCTAGCCACCCAAGCCCGTCTGGCTAAGCTCCGACTTACTGGTGTACCCCTATCCATCCGCTCCTTATCGGGAGCCCCACACTCTGAAACCAAAGAGGGTTACAGACACCGTGCAGCACCGCGCGGTCAACAGTCGAGGTCCGTTCGCAGGACACAGCCGACTCCACACCTGTTCTCATTACCTCTCATCGAGTTCTTCCAGCCTGCTCTTCACCGTGTGCGCATTGTTATCCTTGGTGATTTTCTGCAGGAGGTAGAAAGTCTGCTGGAACATACGTAGTAAATACTCCTCGAATTCCATAGGCACACAGTTCTTGGACATGAGTTCATTGATGCAGGACATGGCCAGGACCCCAAGCCGGCCGCGCTCCTGACCCGACACACAGTTCTGGCTGCTGCCGTTAACTGATGCCATCTTTCTGGCCCGGATGTCACAGCCAAAGCGCGCAAAGTGGAAGATGGTGGTTAGGAGGGATGGGGTGATGCTGGCAGACAGAGGAATCCAACTGAAGAGATGGGCCAGGCACTCCAAGGCCAGGGAACAGATATACTCACTCTCCGCATCAAGGATGGGGATTGGCTGATTCAACAGTTTGGCTGAACTAGGACTCTGCAACAGGTTACTCAGTAAGTCACCTGGAAATACAAAAAGCTCTTAACATACACGCTGTCCAGTTTCTTACAAACCAATTTGCCTACAACAGAGAGAAAGCAAAAGCCATCTTTCATTAAGCTCCATATTAAAGGGACCTACAGAAATGTAGGTCCTACTTCATGCTCAGTGACTTTTTGCTTTGGAGAATGTGTTTTTCGTGAAAACATATAATTTGTTTATACGCAGAGTTCATCACAGTTCTTTTTTAATTTATCAGTGTAGGGCACCTGGGTGGCTCAGTCAGTTAAGCATCTGCCTCCGGCTCAGGGTCATCATCCCAGGGTCCTGGGATCGAGTCCTGCATCGGGCTCCCTGATCAGTGAGAAGTCTGCTTCTCCCTCTACCACTCCCCCTGCTTGTGTTCCCTCTCTCACTGTGTGTGTGTGTGTCTCTCTCTCTCTCTGTCAAATAAATAAATAAATAAATAAAATAATTTTAGGAATAAGGAAGAAATGTAGGCAAAAAAACCACATACACAAAAGAGAAAACCCCACATTCAGACTTCCCCACAGCACGCAAGAAGCCAGACAACAGTGGTACTGTGTCCACAAGTGCTGGGGCAGGGAATAACTTAACCCAAAGCTCTCCTTTGAGTACAAAGAAAGAGGACAAGCTTCTCAAAAACAGAAACTCAAATAATATATTGCCCACAAACTTTTTTTTTTTTTAAGATTTTATTTGTTCATTTGCAGGGGGAGCAGAGGGAGAAGCAGAATCCCCGCTGAGCAGGGAGTGGGATCAGGATTTGAGCCGAAGGCAGATGCTTAAGCAACTGAGCCACCCAGGCAATCCCCGCTCCCCGCACCACAAACACTTCTTAAGGAGGACAGTGAATAGTGAAACCATGCAAACAAAGCAATAAATAAAAATGAAGAATTAAGGAATGGAGCAAGCATTGAATTAAATATAGAATCAAGACTAAACATATGTAGGAATCTCAGAGTGCTAGCTAACTCTTCTTTCACAAGCAAGAAGTCTCAAAATATATGAGCTAGAATTAAAACATGTAGTAAGAAATTAGGGTTTTCGTCTTTTTTTTCTTCATCCTAGAGGTATCTTTTACAAACTAATATTCCTTGTGGAAAAAGCAATTCCTTTCATTTTAAAACCCCCCATTAAATTCCCATTAAATTGAAACTACAATTTGTTTTTATTAAAAATAAAATTGAGGGCACCTTGCTGGCTCAGTCAGAAGAGTATGGGACTCTTGATCTCGGGGTCATGAGTTCAAGCCCCATGTTGGGTATAGAGATTACTTCAAAATAAAATCTCTAAAAAATTAAAAATAAAAAACAAAAATGAATATGATGCCACTTTGTCTTTTTATTTGGCTTACTCTCTCATAACTACATATAAAGAGGCACCGGGCATGGTGTTATTTCTGAATGATGGAATACTGGCCACTGTATCTTGTGCTTTACGGGAGCAGTTCTCAAACATTTTGGCCCCAGATCCCCTCTAAACTCTTAAAAATTACTGAGGATGCCAAAGAACTTTTCTTTATGCAGGTGATTTCTGTTGACATTCGTCACATAGAAACTAAAACTTAAGTTTTCAAATATTTCAAATTTTTAAATATTCACTTAATAATAAGAAACACATTACATGGTAGCATAAAATATTTTTAAATGAAGAAAATGTTTTTGCCGCCAAAAAATAAGTGGAAGAGTAGCACTGTTTGTACATTTTTGGAAATCTCTGTAATGTCTGTCTGGCTTAAAAGAAGACAGACTCTCATCTGCTTCAATCTGTTGCAATATGCTGTTTTCGCTGAAGTATATGAAGAAAATGGCTTCATACAGATATGCAGCTGACAAAGATTGAAGCGTTTCTGCGGCCCTCCTAGGTGACTGCAGCTGTTCTTTAATAGGATATAAAAATTTTACTAGTAGTAATCTCTTAAAGGTTAATTGCAATGTGGGATCTGAATGAGTTTTATTCAGTATACTCATGAGAGAAGGAGTAAAAATGACAAACAACGTCCTAGTATTTTTATGGACATGTATTTGACCTTTGGGACCCCTGAAAGGGCTTGCAGGACCTCCAGGGCCCCCAGATCTATTGAGAACTCCTGCCTTACACTAATGCGGGATGAACATGAACAGATTAGTTAACCTTTCTCACCCTCATCTCCTTGGCCATTAAAATGAGGATTTTGTGATTTATTAATAAGGGGTTTAATTTCTACTGTTAAAAGTAAATCAGAAAGTTGTCCCCTGGCATCTTATCTTACAAGGTGGTTGCTGGCTTCTGGTCTGAAAGAGCTACATTTTTTTTTTTTTTTAAGATTTTATTTATTTATTTATTGGGCGGGGGGGAAGAGAGAGAGCGAATCTTCAAGCACACTCTCTACTGAGCGTGGAAGAGCCCACATGGGCTCAGTCTCATGACCCATGAGATCATGACCTGAGCCGAGTCGGATACGTAACGACGGAGCCCCCCAAGAGCCCTGGAGGAGCCGCATTTAATACTACATGAGATTCGTCATGATCTCAGCTATCCACACTGATAACCAGAGGACCTGGTTTCAAAGAATAACACAAGAAGGATGTTCAAGTACAATCTGCACATATTTATCCAGTTTGTTACTGGATTAATAAGGTGATTTTGAAATTGCTGTGGTGGCTGTCCACCTGACTCATATGTACAACTTTCTCTCACTCAATGACAGTGACGGTTTCTGGTATTGCTTTTCTCGTCGTTCATGAACCAGTGGCCACTTATGGAAGATGATGGAGTCAGAGAAATCACCACTACCCACTAGAAGAATTATCGGGGTAGATGATTAACCAGGATCAAATGGAGGCTCTAACAAAGGAGAAACGAACAGATACCATCTCAGTACGACTTTCTATTAAACCTGGACATTTTGGGGCACCTAGACCTATTTAAAGTCTCTTGAACATTTTTAAATAGAAATAAATTATGGTTTTAAAAATGAAAACAAAACAAAAAAGTTGTCCTTACTCTTTAGCTCAGAAGAGTTTTTCCAGAATAGGATTGCTAAGGGGGCGGGGGTGGGGGGAAGCAAAACAACAATAATAATTACGTGATGAACAGCACCCACCTGATGTGCTATTATTATACGCATAGTGCTGCACTAAGCACTTGACATACATATTCTCATTTCATGCTCACGGCTCTAAGGTAGGTATTATTACCCGCGTTTACAATTGTTAGAATAACTAAGACAGATTAAGCATTTCCCCCATGTTCCTCAGCTAATAAGTAGAGCTGGAACGGAAACCAAGGTGTGGCCCTTAAGCCTATGCTTCTTCCCAGAAAGCACGTCAACTGGAAAGACCATGCAGCCAGGAAAAGTGATGTGGAAGAGAGCTAATATTCAAATGCAGAAAAATATGCATGGTCCGAAGTCCTGAGTAAAACAGCATGTAGGCCACGACCGCAACTTCAGAAAGATATGGGCACAAGGACAAATGCTGAGCAGGGTGATGTGAAGGTAAAAAGTATTTAAGTGGAGAAGATGACCTATTATTGTTCTGCCCTCAAAACAAGAATCTCTGAAGGTTGTTCTCGAAGAAAATGATTTTATTCAACTTTAAATGTTCCAAAGTCTTTTAGTAGGTTACAAAGAGTTTTTCACAAATTGTATTTTAATCGAAGTGGGAAGGAATTCCCACAGAACAGAGGGACTCTGCTTTACGCTGCAGTGTTTCCAATGCAAGCCCGAGAGAGCTGAACCCAGCTACCTCTGCAGGAGGCTACCCCCGGATTACAACGCCTGCTCTGCACCACGCCAGGCTCCAGCGGCAGTACGCAGGCCCTGCCAAGAGGTCGCGGACAATTCCGCTGCATTTACTCAGCTGGAAGCCACCCAGATGGGTTAAGCATTCGTGCAAAGATCCCTTTGGCTTTTTGACTTTTTGAATTATTAAAATGTAATGTTTTCTATTCAGTTCTACATTTACGAACTCAGAGCGTCTCCACCTCAGCACTACTGACATTTGGCCTGGATGATGACTTCTTTGTCCTGCACGTCGTGGGACATTTAGCAGCACCCATGGCCTCCACTTATCAGATGCCTGTATACCCTCTCCTCTCGTTACGTTAGCCGAACTATTTCTCCGTGTCACCAAATAGCCCCTGCGGGCACAAATCACCCCAAATGAGAACCAGGGATCTCACTGTAGCCTCAGTCAGGCAAAATGGGGAGAAACTCCATTCAAGGAGCCTGAGGGAGAACATGGGCTCACGGGAGTTGAGTGGCCCGCCCTCCCCATCTCATCTTCCTACACACAGCTTCTAAGGGGATACGTGAAAAGATTTGCCAAGTGCGTAAAGACCTGCAATCTGCAGTCTGGGAGAAAACAGAAAGGCATAAACTGGTCTCCATCAACTTGAGCTCCCCGGAAACCTGCCGTTGCCAGGGTATGTACAGACCCATACTCGACAGAATGCGCCACGCAGACGGGAAAGACAGAGTCTCGAGTTTTACCGCAGAACGAAAGCAAACTCAGAATCTCAGTTCTTGACACCATTTCATTTTGTTTATTGCTTCCTCCCTGCCCCCCCACTTGTCCAAGCAAAAAGAGGTGAGGACAAGAGGAGGCTAAGGGAGGAAGAGGCCGAGGCTGCTCCAGCGCAGCAGGAAGCCACGGCCCCAGCGTGCGGAGGGCACGGCCACGGCTTCCCCCAGTCAGTCCTCAGAGGACCCCTCCTCTCCCTTCACAGCCCAGGAGGCTGGCGGTCAGGGAAGGCGCAGAGAGGACGTGGCAGAGCCGGGGCGCTAAACCAGGGGGAGGAGGAGGCGGGCAGACGTGGGGAGAGTGGCGGAGAAAGCAAACTTGGGGCGAAGACCACGCACCTAGGCTCAGAAGGGTTTCCGTCCCTGCTCTGACACTGGTGCTGGGACTCCGCCCATGAGCCCCAGTTTCCTAGTTTGTAAACGAGAGATAAAACCATCATCTACTTCACAGGATTCTGGTCTAGTGAGGTGAGTTTAAAAGATAAGGCAACAATTTGAGGAACTATTCTGAAAAGCAGACCACAAGCACCCGTCAAAGCTTGTTCTACATCCAGACTGTTAGAGTAGCCGTTGCAGGGACTAGTTCCTGGGCTTTGTTCTTTGAAAGGGATCAGACCAAAAACGATGTTACCAGAAAGCATATGAGGAAAAAATCGCCACAAGCCACGGAGCTGCCAGAGAGCTGCATGGGGATTCGGGCAGGGCGGAGGGAGGTGGGCAGAGAGCGCTGACTGGGGAGGGGAGGAGATGGAGTATATGGGTTACTCACTGGGTTTCCTTTACTCACTAAGCGTTCTCAGAATGATTTTCCTCCACAACAGAGACCTGATGGTCACTAAAGCTACACAATCTTCTACAAGTTTTACTGCTTCACTTGGCGTCTTCAGTGCACAGAGGCAGTTGAGCAAAACCATCAAAACAAATGTTAATTAAATCATCAGCACTGTCCAAATAATGGAACAGGATCTGACAGCTTTGCTTCCAACTGTCAGAAAGAGAAAAAAAGGCGCATCACATGAACGCGTAAAGCCTATTGTTTTTTAAGGAGAAGTACTCCAGCTTAAAAGCCTACTTCACTTCTCAGGCCCCCAACAGTCTCCATTTATTTTTGCCTTTTCTCAAATACTAAAATTCAAGACTTCAAAAATGTTTTAATAGTACGTAAGAGGCAATTTTCAAGAAGTACGCGCCACACTTTCAGGTGTTGTTTACATGAAAATGTCAAGTTGGTTCACACTGTTTCACCTCACCTCATCAACAAAACCTAGGCAACGCAGAAGAGAGGCAAGCATATATTTTTGATTTGTATTATCTGATCTTCCCCAAGCTGGCCTCCAGGAAAATAGGTCTATCAAAGTAGAAATGGAGTTTGCTCAGCACATGCAGCTGAACAAAGCCAACTAAAACACACAGCCTTTGGCATTGGAAAATGATCTCTGAAAAACAAGTTTTACTAGAGCAAACCGCTATAACTCCAAACTGGATGCTAAGCCAGTATTCACTCACCTAAAACCAAACCCAATCCAACAGAACTAATCTTTGCAAACTAGTATTTAAATGAAATGACACATTTTAAGATCAGCCAAACTGCAGGAGATTCCAGGGTGTACACTCATGAAAATCAAAGCTCTGCCTCATTTGCGATTTTTTTCTTTAATCATCAAATATTGCAAAATATAAATCTGCTAAGTCATCGCAAATATCCACGTCGAAAATGAAAGTCAGCTACGCAGTACAAATAAAGTTCAAATCCCTGTCGGCTTCTAATACACTTTCAAACCCTGTAATAGTGTTTAATCTAACAAGTATGACAAATGACTCTCTAACCGTTTTTAATCCAAGTATGATAAATGGAACTTGGAATAAATTAGTATACTATGAGCTGTCCTCAAAACGTCATGCTGTATTTTCAGCTCCACGGTAGCTCTGCAAGAATGTGAAGTTCCACTTATTAACGACAACGGGCTACATGAAACAGCTCAGGCTTGGAGGTATCTGATTTCAACAGCCCGTTTCCTGAGGTACAGGAGAAAGATGGGGAAATCGTTCTCATCAGCCATACCAACCTTTACAGGAGAGGAAGAAATATGTGCAATTCATAGGACACACTTTACTTGAAAAGCATCTGTGATCATTCAGTGTAAACACGAGCATTCAGAAGCCAAAAGTGTCTGCTCAGACACAATTTCCTCTTTCTATCTATCCTTGAAAGTAGCCATTTTTAGGCGAATTGCACTTTGACTTTTGAAAAAGGTATTACTATAACTGGATGATTAGCCGCCAGTAAACGACTTAGTGACACTGCAAATATGCCCACACTTGACCAAATTATTCCGAACTGATGTAAAGCCAATGCCGATTACTGCACGCTGATCTCATCTTCCCCGAGCCCCGTAGGGAAGAAAGCCCTCCACACCCTCTTCCTCCCCCCTCCCCGCTCCTCCTCCAGGAAGCCAACCAGCTCGGGCACAGCAGGCCTGTCAAGCCCACGGCCGCGTGCCAACCCCAGCATGAGCAATACACCACGAAATCTGAGAAAAAGCAAAAAACACACCAGAAGGGACAACGAACAGCTCGAAACTGAAGGGGATGGAGGTGGATGACAGACGATCAAAGGTGTCATCTTTCTGACAGGTAAGGCAGAAACAATATAAGTTGTTCAAAGTATATTAGAAAGCACAAGTACTTAGGAAGAACTACGCAGAGCTAGCTCCTCAGAAAACAAGGGCAGAAAGGCCAAAAATAGCTGAAGGAAGAAGAATCAGCATCTGTATCTGGCATAGGTAAGAGATCACTAGCTACCCCATCAAGACCCCAAACTGCATTTACAAAGAGGAACACCATCTGTGGTGGGCAGACCATACCACTTTCTCCTGAGGTCGGGGATGGTGGGGGGGTGGCGGCAGTGACGCTGTGTTTGTCCCACACGGTCTCCAGGATACCTATCAAGAAAGGAGAAGACTAAGTTTAAGAGAGAAATGAAGTCTAACCTATGAAGATCAGATTGAGAAAAATGATCTCGTATCTCTGATCAAACATCAGTATTTGAACACCCCTCTCTCCATCGTTACGTCCAACTGGACATTCCTGGACAACACCACTCGGATGTTCCAAACACCGTTTACTGTGCCATCGTGCCCCACAACCCTGCCGCTATGCCTCTTAGGCTCCTCACCCAGCCAACAGCTCCACCCCACACGGTCCCGGCCTCAGGCCTCCGCTGGGCCATCCGGCCTCACCCGCACCCCCACACGAGGCTGCATGCGCTGAACTGTGCACTACTCCTTCCGCACCAACCTCTGCCCTGCTCTCCTCCTTCCCTCCAAACCTGACCTTCCCCCCAGACTGACGCCTGTTATCTGTCCCTCAGAGTTACACACAGCTGTCATCTTTCCCAGAAAGTTCTGTCTGTTCAGTTCTGCGTGCCCTCTACTGAAACTCCGAACACACCCGTTTTAGCTGTCTGTCTGTCTCCCCTACTACATACTAGAGGCAGAGACCGCATTTTACTCCTCTCTCTCTTTTTTACACAACCTACCACCTAAGATGATGGATCGTAAAAGCTTTTGAAAATACTACGTTTTCAAAATATTTAATATTATAATACAGATGAACCTTGAAGTATCACGCTATGAAAAATAAGCCAGACACAAAAGGCCACATGTTGTAGGATTTCTTTTTTATGTAAAGGCCAAATAGGAAAATCTACAGAGACAGACAGATTAGTGGTTGCCAGGGGCTCGAGTGGGGGAAGGGTGGGAAGGAAAATGTTCTGTGATTAGATAGTATGATTGTTGTGCAAGCTTGTGAATATATTAAAAACCACCGAGTTGTAACACTGTAAAATGGTGGATTTTATGCTATGTGAACTAATCCCAATTTTAAAAATTTTAATGTCTGCACAGTAGGATGCAGAGGTATCAGACATGGTCCTTGACTGCAGAAATGTAACCTCTAGTTGGGCGCATCAGTGAATGTGCTCTGAATGAAATGCTGTGAGGTGTGGGTTTCCCCTTGGGATGTGGGGAAGAACAGGGGGCAAATGACGAGTTTACTTTTGATCAAGCATTCTTCACCGATTTTAAGTGCCCACTGCATGTCAAGCGCATCTGTAACCCCCTACAAAAGAAAAAAAGTTCCTAGACATCCGGGAGGAAAGCCAGGCAGAGGAGCTGGAGATAAAAAGGCTTTTTCACTACAACACCCCTTCGAGCAGCAAGCCTGGGCCCCCCTCCGCGCTCAAGGGCCCCGGGCCCAGGGCCGCACCTGCGCCTCCTCATGAGCAGCCGGCCCTGTGGGGCCAACGCGCTCCACCCTCACCCCACCTTCCGTCTCATTCTGCGGTTTGCTTTTGCTTTCTGTTTGTTCTTACTCCCCACACGCCATCATGAGGCTCTGATAAAACAGACAAGATGACGAAGAAAACACTACTTACAACTACAACCTAGCACGCAGAGTGCTGATTCTATACCTGTCTTCCTTCTCTGCACAAAATCTGCAACTTTCCCATTCTCCTCTCCTCTGGCTTCAACAAGATGCTTGTCACCCACCTTCCTGAGAATGCAGCACTTGGCATTTCAATCACATCCCTGCGGCCTCATTAATCACAGTTCCCGGGCGGGCCAATCCATAAAGACAGTAAAGGAAGTAGGTCACGAACACGTTCGGAGGTCCTACCGAGGACCGGACACCGCGCCCGGTGCGGACTGCACACGCCACGCTCTCTCTGTTTTTCGGCTCCGCCACAGTCACAACTAGAACGACTGCTCAAGACGGCGGGGCGCCAACGCCACACTGCTCACCTGTCAGCAGCCCGAGCACGGCCTGCACCTGGTCCAGCAGCAGCTTCCGCAGCTCCTCCTTCCGAGCTACGCTGAGGTCCTCACGGGGACAAGCCAGCTCTTCCGAAGTCGTCTTCAACATGATCAGCCCGAGGGGGGTTGTCACGGGGGACTGGATCAACTGCAGGCAAAAGGAAGTTCTGAGCAGGCTGTCCGGCCGACGAGGGCACGAGGAGGGCGGAGGAACAGTAAACCCCGAAGTCCCTCCACGGCTGAACCTCGCCGGCACGGGCCGGATCGCTCAGGGCTCTAGTCCAGTTAGGTCCCTTCTGTAGCCCTTCAAAGTGTCGTCTCATCCTAGTCTAAGGACTAAGATTCTCTCCATGAACACAACACCTAACATGACCATTTTTTTTACACGTCTACATTCCCAACAGAGCCTTTGTCACTTTACCCAGATAGATAGATTAGCGACAGAAAAATGTGTGAACCAATTTGTGATATCTACATTTCCAAGCTTTGCCTGCTTCATGGAAGTTCGAAATTCAACATGTGGCAGAGCAGAAACATGCCTACACATCATTCACCCATGACTTTGTCACCGACGACGGTTATGATTTTACAAATACCTACGCAGCAAATTGTACTCTATCACCTGCAATATCCACTACGCTGGAATAGTGGCCTTAAGCAAGAGACAGAAAAAGGTACACCTTTGACAGCATAACACTACTTAGATCTTCCTCATCAGTTTCACCAAATTCAAAGCATTACTTACTATTCATTTTTCAGTTTCCAGAAACAGTAAAAGCAAGTTGCCACTAAAATTCTGTGGACTTTCAGGCTACAATCTACTAAAGGGCACCCGACTGAAGGAACACTTGGCCATCTTCTTTAATCACAATAATAAGTTGTTTGTTTATTCACGCTACAAAATGAGGGAGGAGGAGGGCACCGGGAACTGTGGCCCAACGCACACCTCTTCTCCACGTCACGCAGTGCAGGGCACGGGCCTTTCCCTTGAAAACAGCCCTCCCCGCTGCAGATGGAGGGGAAGCTCATCCCAAAGAGCAGGAAATGCCTTCAACGGTGGAACTCAGGATAAATTAAACTGCCCTCAGGAGCAGCACGTAAAAACAGTGGCCATGAGCGGTTGTTGAAAATGCTCTCTATTGCATCAATTCTCTTGAAGGCTACAACTTCAAATGCATCCTCCACGGGCTTTCTCTTCATTCTGTACAAGTCTGGGCTACTTCTAACAACTTGAGAAGATGCAGGAGGGGAAAAACAAGAAATCCCTGCAGCAACTTTTCTTTACCGAATAAAGAACTGACCCTTCATAAGCATCTCCTTCCATCCAGAGGCCTGTGGGTTATCAATTCACACTTTAGGGTGATGGGTGTTAAGGAAGAGGGTGCTTGGTGGGATGAGCACCGGGTGTTGTAGGTAAGGGATAAACCACTGAATTCGACTCCTGAAACCAATACTGCACGGGATGTTCACTAACTTGAATTTAAATAAAAATTTGAAAAAAATAAAAAAAATGAAAGAGTTCCCTTACTTCCCTCCCCCACCATCCCCCTGCGCTTCTGTTTTTCTCCTCTACCTCTTTGGTCTCTGTTTTTCCCCAAAGCCCTCATTCTTACTCTCTCAGCTAGGAATGCCAAATATTCCATTTGGCAATACATTTTCCTGTAGATAGGAAAAGCTCTGTGCTCCCAGAAGTAAAAAATTCCTACACTACGGAAATGCAGCCGAAAGCCCTCCTTTCTCTCATTTGGAAGAAAGGGAGATGGCCAGGCAAAAAGCCAACTGAAAATGAAAGTTATTCTTTACCTGAAAGAACAGCCAGATCAAATATTTTTTTTCTCACTAGCTTTGTGTCCAGAAGACTTGTTAGTAAAATACTGTCTCCCTTTACCATCTTCACATATATAACTTATGCTCGTAAATGAAATCTTGCCATTTGCAACGACGTGGATGGAACTAGAGGGTATTATGCTAAGCGGAATAAGTCAATCAGAGAAAGACAATTACCATAAGATCTCTCTGACATGAAGAATTTGAGAGGCAGGGAAGGGGATCGTGGGGGGTGGGGGAGGGAAATGAAACAAGATGGGATCAGGAAGGAGACAAACCATAAGAGACTCCTAAACTCACGAAACAAACTGAGGGTGGGTGGGGGGTAGGGGCGGGTAGGGATAGGGTGGCTGGATTATGGACATTGGGGAGGGTATGTGCTATGGTAAGTGCTGTGAAATGTGTAAGCCTAATGATTCACAGACATGTACCCTGGGGCATATAATACATTATGTGTTATAAAAAAAAAATTATGCTCGTAACATAGGTAATTCTTGGGAATTTATTTTAACAGACAATAAGCACTTTTAGGTTGAAGTTCAGATTCTTAGTATGAGCTTCTGAAAAGGTTCAATGATTATACCACCATATCAGAAAAGAAATGGGAATTCTTTCCATACTGCTTGCCCCTTAATTATCTGGTCCCAGGCACAATGTGACCACAGGTCCGGCTCAGCAGATTTCAGGAATCTGAAGAATAGAAAGGTATGATATTTGGGCTTGGATTTTGGGGGAAGGGGGAATAGAGGTCAGTTTCAACTTCAAGTACTTCCTTCTCCAGTGGCTACAAAGGGTATAACTAACACACAGAACTACAAGTATCCTTCTGGGGCCCCAAATCAACTCTCCTCTGCCTGGTATGTGGTCACAAAGATGGCATAAATTGCATAGATGCCCAGCCAACCATCACAGAGTTAAAAACAAAAACAAACAACTCTGCACCCCATACAGCAAGTAGGCCATGATGCAACTGAGCCAGAAAAAACTCTTTTAGATGGTTTATTCAAAGGATCGTCGTATGGGGGCACCTGGCTGGCTCAGCTGGTTCGGCAACTAACTCTTGGTCTCAGCTCAGGTCAGGTCTCAGCTCATCTCAGGGGTGTGAGTTCAAGCCCTACACTGAGCTCCACAGTGGGTATGGAGCTTACTTTAAAAAAAAAAAAAAAAAAAAAAAGGATGTAGGATGGTGAGACTGACTCCAGAGTCAGTGGCAAACTGACTTTTGTTTGCCACTACCTAAAGAAAAGTTTACTTTATCATCATCATCATCAGAAACATCATCAACTGGAGGTGTCTGGGTGTTGAGTCAGTTAAGCATCTGCCTTCAGCTCAGGTCATGATCTCAGGGGCCTGGGATAGAGCCTGCATTGGGTTCGCTGCTCAGTCGGGAGTCTGCTTGTCCCTTTGCCCCTTCCCCCTGCTCCTGCTCTCTCTTGCGCACACGCTCTCTCTCTCTCTCTCTCAAATAAATAAATAAATAAAATCTTTTTTTTTTTTTAAATGTCAGCAACTGAGCACCATTATTCTTGACACGGCTTTCATGTCGCTGAATGGTTCTCACGGCTAAGCGAGGAGCAGGGAATAATACGACCAAAAGGATTTTAGAGATCACTTTGTCCAATCCTCTTGTTTCACAAAGGAGGAAATGGAGGCTCCCAAAGGGGCAGGAGTTGCTAAAATCAAAGATGATCTATGACAAAAATGGACACAGATCCCAAACCCGCATGCTCTCTCCAGGGCTCTTTCCACTACGGAGTGTTTCAAAGTCACGAAGGTTGCATGAGGTAAGCAGAGTCATTTTTGAAGGGTGGAAAGAGGGAAGCGGTGGAGAACAGAGGAAGAAAACTAGCCCTTTTCAACTCCATGAGCACTTCACCTAAAAATGCTCTTCCAAATTGTCATTTGTTACCAGTAATTGTACTTCAAGGGCAGACAGGAAATGTCTGTTCTCCATCAAAGGAAGTGACCCCAGGTGGATGGAAACATGGCTCTTCCCCACCTGCTGCTGCTAGCACCATGCGTCTCCAGCTCCCGTTCCACTGCTTCTTCTCACGGGACGTGCCACTAACCCACCTAGGAATGCGTTCTCGATCTAGGGGGGTGACGGAGAGTCACCACAACTGTCCTCACCATGGAGCGAAGGCAAGTGCATCAGAGAGAGCCAGCAAGACCTCGCGCCTCACGTCCTACCACTCCAGGTTCGCTAGCCTCCTTGCCATTCCTCAGGGTCTTTGCAACTGCCATTCCCTCTGCCTCAAATGCTGTTCCCCTAGATACCCTCGTGGCTCACTTCGTCACTTCCACCTAGGTTTCTGTTCAAATGGCTGCTCATCAGAAAAGCCTTCTATCATCATCCCATCTACATGACATGCCCTGGCACTCTCTCTTTCTCCTTACTCCGGATTCCATTTTCTTCGTCATATTTATAACTACCTATAAGCTTATTTGCTTATTGCTTATGGATGTCTGCCCACTGATACTATAAGCTCCACGAAGGCAGGGACACTGATTTTGTTTCATCACTTTATCCCCACTAAATATTTAGCAGATGGCTGGTAGTCAACAAATACCTTACTGAATAAATGAACGAATCTCCTTTGCAGTATCCATCCAAAAAAATCTCCAGATAAATGGATCATTATACAGAACCAAAAAAAAAAAAAAAAATGAAGAATTTTTGTGCCACTCTGAGGCAACTTGAGAGAAGGAATAAGGATGCTTTATTTTTTCTTAGCTGCCCCATCATTCAAATGCTTTGCAGAGAGAGCAGACAGAACGTTAGAAAATGTCCTGAACCTAGAGTCACTGAAACACTGATTTTCAGAGAATTTTATTCCTATAAACTGTACATAATACTCATCTCCTGCATACCCACAACTATCTCAATAATATGAAAATGTTTCCAACTTCATCACAGGATTCAAATGAACAACAGCATCTTCTGTCTGGCTTTTAGGTCCCACCTTTACTCTGATGACTTCCAAATCCTGACCTATGGCCAGATCTCTTTCCTGAGCCCCAGATCCACAGTTCTCAAGGTCTCACTAAATATTCACAGAAGAACACACAAATCTTGAATGCGTTTTCTGCCAAACTGAATTCCCCATCTTCTACCCAACTCCATTTCCTCTTCCTTCACCCCTGGCCTGGAAAATCGGCGATCTGAGCCAGAAACCTCCCTTCCCTCACCCCTACCACCCCATCACTGACCAGAGAAAGCCTCTTGACTGGGTCTCTTAAGTGCCCCACCTCCACCCATCAGAAAGGCCTCGGGGCCAGGTCCTCCCTGTCTCGCTCACACTCAGGGCTCCAGCCTTGCCCCTCTGCAATCTAGACCCCTACTGCTCCAGAGCTGTCTTTCCAACACAAAAACGTGACCGTGCGTTCTCCCCTCTACACACTTTTCGTTAGCTCCCAAGGAAGGACTGTGAATTACAAACTGAAGCCCCCTGCAAAAGCAAGGCCCTTCCTGGCCTGGCCCCGGCCCACCAACCTGGCCACTGACTCCAGCACCCCACCGCCTCACCCCTCACCCAGCAACGCCGAAAACACCTCAGTTCCTGAAGGCTAAGTGCCATGCCACCACACGCACTTCCACACCGTAATGACCACAGTGCTGGATAATTACTGTTTGCCCAGCTAGCCCCCCACCGAATTATACCTCTTGAAGGCCTCACCCCTGTGCCCCCACACCTGGAGCAGTAGGTAACAGGTTTTCACATCTCTGCTGAACAAAATTTCACAAGACGTTAACAAAGCGATTGGGCTTTCCCCCCTCTTTTGCCACTGCACAAAGGTAAACATGTCTCCAGAATGCGAAGTTAAGCGAATGAGATCGTGTATCCTACAATGAACTCGTTCCAAAATGCTAATCTTAAAACTCCTCTTCAAGAGAAGGAAATAATCACTTCTACAAACAAACAATTTATGAGATGAGGTTTCCTTAGGTATATCCTTACCTGTAAAATGTTCGTAAAAAAGTCATGGTAGAACATGGGCCAATCTTGACGGCCAATATCAACAATAACTTTGCAGAGCTTGTTCCGGATAAAGTAAGGTAAGGTTTTGTGGTGAGCCAAAAGGAGTTTGGGCAGGCAGCTACGGATTTCCATCTTATCTTGAGATGGGACCCCAAGCCACATTTTATTGATCAGATTCTGAAACACAAATATACATCTTTGAAGTCAACCATCTATGCACAAAAACAACTGGTTTTTATCCAGTGGTTAGCTATATCACCTCAAACAAAAAAACCCTGCTTTTAAATAAAAGTTTAGGGCAAATTGGAGTATTTAAACCCTGTAATACAACAATCTCATTCCTGGAAAGATGTGCTAAATAATTTCACCGAAACAAAAGGCTCCACGTGCAAAACTTTCTATTACACCACTGTCTCTAATGGCCACCAAAAAAATGACAAAAACAACTCTAATATTCAAAAATAGGAGAATGGCCTGGTGAATAATGGTATAACCACTCAGTGGCATGAGCAATATGATTATAATTAGGTTAAAAAAAAAAGGTGTGCACGAAAAGACAAAAACTGGAAGAGAGCTGAAATAACTGAAAATGTTCGTGGTTGAGATAATGGTATTATGGGTACCATCTCTTCTCCCAAACTGTTTTTATTTCATTATCTTCCTCTTTTAAGCGAGAACATGGAAGGAAAAGTTACATGTTAACACAAACAACCTACCTACCGACCCAGCCCCATCTCACCTTTCCGGGGTCGAAGATGGAAAGGTGCCCCAGGACAGTAGACATCCTGACAGAGGCAGTGTGTGGGAGGAAGCCCCTGGGTTGAGCTACCGCTCTTTCCCAGCCATCTGTACCTTGACGCTAAAGTCCAGTGTCAACGACCCGGCACTGTGACCACAAAATACTTTTCCAAACAACAGAGAGTCATTTGACAACTTACCTCAAACACCGTTAAACTATACATCATGACATAGTCATTCCTGGTGCTGGAGAGGAAGTACAGGCAGAGTCTCCAGGCTCCTATCTGCTGGGCGAAGTTATCGAGAAGCTCCTCTGGAAAAGTTAAATAGCAACAAAAGAAGGCTTTGAAAAAACATGAAATCAACACAAGGCTAGGCTGTCTCATTAGTTTTTTAAACACATATCCCTCTGTATCATGTGACCGACACCAAAACCAACTAGAAAAATCCAGCCGTGTATTTGAGATAGAAAGGACAGACCATACAACATTTTTCTGACTCTAACGTGACCACGAGCATGGATGGTGCATTCAGCCATCTACAGTCTAATTCCCTATGGGCACTCGTTTAGGCAGAGAAACTTTCATTGTTAAAGTTATTACGTAACCTGGGCCACCTTGATGGCTCAGGCAGTTAAGCATCCAGCTCTTGATTTTGGCTCAGGTCATGATCTCAGGGTTGTGAGATCAAGCCCCATGTCAGGCTCTGCGCTGGGTGTGGAGCCTGATTAAGATTCTGTCTCTCCCTCTCCCTCTGCCCCTACCCCTCAAAAGAAAAGAAAAGAAAAAAAAAAAGTTCTTACTTAATCTAAGTATGGACAGTTATAGAATATCATTTCAAAAAAAAACCAAGATCACTTCACCCTATAAACGATGGCTAATTATTAACCTGTTTCCTCTGGGGTACCGGCTATATACGTTTCTTTAGGACTCACACTGTTCACACAAACACAAAATGATGGCTAGAGAAGCAGTACAAGAAAATATTAAGGATAACCTTATGAACACAGGGCAGGAAAAAAAGCAAGAGAATTAAAGATGGATAATTCTCTTTATTTAGTCTGCATTTGGTTTTATTTTAAAATACCACACCAAAAAGAGTCTGTAAATAAGAGTAGCAATCATGGGCTTAGAAGTTGCCAGGAGTAGCCCAGTCCATATCAAATCAGTTAGATATTATTTCCTCCTCCTTCGGCTGCTGGTAGCATCAGCCAGAACCCCAAGATAGCAAGCACGAAGAGTCTGTCATCATGTTTCTGGACACACTGCCCCTTAGTCACCTTGACCTGCTGCTCTGGTCATGAAATACACACAAAAGGGGTAAAAATTTTAAAAATCAAAATAAACATAAATTTAAAAGGGCAAAAAAGTAATTAATTTAAAAATAAAAAACTTTAAAAGAGTAAAAAGATAAATGCAACAACAACCCCAACAGATTCTAAGAAGCGCCTGGAAAAGCAAGAAGTACAGCAGCCCATTCTAATCCTAAAATCACTGTTCTGCTAGTTCTTTATAGCCTCATTGAAAATCCCACACAAGGAAACTGATGGCCTAGTCTTTCAACTAAGTAAAAGTCTGTAACGATCCTAGAGCAGGAGTCGAACCAGAGAGAATGAACTCTGGCTGGAAATGAGGAACTCTGGGCTAGAGACTTTGCCGCTCATTCACGGAGTCTCATTCCAAATGATCACTGCTCCTCTTTAAGGCTTCGGCCTCCTTCATTGTGAAAATGACCAGATTGTCCCCCAAGTTTCCCTGTGAACAGCTGTATCTCTAGAGCACTAACAACACACCTTTGGTGGAGGGTGGGTGGAGCCCCCGTAAGAAAAGGCCCTGTAAGAAAAGGCCTCCTTCCTTTCTCCCAACACACCAGGAAAGCCTTCAGTTTACCCTAACGTATCAAAAAAGAAGCAAGTGGTTCCAGCCCACACACTCAGACAAAGCTCCAAAGACTAGATACAAAGAGAACTGAACTGAGGAACACCCACCATATAGAATCAAGGCCTCAGGGATCCCCCTTAGCCTGCATTTAAATCAGACATCTGTAGTACCTGGTAATTTAATGCTATTTTAAATCAGATTAGAATACGATTTTAGTTCAGAGGTTCCACTTTTAATTCGTGAACACTAAAAGTGAGCAATAGTTGCTTTGCAAACCAAAAAATTAAAAGAAAAACCAAAAGCATGTCAATTAATAAGCTAAAAATAGGACTTCAAAGATATTAGTGTTGGGATATAGCAGACAGATGTTAAGGGACAGATCCTTCACCCGCTTTGGTAAAAATCACCAGTGGTATTTTTACTGTAAGTGCAAGGTACTCGGGTAGCATAAAACTAACAAGAAGATCACTCTGGAGGCAGAAGGGTCAGCCCAACTGAGTACTGAGAGAGTCTAGGGAAGCAAGCAGAGTGGATCTTCTAAGCAAAATGCCTGATTATCTATTGGGTTCAGCTTCCGTCAGCACTCACCTATTTACAAATATTCTAGTTCTCTACAGTATACTCCCTCAGAAAAGACAGGCATGCACAGGACAAGCCTTAAAGAGACCACCACCTTTAAAAGTTTAAAAAAAAAAAAAAAAAAAAGAGTAAGAAATTCACAGCTACCAGGAGCTGATGTGATATTCAAAGAATGCAAGAGAAAATGGGCTACGGCCAAAGGTCTACTGGCCACCTGGAAACCCAGACTCCAGGCAAGCTCTGGACCAAAGGCAGAAATCAGCCATAATGCTCAACTGGCCAATATGACTTAGAGAAGCCAAGTGGGGCAGAGCCTCCCGAGTCCTAGAGACAGAAAAAGCCCTCTCCAGAGGTGAAAGCAATGAACGTGAGGTCCGTACAGAGCGGTCAGACATCTGAGGGGAAAAGCCTTTAGGCTGGGATAGAGAAGAAAACATTTCTCGTTTTGGAGTTCAGGGGTTAAGTGTGGACTCAGGGAAAAAAAGATTACTCCAGGAACACAGTGCAATATGTCTCGGAGGCAGAGATCTGACTCTTGAATACACATTCTAGTTTACGGTACGCTTTAATGAATATTGTTCACGTAAATTAATATGAAATTCAAAAGGAAGTTCTACAGAGCACTGCGGTTCCCAGAAGACCTAAGGTAACTATATCTACATCTCTGTGTGTTTGAAACCTTTATTCATCAAAACTTGCAGAATGGGAGAGACAACAGCAGAGATAAGGAAAAAGAAGCAAGAAGCCCCCAAAGGGAATACCAGTTAAAGGACCTGTGGGCACTAGATACGGTTTGGATGAGACTTCCACACACCAAAACCATGTCGTTTTGACCCTTCCATGAGGTTTTTTTAAAATTAATTGGCACAGGCTTCTTTTATATAAGTTCAACATTGCTGAAATTAAGAACAAAGCAGTAGGAGGGGTTTTCCACACTCGGCCGAAGGGAAGAAAAGCCATCACTCTGGATGACAGTGGGCCCCGTGGACCACAGCCCTTGCACGGCTAGATTTGCAGACGCCACCAACCAGCAAAACGAGAGTAAAAAGAGCAAGAATTGCAGTGGAAACAAGCAGGCTTGACCAACGCAGGCAACAAACTCCTTCCTCCTCACTAGGGCCTTTCTGTCTTAAGTGATTCTTGACGATCCAACACTTCACTTACCTATCTCACGTTTTCTTTCATTGGTTGTACAATCGTGGAAGAATTCTGTCATCAGACTTTCCAATGCCCTGAGGGAGGCTTCTTCAGATGCCTAGCAAAGGAATTTGAAAGAAAAGAAAAAAATCAGTAACTGTGTCTCCTACTTTC
Organism: Potos flavus; assembly: GCA_028534135.1. Taxonomy (NCBI): domain Eukaryota; kingdom Metazoa; phylum Chordata; class Mammalia; order Carnivora; family Procyonidae; genus Potos; species Potos flavus. The sequence continues at coordinate 14,790,880 of CM052890.1, read as the reverse complement.
CTCGCTTCCCTCCAGGTCACATTCTGCTTCCCTCCAGGTCACATTCGTAATTTACTTCCTCAAACATCTCGGTTCAACATTCTTCAAATGCATGGGATTCAGAAAAACTGAAGGGAATTTCCCAGTTGGCTCAAAACCCAAATTTTGAGTATACTCTATAAATTCATGCTACTGTACAATCGATGTTCAATTATTTATGCTAAGGAAAAGGGAACGAATAACTCAAAATATCATTCCAGAAATATATTAAAAGCAAATTAGCAGCCCCCAGCCCTGACTGAACAGACAGAGTGAAGAGGCTAGGGGAGAAGGTTAGGGCTCCCTAGAGACTGCCTGTCGATAATACATTTGCCCCACGTCTAAATAATTAACTATATGTGGATTGAAAAGAACTGCAGTCAAACTGCTGCACGGATCCGTGGGGGTTCTGAAGGCACCTCCGGGGTCACATGTTCTGACAACTCTCAATCTCAAATGAGCAGCCACCAGCGACTAAGGTTAAGGCAGCTAAGAGCCAAGCTGAGCGGGAACTCAAAATGAGTGCATCCCAGCCATGGACTCCCCCACAGTCAGACTCTCAGCAGAGCCGCTCGGGTGGAGAATGAGAGGAGGGGCTCTCGACCCCGAAGCCCATCCTCTCCCTCTTCCATGTGGGGCCCCAAACCCACTTACTCCTCCCACTCGCGTAGATGATGTCATTTGAAGCAGCGAGTTGGAGTCAACACTCCTTCGCTCACCCATCTGCAGAAAGGTGAGCATTCCTAGAGCATTGCTGAGTTCTCACTGGCATTATCTACCCAGAGGATCATCAAGAGCCAAGGGCAGTTCTGATTTCTTAATTATCTCTCTTATTTCCAGTCTCCCCACCTTCCCCCTCCTCCCTTCTCCACATCCTCTCCATTGCCCCCCCAGTGAGAGCAGACTATGAAAACTACATTTTAAAACAAGTCCACACTCAACCGTAGTATTACCAGAAGCCTCCACTTGGTAACTGACTTTTGAAGACACTGAGGAACCTGGGCCACCTCTGTGGATAAACCGGCACTTAGGACTGGTAGTAATTACAGAGGCGGAGTCAGGCTTGCACCAGCCCATGGACGTCAAGGAACAGAGCACGCACACTGCAGAGCACACAAGCACACAGGGGCCGCGTTCAAACAGTGCCGGGCACGGCTGGCCCTCCCATGCTGCGGTCACATATGAACGGCTGTGCCATGACAACTCACGATGACATGCTGAGTGGTGAATTACTGTACAACAGTTTTAGCTCTTCAGGGTTGTCTGAATTCTATATTTATGATCAAGATTAGCCCTAGGATCTTACTCTTTTTTCAAACCAATGTATCAGTTCAACTGAAAAATATCCTTGGATTGCAAGTTAATCTGAACTACACATTTTGGGGCGCCTGGCCGGCTCAGACGGTAGAGTGCGTGACTTCTTGATCTCAGGGTCGTGAGTTCAAGTCCCGTGTTGGGCTTGGAGACTACTTTAAAAAAAAAAAAAAACTACACATTTTTTCAAATGGAGAAATAACTGAAGTGTCAGGCTAAAAGAAGCCTGCAATCATCTTTGTTTCACCTGTTTCAAATTTTTGTGTTGATCAAAACATCCTCACTGTTGCTTTCTAAGTAAATGCTAAAAATTCAAATTCCTAAAATGAGTTGCTATAAATAAAAGAATGCCTTGCTCTGTTTCATAAATCCGACTTGGGATAACCATTTCATTTGAAAAAAGGATTTGCTGCTTTAAAAAAAAGTTTCTGGAAAGATCTGAAAGAATCAAAGGAAAATCTCACAAGTAACTTACTGGCAAAAAATAAAATAAAAATTAACATAAATTAAGAGATATTTGTTGATCTGAAGTCAGTTATTTAGTTAAAATAAATCAGTTGTCCTTCTGGAGCCAAAATGGGTCCCTGAAAACTAAGGACACATTTTCAAATGCCACCTGCTCCACAACTTTTTCTCGTAGTAAATCATTTCAGAGCAGATCCTAGCAAACACCTAAGCTCATCACATTCAGGCACTCCACCATCAAGGTCTATTTTGTACTGGTTCTGGAGGCAGAAGTTTATGAACTTGACAATTACCAGCCATGCATTAAATGCTACTGGGGCAAGTTCAGGACAATCTCTTCTAAAAATGCAATTCTAACTCCATTCCCAGTGCCATCCACCCCTCCCCTGCTCAAACCCAAGAACCATTCCAGCGGAAAAGCAGAAAGATGAAAGTATCCAAAAGGATCAGACTGGATGCTCTCCACCAAAGGATGGTTACATGAAAACAGAAACTCCAAAACCTAACCCAGTAGTATCACCAGGTATTTCCCAACAAGAACAAATAGCATGCTGTTCGCATTTTCAATCACTTCTGTAACTGTAGTAAGTACTAATATCTACCTCACAGCGACCCATGTAAAGCTGCTATGTAAACTCTAAAGATTTCTCTAATTCATAGTTATGGTTGCTATCATTTATATTTGGTCTTAAATACCAAATGAAAACAGACCAAAAAAAAAAAAAATAGAGAGAGAGAGAGAAGGGGTCAGGCCTACTTTGAAACTGGAGATTCATGTCCTCAGGCTTTACAGGCTTTGTCCAAACATATCTAGTGAGGCTTTTCCAACTGGATTTCAAAAATGAAACTATGTACGTTTACAGGAGACAAAAAGAAGGCTGAAGAAGCCTTGCCAATGTCATACAATTAGAACAGATACGTAAAAACATAAAAGATAGGCTCAAGACCTGCAAATGGCCACAGGATATTGGAGAAGTCACCCCAACTGGCAGGAAAGCTACTGGAACCTTTGCCAGATGTTTCAAGCAGGTGGCGAAGTCAAAATCCAGACTGCTGTGGGTTTAGGAATTAAAGGCAAGTAAGGAAGTGGTAATATTCTGGCAGACTACACTTCCCAGCAATAAAGGGACAAAAACAAACAAACAAACAAAAAACAAGTGCCATGATGTGGTAGGAAGAAAAGGCTCCAATGCCCAAATTTATGAAGCACATTCAGATTCAAATACACCCAAATGCTTCCCAGCTTGTGCCTGGGATGTGAGATCCAGATCTTGAAGAACGAAGGAAAGAGAAGATTAAATTAAAACCAAGTAAGACAGGGGCGCCTGGGTGGCTCAGTGGGTTAAAGCCTCTGCCTTCGGCTCAGGTCATGATCTCAGGGTCCTGGGATCAAGCCCCGCATCGGGCTCTCTGCTCAGCAGGGAGCCTGCTTCCCCCTCCCTCTCTGCCTGCCTCTCTGCCTACTTGTGATCTCTCTCTCTCTCTGTCAAATAAATAAATAAAATCTTAAAAAAATAAAAAATAAAAAAATAAAAATAAAAATAAAAAAAATAAAACCAAGTAAGACATATTCACATGAAAAAATTTCAGTTGGATTACAGATATAAAATGTGAGAGATAAAACAATAAAGCTTCTAGAAAATAATATACAACATCTTCAGCACCTTGGGGTAGGGAAAAACTTCTTTAATAGGACACATAAATGCACTAAAAATAAAGGAAAAGATTGATAAATCAGAACATTCATCAAATGGCACAATGAAGAGAGTTCAAAAGAAAGCCACAAAACGGGGAAAGATATTTCCAACATAAATAACTAATAGAGGACTTAGAGGAAAAACAAATGACTCATTTTTTTGGACAGGCAAATAGTTCATTGTAAGAAGGTATTCAAAAGCCTATACAGAAAATAAGTGCTCAACCTCATCAGCTGTCAGGAAAATGCAAATTAAAAACACAACAGTGTTACCCATTCACCCAAATGGCTAAAATTAAAAAGACAATAACAAGTGTTGGTAAGGATGTTGAGCAACAGGAACATGCATAGAGTGCTGCTGGTGGGAGCGTGCACTGCACTGGTATAACCACTTTAGAAAACCATTTGGCTGAATGGGAGAAGATATTTGCAAATGACATATCCAATAAAGGGCTAGTGTCCACAACATATAAAGAAATGATACAACTCGACACCTAAAAAGCAAACAATTCAATTAAAAAATGGGCAGAAGACATGAATAGTCATTTCTCCAAAGACATCCAGATGGCCAACAGATGCATGAAAAGATGCTCATCATCACTCATCATCGGGGAAATGCAAATCAAAATTACAATGAGCTATCACCTCACACTGCTCAGAACGGCTAAAACCAACAACACAAGAACGACATGTGTTGGTGAGGATGTAGAGAAAAAGGAACCCTTGTGCACTGTTGGTCAGAATGCAAACTGGTGCAGCCACTTTGGAAAACAGTATGGAGGTTCCTCAAAAAGTTAAAGATAGAACTACTCTATGTCCAGTAATCACGCTACTGGGTATTAACCCCAAAAATATAAAAACACTGATTCAAAGGAATACATGCACCCCTATGTTTATTGCAGCATTATTTACAATAGCCAAATTATGGAAGCAGCCCAAGCATCCATCGATAGAGGAATGGATAAAGAAGTTGTTGTATACATACACAATGGAATACTATTCAGCCATAAAAAAGAATGAAATCTTGCTATTTGCAACGACATTGATGGAACTAGAGAGTATAATGCTAAATGAAATAAGTCGGTCGGAGAAAGACAAATACCATATGATTTCACTCATATGTGGAATTAAGAAACAAATAAAAATGAGCAAAGGGAAAAAAAGAGAGACAGAAACCAAGAAACAGACTCTTAATTATAGAAAACAATCTGATGGTTACCAAAGGGGAGGTGGATGAGGGGATGGGTAAAATAGGTGGTGGGGATTAAGGACTGCATCTCTCATGATGAGCACAGGGTGATGTATGAAGTGTTGAATCACTATATTGTAAACCTGAAACTAATATAACGCTGTATGCTAACTATACTGGAATTTAAAACAAGATAATTTTAAAAAAAAACAATGGCAGCTAAACACATGCATACCTTATGATCCTGCAATTCTACTCCTTGATAACTCCAACAGAAATCTGTACACATAGACCAAAAAAAAGTACACAAATGTCCACAGCACCATTATTCATAATATCCAAAAAAAGTCAAAAGAACCCACATGACCATCACTAGTGGAATGGATAGTTTATTCAGCAGAAGATTATAAGACAACAACAATGAATAAATATTGCTACATGCAACAACATGGATGACTCTCACAAACACAATGTTGAAGAACAAGCCAAAACACATCCTTCATTATCCACTGTGTGTTAATTTTAAAAGCAAGCACAATGAACCTGTGGTGTGTTATAATCACAGTAGTGGTTACCTTTGGGGAAGAGGGATTCTGAGATGCTAGTAACATTCTGTCTTCTTGATCTGAGTGTTAGGCACACAAGCATGATCTTTACATTACGATTTGTGCGCTTCTCTGTAAATACACACACACCATTTAAAAAACTAATGTCATACTTATTTTTAGCGTTCAGGTTGGTATTTTCAGATGCTGAATCTAGAAGTTGTGTTTTTTCCTCTATTAACACAATGACTGAGAGCAACTAGGGGCCTGCAGGTCACACGTGAGTGGGAGACTCCTGGACTGCTGGGAGCCACCACCTATTTGTTTTCAGAGCTGGGAGGGTGACAACATAAAGGATTGCAATCCCAATAGCCTATGTGTGCTTCCCCAAGAGTTCCTTGGCTTACCGCAGCAGCAAATTAAAACCCCGGGGCAGGAATCGAAAATAAACCTGGGTCAGAAGATACTCTCAGAGAGCTATGTGACTATCCAAAATAAACCAATGTTTTCTGTTCCAGAAAGAGTTAAAGTGAAGTGGAGGAGCTTTGGGATGTGCCTGCTCTGACTTTATCTGCTCCTTTTACTGCACTGCTCACAGTTCAGCAGTTCAGAGGCCCATCTACCACTGACTCATTTATTAAGGAGCAACGAAGTCAACCAACACCCGTAATTGCCTAATAAATTACAAGAAAAACCTGAAAGGGGAAAGATCCCGTAATCTGAAATCTTCTTTGACTCGTCCTTGTATCATCTATGCCCACAACAAAGGTCATCAGGCTGGCTGGTTCCTGCTTTCCACTGTCTTTTAGATTTGTACCTTTTCCTTCACCACTACTTCTACAAGGCCCTAATCCCCTCCTGCCCAGACGACTGTAATTTCTCTTAGCCTGGTCGCCTGGATGTCAGCTTCCCCAATTCCAATCCAATCAGTGCTTCACACCAGATAAATTCTTCTAAATACTGATTCTGTGTCCCCAATTACTGTAAATCTAGCTTTAAAGAGCCTCTGAATCTGGACAGCCATTCATTCGAAAAATCAGCTCAGTGCTCACTGACTGACTCGGCATTAAGGTCCAGAGACATAAAGATGAGTAAGACCGTCCCTGACTTGAGGACTGCAGGAAGCCTGGGGGAGAGACAGGGAGAGCCTGTAACAAAAAAGGAGAATACGATGGTTTACATCGTCTAGCTTCAGGAGCCCAAAGGGAACTAACTCTGAGGGACAGAAGGAGAGCTTCGCAGAGGAGATAATGTATCTTGGGTTTTGAAGAATGCAGAGAAGTGTACTAGGATGAGAGAAGAAGGAAAGCATGCCTGATTCACCATCACTCACCACAAGAGGCCATCACTGCAGTCTGAACACTCACAGTGTCCTAAGCAAACGTCTATTCCCAACCTGCATTTGCTCCTGGGCCTGTGGTTCCTAGCTCTACCGTCATGAAATTTTTCACGGAACAAAAGTTTACAGCATGGCTTCCTTCTTTGCATCTCGAGTCTATGTCATGTAATCAGTACCAGTTTTGCCCGCGGCCCTGTTCTCTGGTCGGTTCAGCACGGCGTGATGAAACAGCACAGGCGCTGGGCTGGGGCTCCTTGGGTTTGAGTCCAAATGCACCTCAACCTCGGCCTAGTTACTTAATCTGTCACTTTTTTTTCCTTCTGTGCCCAACTGGGGATAAGAGAACCCAACACATGGGATTGTTCTAAGGATTAAATAAACTGTATAAAGCACACAGTGAGCACAGTGCCAGGAATAAAGTAAGGGCCAAAAGCCCCATCTGTGGGTGTTAACATTTCATCGGTACCGGGCCTCTCTCCTTAACCAGAAAACGAAGTGCCTGGAAAGAGACTCTGCCTAACACATCTGCACTTTCTACCACATCCAGCATGGGCTGCTGCTCAGATATTCAGTCCGAATTCAGGAGAGAAAAAGGAACAAGAAGACAGTATCACTTTTAGTTTCCCAGGAATACTGGTAATCCCTCCAGATTTAAGATACATGTGACTATTTAAATTACCCCCTTTAGGGCCTCAGACCACAACGACCTTTGCTCACAAGCACTCAATAAACATTAAAAAAAAAAAAAAAACAGGAGACTGCTAACAACATATCTTAAAAAAAACAGAGACTGAAAGTGGATAAATGGTGCTTTGTCCCTTAAGGGACCTACATGACAGGTTTCTCAAACCCTGACTTAAATTTGTTATGTTTTATCCAATTGCCTCTATAACACCCCCTCTAAAGCATAACCTTTGGGGCGCCTGGATGGCTGTCAGTTAAGCATCTGACTCTTGATTTCAGCTCAGATCTTGATCTCGGGGTCCTGAGTTCAAGGCCCACGTTGTTGGGCTCTATGCTGGGCGTGGAGCCTACTTTAAAGAAGTAAAAAGTAATAAAAAAAATAAAGCATAACTTTTTTTACAAAATCGATGCTGGGGAAAAAATGACTCTTTTTCAAAGAAGCTTTTATCAAGCTTTTTGGCACCTTTTCCAGGAGCCACATTTCACATATCCTACAAGGAGGTAAATCATATGAGCCTCCCATATTTAGGTTCATGGCCTCCTTGACACCAAACCTAAAAAAATGAGGACTAGCATCCCAGAGTGCCATTCAAACATTCCTGTGGCGTACCCAGAACAACGTTATTACTCCATTTGCCTGCGTATAGAGAAGGTATCTGAGAAAAGCGATTCCAGCCGCTGACCAAGGCTGAGAAGCACGCAAAGCAGCCATCAGCAGAGACCTTCCCTATCATATAAACTTCCTGGGGAGCTAACAGGGTTATCGTGGGCGTTCAAACTCTCCACTCTTTCCCCCCTACTCTCTTCATGGCAAAGAAAACAGATGAGCCAAGAAGTCCCTCCGGCCCTCAGGCTCGTGTACAAGCATGACATGAAATACAAAGCTTAAAAGAAGGCATGATGGGAATCAATGTGACATCTATCTGGCCCCTCTGTTGTCATTCGGCTCAGAACGCTAAGAAAGCAGAAAAGCCTGGAGAGGAAGCCCCAGCCAGGAGGGCAATGTTCACAGGTCTTCTCCCACTTTCCTGTCTCTGCTGTGTGTCTGGAAGGGCAGATACAAACAAAAAAGAAAGAAAGAAAGAGAGAGAGAGAGAGAGAGAGAGAGAGAAAGGAAGGAAGGAAAGAAGGGAGGGAGGGAGGAAGAAAGAAAAAAACCACACATCATGCGTGATTAAGTAGAAATTTCACTTCACTTCTCTAAAAACAAACTGTGTCGAAACCAGTTAGACCTTGGAAGCCCAGCACTCAGAGGGGCGGGCCCTGAAACCCGGGGTACCGGGCACCTTGCTCACACGTACGTAGCGAGCGAGCGGCAAGTCAAGCCTCCCGACTCCGTCAAGCCACGCCTGTGTCCAGGTGTCCCTTAGCCAGTCTGTGATGGAGAAGTAGAGGCAAGGCTAAACAGAGGGGGTCATCTAGGGCTCCAGATGTACAGTGAAGTAATTAACTCCAAAAATTATGTACAGGAGTTACAGGGAAAAAATGTTTTCTACTGCAGCAAAGAAACAGAAACACTCCATGTTCCGGGAAAGCAAGGCCAGGGCGATGCACTTAGCATGAGTCCGTGAGCGCATGTCTGGAACAAACTACTGAAGTTATGCATTTGCTTCACAAGGGCTGCGCGCTATCTTGCCTACAGCTTAACCCTGAAAATATGTGTCCTTTGGGAGTAACCATGGATAAAACTTTGTACAGTATCATCATGCAGATACTGATGCATGATGATCAGAGCACTATCTGATTAAAACACGTGCTTTAGCCACATCTAAACAGAATTCTAATCATTAAAAGGCACTTTTCTGCATCAAGCTGACCAACGGCAAAAAAATATCTCCTAGTATTTCTTGGGTTTGGGTCAGATTCTCTGTCTCTTCCATGAACAAAAGGGGTCTGTTTACTGCTGAAGACTAGGAGGTAGAAACAGGGTAACCGCCAGGCATCTGGGCCAGAAATTCCAACTGGTCCCCCTGTGGTGGTGATAAAATCGAGGCAACGTTTTCTGTCCCCTCCCCACCCCCGGGGACCAATTAGAGGGAACATCTTGTACACGGAGGACAGTATGTTTGATGCTGGGAAAACCTATCCATGTACTATACGGGACAATACATAAAAACAAGAAGAACCAATTAGCTACCGATGGACAGGAGCACTGGTTTCAAAAACTTAAAACAAAGCTGAAGAAGATTACAGAGTCATGACAAGTAAATGCTACGCTTGATTCTAAGGCTAGATCCTGTGCTGAAGGGGAAAACATGCTATAAAGGACAGAATTGGGCCAAAGGACTGGATATAGACAGTAGATCAGATCCAAGTCCTGAATCAATGTTACATTAACTGACGTTGATAACTGCACTGTGGCTTCGTAAGAGAACATCCCTGTGAGAAAATACACTACATAGGGTCAATGGGCCAGGACGGAGGCGACTTCCTCTCCAACAGTTCAGAAAAAACACTACGTGTGCACACATTTATGTACATACGTGCATAGATACATACATAGAAAAGGTGTAAATAATAAGGCAAACAGGGCAACATGTTAACAATAGTGGAGTCTGGGTAAAGGGCATGAGAGTGTTCTTTATACCACTCATTCCTTGTAGTCTTTCTGTCAGCTTGAAATTATTTCCAAATAAAAAGATTTTTAAATGCAGCCATCAAAAAAAAAAAAAATGAAATCTTGCCATTTGCAACGAAGTGGATGGAACTAGAGGCCATTATGCTGAGCGAAATAAATCCATCAGAGAAAGACAATCATCATATGATCTCACTGATATGAGGAATTTGAGAAACAAGACAGAGGATCATAGGGGAAGGGACGGGAAAAAGGAAACAAGACAAACCAGAGAGGGAGACAAACCATAAGAGACTCTGAATCTCAGGAAACAAACTGAGGGTTGCTGGAGGGGCGGGGGGGTGGGAGGGATGATGTGGCTGGGTTATGGACATTGGGGAGGGTATGTGCTATGGAGAGCGCTGTGAACTGTGTAAGACTGATGAATCACAGACCTGTACCCCTGAAACAAATAATACATTATATGCTAATTAAAATAAAATAAAATAAAAAGTTTTTTTAAAACTTCTGTTAGATTGGTACCCTCCGACCCTGCTCCTCACTGCTCCAAGCTGCCTGGGTAAAGAGGAAAAGAGAAAATGAGAGACAAGGACACAACAGGCCAGACGAGACCGACGGTTCCCTCAGATGCCAGGTTTACCACCACACGCTGTCTTTTAAAGAGGATAGTACGTAGCCTAGGCGTTAAAAATTTTGCATCTGCTGGTTGGGCAACAAGCATATCCCACTAGGAGCTAAAATACATGTAAGTTACATGCTTATTTATTTAGATTATAGTGGAAGGCTTTAATTACACAGCCAAAAAAGCAAATGATAAGAATAACTATTCTGCAAGAAACTGTCTAACATAAGTGAGTAATAGGGCCCAAAATAGGCTCTCTCTTCACAATTCCCTCTGCTGCGTTTTCCCAGGTACTTCTCCCAGGAGGATGAATATTTCTATCTGCATGCCTAGTCAATTAAACGCAAGAGATACTGAGCACGTTAACACAAGGCATGCTATCAAGAAATCCTAAAACAGAACCGCTGAATCTTGAGAGAGAAATACAAACCCGAGAGAACAGCAAGTCCAATCTCATTTTCAGAGAAGGAAAACAAAGCTCCTAGAGGGTATCCTGCCCAAAGTCAACCAGCTATTGGTGAGGTGAAGGCCCTGAGCAGGGCCACCAGAGCCCTCTATCCCAGCAGCAGCTCCTTCACCCCTTAGACACAGAATGCTAGGGCTAGGAGGATGACGCGTGAGCTGGCGCTACCTTGCAGGGCATGGAATCTGGGAATGAACGGGTGTGAAGTTGATAGAGCACTACAAACGCATGCTGCAAATCTAAACTCCCAATGACACCGCAGCTCTTACGTAAGGGGTTTCGCATCAGCTGCTCCCACTACCTGCCACTGTTTAAGAGTAAGTCTGTAAAACTCATGCCACCTTCATCCTGAATTACTCTCAGACAGCACTGGCATTTTAAATACCAGTTAAAATAGCATTTATTTCATTTTTGCAAAAAACGCCGGGCCGGCCATATTACAGACTGCTGGGTTTTGAAGGAGCATAATCACTTCCTTTCTGCCTTCCAGGTTCTATCCAGTTGCTACATAGTCTCAAGCAACCAAGCGCAGATCAAAGTCCAATGTCCTCTTCATGACTGGCCAGAATGCACTGTCTCCTCCTTCCCATCCTGAACTGACCAGTCAGGCCTAGCAACAATAGGAAGGCAGGACACGACAGGCGACAAGCGTCTTTTGAAGATAAGCAGGTGAGAGAAGTCCAAGGACAGAGCGAGGCAGTGTTCGGCCACAGAGACCTCACGCCCGGGAGATACGGGCCAATGGTGTTGGGCTCTTCCCATTGCAACCCTCGTAAATAAATCAGGAGCTACATCCTTCCCACGGGAAGGAGAGAATGAGAAGGGGAAGAACTCAGAAGCACGTGCTCCAGTACTGCTCCCACCGGGCTACAGAAGACAACCCCTCGAATGTGCACCAAGCCAGGAACGAGGGCACAGGCACACCATGGTGAATGTACCTTCTTTAATGTTACTGAGCTGTACATTTGAAAATGGTAAGTTTTATGTTTATTTTACCACACACCAAAAAACCCCTTGACTGTGGGAAAAAAAAAATATGTTAAGGCACCATTCTAACACATTAAAATAAGCATAAAGGATGCTTAAGTAAATAGTAAGTAAACATAAAATAAACCCACAAGTGTGACCTATAAATCCTATAAAGAGACAAAAACAGGGAGGACATAGATGGCAAAAAAATTAATTAATTAATTAAATAAAAGAAAATTTAAGTTGGTGATAACTCTTCTTACCCCCCCCAAAAGATATTATGGAACAATGAACCCATTTTTTGAACCTATTAAATTTGCAACAATTTTCTTAAGACTACCCAATGCTGAGGGGTGTATTATCTACAGCTGGTGGGAAGAATAAACTGGTATAAACTTTCCGGAAAATATCTGATGACATACCTTAAAAATGTTCATACTAAATCTAAAACTACTTTAAAATAAAAGGTTTATTAAAAAATCTTCATACCCTTGGGTCCTTCTGGGAATCTAGCCTAAAGCAATTTTCTGAAATACAGAAAAATCTCTTTGCAAAAACATTAATCACATTATTATTTACAATGGCAAAAAAAAATGGAACAATCTAACTACCCAAGAATTCATGCAATGCAATATTACACAGCCACTGTAAATATTTATGAAGCATTTGATGATCTGGAAAACCATTTATACTATAATGTTACATGGAAAAAGCAGAAGGAAAAAAGTGAATTTACAATGTGATCTCAGCCATATTTAAAAAGTAAACAGGAAAAAAAGACTAGAAGGAAACAAAATGCAAGAAGCTGAATCAGAGGATGGTGAGCTCTGTTTGTTTTGTCCTTGTAACAATAATCTTCAGAGTTCAAAATACTTTTTCCCATCAGGGAAAAAACTAACTATGCAAAATCAAGAGGTGGCGGAGAAGACCGTGACAGCATCAGCGCCTACTTAATCACCAAACGGTACGAGAATGAGGCATCCACAGAAACTCAGCTAACTCACTGGCCACAAATCTTGGACGGTTTGACTACTTTTTTCAGTCACTTTTTTTTAAAACTAAATCCCCATGGGAGAAGAGGACGTAGGAACCCCCTGTGCTATCTGTGCAACTCCTTCTGCAGGCCTAAAGGTACTTCGAAATAAGATGTTGAAGTTAAATAAATAAATCCTTGAAAGATCACTACTTGGTCTTTCTCTCAAAACAGAATGTGGAGGGCGCCTGGGTGGCTCAGTTGGTTAAGCGACTGCCTTCGGCTCAGGTCATGATCCTGGAGTCTTGGGATCGAGTCCCGCATCGGGCTCCCAGCTCCACTGGGAGTCTGCTTCTCTCTCTGAACTTCTCCTCTCTCATGCTCTCTCTCACTCTCTCTCTCCCTCAGATAAATAAATAAAAATCTTTAAAAAAAAAAAAAAAAACAGAATGTGGAATGTAGATGAATAATTTCCTGGGCTGGATAAAAAGCACAGGGCTCCTTTTGTCCTGAATTAAATAAAAGCCTTTTCTGGAGTAGATGCCTTCACAGAAATCACCGGGGCTACCTGGTAGAGAGCTCGCTCTTCGTCATTTCAAAGCTTTCGTCTTCAAGAACGGACCATTCTTCCATGGGCATCCGTGGCTCCATCTGCCCAAAAATGGCCCTTCCACTTTTCCACCTCAAGCCCCAAATTCTTTGCCTCGTGACTTCCTATTTCTGCTCTGAAACCCAACCCAGGTGTCAACTCCTTTGGGAAGCCTTCCTTGATACAGCTCTCCAATTTGGCGAGGCTTTTTTTTTTTTAAATATAGCTGTATCTCTTACCAGGCTCTATTTCTGCACTTATCCCCCACAGTAATCATCTGCTGACATGCACATCTCCTCATCCAGAGTTATAAACTTCTAGAAGTTATAAACTTCTAGAACTTCTCTTCACCCTCTCCATCCTCACATTCAGTAACTATAGAGCAGATTTGTTCCCAATTTTGCAACTCTATTGCAAGAAAGCCCTCAAATTCACCAACAATGCTTCTTCCACCTCCTAACTTTCCATTTTGGTAAAAGAATTACAAATCACACACATAGGGGCGCCTGGGTGACTCAGTCGGTTAAGTGTCTACCTTCAGCTCAGGTAGTGATCTCAGGGTCCTGGAATCCAGCCCCGCACTGGGCTGCCTGCTCAGTGGGGAGTCTGCTTCTCCCTCTCCCATTTCCCTCTCCCCTACTGCTCCTGCTTCCTTTCTCTCTAATAAATAAATAAAATCTTAAAAAAAAAAAAATCACACACATACCCATGCATAGACTTCATACCACAAGTTAAAAGTCTTCCCTTTTTTTTTTTAAGATTTTATTTAATTCATTTGAGAGACAGAGAAAGAGTGCGCACATGAGTGGGGAGGGACGGAGGGAGGGAGAAAAAACCTGAAGCAGACTCCACATGAGCGCAGAGCCCAATGCAGGGCTTGATCCTACAACCGCAAGATCAAGACCTGAGCCAAAACCAAGAGTCTGGCGCTCAACTGAGTGAGCCACCCAGGCGCCTCACAAGTTAAAAAGTCTTTTCAACTCTCCCTCCATCATCAGCAATATCTACAGTAGCCCAGCTTTCCTCCAGTATTAGGAACTGCTTTCCTTTCTTTCCGCACCTAGGGCATGGTGAATTCAAGAGATCAAACTTAACAGTCTACTCTTTTGAATTTATCCATGACTTCCACTTCCTAAGAACTTCAACTTCCTCATCTTTTCATTTGTATCACCAGTTCCAATAGTTGAATTTCTTTGGTGGATTATCTTCTATAAAGTAATGAAGACTCTCATAACTCCCAAGTCACAACCCAGAATGATAAAGAACCCCCAGGTTGCACTGAGCTAGGAGGTCAGCTGGACCCACTCACTAGCCAAGTGACTTGTTCTAGACACTGCAAGACATACATTTTTAAAATAAATGACTTATCAAAGGCTTTGAAGGTCACTGGCAATCATCAAAACCACAAGTGTTAAATGTCAAGGAGTATGTGCCGATAAAAGTGGTCCACTCAAAGCCCTTTCACTTTCCATCTGTTCATTGTCAAGGTATAAAGGAGTATTCTTTTTCTCAAAATGTTTTCTGACATTTCTTCGAGGTCTTTAAAAGCCTTCAAGTATCTTCTCCTCATAGGAACTCTCCTTTAGGATTACACCAGGATGGGACTTTTCAGCACTTCTCAGCCATGTAGGTCTGTCCACAAAGGTCTGGAAAAATGGACCAGTCACCCCCACAGTAAAATGAGATGAAGGTCACCTGGTGTTCCTCGAAGATAACATATGTGCCTGGGTCTTTAATTTGCTTGTGAAGATTGGGGAGGGCAGGAAGGGAGGAGGGAAGAGAGGAAGAAAGATTATATATTGATTTTTAAACAATAAATGTCCAAGGTACAACCCAAGAGTTTCAGGAAATGTCAGATTTACAGAGATGCTCCGACCTATAGCCCCAGGACAGGTGCCTTCCTTTAACCAGGTGGAGGCGCTCTCTGCCATTAGGGGAGTTTCAGAAGAAAATAAAATTCGAGACACACTATGCATGATGATAAACTCCCTTATGAAATTACTTCATATATCCTTTAGCATTCTAAATTAACATTCTGGTTCATAAACCCAGTTAATGACGATTAACAGAAAAATCACTTCACCAGGGTGAGCTCCGCAGCTTTCTGGCAATGGAATTGCTTTCCTACGATTAAACCTGTTTTTTACTTGATGTTACGACAAACACGAAGCCAAGTGGGGAAGAATGTAGGTCTTAACCACGTGGCTCATCAGACAAAAGTTTAGAAAACGATCAGGTTACACAGTCCCATCAAGAAGACAATCAAGTCCGAATTTTAGTATACATTAGTCAAGTCCAAATTTTAGTATACGTGAAATGTTAGTGTTCTTATTCTGAATAAAATCAGCAGCATAAGATTCACCAACCAAATGTGCAAGCCATTCCAAACATATCAATTTATCGATTCTAAAATTCAGCCAATCTTACATTTAAAAAAAAATTGTTGGCTGACCCAATAGAAAAACGTACAAAGATCGGAAGATCCGGAATGGTCAGCAGCCTTGGGAAAAAATAGATATGCCAATAAAACGTCAAAAGATGTTCCACTTCACTGACGACTAAAGAAAGGCTTGCATAGGACGTGCCTGATGTGCCATTTTCACTCTTCACGTTAATAAGTCTGGTTGGCCAGCAGGGAAACAGGAAGTTACCCCATTAATGAGAATAGAAACTGATAGCTTTTCGTAGGACTAGCACTAGCTACCAGAATTTTTAAATACACTTACTGTTTGCCCCATAATTCTTCTAGAGATTTATCCTACAATTTCACAAAGTGGACAAAGATATATTCAACGTGTTTACTGCAGTATTGGCACCAAACACTAGAAATCTAAAATAGACAACATCAGGGAATTAGCTAAATACCTTAAGGCAGGCATACCAAGTTCTAGGGTAAAATGACAAAATAAAGAATCCACACTTGGAGTGCCCGAGTGACTCAGTCAGTCAAGCGTCCAAATCTTGATTTCAGTTCAGGTCATGATCTCGTGATCATGAGATCAAGCCCCAAGTCAGGCTCCACACTCAGTGCGGTGTCTGCTTGAGATTCTCTCCCTTTCCCTCTGCCCTGCTCGCACTCTTTCTCTAAAATATAAATAAATCTTAAAAAAAAAAAAAAATCCACACTAAAAGATACCCTAATTGAGTTACCGAACTTCAGCAACATAGATTTCTTCTAACAACCATATAAAAAAGGCAAGTTGGGGCGCCTGGGTGGCTCAGGGGGTTAAAGCCTCTGCCTTCGGCTCAGGTCGTGATCTCGGGGTCCTGGGATCGAGCCCCGCATCGGGCTGTCTGCTCGGCAGGGAGCCTGCTTCCCCCTCTCTCTCTGCCTGTCTCTCTGCCTACTTGTGATCTCTCTCTGTAAAATAAATAAATAAAATCTTTAAAAAAAAAAAAAAAAAAAAAAGGCAAGCTATCTCTAACTGGGGTAAAAGGACTATAATTCACTGTATGAATTAGGCTAACAATGCTTTTCTACACAACATCATTCGATGGCAGAAAACAATGGAGAAATATCAACAAAATTCTTATGAAAAGAATATATGAACCCTGAGGATTACCATTTATGGAGAAGGACAACAGATAGGCATATTCAAACATGAAATAATTCAGGGAATATAGCAACCATAAACTCTTTTGAAAAAAAAATTACTAGGGACACCTGGGTGGCGCAGTTGGTTAAGCATCTGCCTTAGGGATCAAGTCCCGCATCCGGCTCCTTGCTCAGCGGGGAGCCTGCTTCTCCCTCTGCCTGACGCTCCCACTACTTGTGCTCTCTCTCTCTCTCTTCTCTTTCTCTCTCTGACAAATAAATAAATACAATCTTTAAAAAAAAAATTATCAGCTAATCAATGTTGAATAGATTAAAAGGGTCAACAAAACACTCAATCCCAGATGGTGGAAAAATGTCTAAGGATCTGCAAGAAAGAGTCCAAACCCAGAATTTTATACCTAGACAAAATGTTCTTCAAGCATAAAAGCAGGCATTCTTAATTCACCAAATAAGTGATAATAAAATCTAGCAAGTAGGAAGATGAATTAAAGACTTCAGATATAAAAAGACCACAGTTAAAAAGAACCAGTGGGGAACACTGAATTATAAAACTAAGACTAAATACTGAGGGAAGTATGGTTATGGAATAGACTATAAAAGCTCTAAGGACCCTGACAAAGTAAAATAACAACCAAGACTGAGAAGAGGGAAATAGGAGTCCAAATGTTCTTATTTTTCCTATTATTAAGTTCACTGATACTGCCTAGAACTGAAACATGGAATATATTTATTAAAAATGAAGCCATCTTCTTGAAGCACCAGGCTGGTTCAGTCGGTAGAAAACACAACTCTTCTTTTTTCTTTTTTTTTTTTTTGAAAACACAACTCTTGATCTTGGGTCATGAGTTCAAGCCTCACAATGGGCATAAAGCTTACTTAAAAATAAATAAATAAAATAAAAATGATGCCATTTTCTTAATATCTTTCATAATCTTTTTCCTTAACCTACAGGGATTTATCAAGAGCTAATGATTATTGAAGCAAAGATCTGAAGTTTGACAATTCTTTTTTCAGTTTCACTCGTTTTCTTTTTTTGCTATTAAATTCAAGTGACCTCAAGTGCACTATGCTTAGTGAAAAGAGTCCATCTCAAAAGGTTACATACTGACTACACTCAAACACCATTCTTAAAATGACAAAAGTATACACAGAGAAATAAGTGGATGCTAGGAGAGAGGGCGGGGGGGCTAGAACACAGAGAGCATTAGGCTTTAGGGAGTTCTCCTGTACCCTGACTGAGATGGTAGTCACATGAATCAATACATGGACTAAACGGCACAGAATCATACATGCAAGTGAATGTAGATTAAAAACAGGTGAAAACTGGGGCGCCTGGGTGGCTCGGTCGTTAGGCATCTGCCTTTGGCTCAGGTCATGATCCCGGTGTCCCGGGATCGAGCCCCACGTAGGGCTCCCTGCTCAGTGGGAAGCCTACTTCTCCCTCTCCCACTCCCACTGCTTGTGCTCTCTCTCTCACTGTCTTTCTCTCTGTCAAATAAATAAATAAATAATCTTTAAAAAAAAAAACCAAACAGGTGAAAACTAAATAAGGTCTAGTCAATAACTGACACGTACCAATGTCGATTTCCTGGCTTTGATATTGGACACAGCTATTAAAGATGTCACCACTGGGGACTCGTAATACTCCTTTTGCAACTTTTTGTATTTAAGTTTTTCAAAAAGTATAGCCTTTGTTAAAAAACGCAAGTAATAGTAAATTGATTTTTCGTTCACTTTAAAACTAACATGATCCCAAAAATCAGCATGATCACTTTTTAAATGAAAGTACTTTAGGACTCCATCTCATTTATCCAGATAGATACATAAAACCAAAAACATATGGATCTTTATATAAGGTTAATCATAGTTCAGAATGGTAGGATTTGGGTGACTTCTTTTTTTGCCAATGTTCTTGGCACCTTTTAATACTACTTGACTTTTAGTAAGCACATGTCATTTTTATAAAAATTATCCAGTTATACTCTTTTTTAATTAAATAAAGAGATCTCCCAGGTCTGATTACAAGTCAATTTAGAAACCAGTGTTTGTTTGTTTTTCCCCCAGCTGCGTTTAGCTCATAAAATACCTTTACCTTTCCAGGGAGTCTGAGACCAGAGATCTTTTTCACAATAACCTTCATATAAAACAGCAGCAGGCTACTCTAATGTACCTGAGCTGCTGCACCTGCTGACCTATGGGCTTCGCTGAGCTGAATACTGTAGAAAGTCAAGCCACCTCCTTACTGCTGACGTCCTGTAATGTGGTCCAGCTACCACTGTGCCCTCCATAATCACGCTTTTCCTATTCCTATCCCATTAGAGGATATGCAGATACCTAGCTTCTCCTCTATTACCAGCAAATTTCTACCATCCTGCCCTTTCTATTATGAAGTCAGTTTTATGGGTTTTACGGTTAGATGACTAGATATACTATTTTTCCTGGGACAGTACACCCAGTTGGGCTACATTTCAAGTGAATATGCCTGTGTAAATGTGTACTGGCTTAAGGAGAAACCTACTGATACAGAAAAAAGATGGGCTGTGGAATTAGAACCTTGAGTTCGAACCCCGTCTCTACCAACTTGGTGTGTAATTTTGGTCAAGTTACTTACATTACCCTCCCTGAGCCTCATCTTCCCAAATGTACAACGGCGACAGATAAGACCTGCCTTGCAGGGCTGCCGTTAAATTAAATGAGGTACCGTGCGCAGTGTACACGAGGGCCCCTCAACAATGACTAGCGCCGAGTGTAATTATGAAACACGCAGACCTTTTGCTCCCTCTGACCCCCAGCTTCCTTCCTTTCCCATCAGCCTCCTGCACCTCCTTCACTTCCCTCTACACTGGGAGTTTCCTCAGTATCCACAACCCCTTCCCTCACCACACCCCACCGTGCCCCAGCAGTTCTCCCAGAAGCCTCCCCCTAAGCACACATCTATACAGCATTTCTTGGAACAACTTCCCCTGTTCGCCTGTCCACCCTCCACCCCCATACACCACCACCACCACCACCACCACCATCACCACCACCACCACCACCACCACCACCTCACTCCCCCACCCTCACCCCCGCCCCGCCCCGCCTACTTGCCCAGGGGGAAAATGCCCTTATCTGAGCTTGCTGGCTGCATGGGTTTTGGAAAAAGATGGTGCTTACTATATTCATACTCTATTTCAATCTTACCACACTCTCCAAATACTGCCACTGTCATTTACTAAGGTCATTTACTAAGGCTCACCTTGACCTTCCTGGATTTTTTTTCACCCTGCCCCTTTTGACCGTCTTGGTATCTGCAGAATGCTTAAGGGGCACTGGAAATGCAAAGAGGCCTAAGACTACCCTGATATGGACTCCTAAAGATAAAGAACTAATCCTCCCCACCTGCAGGCTTGGAGTGGGTCTGAAGGGAGACTAGAGGATCTGAAGAGTCTTATACTGTGCTCTTCAAAACTTCTGAACTGTTTGACACTTACTAGAAGAATGTAGTCTTATAATTTCTATATAGCAATAACAGATACATCAAAATAATAAAAGCCAAAAGAAAAAAACCTAACTATAATAAAAGATGATAACTGTTAAACTATTAGCTGGAAGGTTTCAAAGAGATGATGTTTAAGGTGACCTTGAAATGGTAGGGAAGGTCTCACCTGCAAAAAAGAAAAGGACAGCAGAGGGAACCGCACTGAGCAAAGAGAAGTATGAAGCGTACTCAGTGTTCTGGGAATGACGGGTGGTTTGTTGTGGCTAGAGAACAGGTATAATTTGGGAAGTCTTTAAAAGACATTCCAAATAAATCACTTTAAGCATTTAATAAACCATCTTCAATCCATACTGAGAGGACTAAAAGTAAAATTGTGAAAATCCAGGGCCCAAGTGCTTTCCACCACTCTGCAGTGATAAAAACTTGATCTTTGGGAGTGCCTGGGCGGCTCAGTCGGTTAAGTATCCGACTCTTGATTTCAGCTCAGGTCATGATCTCAGGGTCAGAAGATAGCCCTTCATCATACTGGGTTTAGGATTCTCCTTCCCCTCCCTCCCTCTCATTCAATTCTCTCTCAAAACAACAAAGGTCTCTGCTCTGAATGATCTGGGGTCAAAGGGCATGCTCCCATCTGAGCTCTGTGAGGTGGCCTGGGCAGGAATACAGACGATGAACTGCTAGGGGGAGACCCTGGAAGCTTCCAGGACACTATGGGTGAAAGCAAGAGACATGGCCTGACCAAAGTGGAGGGAATGGAAGGAAAGGCTGGGGTCAGAACACAAGTCAGGAGAGCATCCACGGGTCTACAAGAGGGGGACTAAAAGCGAAGAGGAAGTTAAAGAGGACTCAGGTTTACCACTTGAGTGTCCAGTGAGTAAAGTCCTGACAGAACCAGGGCACAGGGGAGGAGGTGCTAACTTGAGGGAAAGATGATGGATCTGGTTTTGGACATGTTTAATCTGATGACTCCAGGGCACTCGGGTGGATACCAACGGCGGAGAGTAAGGCTGAGTTCTCACGGACACACAGGTCCTAACTGAAGCCATGAGAAAGACCAAGGGAGACTGAACCAAGGCAATCATATCATGGGAGCCAAGAAAAAAAGTATTTCAGAAAAGAAAAAGTCCAGTGGTTGCCAAGGGCCAAAAGGAAAAGTCAGATGGCATAAGGACTGAAAAGAGGCCCTTTATATTGGCTTCGGCACACAGACGTTAGAGGTGATCTGGAAAAGTGAAGACAGAAGGTCAGGATGCAAGGGCTTATAAAAAGTGCAGGCCGAGAGCAGCAGCTACAAGCTGGGGAGCTCCCTCCCTCTTCGTCCCGGCCAGCGCTGTTACACCTTCCTTGACTTGGACGCGCATGTCAACAATCCACTTTCATAAAATCGCCGAGACCCTTGTCCTGCCCAGCGCCAACCACCTGCATCTCCACCCAGCAGCAACTGCCCATCTCCTCACAGAGCGAGTCTCCTGTCAGTTTCCTGTCAGTTTCTGTACCTGTCATCTCCACTCCCACCAAATCCAAGCCACCAACTAAGCAAAACCCCCACTATTTCCAGTCACCAGGTTAGAGGCTTCCAAAAATCAGCCTGAACCTTTCCCTTTTCTTTATCCCTTGATTCCAGAATCAGTTTTTCAAGCAGTGAAAACTCTCTTGGCTCAAGTCCTCCTCACCCTAGTTCCACACCCAAGAACCGACCTTTGTCACATCCAGACATGTAAGGTGTCATATCCGGTTTCCCACACCAACCTAACCTCTGCACAGCAGATGGATTCATTTTCCTTTAAGGAAAAACCAGCCGACAAAGCCAAACTCCCTAGAGTAGAGCAGTATCGAAGGCCCTCCATAATCAAGCCATAAACTACCTTCACGGTCTTCTCTCCAACTACTACTTGACAAAAACCACCACAAGCCCAATCAGTCTATCCAATGGTTCGAACATTACACAGTTACATCTTTCTCTTCTGAAATATCCTCTCTCTTCAAGTTGTGTTCATCATAGGGAACCTCACTTACTCCCATGCTCTAAAGGCCCCATGAGCACCCAAGACCTCCACAGCATTCCTACCACAATGTAACTGTCTCCTAGGCCAGAAATTGTTCCAGACTCTCGGGACACAACAAAGTGAAGATCCTGAGCTTTGTGGAGTCAATATTTTAGCAGGAGGTAACAAAAAATAGACCTCATAAATAACGTTATATATATAAAATGTTTAAAAATTGTAAATGCAGGGCGCCTGGGTGGCTCAATTGTTAAGCATCTGCCTTCGGCTCAGGTCATGATCCCAGGGTCCTGGGATCGAGCCCCACATAGGGCTCCCTGCTCAGCAGGGAGCCTGCTTCTCTCTCTCCCATTCCCCCTGCTTGTGTTCCTTCTCTCGCTCTCTCTCTCTGTCAAATAAATAAATAAAGTCTTTAAGAAATAATAATAATAAATTTTAAAAAATCAAAATGGTAAACAGGGCGCCTGGCTGGCTCATTCAGTAGAGCACGCGATTCTTGATCTCAGGGTCGTGAGTTCAAGCTCCACGTTGAACATCGAGCTTACTATAAATAAATAAATAGGAAAGAAGGTGAATGCTACAAAAAGTAAAGCAGGATGTGAAGGAGTGGGAGTGGAAGCTCTAGGGAGGACTTGAGAACTAACCACCGCTGTAGCACCAGCAGACGGGGAGACCTTGACTGTGAGTTAGAGAGAATGGAAGGCAAGCAATCAGACAGCCCTCTCCCCTGGAGTTCTCCTGCAAAGGGGAACGAAGAAATGGGGCAGCAGCTGGCCTGGGTAGCAGCACTAAAGGTATTCACCATGAGAGGACATGACAGGTTTGTGTCCTGCAAGTACCTAGAGCCCTAAAATGTTCTAAGCACTCAACAAACATTAATTCCTTCACTTTCCCTTGACACTTACGATTTTGTTATCTTACTGGTACACATCTGATCTGTGTAACTATCTGCAAACTTTTCCTAACCCTTCGAGACTCAAATATGCCTCCTGGGAGAGCTTCCCTGGCGCCTCTCCTCAGTGAGTCTCCCTCAGATAGGCTATCTTTGTACCAACGTGCTCTTCTCCTATCACCCTCATCACAGCCTCTTGTAATTGGCGAAATACAGTCCCATCTGCCTCACGAAACTGACTCCTAGAGGACAGGCGATACTAACCCCCTTGGGGTCAAAGTGTAACAGTGAAAAGCTCTGACTCTTGAGCCAGACTCCCTGGGTCTGAATCCCAATCCCATCACTCAGCTGCAGTGTAGAAGGGCCCTGGATGTTCTCATCCATAAAACGAGAAATGAAAATAGCCTCTATCGCCTGGCATTGTCTGGAAGAGTCAGGGAGTTAACATATGTAAAATACATGGCATATTCTAAACCCTGTCACTATTAACTACTGTATTATTATATTGTATCCAGAGTACCTAAGATTACAAGCTTGACATAGGAAATCAATAAATTATTTCACGAATGAATAAACTGAGGCGCTAAAAAGCTCTCGCTTACTGTAGAGAATTACTTGTCTATACATTACAGACTGTGTTTTCATTTACTTCACCAGTAAATTCCATCATTCGAACTATGTCATGTCTAATTTTCTCAAAAGCTGTTAAAGTCATTTCTTGATTATCAAACCTGCCTCCCAGCCTAGCTCTAATTATGCGACTGCCTACAGAACCTCTGAGGGCCTTTCCCTGGCATCTCCCCGCACCACCACGGCTTCTTCATACCTCCCACGGCACGAGGGACCATGTAACACCATTGATGAGCAAGTGGATGACACGCCATCTGAGTGGCCAAATCTAAGGTCTGATTTTACCTCTGTTACAGGGACCCTCACCACTCGTTATGATTACAAGTCTTTGTAACCAAAGCAATTTTCTAAGCAACTAGAAAAACACTAATTTAAGCAAGAACTCAGTTTTGCACACAATTTCCATAATAACCAACAGCTCACTCGATATTAAGTAACAACTGAGTAGTGGGAACCTCTAAGATATTACATCACTTAAGAAGTCATGGGAATTCAACAAAACCCAATGATTTAATCGAATGTACTTACAGTATAGTTGTTATAGTAATTCTGGACTACACTACAAATTTTTTTTTTTAAGATTTTTATTTATTTAGTTGAGAGAGAGAATGAGCAGGGGGGAGGAGCAGAGAGAGAGGGACAAGCAGACTCCCCACTGAGGGGGGAGCCAGACGCAGGGCTCAATCCCAGGATCCCGAGATCATGACCCTAGCCTAAGTCAGATGCTTAACCAGCCCCCATCACCATCCACCTCAGAACCAAACAAAATATATCCCGATGACGTTCCCAATCATCTCCCGTGATCTGCCATGTGAGATCTGCACATGCGCAGACGGACAGGCCCCAACTTAACAACGGTTCGACTTCAGGAGGCTGCAAAAGCAATTCACATTCAGTAGAAACCATACTTGGAATTCTGACTTTGTATCTATCCGCAGGCTAGTGACACGCAGTATGAAATTCTCTTGTGATGCTGGGCAGTGGCGGCCGGCTGCGGCTCGCGGTCTGCACGCGATCACCAGGGTCAACAACCGATACAGCTACGACCATTCTGCTCGTCGCCTTCAGTACAATATTTAAGAAATGACATGAGATATTCAACACTCTAATATAAAACAGGCTTTGTGTTAGATGGCTCTGCCCAACAAGCCACCCCTTGTATGCTGACATGTTCTAAACACATCTAAGGTAGGCTAGGCCAAGCTATGGTGTTCGGCAGGTTAGGGGTAGCAAATGCAATTGCGACTTACAGTATTTTCAACTCATGAGGGGTTTATCGGGACTGTAAGTCAAGGAAGATCTGTCCTTCCAAAAAACGCAGGTTTTGGAGTAGAGTGCCTTGGTCCAGGTGCCGGCTCCCCCCCCTCCCCCAGGTATCCTACAGCACAGCCGTCATCACCCCCTCTGGTAAAACTGGCAATAATGTAACCTAGCAGGGTGGTCTGGTTAACCAGACCAGACTGACTACAAGAAATGAACAAATGAGAAATAGCTAGCTTACAGCACATACGTAATAAACGGTGTTATCGCGTTATACTATTTTCATCTCATTAGGATTGAAGTTTTACAAAGACATGAAAAAGGCTCAAACAGGGGCACCTGGCTGGCTCCATCGGTTAAGCGCCTGCCTTCAGCTCAGGTCATGATCTCGGGGGTCCTGGGGTCCTCCCCCCTCAGTGGGGAGTCTGCTTGTCCCTCTCAAGCCCTGCAACGGCTCCCTGCTCAGTGGACAGTCTGCTTCTCCCTCTCCCTCCCGCCCTCCCCTCTGCTTGTGCAGGCACTCTCGAAGGATCCTCTCTCAAATAAGCAAAATCTCTTTAAAAGGGAGGGGAGGGGCTCAAACATGTGTCAACTAATACTCCTAAAAGTAAAAACGTTAAGTAAGAAATAGAAAGGAAAAAAGTTCCTGGAATAAAGAGATGTGATCCCAGGGAAAAGCTCCTCCTCCTGTAAGACACACACCAGGCAGCGGTTTCCTTGCATTCTGGGGACAAGGCCTGCCCCACCCACACCCCTGACCCTGGGACACCTGCAGGATATGAACCCCCGGTGTCAGTGATGGAGAAAGGATGTGACTAGAAGGTCCTAATCTGGTCACAGCCACTGTGGCCACCCCTTGTGTGCTTCAGTATGTGAGCTCTAGCTTACAAAAACCTTGACTCGAAACTTAGCCCCAGAAAAAAATGTACATTGTAATCATGAAGTCAACTACTTTACAATAATTGCTCAAAAGTGACCATTTTCATAGCGTTCTGATTGCCAATTAAAATGAATTCTGAATGCAAGGGTGCTTGGCTAGCTTAGTCAAAAACCGGTAAAATTCTGCCCAGGGGTCCTAAAGCACCATTCCTTGCAAGCTCCCTGAGGAGAGGAGCTTGTCTGCTTGTTCATCTGACATTCCCTAGAGCCTGGTGTCCAGTGGCAACTTAAAATTCACGGAAAGATTTCTACACCCCTATTCTAGGCATCATTACTCACAATAGCCAAAAGGTGGAAGGAACCCAGCTGTCCACCAACAGATGACCGGATAAACAAAATGTGGTATGTACTCACAACAGAACATTATTCAGTGTTTAAAATGAAGGAAATTCTGACACATGCTACAACATGGGTGAACCTCCTGGACATCATGCTGAGTGGAGCAAGTCACAAAAAGACGTCTTCCAATACTGTATGATTCCACTTCTATGAGATACCTAGAGTAGTCAAATTCCCAGAGACAGAAAACAGAGTGTGGTCGCCAGGGGATGAGGGAGAAGGGAATGAAGTTATTGCTCAATGGGTACAGTTTCAGTTTTACAAGATGAAAAAAGCTCTGGGGATGTGGGGATGTGCATCCACCACAATGGGAACGTACAGTGTGACCCTTGAACAGCATGGCTTTGAACTACACGGGCCACTTATACACGGATTTTTTTTTTCCAATAAAACAGCACAGCACTGTAAATGCATTTTCTCTCATGATTTTCTTAATGACATTTTTTTCTCTAGCTTACTGTGTTAAGAATACAGTATAGAATACATATAACATACAATATAAATATTAATAGACAGTTAACATTATCAGTCAGGTTTCTGGTCAATAGGAGACTAATAGTAAAGTTTTGGGGGAGTCAAAATTATAGAGGATTTTCCACATCGTGGGGGGCAGCGCCCGTGACCCCCACGTTGTTCAAGGGTCCGCTTGACTTAATGCTACTGAACTGTAACACTTAAAAATGGTTAAAATGGTACTTTTTATGTTCTGTGTATTTCACAACTTAAAAAGAAAAACCAGAAAATTAACTGAAAGAATAAATGAAGAAAGGAATACTGAGTACTACCTTCATCGCTCACTAAATGTTCTATCTCATACCTCTGGATTATTCATTAAGGAATTACTACCACCACATTTTACAGATGAGAAAACTGGGACTCAGAGAGCTAAACCTATCTGTCACTACGCTACATACAGTATCTACTACACAGGGCTGCTCAGCCTTAATGGTGTATTTTACCCCACTGATTGTAAGCCCCGTGAAGACAAGGGCCATGACCGCGGTCTTCTTTCTATGCCCAGAACCTAACAACACCCACAGGCCCCTTGAATGTTTCAAAAAATCCCACTGGCCTGAATATCTACATCACAGATGTCACTATGTCCCTTTCTCTACTAAAGCCCTAACAGGGGTAAAATGGACAACCTTAAGAACATTTCCTTCACTGGAGGTGCTCAAACACAGGCTGAGCAATGAAGCGCTTCCCCCATGGGCTTACTATGTACCAGGACTTGGGGCAGATAAAGATTCAGACAATTTCATCTTGGAGGGAACTGAATCTACTGCTGTGGAAAGATAAGGCTCAGAAACAATTATAACAAAGGCTTAATAAACAGATGTGAGTACACAAATCTAAGGGAGTGCTGAGAGTGTCTCTGGGTGTGAAAAACGTGGAAAGTGTCTTCAGAAGAGGTGGCTTCTGAGCTGGATCTGGAAGGGTGAAGAGCTTTCCAGGCACTACCAGGGAAAAGGTCAGGGCATAAGGCAGAAACAACAGCATGCTGGGTGTCAAAAGAACACCCCTGTTCCTGATTTTGCTATTATCCGGATAGGTGATCTCTGCAAATCACAAATCCTGTTTCTTTCTATTAACCCCCAGCAAGACCCCATCCAACTCTTGTCTTACAGCTAACAGAAGCTCTGAAGTCACACGGCCTAAGTTCAAATCGTGCCACTGTCACTTAAGAGTGACCTTGAGCTGGGTAATTAGTTGCTCTGTGCCTCAGTCTCCCCATTTCAGGAGAGAGCTAGTGTACTCATTAAGTAACACATGTCAATCACTCAGCACAGGCCAAGGCACACAGTAAGCCCTCAATAAATACAGGATAGCTCTGGTCAAATAAGCTACATTGTAAGAGAGGCAAACCCCAGATGCCAGCGTAGTGCCTGCTGCGCTTCCAGGTCCCTCCCAGTCCTGAGACATCCCTGGGGGGATGGGAGCGCCGAGCCCGGGCTGCAAAGCCTGCACGCATGTGTCACTGCCGGGCTCGGCACGCGCCTCTCCCCGCCCCGGGGAGAAGCGATGGCTCAGCAGTCCCAGGGCCCGCTCCCACCCTTCAGACCCAGCAGTGGGGAGGGAAAGCGGCTCGGACCCCACTTACCATGCTGGCCGGGGGAGGGGCGGCTCAGGTGAGCTGGCTCTCGAGCTTCGGACACGTCCCGCTCGCACAGTTCAGGTCATGGTCCCGGCAGGCTCGGGAAGTCCCCCGCCCATGCAAAGACAACCGCTGCCCCACCCGGGCCCCGCGGGGACCCTCTAAAAAGAGCGCGGCCCCCCGGCCCCCCTCATCGGGGACCCCCCTGAACAATTCATCTAGACCCACCCGCCCCTCCCCAAGGAAACTGAAAAAGCAGGAAATGGGGCTCGGAGGCCGGTGAGGAGGGCAGCGGCTTGGGGGGGCCCCCCGCCCGGGCCCGACCTCCGAGGGGAGGCTCCCGGCCCAGGCAGGGGCTCCCGGCCTCCGCGTTCAGAAGCGGCTGCGGGCCCGGCCCCGAGGCTGAAGGGGCGGAGGCTGAAGGGGCCTCGGCGGCGCAGCCCGGGCGGCTGGCTCAGGGGAGAGGCCCGGGGGCCCGCGCTGTCCTCGCCGCCTCAGCCCACACGGCCGCCGCCACCGCCCCCCGGAGCATCCCTGCGCGCGCCCGCCCCGGAGCCGCCCGCTCTCGCCGCGCGGCCGCCCCCGACCAACAGCCCCAACGCGCCGGAAGTGGCGAGCGCCCGGCGCGGCCCCACGGCGCGGCCGCCGGGCTGCGGCGCTGGAACCGGACCAATCCGGAATCGAGCGGGGAGGGGGTGGGGGGGCGCGGGGCGGGGCCGCACCTGAAGGCTCCAGCCTGGCCCCGCCCCCGCCTGGCCCCGCCCCGCGCCCGCCGCCCATCCACGCGGGCCGGCGGCCATGTTGGTAAAGGGCCTGGGTCTGCCATCTTAGTAAAGGGGCGGTTTCCCTTTCGCTTCGGTAGCCCATTCATTCCGCAGGGCTTTAGGGAGCGTCTTCTACGCTCCAGACTCTGGGCGGGGAAGTCCGTGGCCCGCAGCCTCTGCCCTCGTGGAACCTACAGTCCTTCAGTTCACGCACATTTTAGCCCTGCTATGGCCCAGGCGCTAGGACTAGCGCAGTGAGCAAGCCTGCTGTAGAACCTGCACTCGAGGAGGCCTAGAAGCAACAGGGCAGATGAATAAATTAACCGTAAGAAAGGAGTGAATATTGTGAACGCAACAAACTAGCAGCGGGCTGAGATAGAAAATGCAAGGGAAGGATGGAAATGTAAACTGACACCCGAAGAATAAAGTCAATAATGGAAAGCATGATCAAAGCCGAAGGAGCAGTAAGAGGCGCCTGCTGGCTCAGTCAGTGGAGCACGCTGATCTCGGGGACTCAGAGTTTGAGCCCCACCTTGGGTGTAGAGATTACTTTTAAAAAACTTTAGAAAAAAAGAAGAAAAAGCTGAAAGAACAACAACTGCAGAGGTGCTGAGGGGGTAGAATGTGAGGAGTTCCTGTTCCTCTCCTCCAACCCGCTTTCCTTGTGAAAGTGCTGATTTTAAGGAAGAGAGGCAGGAAAGAACCCCGACCAGTAGAGGTTGAACCCCCGGGTGTGCCCACTGCACAGACTAGAGCAAATCTGTATAACCCGGTGGCTTTCAAACCAGCAAGAACCAGAATCACCCGAAGGGCCAGCTCAACACGGATTGCCACCCCAGCCCACTTCTCCGAGATTCTCAGTAGGTCTGGGTGGGGCCTAATGATTTGCATTTCTAACAAGTTCCCAGATGATGCTAATGCTTGCGGATCCTGGGACCGCCCTTGGAGAGCTGCTGCTGGAACTCCTGACCCCCCCAAGAGCAACAGCTTTCATTTATTCCTTCATCAAATATTTATCACCGCCCACTAAGTGACATCCACAGTTCTGAGGATTCAGTAGCGAGAAAACAAATACACATGTGCCCTTATGAAATAGACAGGTTATTGTAAAAGTATTATACCATAAGTCATCAGTTATAATTGTGATAAAGGTGTGAGAGAAAAATACAAACCACCATGAGAATTAATGGCCAAGGGATCTAGGTTAGTCGCCAGGGTTAGAATGGAGAGGAGGTCAGGAAGCGACATTTATTTAAGCTGAGGCCTGAAACACACCTTGTAGTTTGCTAGGCAGAGAGAGGAGGCACAGACTATTCTAGGCAGTAGAAACGTCATGTATTAGAGAATCCATATCCAAAGGTAAATGGGCAAATCAGAACCAAGATCAAGTGACTTGACTTTTCTTGGCTCAGCTTAGTGGAATGAGCAAAGGCTGTAGGATAAGACGGATTTGGAGTGGAATCCCAGCTCTTAGCACTCGCTGAAGTATGTTAATTGCATGACTATCAAAGTCTTGGCTTCCTCACTGTGTAATTGGATGAAATAACAGAAACTTAAGTCAGACTCAATTAGAGGTATGCCTTTGACTCACATAATTCTCATAACTGGACATCCGGAAATAGGTCAGTTTTGGGGCAGTTGACTGGTTCGGTGCATAGAACATGTGTGCTCATGAATTCAAGCCCCGCATTGGGCAGAGAGCTAGGAGGTTAGGAAGGAAGGTAGGAAGATAGGAATATAGGAAGGTAGGAAGGAAGGGAGGGGGAAAGGGAAGAGAAGAGAAGAGAAGTCAGGTTCATGGTGGGAGTAAAGGCGGCCCTGGGTCCATTCATCTAGGATTTTCTTGGCTCTGCTCTCCTAATGGATCAGCCTTGTCCTCAAGATGGCTGCCAGGAACAGCCAAGACCACAAGCATCCAAGTTCACATCCAGCAAGAGAGAGCACCTTATCTCACATCCTTTCTCATGGCAATAAACTTTATCCTACTGGTCCTAATTGGCCCTAGGCCTGTCCATCCCTGAGCTAGCCACTGTGGAGGAGGATGGAATTGCTATGATCGGCTTTGAGAATCCTCCCCTGTAGCTGATTTCAACTCTTCACCTGGCACATAAGGCATGCAGTGAATCACAGCTATTATTAATTTTTCTCCAGGGACTTTGTCCAACGCAACTAAATAACACTTTGTTATTAATATTAATCTCAAGCCTGTCTACTCTGAAAAAAAGATTTAAGGCTGCTATTACTTTTTATTGGCACTGCAGAGATGGCCCCCATCCATATCCTCCAGCCCATTCCTACTGCTCCTGCCTTGGTCCCAATCGTTCAGTTATTCATTCAACAAACATCTGGTGAGTATCAACGTTATGCCAGGCCTTTTCCTAAAGACTGAAAATTCCAAAATGAATAAGATTCAGGAAAATTGTTCACTGCCTCATAGCAGAAACAATTCCAGCACAAGAAGGCGCTGTAAGAGAGGTGTGTGTGAACCTAAGTGCACAAGGAAGAGGGGAAGGAGCAACTCGCTATGGAGGGAGGAGTGATCGGAAGGTTGAACAAAGATGGTAACATTTTCATTGGATCTTCCTGGATGAACAGAAGTTCCCCGGACTGCTACAGAGGCCCCACTCTCCTTCCCACTCCAAGGTCTCCCACGGCATCAAGACTGCTTCCATTGCAAGTGATGAGATTGCAGCTCTGGAATTGGAATTCTACCAGAGGGGAAAGGTGACTTTATTGTCTCATGTAAGAGAATCATCCAAAGATTTATATTGACTTCAGACATGGCTGCATGCAGAGTCTGAAATGTCACCACAGTACTCCATTTCTCTCCATTTCTTGGTTCTGATTCCTTGACCAGGGGTCCTTTATCCACACCGCTGCCCCTGGCATATCTAGGCTTTATCTTCTCCCAAATGGAAGTCTGACAGAGAAGAAAGCGTGCCTCTCCTACAAGTGTTCCAGGGAAATAATCCCCTTGGCTTTGATTGGGTCACTCCTGAGCCAATCACTGTGACCAGGGGGATGTGATGCTCTGATTGGCTGGACCTCAGTCACATGCTCCACCCCAATTTCTGGAATGGCTCCTTCTGTGGCTAAAATCTCTGTGAGCCCCACCATAGCCCTGTGAAGCCATCGGAGCCTGAGGAATTCTCTCATTTTTCCTGCAAGGAAGCTCATTGATTTCTCAAGAGGCATAGGTGTATCACTCAATATGGATTTAACGAAAAAAGAAAAGATGAGCTTCTGGCACCCTCTGTAGGTGACAGGAACGGTCTCTGTTTAACATGGCATTCAAGGCCTTTGAACCTCTCGCCATACTCTTGGGTTGAGTTTTTACTCTTCTTATGCAGCTGGATGGCCTTGAGCAGGTCACCTAAGCTCTCTGTACCTCAGTTTCCTCATCCATAAAATGGGAACAGTACTAGTACCCACCTTAGATACTTGTATCATTTGTCTCCTATCAGGAAATTCTAGTTAGAATTTGAAGAATTGACAAGGGAACTATTTTTAAAGAGGTGTAAGGAAACCCTACCAAAGATCATAGGGTACCCCCAGTATAGTAACAGCAGGATTATGAGTACCACTAGACCTGAAGGGACAAGAGGGGGAACAGTTGCCAGAACCTCCATAGAGAGGATGGTGGGAGACTAGCTGAGGGAAACAGCCATCCAAGGTGTTCCTGCAGGGAGGAAGCCAGTGGAATAAATACCCTGACCTCACTCTCTTCGCACCCTCTATCTGCTGTTGGGGCTCCCCATTGGCCACATCCATCCAGAAGCCAGAGAGCAAGGGCGCCTGCTGATGTAGTTGTTGGGGCCAACTTCCTGGACACAGAGAAGGGGAAAGGGGACTCCAGAGGCGCACATGGAAGAGATCCAGCAGAACATTACCATTACTGTGGCAAAGCACACAAAGTGTTTAGAACTGTGGCTGGCACATGGAAAAGATGTTCCATAAGGTTTAGATATTAATTATTGATTATTGTTTCCATCCGAGTTGCAGCCCACCTTACCATCGCCTTTCCCTCTGCGAGCCCACCAAGCTAGACTTCTCCTGGCTCCTGGAAAACAGCAGGCTCTTCCATGTCTCTGAGCCTATACTTATGTCATTCCATCATTTGGAATGTCCTTTTCCTCATCTATTCCCTTACATTCCTACTTACCCCAAAGACCCAATTCAAATGCCTCCTCCTGAGTGACCTCCTCCCATAAATAAATAGCTATTTACAAACATCCATTAATATAATTAAGGGAGAAATCTTGTCTGAAGACTTACCTAGTGGTGACATCCACCAGAAATACCCAACAGGAATTATCCACGGGGAAGGCATGATGGGAGAGAGACCTCTAACGCTCAGCGACATCTGCCTCGGCTCTCTTCCAAGTTCAAGGGAGGTTTATACTTCCCCACCTCTTGCAGTTGGACCAGACAATGGCAGCTGGATGGAAATGACCATGTCACTTCTGGACCAGAGCATTACCTTGCTTGTCTGGCCTTCTGATTCTGCTCTCCCCTACCACAGAGACCTCTGAGGCATCATGTTGAGACTAGGGGGGCACCATGAGATGGAGTGACTACATGGGGCAGAACACTGCCCTCAACCATACCAGGCCAGCAGAAAGAGCAAGAGACAGACTTTGTGTTTTGAGGGACTGGGATTTAGGGTGGTTGGTTACTGCAGCACAACCTGGACTATCCTGACTAACACACAAGACTATGTGTGGTGGGTAGTCTACAAAGAAGGGCCCCCATTGAACCATGTCTGTCAGAATTCCCATCTTTGTGTAGTCCCTTGACTTTGACTCTGGGTTGGCCCTGTGAATTCACTTCTGACCAGTAAAATGGAATGGAATGGAACATGACTTCCAAAGTCAGGTCTTAAAAAGCTGTATAGTAAAAAAAAGAAAAAGAAAAAAAAAGCTGTATAGTTTTTGCTTGGATTTCTTAGGATATTTCCTTTGGGACAAGCCAGCTAGCATGTAAGAAGTCTGATCACCTGAGAACCCCAAGCTGTGAGAAAGCTCTAACCAGACATGTGGAAAGACCACGTGAAAAGAGAGAGTATTGCCTGACCCACTCTCCGTCCATCAGAGTTGGCTCAGCTGAGGCACCAGCCACGGGAGTGAAGAGGCCATCTTGGACTGTTGAGCCCAGTCATGACTTGGGAAGACTCCAGCTCCCAGCACCCCTCTGACGGCAACTGCATGGGAGACCCCAAACGAGAACCACTCAGCTAGGGCCCATCAATGTGCAGAACTACAAGGAATAATAATGAGTGGTTATTTTAAGTCATTACGTTTGGAGATAAAACAATATATAATCAGAATACTTAAGGGTCTAACCTTTAAGGAGACTCATAAGGAGCCATCACAGCTCCTTTCTTGGAGCACCATGAAAAATCAGTTGCCTGTAACTCCAATCAGCCACCGGGCAACCCCTTAACATAAGACCTGGCCCATCTCTGTTGACTGGATCCTTAAAGGACAGGATGTACCTCAGGCTCACATTATGCAAGATCACCCCTCTCCCAACCCCAAAACACACCCAGGTCTCCCAGCTTCAGTGAACTTCAGGCGACCTTCTGGTTAGAGACCCTCCAGCTTGAGCCCAATTCACCACCTTCACCATGAGCTAGTCGCTGAAATGGATTTCTGTTGGCTGGGGAAACTTCAGAAGAAATGACGAAGTGAGAAGTCTGTGATATTGCAATACCTCGATTCCGAACAACGTGTGCAATAGTTATTTTTATCCAAGTCATTTCCCGAACAAGATCTAAATTCAGGAATTCCAGTGTGTTATGGAACAATAATTACTTTTTTAATGGCACACGAAAATGGAGAGGATAATAAAAGATCACAAATGGATCCAAAAATATGGTGCTGATAGAAGATGGGCCCTGGTCTCTGTGGACCAATGCATATAAATTGAGTATGAAATACCTCTGTTTTATATGCAGATTAGAGCTAATAAAAAAATAAATAAATGTAAAATGCAGAAAATTAAAAGGACTGCTTATTATGAAGCAGATGACAAATGAGGAAATAAGCTAAGGCTGTAATGAAGGAAGACAGAAAAAGACTCATTACGTGATGACTATATGCATCGTCAAAGTCTTCAATACAGGTGCGACCCAAGTGTCAGCTGTTCCTTTGTCCTCTGGCTCCTGTGTGCTTTGGTTTTGTCCAATTTCAACCCAGATACAAAATTATGAGCTTCTTTAAGTTCCCCATAACAATCCACTCACACCAAAGCCGTGTTTCCAGTGGGGGTGCGACTGGCCTTGTGCGAGAGACGTCTCACCAGGTGACGTGATCCTGGTCACCAAGTCAGTAATGACCATGCCCCCAACCCCTAGTGGTCATTATGACAAGTAAAACCAAGCCCACATGTTTCTAGTGCTCCTGGAGGAGGTATCGCCCTCAACAGAGAAACTCTGCACCAAAGCAATAGGGACCGATCTTTACTGAAGATTTCATAAGGATGCAGAAAAAAGGACTTACATCGCACATTCCATAGCGAACAATCTAAAGCCTTCATTCCCATTTTATGCAATTTTCTGCAATCGTTCATCCGCCAGACTGCTACTAGATTATTTTTGCCTTAGCTCCTTACCCCTCATACTCTCAGCACTCCCTTAGATTTGTGTACTCACATCTGTTTATTAAGCCTTTGTCTTGTTATAATTGTTTCTGAGCCTTATCTCTCCATAGCAGTAGATTCAGTTCCCTCCAAGATGAAATCGTCTGAATCTTTATCTGCCCCAAGTCCTGGTACATAGTAAGCCCATGGGGAAGCGCTTGATTGCTCAGCCTGTGTTTGAGCACCTCCAGTGAAGGAAATGTTCTTAAGGTTGTCCATTTTACCCCTGTTAGGGATTTAGTAGAGAAAGGGACATAGTGACATCTGTGATGTAGATATTCAGGCCAGTGGGATTTTTTTGAAACATTCAAGGGGCCTGTGGGTGTTGTTAGGTTCTGGGCATAGAAAGAAGACCGCGGTCATGGCCCTTGTCTTCACGGGGCTTACAATCAGTGGGGTAAAATACACCATTAATGCTGAGCAGCCCTGTGTAGTAGATACTGTATGTAGTGTAGTGACAGATAGGTTAAGCTCATTCCAAATCTCAAGTTTCTCTCCTATGATGCAGAGAAGCACATCAACATTGCCCGTGATGCTACCCCATCTTTGTATATTCACACTTATCATGGACAGTGCAAAGGGCCCTCACATTAATAGAACCCACCATCAACAGAAGGTGGTAGACCCACCATTGCTGGTTACTTGACCACACCCAAGTGCTTTATCACCTGTGTTTGCTCTGGAGCATTCCGATATACAAAGTTGTCTCCATCATGCGAAACAAGAAGGGTACAGATGATGCGGGGATATCTGATTTTGGTTTTTTCTTTTTCCATGTCCCTTCTGATAACTCCAGTTTTGCTACAAAGGACCACCTTTCCTTTATACTCAGTTTTTGAAGTTTGGCTGGGACTGACCCCACTCCTCGGTGTCAGGGGTAAGCACGTGATCCACGAAAATGTGGTTTCCATTCATCTATTAACAAAACCAATGCTGTAAAAACTAATCTTATGCATACACATAAATGCACAGGTCTATCTTTAGGAGAAATTCACAGAAGTAGAATTACTAAGAGTCAAAGGGTAAATGCCTTTGTGAGTTGATGGATTTTCCTGAATCACCCTCTATAGGAGTTGTCCACGCTAACCAGGTACACAGACAGTATCTATTTCCACACAGACTGGCCAGTAGGATAGACTGTCAATCTTCTGGATTTGTGCCCACGTGAGAATTGACATCATAATTTTCTTTCTTTTTTTTTTCTTTTTCTTTTCAATTTTTTCTTTTTTTTTTTCTTTTCTTTTTTGAAGATTTTATTTATTTATTTGAGAGAGAGGAAGAGAGACAAGCATACTCCCCACTGACTGGGAGGCCCAACACGGGGCTTGATCCCAGGACCCAGAGATTATGACCTGAGCCAAAGATAGATGTTTAACCAACTGAACCACTTAGGTGCCCCGACATCACAATTTTTCTGTGAGCTGTCCGTTTTTGTACTTTGCCCCTCTTTGCTCTTGAGTTGTTGGGTTCTTTAGCCACATTTCTAGGAATTCTTTATGCAATAGAGAGATTAACACTTTGTGGCATTCACTTGCAAATATTTCCCCCAGATTTTTGTCTTTTGACTTTGCTTATGGTTTTGCTTTTCGATGAAGAAGTTTTGATTTTTTTATAGTTGAATTAATTGATCTTTAATGGCTTCTGAATTTTGAGTCATATTTAATAAGGATGATTCTATGCCAATGTTTAAAGGAATTTACCCACACTCTCTTCTAGTACTTTTATACCTTTGATAAAAAAACACAAGTTAGTGTTTGATCTACATAGAATTTATTTTGGTGTACGGCACGAGGTATGAATCCAAGCTATTGTTTGAGATAGGAGAAGCCAAACCCAAACCCGGCATAGAGTAAGGTGATTTAGTTCCCAGAAAGATGTCAGGTCTGTTGACAGAACCTGATGCATGAAACGAAAGAAGCGCCCACAACTGGCCAGGACCACCAGAGCCACACTACGTTCCAGTAAGGTGACAGTAAGAAGACAGCAAAGCCAGGGTCCCCATCAGCACGAGGACACAAGGAGATCAGGAGAAGGACCTGGGTAGCTGCTTCCGTGCTCCAGACAAAGCCTAGAAAAAAATAAATAAATTCAGTGTTCTTTTGCGTCATTCAATAGCATTCTAAAGTTTCCTTCAAACAGATTTTTTTTTAAGTAATCTCTACACCCAATGTGGGGATTGAACTCACGACTCCAATATCAAGTGTGGCATGCTCTTCTGACTGAGCTGGCCGGGTATCCCTACTTCATATAGATTTTATGCATTTCTTATTAAGTTTATTTTTGGGTCTTTTACCTTTTGTGCTGCTGTTGTAGAGGGGGGTCACCACTTCTATTATCTCTTCTAAGTGGTTGTTTTTAGTAAAAACAGAGAAGCTATTGATTTCCTTCGTTAAATTTTGGACCCAGCCAACTGAGTATTTTTATTGTTTTGTTTTGCTTTATTTTTCCCAACAGATTCACTTAAGTTTTCCAGGTACAAAATTGTATCATCTAAGGGGCGCCTGTCTGGTTCAGTTGGTAGAGTTTGCAACTCTTGATCTTGGGGTCGTGAGTTCGAGCCCCACATTGGGCACAGAGATTACTTTTTAAAAAACCTGTATGAAGGAAACCTCCCCTTATCCATTTTGTAGAGATGACTGAAAATCAAGGAGGATGTTTTCCCTGATTCCAAGTCCTGCATGTTCAGTGAGGAGAAAGAAAAGAGAAATTCACATCTCCAATGGTACCTCCTAGCCTTTACACAGGCTCACTCCTTTTCCACCCCCTCTCCCTTTACATAGTAGATTTCTTTTTTATTTTTTAAGATTTTATTTATTTATTTTAGAGCATGAGCAAGACAGAGAGAGAGCACAAGCAGGGGGAGTAACAGAGGGAGAGGGAGAAACAGGTTCCTTGCTGAGCAGGGAGTTGAATGCAGGGCTCAATCCCAGGACCCCTAGATCATGACCTGAGCCAAAGGCAGATGCTTAATGCCTGAGCCACCCAGGCGCCCCTACATAGTAGATTTCTATCAGACTTCCAGCCCCAGATCAAATATCACTTCCTCTGGGAAGCTCTCCTTAACCTCTCTACCCGAATCTGAGTGGCCTATACTTGTCCATCATGGAGGTCACCGCAGTCATTGCGCTGCTCCATCTGTGTGCTGAGCCCTGAGCTGTGTGGGAAAATGAAATTGCTAAGAGCCAGTCCTTGGCCTGGAGGAGTTGACATCAAAAGAGAAAAGTTGCAGAACAGCCAAGTTTGCCAAGATTTAAAGACCATCTCAGGACACCAATGGAATGAAATGGCACACAATTCCATGCCAAGAGAGATGCACTGTGGGCCGAACCCAGTGGTCTGGGAAATCTTCAAAGAAAAAGCAGAGCTAAAACATCAGGAGAAGCTATGTGCACACAAATTCTCCCAGGGACATTTTGGATTCAGGCTCTGGTCAAACAGCACGGTGCACTGGATTCAACAGCAGGCAATTTGGACTTTCAGTGTCAGCCTAAATGCTCACCTGCCACACTATTTGTCATGGGCTGAAATTCTCAAAAATTATTTTAGTTTGTATGAAAGAAAACCAACTCAAATTGACTCTAACAAAACAGGTATACTGATTCATATATATTAAAAGTCTGGGTATAGGTGGCCTTCAGGCATAGTTTGATCCAGGGCCCCTACCAGGTCCTTGGAACTTGATCTCGCTGTCTTTTCATTGATCCTTTGCTCTTGGCCAAGCTCTCCCCTAGTGTTGGACCTTGGCTATACCAGACTCTTATCCTCTCAGGAATAAGTCTAAAGGAAAGAACAGTTTTCCTCCTGAATCGTTCCGGAAAGGATCCTACAATTTATTCTAGGTTAGCTTTAGTTGAGCCATCACTTTTGAGCTGGGTGCAATCTAATTTGAAGTCCTGGATGGTACTTATCTTTACACTGTCATTCCTTTATTTCCAGATCTTGGTGACCTCTGGTGAGGAAAGATACAGAAGGGAAAGACTAGCAAAGGGACTTCTCCCTCACAAAGAGGGAGACCTTAGCCTGGCACCTCCTCTTGGAGCAGTCAGGAACCTGCCCAACATATCATGACCCATGCTGTAGAAACCTTTAGTGGACAGGTCTGGATTTTCTTTAAACATTCAGTGAATAGAGGCTTCTGCTGGACAAAAGGGAGCCAAAAAGATGTAGTAGGTCCCAAGGTTGACAATAGTTGGTGAGCTATCCCCATCCTCCAGCCTGCTCGAAGGAGCAAGATGTTCTGTCCAGTACCCCTGAGCAGAATTATCTTGTCCACATGACTCGCTTTGACAAACAGAGCCTGGCACAGGAGCCACTGAGACAGAACTGGTGGCTGGGCCTGGGCTGAGCAGGCTGGAGCATGGTTAGGAACTGTCTTGCATCCACGTGGCCCAGAATTCAAGAGGCCACCACTGTTTAGGCAACATCTATGACAATAAACAAAAAGCCACTTGTGCTAATTTAAATATATAGTATATACATCAGGAATGGTTCAGCAACAAGTAACAAAGACTTAAAAATGAGGACTTCTTTTTTTGCCTAATAGTAAATAAGTGATATGACACTAATGTAGACTCAGCTGCTCAATGGTGCTATGGCCTCTCTATGAGTCTTTTAGCCTTGCCCTCATGGTGGCAAGATGGCTGCTGCAGCTCCAGACATTGTATTCACATTCTAAGTAAGAAGAATAGGGAAAGAGAATGTGCCAGCCACACCTGCCCCCGCCTTTTTTGGATAAAGGAAAAGCTTTCCTATAAACCTTGAGCAGCCTTCTGCTCCCATCTCGTTGATCAGAACTGAGAAATACAGCTTCCGTAAGCAGCAAAAGCAGCTAGGAAAGGAGACAGTCTAGTTTACTAGACTGCAGTGACAGTAGAAGTGAGGAATACCAAGCAGTGTCAACCACAGGAAAGTTTATTATAAATATGATAGTACAATATTTTGGGGATGTCAACCTCTGTTCTTTTCAGTTTCCTGATATTTTTTTTTTTCTTCCCTGCCATCCAGCTAAAAGTTGAGCTTGTCCCCTCAAGAGAAGAATGTGAAAAAGTGAAAAACAGAAAAAAGCCGTGAGTCTGGCTTTGTGTCTCAATACTTCAAGTCCTCGTCGGAGAAACATAAAAGCCAAAAATAGGGCCTGCCACCTTCAGATCAGGAATATGTCCCTGGGGTATAGGGGAAAAGAGAAAGAGGAGATGTAAGGAAAAAAGAGAGTTTGGGAAGTCTCTGAAGGCCAGACCCTGAACCCTCCTTCTTGTGGGGGAGGCAGCAAGACTCCAAAGAAAGGTTTGAGAATCCCAAGAGCAGATGGAAAAAAATGCTTCCCAGAGTACCTTGGTTCCCAGCGGGCATGAGAGCAGCAGAACGATCCCCGAGACTTGGCGACAGTCCAGGAGAGACCAAAGCAGTTGCGCAGACAGAAACTAAGTGGCATGTGTAAGCTGATGGTCAGGGATGGACGGCTAAGAATGGATGTCTTGGGAATATCTGCATGGACTTCAGGACCGACACTGCCCACCATATGGCATTTCAAAAGCCACCCAGGAACTAGACACATTCACACAGAAAAGTGCGGGTGCCATCTTGGCTTGCGACAGAAATGACGGCAAATTACGAAAAACGTACAGGTTATTCGTGTACCCTTGAGTATGTGGACTGAGGAGATAGTCCATGACAGAGATGGCTGGTAGCCTCCCCCAGCATCCATTCTCCCCTTTTCCCCCAGGAATGAACCCTTACTTTAAGCTGAACACATTTCCCAGACTCCCTTGCAGTGAGGTGTGAAAGATGTTACAGAACTGCTCTGTGGGACTTATAGGAAGTCACCTTCAGAGGGAAGGACCTGGGGAGCCTAGGTGGCTCAGTCATCTCAAATAAATAAATAAACAAACAAACAAAGGGAGGCACCTGCTCTCTGCCCCTTCTTCCTTGTTGCTACCTGGCCTAAGCCGCTCCAGCAGCCATCTTGGTCCAAGAGGTGACCTTGAAAACAGAAGGCAGGAGGGAAAATGGAGCCTGAGTCTCTGTGACGTGGCCTGCCTGCCTCCGGACATATTTGACGTGAATGGGAGACGCACTATATCAAAGTGCCACAGGCCGAGTGGCTTAAAGGACAGAAACATATTTTCTCAGGATTCTGGAGGCTAGAAGCCCGAGAGTAAGGTGTCGGCAGGCCTCCCTCTTTGGCGCGTAGGCCGCCATCTTCTCCCCGTCTTCACATGGTCTTCCCTCTGTGTGTCTCTGTGTCCCAATCTCCTCTTCTTCCAGTCACGTTGGATCAGGGCCCCTCTGAATGACTTCATTCTTGCCTTCATCACCTCTTTAAAGCCCCCATCTCCAAACACGGTCACACCTGGAGTGGCTGGGGTTAGGACTTCAGCACACGCCCTGTAGGAGGGCCACACCGCTCAGCTCCTACACATACTCACTCGCAGAAGCCAGGCCTACCTTGTGACGCAGCTCTGCGTAAATCACGTTCCTGCCCTTGCTGTGACTCGGTTTCCTCTCTTGTGAAGCAAGGGGCTTAACAGGCCAATGGCTGCTGTTGTTCATGTTGCTTCTCAAAAGCTCCCTCTAGGGCTGCTTTTCAGCTAAATTTAGGGCCAATCTGTCCCCATCGTGGGCTTGGTGTAGCTGGAGAAGGGTGTGGGCAGACTGACAAAGTGTTGGCTGCGGGCCCACAGCCTCCCTTCTGGCCTCCCTCCCTCTCCCGCCAGGAGGCTAGGACTGGCTCAGGCCCTCCACTGACCACCGACCGTCCTCCCTTGATGCACTTGAAGAAGTTGAGGACAAGGCCTGTCCCTGTGGCCAGCCCACCCTGGGCTTCAGAGAAGAGATGAGAGTTACATCTGACAAAGGTCCGTTCTAGATGCCTTTCATGGTTAGCTGGAGAACCCTCATTTCACAGATGGAGAAACTGAGGCAAATCCCTACCCTTATACCAGAGTCTTGAATCCCACCCTCTCCCACCTTCTTGAAAACTTCTCTCTTCTATATTTTCGACCCCTTTCAACTAGATCCATCCCATTAACTTTTTAAAGATAAGTCACCGGTGCGCCTGGGTGGCTCCTTTGTTAAGTGTCTGTATAAATAAAGGGGGTGCCTGGCTGGCTCAGTCCGAAGAGCGCGTGACTCTTGATCTTTGTTAAGTGTCATGCTCAGGTCATGATCCCAGGGTCCTGGGATCGAGCCCCGCATCGGGCTCCCTGCTCAGAGGGAAGCCTGCTTCTCTTTTCTCCCACCCCCCCACTTGTGTTCCCTCTCTCGCTATCTTTCTCTCTCTGTGTTAAATAAATAAATAAAAATATTTTTAAAAATAAAAATAAAGATAATTCACCAGTTAAAAAAAAAAACCCTAAAAACAAAAATGAAGTTAATTTGTTGTCCCCTCCCCATGCCCCAACCCCTGGTGGAACCACATTTTACTGTTTTCCCCAGTGTTTTTTATGCAAATATAAGCAAATACAGAAATATTTTCATAGTTCCCATTTTCCCCATGACTTACACAAAAGATGGCACGCCAAATACACACTTCCTCCCGTTGCCTTCCCCCCCCCCCCACTTAACGGTATATCCTAGCGATCTTTCCATTACAGTACATAGAAACTTTCTTCATTTTTTTATAGCAGCAAAATATTCCGTTTATGCCTGTACCATGGTTTATTTAATCTATGCCCCATTGGGCTATTTCCAGTCTCGTGAGAAAAAAGTCAACAGCAACAATGACCAACACACACACACACACACACACACACACTTTTTTTTTCCATGCCAAGTAGCTCCATAGCATAAATTCCCAGAAGCGAGACTGCTGAGTTAAGGATAAAAGCACCTGTAATTTTGATAGATAGTGACAAATCGTCAATCACAAGAATTGTACAAATTTGCCAAACCCTTCAGAAATGTACGCAAGTGGCTGTGTCTCTTTCGGCTCCCTAGAGTCAGAAGAAAAATGACAAACTAGGGAAAAATATTTGTAACTCAAATCACAAATGAAGGACTCTCCTGCCTAATACGTACAACGCTTAAAATCAATAATAAAAACACCAGTGAACCAATAGAAAAATGGATTAAAAACATAAAAAAGATAGTCTCTAAATAATTTCCCCAGACCGATGAAAAGCTGCCAAGTTCACCTGTAATAAGGGAAATGAAATGCCCATTAAACCATACCAAGAGGGGCACCTGGGTGGCTCAGTGGGTTAAGGCCTCTGCCTTCGGCTCAGGTCATGATCTCAGGGTCCTGGGATCGAGCCCCGCATCGGGCTCTCTGCTCAGCGGGGAGCCTGCTTCCCCCCCTCTCTCTCTGCCTGCCTCTCTGCCTACTTGTGATCTCTTTCTCTCTGTCAAATAAATAAATAAAATTTTTTAAAAAATCCAAAAGGTTGACATTTCCTCTTTATTTGTACATTTCCTTTTTTTTTTTAAGGTTTTTATTTATTTACGTTATCTCTACACCCAACGTGGCGCTCGAACCCATGACCCCGAGATCAAGAGTCACGCGCTCTTCGGACTGAGCCAGCCAGGCACCCCCTTTATTTATACATTTTCAAAGTGCTCTCCTTTGTCCTCTCCAGATGCTATCCTATTTCTCATCTCTACTCCACAAAGAAACTTCTAGAAACATCTGTCTAATGTCACTGCTTCCATTTGCACGCCTACCCCAAACACTGCCAAGGCAAGAGTTCTCAACCGGGTGTGATTTTGCCCCGCAGGGGACATCAGGCAATGTTGGAAATAATTTTCGTTGTCACAG
Organism: Potos flavus; assembly: GCA_028534135.1. Classification (NCBI taxonomy): domain Eukaryota; kingdom Metazoa; phylum Chordata; class Mammalia; order Carnivora; family Procyonidae; genus Potos; species Potos flavus. Next base: position 14,746,089 of record CM052890.1, on the reverse strand, counting down.
CTGGGGGTGGTGTGTTACCAGCATCTGGTGAATAAAAGTCAGGGATGCTTCTAAACTTCCTCCAAGGCGGAGGGCAGGCCCCACAATGCAGAGTCATCCAGCCCAAATGTCAACGGTGCCAACGGTGAGATTCCTGGTGTTAAGATTATCTCCCGCGTCCAATCTGGTGGACTTTTTCTAAGTTTTCATGTACCTTGACCCCTCATAGCATTCAGCGTGTTGACTGGCTCTCCCTTCCTTCTTTTCAAAAAGCTGACTTCTCCGATGCTGGCATCCCCTTCTCCACTCCCTTCCTAGGCTCACGCCCCATACGTGGGAATCCAAGGCTGGGTTCCTCTCACTCCACACTGACCCTAGTGGACATCGCGCACACCCTTGGCTTTAATCGCCGTCTGTCCGGACCTCACCTTAGACCTTCGCTTTTATAGCACTAACTTGCTGTCCCACAGTTCCACCCAGATGTTTCCAAGGTCCCTGGCACCCGTCAGGCCCGGCTTGCCTTCTGGGTCGCCCATACCACCCTCAGTGACTATAAAACCATCAGTCTAGAAATGTGAGCCGGATGCTGGGACAGCATCCTCCACTCCTTCCTCTTCATCAAGCCTCACCAAGTCCTGAGATGTACCCTCTAAATATCTCTCTAATTCATTCACTTCTCCCCAGTGTCACTACCACCAGTCCTCTCCAGATCACCGTCACCTTGACCCTGGACCACTGTGTCATCCGTGTGGGTTCTCCACCACCGCCCTGGCCCCCAGCATCCGCAGGGAACTTTTCTAAACCCCACATCAGCCTCCACTTGCTCTTAAGATCAAATCAAAACCCTTTACCTGCCGCCAAGTCCTGGTACCTGCCATCCTTATCTCATAGCAGCAGAGAGGTCCCTGCCCCCAGAAGACATTACAGGGGATTATCCACCTGCAATATCCCATAATGCAGGCCCCTGGTCACTTAGAGCCCTTAGTGTCACTTGATACAGTGACACCTGAGTGACACAGACCTGAAGGAATTGAGTGGCAAGCTGTGTTACAACCTGCGGCAAGAGGGTTCCAGATAAAAGACCGGGAAGTGAGAAGACCCTTAAGGAACAAGACAAGTTGAATATATTTCCCCACGTACTTGTTGGCAGTTTGTATTTCTTTATTTCGGAACTGCCAGTTCACGGTCTTTGCTGTTCATCCTCTGGGGTTCGTGGGCCATCTCTCTCTGGTTTGGAAGACCTAATTTTGTAGTAAGGATCCTAGCCTTTATCTGTCATATGGAGTGCATACTTTAAAAATAGTGGACCATTTGTTGGGGCGCCTGGGTGGCTCAGTCAGTTAAGCGTCTGCCTTCAGCTCAGGTCGTGATCCCAGGGTCCTGGGATCGAGCCCTGCGTCCATCTGGGCTCCCTGCTCGGCAGGGAATCTGCTTCTCCCTCCCCCTGCTCGTCTGCTCTCACTCGCACACTCTCTCTCTCTCCCTCTCAAATAAATAAATTAAATCTTTAAGAAAAATAAAAAAATAAATAAAAATAGCTGGCCATTTGTGTTTATTTTGTTTGCGGTAGTTTTTACTGTGTTGAGATATTAACATTTTTTTATAGTCATATTTACAATTTCTTTTTTTTTAAAGATTTTATTTATTTATTTGACAGAGGGAGAGAGATCACAAGTAGGCAGAGAGGCAGGCAGAGAGAGAGGGGGAAGCAGGCTCCCTGCTGAGCAGAGAGCCCAATGCGGGGCTCGATCCCAGGACCCTGAGATCAGGACCTGAGCCGAAGGCAGAGGCTTTAACCCACTGAGCCACCCAGGCACCCCCATATGTACGATTTCTGAACTTGGTTTCTCACCAGCAGGACACTTTCCCATTGAGACTTTTTTTTATTCATTTGTACTTTCTCCTAATTCTTTTACATTTTTAGTTTGAAGTTTGAAAACCTTGATCTGTTTGGTGTTTCTTATGCTTTAAAGAGTGAAATATCCAGTGAGTAAGGATCTGGATTTATCTTTCTCAAAGAAAACAGAGAAAGAAAATAGAGTGGCCCATCTTTTCCTCATTAATTTTTTTTTTTTTTAAGATTTTATCCATTCATTTGACAGAGAGAGAGATCACAAGTAGGCAGAGAGGCAGGCAGAGAGAGAGGGGGAAGCGGACTCCCTGCTGAGCAGAGAGCCCGATGCGGGGCTGGATCCCAGGACCCTGAGATCATGACCTGAGCCAAATGCAGAAGCCCTAATCCACCGAGCCACCCAGGCACCCCTCCTCACTAATTTGAAGTGCCCTCATGCCAGACATTAAGCTCGAACCTACCTCTTTACACTGGCTCTGCAATGTGGAGGGCAGGGTTCTGCAAACCAGCTTTCTTCTGGGTCAGTGCCCTGTGTACACTCTGCCCATAGGGGGCGCTAGAGATGGACTTTGAGGCTGGAGGATGAGAAGCACCATCCTGCCCCTGGGGCTAGGACCCCGGGGCTATGGTGATGCTAAAGGATGGCTTGAGGGGCTTTAGCCCTCCTACCACTTCATCAGATCCCGGCCAAGTTATCCCACATAAGCACGTTCTAAATTCAGCAGTACCCCTGCTCCCCACTGTCGCCTGAAAACAAACTCCTCTTCCTCTTCCTCTTTCAATCAGATTGCCTTTCCCAAAGATGTCTACAGAGAAATTCCAGAACGGATCTTACTTGGGTTCGGCAGGAGAGATCAACAAGCCACCCAGCCCGCGAAACTTGTCTTTGCAAAGCGGAGCCCACCCAGGGGGTACTGGCATTCCCAGCCCCTCACTCTTTGGGTCCTCCTCCCAGCCACATACCACTCCGGAAGAAGGACCCAGGCCTCAAGACGAAGTCCCCTGGTGCCAGGGATCCACCTATTTATTATAAGACAGGATCATGTGGCAGCTCATATCTTGCTGGTGTCTGTTGGCCGGGCTGCTGTATGCAGGGGAGGGGTTCTATTGTGTGTGACTCCCCAAGGACAGACTTAGGGCTCAAGGGTGGAAGGCATGGGGCCCTTCCCATTGCCAGCAGCCGTCTTGGGAAGGCTTGAGTTCCCCATCCCTGATCCTTTGCCTGGAGCGCGTTCCCTCCAGTATTTACATGACTCACCGCTCATCTCCTTCAGCTCTCTGTCACTCAAGTGTCACTGTATCAGTGAGTCCATCTGTGACCGCCTTATCTAAAATTGCAAACCTCCCACTCCATCCCTCTTCCTTGCTTCGCTTCCTTAGCACTCATCATCGCATATTTTATTAATTTATCTTGCTTATTATCCATCTCCCACCACTAGAATATAAACTCCACACAGGCAGGGATTTTTTGTTTTGCTCATTACTGAATTCTTCGTGTCTAAAGCAGTGCCTGGCACATAGTAGATGCTCAACAAAGCACATAATAGAGGCTCGACAAATATTTGCTGAATGCATTCCTCCCCCCACCTTAGAGGTAAGTGTTGTTTTTTTATTGCCATTTCACAGAAACTGAGGCACATGAAGATGAAATAACTGGTCTCAGCAGCAGCCGTGGGTTTCCGGTCCCAGGCATGCTATGCCCAGCACCCGTGCCCTTATCTCTACACGATATTGTGGTTACAAAATCCTTATTGCAGCCTTGCCTGGAACAGAGGAAGCCTGGAAACAACCTAATTTCCCATCAGTACGGGAGCAGTTAAATAAATTACAATACTAGGCATCCTGTAATAGCCTATAAAGCCAACCTATAAACGAATTAAGCAAATCTATATGCACTTATTTGAAACAAGCCGCAAGATATTGGTGAGTAAAAAACAGCAGGATGCAAAACAGTACATTGCATGTGCTCTTATCCATAAAAAATAAACAGGAGAATCATACACACATTGGTTGGATATGCAGAGAAAAGTTCTTGAATGGATACTGTAGAAAGGGTTGACAAGGCAAAAGAGAAGCTTGGGGGTCTCTAGTAGGAGGAAGCCTTTGCATTTCATTTTGTACTGTTGGGATCTTAAATCATGACACGATTTACTTTTTTTCAGCATCGTAAATCTCCCACATTGTTTAAAACTCAAAAAAAGCTACAGGGCTTATATAAAAAAATTGGCAGTTCTCTACCCCATCTCTTTGTACTGCAGGTCTTTTCCTAAAGGCAACAAACTCGACTCTTTTAGCTGTTCCTTCTGTTTGCTATTCTCTTTCTAAGTCAGGGTTTCTCGAACTTTAAGGAGCACATGAACCACCTGGGATCTTGTAAAAATACAGGTTCTGATTCAGCAGGTCGATGGTGGGTTCCAACATTTTGCATTCCTTTTTTTTTTTTTTTAAGATCTTATTTATTTATTTAAGAGAGAGAGAGAGCGTACACAAGCAGGGGGAGCAGCAGGCAGAGGAAGAAGGAGACTCTCCAATGAGCAGGAAGCCCCATGTGGGGCTTGATCCCAGGACTCCGAGATCATGACCTGAAATGAAGGCAAATGCTCAATGGACTGAGCCACCCAGGCACCCCACATTTTGCATTTCTAACAAGTTCCCAGGTGATACTGATGCTGCTGGTCCATGGATCATTCTTTAAATGTCAAGATTCTAGGGCCGCCTGGGTGGCTCAGTGGGTTAAAGCCTCTGCTTTCAGCTCAGGTCATGATCTCAGGGTCCTGGGATCGAGCCCCGCATCGGGCTCTCTGCTCAGCAGGGAGCCTTCTTCCTTCTCTCTCTCTGCCTACTTGTGATCTCTCTCCAGTCTGTCAAATAAATAAATAAAATCTTTACGTAAATAAATAAATGTCAAGATTCTAAATAACATACTAATACACCTATTTCTTGATGTCTGCTTTTGATCTTACTTTCTGATATAGAAAATGAAAATTTAGTTCTCTTACGCCCTCACCGCAGCCTCTCCCACACACGTGCATCCTGTCCTTATCCTCCCAATATAGTTATATACTCTTTCTGGTTAAAATAATTTTTTAGTATTTATATTATTATGCCTTGGTAGATAATAGTCACAGCTCAGCCACATAGTATGCTATGATTACATTTCCCTTATCGTGCAACTTTTTGTTTTCCCTGGAGTTAATAATTGCTTTATTATTTTATTTCAGTTGTATCAATGCATTCTCAAACTCTCCTGACAAAACTGAAAATCTCTTCTTGATAGATTCAAACACGTCATGTACTCTAAATCTCGGAGCCTCTGTCCTCTTGGTCCAATATAGATTGGTTATTCCATGTATTTCCTCAACTAAAAAGACCAAGAAATAGACTGGTAAACAGAGTTTGCAGCAAGGAAGCAGAGAGGAGTGTTGTTCCTCCGCTATAAATTAGGACTTAATGACTGCTCATTTTATCCTAATCTCCCTTATTCCTTTTAGTAATACTCCACCCCTGCCCCAGTTTTTGGCTATGCATATTTCTGTGCTGATAGAATTTCCCAGTCTCCTTTCAAGCTGGGGGACTAGATACTTGCTGACAATATGAGTAGATGGGAGGAATGCCACTTCTATATCACTCCATCTTTCCTCCCTCTTGAACTAAAACATGAATACGGCGTTCATAAGCCAGCTTCAGCCAAGATCACCTAGCCCTGGATGGTTACCTAAAGAGAAATAAAATTCTACCTTGTGATAAACTTGGACCAGACCTGGACTGACACAAACATTTTCCCCCGTGATATAATTCACATGCTCCTCTGGGAAGACACTGGCATTCTCGACGGAATGCTTGAACAATATTCTCATAAACTTTAATTCAAGTAAATCCTTTTCTAGGAAGTGAGCTTCCTATCCACTCAGCTGTCAGTCAGTCAGTGCCACTAACGATCCGGAATCAGACATTCTATTTTCTCGTGTCCAACAAGGAATATCTAACCATTCCCTTCCCTATAAAAGGGAAAGGACTCTTTGAACCGAGCTGGTCATAAGCCTCTTTCTTTATGGCAAACTTGAAATAAAACTTTGGCTTATGCTCCTAATTGACTCATCAGAAGCCTTGTTTGAGCTGCTATAATGTGGGGTCTCTTTGTTACAGTGGCTGAGCTGTACCCTAATTAAGAGAGAGAGAAGAGCCATCGCCTACTCACCCCCACTGGGCAGAGACTCCCCCCCAGGTGGGACCCTCTCCTCTCTGGGCCTGTCTGGGTCCCATGCACTGCCCAGCGTACAGCCTGGAGCGTGCATCTGGCAACCACTGACTTTGAAATTGAAATGGGAGCTAGTGGTGCTCGTATTTGCTTCTTCCCCGGACTGGGAGGTTCATCTCAATGCTCATGGAGGTCTTGAGTGAAGGACTTTGAAAAACAGCTGTGCTCAGTGTGCCAGAGGGGAAGGCGTTTTGTCCACGCTTCGGAGAGCCCTGGGAGAGAGGGCCAGGCCAGGAGATGGAATTTAACTGACCGGTTACCGCCGCCAGGCATTGTCTATGCTCTGACTCGTGTATTTCTCCTGGGAGCCCACAAGGTGGGTATTTGGAGTAAACCTCAGCAGCTTTTGCCTGCCCACCACCACCCATGCGGGTGAAAGGGAACAGGGAAATGAACAAAAACCGGGAGAGGCCCTGCGTGGACCAGGGACAACGAGGTGTCATGAGCTAAAGAGACAGATTAACTCTGCCTTCTGCACACCTGAGTCCTAAATGGAAAATAAGGGGATGTCGGGGAACGTCCTCTGGGGCTTGGCTGGGGCCTGGGTGAGGCCTCGCAGTCACCATCCTCCGCATCCTGGCCCCGGGGTTCCGAAGGGCCACGGCACTAAGCTAGGAACCCAGCAGACGGCCCCTGCCTGTGGCCTGAGTCTTCCCAAATAGCCAGGTGTGGGCCCTGGATCCCCTGGGAAAGGCCTGTGTTCCTTTTCTGGAGGCTTACTGTGTCCTGGAAACATTAAGAAATGCCAGAAGCAGCCTTATGAAGACCGAAGGGTATCTTAAATGTCGACACTTGCCTAATAAACACTTCTAACACACACGCAAATCCAGGCCGATATAGTTGTTCCGTACACGAGATAATTACAGGATTCGTGAAGGATATTGACTCGGGGCACCCCATGGGATGCTGCGGAGAGGATGTGGTCTGAGATGGGACACGAGGACATGCTCTTCATGTCCCATGAACGTTCCCGGTCCTCGCTCCCGCCAGGGAAATTGTCATGCCTGAATATAGAACTGTACATAGAAATCATATCAGAAGCTTACACTGAAGTCTCTTCGAGAACATGAGACCTGGACCGGATTTCACCGATGCCCCGAGCAGGTCTGGGAGCCTGGCCTGAGCCCTCCTGGGATGACTGGGCTGACCCTGAGTTCTAGGTTGGGAAAGGTTCCCCAAGGCTGCAAACACGGAAGCCAAGGTCTGCAGGCCTAAAACTCCAGCACCCACAAGCTGGCGGGGCTGCCTCTCCTGGTATGTTTCGGGCCCGCGGGTCTGGGTGACGGATCGTCCCTCTTGGAGCGGGGAGCGAATGGCTGAGATTTAAGGGCTCAGACCCTCCGAGATGCTTGGGACAGAGTTTGGAGCTGTCTGGTGTCCCTAATCTTCCCCCCCAGCTGGAATCAGAAGAAGGGAGGGGTAGGAGAGAGAAAGGTGGAGTTTCAGACCCCTACAAACTTGGTCTGAGCCTCCAGCCCCACCCCCAAGCCCAGGAGCTGGGCCCAGTCACCCAAACAGGAGACAGAGCTTCACAGCCGCTGAGAATTAAAACCTATTGATTTTCCCCATTAGCTACAGAACGCCATCAGAGTGCATTAAAACCAGGCAAAGCACCAGCCTCGTGAATAATTAACATCCACAAATGACAACCCATGGGGCCCAGGGGAGGGGGGAAGGGGCGCCTGGAGGCTTGGGACACCCTGACCCCTTCTGACTCCCACCCCAGGGAGCCATAGCCTGGCCTGGACCGGCCTTCTCGCCTCCTCCTCCCCCTGCTGAATTGGCGCGCTTCCTCCTGTCCCCCTCTCCTCTCCTCTTCTCTCCTCCAGTCTCCAAGGCAAGCAGCAGGGAAGATAGAGCACTGAGCCGAGAGTCCAGGTGCCCGGCTCTGCTGCGCGTGACTGTGTGACTCGAGGGGAGTCTGCCCCTTTCTGAGCTCAGTCCCTCCTCTGGGGAGGGTTGGGGTTGGATTAGCGGGCTTCTAGCTAAGTCTACAGGTTTGTGGCTCCTGAGAGGGACAGTGACTGACCCAAAGCCTACAGCAGGACTGTAGCAGAACCCACACTAGAACCTGGGGCCCCCGGGCCAACCCCCTCTCCAGCCCAGCCTACGGGGCACCTTTGCACAAATCAGGAATAAGTCCCCCTCTTTGGACAGACCATACACAAAGGGCACCCCTCTAGGTGGGCTGATGTTAAGAAGGCCCTCTTCTGACTGACCCCCCACACACACCCCCCACACGCCGTCACAGGGCTAAAGACACAGAGCTTGGCAGAGCGGACTTAGGGCTGGATATCGGCCCCCCCACTCACCAGCTGCTAGGCTGCCCCGTGCATGGTGCGCAGCCTAAACAACTCCATGTGGGGGCTGTCCCCCCAGCCCCCACCTTCTCTTAGCCAAGGAGGTGCAGATCTGTCCTTCCAGCCGGTGGAATTCAGTCCAACAAATATAGATGTTTCCTTCCAAGCTTCTCCGCCCTCGACCGCCTCCTCAGCCCCTCAGCTGACCCAAGTTCCCGCTTCCATCCTCCTCCCATCCATCCTCCGGGGCTCAGAGCCCCAGGAGAGGCGACTCTGCAATGGGGACGGCCACAGACATGACGGCATCACCCTCCTCTGCCCGCCTTGCCCCCCTCAACCCCTCCACCCTCCACCCCCCCCCCCCCCGCCCCTGCACCTGGTCCGCTCCCTCAGCTCCTGAGCCCCAGGAAAAACTGTGCTCGCTCCTGAAGACCTAGCTTAAAGCCCTGCTCGTCCACCCCTCCCTGTCTTCCTCAGACAAGCCACCTAGTTCTCCACTCGGCCCTTGCCCCTGCTGATCCCTTTTCCTGGACAGTCTCCCTCCTCCTCTTCCTCCTCCTCCCGCTGGCTGGTCGCCGTGCCAAGGTCACCCCCCAGGTCCTCCCCGAGCACCCTATCAAACCACCTGCCCATCTTCAGCCTCCCTCACGTCTCCCTGCTTTATTTGTTCATAGCCCTTTTCACACTCGGAATGTATGTTTCCTCCGTTGATTGGTGTTTCCAGGGCCGCTGGGAACCGTTGTGTGCGCTCTGAGTTGCAAAGGAGGCGAGTGGGGCTGAAACCCGGGCTGGGATGGACCCTCCATGCTGCGGGTCCAGGGCAGCACCTGTCTACACTGGCACCACGTAGATGAGCTGGGGTCCCACCCGCCTCCCGCCCTGACAGGCAAGGCCCCACCAAGGCAGGAATAGTGTCTGCCCTCTCCACTGCCGGGTGCCCAGGGCCCAGCACAGTGCCCGGCGCATAGATGCTTCCAACATTTCCCAAGCAAGCGAATTCTATCCGGGGTCCCCTACTCCCCCCGTATTCCCACACTCCTCAGTAAGATACGACTGCCTGTAATCCACCTCTGGGTCCCACCGGGCGCGGGGGGGTGGGGGTGGAGAACTGGACCCGAAGTCAGCGACAGTGACTGTTTAGAGAATGCGGTGGGAGGATCTAGTGGTTTGAGGGCGGACGTGTGAGCGGAGGCATCCAGGAGACGATCCCTGGAGCTCAGAGCCCTGTCCGTCTCGGGGTGCCGTCCCGAGCTCCCCAGTCCTAGCTGGCTCCCCGGAGGTGCCTACGGCTGGTCGAGGTGCCCCAGGCACTCTGACCATGATCCCGATGCCCAGCGCCGCACAGAGACCGCTGGGCGCTGAGGTGGCATCTCGGGGTCCCGCGGAGGCAGGCAGGCAGGCTCGGGTGCGGACGGACCTAAGGCGCCGCCCCCCTTCCCTCTGCTCCCCGCGGCCGCTGCCCGCCCCTCCGGCCTTGCCAGCTCTGGCGGAGAAGGAGTTAACCTCCAGGCTTCTCAGCGTGAATGTAGAGCTATTAATACCCACAGCCAAGCGGTCTGCTGGAGCAGCCGCCGGAGTCGCTGGAGTCGGAGGGAGCAGGCGGGGAGGGAGCAGGCGGCCGAGGGAGCAAGCTCTCCAGGCGGAGCCGGAGCCGGAGCCAGAGCCAGGACTCCGAGGGCCCGAACTTTCCTTGGGGGACAGCAGTGGGCGCACGGCCAGCTTCGCCTGCTCCCCACCCGCCTTCCAGCCGCAGGTCCTGATCCTGTGTCCCGGGGGCCACCCGCACCTGCCGCCCCGGGAGGGCAGAACAAACTTTCTTAGGGAAGGCACCCCTGCCGCCCACAGCGTGCTGGCTGGACGGGGAGCAGCAGACGTCTGGACAGACAGATGAGCAGATTGCTGGGCACCTGTGAGCCTGCCCGCCGGTCCCGACCCTGCCAGGCAGCGGCCGAGGGGGCAGCCGGGGCCCGAGGTCTCCGCGAGCGGCAGCGAGGGGCGGTGCAGGACCTTGGTCTACCAACCAGCGACCTCTGAGTGCAGGCGGCTCCCCGGAAGCCGCTTCCCAAGGCTCAGCCCTGTGGGCCAGGACAGGAGTCCCCATCAGAGCCACGGGCTCCTTCACCCGCCGAGGCGACGGGGAACCTGAGGGAAAAGGCACAGGTGGCAGGTGGGCAGGCGTGGGGCCCCGAGGCCAACCGGCTGCTGACCCTGGAGCGCTCTGGCTCGGGCGCCCCTGCCCAGGCTGGGGATGATGACACGGAGGTCCCCACCAGCCGCCCCTGCCCGGTCCTGGAGCTGCCTCCGGCCTGGCCCCTGGGCTGTGCAGCGGAAGATGGGCCCGCCTTCTGCTTCGTGTGCTTCCACAGGGAGGAGGAGGAGGAGCTGCTCGAAGAGGTCCCGCTGCAGAGGTCAGTGCCCCGGGGCTTGGGCAAGGCGAGGGCACAGGGCTCAGACCCGGGGACCTTCTCCGTGGGTCCACTGCTTACCCCTCACGGCCACCTCCCAGAGTCAGACTCTCAGACACCTGGTCGGCTTCCTCTCTGGCTCTCCCATGCTGGTCCCCACCGTGCCTTTCCTGTCCTCCCCCTTGGTGCTCATGCCCACCCTGCTCAGGGCCCTCCACGGCCCTCCGCTCCCCCAGGATGGAGTTGGCCCTCGGCTGGGCGTTCGAGGCCTGCGTGAGTGGGCTGACCCCACCCACCTCACTGGGCTCTGCTCCCCTGTATTCACCACCCAGTCTTCCCCTTCCCCTGGCTCCCGTCCATCCGGGCCCAGTGGCAATGTCTCCTCCTCCGGGAAGCCCTCCAGGAAGCCCTCGCCCCACCCTGAGCTGAGAGCCACCTTTCCTCCCTGCATAATGTTCAGTCTTTGTTGGATTACTCGGTGGAAAAATGTCTGCATGTCTATATGCTGGAGTGTGTGTGTATGTGTTTGTGTGTGTGTAAAAGGGAGAGAGCAGCGATGGGGGGAATGAAAGTTTGTGTGGCTGTGTGATTTAGCATTTGGGGGGGTGACTGTGAATGTGCATACGTGTTCGTGGGAGTGGGTATAATAAGTTCTACAGACCTACCTAGGTGAGGGTTTGTGCACTATTCCCCACGTGAGGGTTCATGCCCCAGGGGCCACTGTCCCTTTTGCCAGTTCTCCCCACCCCCACCTGCAGGGAAACCCAGGCTCCAGCCAAGTGCGTTACCCAATGCCGTGACCACAGGCTCCGGGAATGGATGGAAAGTCTGCAGGGGACACAGGGGTCACCTCTGCTCCAGCCCAGCCCGCCCACGCCTCCATCGCTGCCTGAGTCAGCACTACCCTGGCTGGGGAGAAGGGCAGGCCCCTTGCAGGAGGGTGGGGAGTGGAGGCTCCTGCAGCCTGGACCGGGCTCCTCCCTGAATTTCTCTGTTGGACCCCCAGTCTGCAAATTTCCCTCCGTGGCCTTTGTCTCCTCATCTGTGGAATGGGGAGATAGCCCCTGCTGTGGTGGCCGTTCATCACTCAGTAGGGACCGAGCCCCCCCACCGCACCCCTGAGCACCAGGGCCCTCGCCTTCCCAGGGTCACAGCCTGCCAGGAGAGACAGACAAGCAAACGGGATCGGTGTGGCAGGGTGATGGGCCCCCGGACGGGTGTGGGCGCCCTGTGCTCAGGGAGTCAGATGGGAAGACAGACCACTGGTGCCTGCAGGGGCCCTAGGAGACCCTAGACGTCTGTCTTACTGTCCAGGTCCTCCCCCAGGTGGTGAGTGATATTGAGGAAGGAGCATCACAGGGAGCAGGGACGGCAGGAGCAAAGGCCCGGTGGTACAAGAAAGAAATTGTAGGAGGATGGGAGGAGATGAGGCTGGCGGGGTCCAGGGGGGCCAGGTCACAAGGGGCCTTGACTGCCGAGCCAAGGACTTAATCCGTCAGCGGTAAAGTGAGCAAAGCAGGAGATTCAGTGTGACTATCCGTGGGTCCCAAAGCAATGCGCTCTGAGAGAAGCATTATTCTCCTAGGAGGGGCTCAAAATGCTTGTTGCATGAATGAAGGGGATTGTCAAAAAATACACATTTCTGGGGCACCTGGGTTTCTCAGGCGGTTAAGCATCTGCCTTCAGCTTAGGGTCCTGGGATCGAGCCCCGAGTTCGGCTCCCTGCTCAGTGGGCAGCCTGCTTCTCCCTCTCCCTCTCATCCTCCCTGCCTCCCCCTGCCACCAGGGAACTCCCCTCTGCCTCCTGCCCTGGGGACGCAGTGGCCTGAGAGTCTTCTTTCCAGCTGGTGGGCGCTGGCCCTTTAAGGCCCAGAGAGGGGACACCACCAGGCTGGGCCGACAGTGACCACAGGTGCCGAAGCTAAAAATACTGAGTGATGTGGACACTCAGCCTGCAGGCTGGGGCGGGTGGGAGGGAAGGCTCTGGAATCTCTCTTTCCTAATGTAGGAGCGGCAAGCGGGCAGCGAGGTTCGGTGGGGGGTCCCCTTAGGGGCTGAGAGAAGGTGGCCCCCCACCCATGCCCCTCTCAGCCCTTCTCCAGCCCCTGGAAGGCGCCAGGATTCACTCCCAGGAGCCACTGCCGTACTCAGTAGCCCCAAGTCCCGCCGATTCTGTGGCCTCCTGCTTCTCTTGGGAGCCTCCGTAAAATTAAAGAGGTGGCTTTTCTCAGGCACTTGGGGACAGAGAGGACTCATTTGTAAATTCGACATGCTTCCCCTGAGCTCGGCTGGGGGCCGAGGCCATGGGGATGCCCGTGACACAAGCATGCTTCCCTGGAGGAGCCCGCAGCCTATAGCGAGGACAAGACAGGCACACGCCAGAATGATTGCAACACAGCGCAGGCGAGGTGCTGTCATAGAGGGGCGAGCCCTGAGAGCCCGGGGCTTCTGCTGGGGGCTGATGTAAGATACCAGCCCGCCGAGAACACATCTGCATTGGAGGAAGGCTCGTCACCCACCGGTGTGGCTTCCCAGCCACCTACCTCTGGTGCTTTGATGTCTTAATTAAGGCGAGGCCAGCTGTCGGAACAAAGAAGCCTGGGAACCACCGTGGCGTGGCGCAGTAGAGGCTATGTCCTACCCCTTCAAGGTTCCAGAGGGGCTGGGGAGTCGGGGAGACCGTTCCCCCTGCTAGATCTTTCGGGGACCCAGGCTCCTCCCACCTCGTGACGCGGTTGTCATCCAGGGTTTCAAGATCTATCGCTGGATTGCCTGCAACCGCGGGCGGACGAAGAAGAAAGAGCCCAGGAAGGACATGGGAGGTTCTATGGGCCTGAGCTGGAAGTGGCAGACTTGGCCTCGGCCCACACTTATCGGGCAGAACGGCTAATTGCAAACAAACAAGCAAACAAACAAACAAACAAAAACCACTCTGGGAAATGTAGTCCAGCTGTGACAACCTCCCAGGGCTGTAAAAATGAACTATTTGAAATATGTGAAAGCACCTGGCACGTAATGGGTGCCCAGTGTGTCTGTCCGTCCATTCATTCATTCATGCCGCAAAGTTCGCTGGAGACTGGAAGGTGAAAATACCGCCTGTGTGCATGTGGGGCTTGCAGCCAATGCGGGAGCCAAAGAAAACAGAAGTAAACAAATCAATATGATCGAAACCCACTGTTAAGGAAATAACTGGAGGGATGGTGGGGAAGACGCTCCCTTTGCGTCAGGTGAATAGGGAAGGTAGGGATAGTTCATCTGAGAGCTAAAGAATGAGAAGGAGCCAGGCAGAGTGGGGGTAGGAGCATCCTAGGCGCGAAGAACAGATGTGCAAAGGCCCGGGGGCAGACGAGAGTATGGCCAGCATGGCTCTCACAGAGCACACGATGGGGAGAGTGGCAGGAGGTGAGGAGCAGGCTAAATTACAGAGTGGACACAGGGTACCCGTGCGGAGGTCATGGTGAGCGTGGAGGGGCCGTGGCGGTGGCCTGGATCAAGGCGGGCCTTGGAGATGGGGAAGCAGATGTATATTTAGGTGGAGACTCTTGGCTGGTGATATAGACTGTCAGAGACATCAGCAGAAAGGTGGGCATTGGAAGCTGTGTGTGTGAGTGTGTGAGGTCCCAGCAGCCAAGAGAAGAGCGTCTCCGGGAGAAGGGAGAGCGGACAACTGGCCTCAAAGACGCCAAACAATCAAGGGAAAAAGAGAATGGATTTGGCAACACGGATGTCGAAAGTGACTTTGAGAAGAGACGTTTCACGAAGGGCTGGAGACAGCAGCAGGTGTGAGCGGAGCGGGCTGGTGAGGACGGCGGAATGAACACACGCATTGAACTTCCCTGAAACCCCGTCAAAAGGAAGGAAGCAAGTGGATGATTTAAGGTACGCATTTGGGTCCCGTGTTTGCTTCCCTAACAAATTACCGCAAACTTGGTTGCTTAAGACCGGACAAATGTATTATCTTACAGACAGTATGTCGGAAATCCAACACAGGTCTCACTGGGCTACAAATCAAGGTGTTGACAAGGCTCCCCGAGGAAGCTCTTTCTGGAAGAATTTTCTGGAAGTTCTAGGAGAGAATCCATTTCCTAGTCTTTTCCAAGGTGCCCTTTGCCAGAGGGGACCTGCACTCCACGGCTCATGGTTCCCTCTCTCCTTGCCACCAACAGGGAGCATGGCAGCATCTCTCTGATCACGGCTGGGAAAGAAAGGTTTTCTGCTTTTTCTGCTTCGTGTGTTTAGATTGGGCTCACCTGAATAATCCAGGATCCTCTCCTCACGTCAAGGTCCTTAACCTTAACCACTGGCAATGTCCCTTTGTGCCAGGTAAGGGAACATACTCACAGGTTCTGGGCGTTAGGACACAGACATCGGGGGGTGGGGGGGTCATTATTCTGCCCACGACAGTATGAATCAGCAAGAACTGATACGTTGCACAGGAAACAACAGCAACAACATTTTGAATCTGGAAGGCAGATGAGCGCTTGGTAAGCGATTTCCCAGCCCGATGACCTTGCACCTGAAGCCAGCCCCCAAATGGGAGTGAGAAAAGCAAGGAGCTCCGCAGTTAACCCCACAAAACCCCCCAAAGGCTCCAGCGGTGTTAGTGGGCTAAGTACTCCCTGGAAATGGGAGTAGAGCTGGGGCCCAAAACAGGAGGATCTGTGTAAGAAGGGCTTTTGTCCTCAGATTTCCTTCTCCACCCCCCCACCCCCCCACCCCCCCACCCCCGGCTTGGCACAGCTGGGGGCCGCCCCTCCCCCGCCCTGCCAGAGGCTGAAGGTTTATTCCCCAGAGAGAATAAAACGCAGGGTCCCCGAACAGCACGATGAGGGGGCTGTTCTACACCCAACTAGAAGGATTAGTTCAAATCTACATCCTGAATGCAGGAGGCTCCGCCCCCTTACTCATCATCGCCTGAGACCTTCTTCCCCCTCTGGGCTCCTGGGGACAGTGAGGTCAGGACTCACCTTTCCAGGCGGGACTCTCCAGAATTCACTCCCTTCAGTCTCCAGATAGATTAATGAGTATTCTGTTAGGGTTGTCCTTTGGGTTTCCCGTTCCTTCTCTTTGCCCTCTCCCTACACATTTTTGTTTTCTCTAAATTGCCTTTTACGTGTCTGTATTAGTGCTGCCCTTTATCTCAGAGTCTGATGCGCCAAGAAAA
The DNA here is from genome assembly GCA_028534135.1 of Potos flavus. NCBI lineage: Eukaryota > Metazoa > Chordata > Mammalia > Carnivora > Procyonidae > Potos > Potos flavus. The sequence continues at coordinate 14,730,131 of CM052890.1, read as the reverse complement.
GAATACCAACCTAGGGTGGCATCAGGGATTTCCCAGTGAAACAGCCCAGCCAGAATTCTCTAGATTGAACCCCCGAGCCAGCCAGCCGCCCCCCCACCACGCCCCAACACAGGGCTACTCATCAGCTTGCTTCCATAAATTGTATTTTTATATTCTTTAACCAAGGCATAATTAGAGTGGAATGCAAAGGTCTTAAGAGGTCGGTCTAATGAGTTTTAACAAACGTACACACCTGTGTAACCCACACCTCGATCGAGATCTAGCACATCGCCATGTAAGGTAACACGTTCGCAGGTCTCTTCACGCCCCGATGCCTCCCTGCCCCAACGCACACACACAGAGGCAGCCTCGCTTCTATCAGCTCTTTAAATCTTTTAAGCATGAGCCAGGGGCTGCCAACACCGGAGAAAAACCTGTGACATAAGAAGCAGAACAAAAACAAACAGAAAAACAGAATTTGGAGGAAACAATGCACAAGGGAAAGAAAACCTAAAAACACAATGATGATGACTATATTATGAAATGTAGGAAAATACCTTGCGGCTAGGAAACAAACGCTAGATGCTATTTTGGAAGACAAAAACACTCCGAAAATGAACAACAACAACAAAAAAAAAAAGTTCTTAGAAATTCAGAATATCATCCGGAAACGAAAAACGGATTTAAAAGAGTTACAATAAATAAATAAATAAATAAATAAATAAATAAATAAATAAAATAAAAGAGTTACAATAGGGGTCGGCAAACTATGGCTTACAGGCCTGTCATCTGTTTAGTTTTTTTTAATAAAGTTTTATTGGAACACAGCCATACCTTTTTTTTCTTTTCTTGTTTACTATGTCCTATGTACTGTGGCTGCTTTCATATAAGCAGAGACCATATGGCCCATAAGCCTCAAATATTTCCCACTGGGCCCTCAATTTAAAAAAAAAAAAAATTGACTGCTGGATGAGAGGATAAGGAAATTTTTCAAAAAGTAGAGCAAAAAGGTAAAGATACATGTGTAGGTTTGGACTCTCCAGTCAACAGATGCTGTGATACAGAGCTAGGAAGGCAAGAAGTCCTGGGGGGGGCGGGGCTGCTGTTCATGAAAATAAAGAAAGAGGAAGCAGGACTGGACAGGGAGAATCTTCAGACCGTGATGGAGGGCCGACACCTGTGGTATGGATGCTTGAACGAAACAGATCTAAGCAAAGAGTTCCTGACCTAGAGGCAGATCAAACCAAGTCTTAAGGAGCCCCGCATTGGGCAGAAATGGCCAGGCCCTGGTGTCTCTGCTGAGCTCAGTCGCGGGCTGGGCCTGCCCAAGAGGACCTTGGTCTTGACCCAAAGGCCCTGTAGTTGGAGGCTGTCAGCCCCCTGCACTCCTCACGGCTGAGGAACAAGTTCTTCGAGAAGAAAGAACCCAGTGGGGGACCTCCAGGGCCGCCACTGTATGGAAAGTAGGAAAGAAAGAGTAAGAAAATGAGAGGACCAGCGCAGGAATCTTGCACCTGAATAAAACAGTTCCAGAAAGAGAAGAGAGGAAATAATCAATGAAATATTTCGAATATTTCTCAGAATAGAAAGATCTGAGTTCCTAGACCAAAAGTGCCCACTGCATATCCAACCAAAGGATAAAAATAGACCCACACCAAAGGCCAGTCACCAGTAAATTTTGGAATACAAGAACAAGAAGAACATTCTACAAGATTCTACGAAGGACCAAGAATTGAAATATCATCGGACATCTCAACAGCAATCCTGAAAACCAGAAGACAATGGAGCAGTTTTCGAAAGTATGGAAGAAAATGACTGTCAGCCTAGAATTCTATACCTCGCCCAACCAGGCGCCCTATCACATCTTCTTTACGCATTCATCTGTCAATAGACATCTGGACGCTTTCCATATTTTGGCTATTGTGGTCCCATGCACCTTTCTTAAGAAAGCTCCTGAAGAATGTGTTTCACCAAACAAGGAATTAAACCACACAAGAGAAGGACCTCAGATCCGGGAAACAAGGGAGCCAACATAAGAGAGAGAGATGGGGGTGCCTGGGTGGCTCAGTGGGTTAAGCCTCTGCCTTCAGCTCAGGTCATGATCTCAGGGTCCTGGGATCGAGCCCCACATCGGGCTCTCTGCTCAGCGGGGAGCCTGCTTCCCCCTCTCTCTCTGCCTGCCTCTCTGCCTACTTGTGATCTCTCTCTCTCTCTGTCAAATAAATAAATGAAATGTTAAAAAAAAAAAAGAAAGAAAAGAAAGCCTACATCCACACAAAAACTTGCACTTGAATAGCAGCTTTATTTATAATTGCCAAACTTGGAAGCAACCAAAATGTCCTTCAACCGGTGAAGAGATAAACCGTGGTCCGTTCATACGATGGGATATTATTCAGCAAGCAAAAGAGATTGACCACCAGGCCACAAAAAGAACTGTAAATGCATATTGCTAAGAAGCCATTCTGGAAAGGGTACGCACTACAGGATTCCAACTGTCTGATATTCTGAAAAAAAACCTATCTCTAGAGGCAGTAAAAAGATCAGCGGTGGCCAAGGGGATTTGTGGGGAGGGTCGGGGCTTGACTAAGGGGGAGCAAGGGATTTTTAGGGCAATGAAATCATTCTGTATGATAGTGCGATGACACCAGGCATTTGTCAGAACTGTAGAATGTACAATACAGAGGGAGCCCTCAGCCCCAACTATGGACTTTAGTTAATAATAAAGTATCTATTGTTTCATCCATTGTAACTAATGCGCCGCCCTAATGCAAGATGTTAATAAGGAGGGTAACTGTGGGCGTGGGAGGGGAGGGTCTATGTCCTTTCTGCACAATACTTTAAGCCTGAGACTGCTCTACAGAATAAAATCTTGGGGGCGCCCGGCGGGCTCAGTCGGTAGAACACGCCACTCTTGATCTCGGAGTTGTGAGTTCGAGCCCCACGTTGGGCATAGAGATTACTTTAAAAAAAAATCTATCCTAAAAAAAGAAAAGGGGGGGAAGAAAGTGTAGTATTCCACATGAAGCTGTCCGTCACGTTTCCACAATATGTGGGCACCAGCAATGTTCCAATGAGACTTTATTAGGAGGGCGGGAATAGGAAGTGTATGGGGGACAGATGGAAGAGATTGTAAGGGAGCTAAAACCTCATCTTCCAAAGTGGGGAGTTGACAGGGAAAACCTAAAACTGGAAAGAAGCAATGGGAAGTGCTGGGTAGCAAACCCAGACGTAAAAATTCCTGCAAGAGTTGAAATGATTGTCCTCAAGCGGTGGGAAATGGGAGTGGGGGCTGCTCGTGTTTCTCGGTTCCAAGCTGTGGGCACGTTTAACTGCAATAAAAACGCAAGCCGTTTTTGCAAAAGGAACGTGGAAAGAACAGTAAGAACAAAGGAGAGGCGTGGAGACGGCAGGGCAGCGATAGGAAGCCAGCTCGGTCAGGAAGCTTTGCGCACTGTGTGGGGTAAAGGAAGAGATACCCAAGCCCGGGTATCCGTGGGCACGATCCTGGAACAAGAACGAGGTTGGTGCCGTAGGAAGGCAGGGGAGTCCTGAAGAAACAAGGTCCTAAAAGAGGCTTGGCCTCACAAGGAGGAGGGCTTCCCCCAACCCAAGCAGATGGGAGGAAGTGAGAAGTGAGCAGCTGGGTGGGTTTGTGCTTCCGTGGCGGGAGGGAAACTGATCCATCTGTTTTCTCAGTGAAGTATGAGCCACGGTTGGAGAAGAAAGGAGAAGGTGGGAAGGAGTCAGCCAGGACCTTGCTGCTCACTCAGAGTGGGGTGGACAGACCAGAAGTCTCGGCATGAGCTGGGGGCTGGGTAGACAGGCAGGATCCTCGGCTCCACCAAGATCCCAGAGTCACAGGCAAATGGAAGTTTCCCATCCCAGAGCGAGGGGGAAAAAGCAGCTGGTGGGCATAGCAGGGGTTGTGGGGCGGCAATGAGCACCCCTTCAAGATCACGAACTAGGAGGGAAGCTGCCAGCCCCATGCAGGACGCTGGTGCAAAGCTGGCTTGCTCGGGGCAGACAGAGAGAGGGTGATGCTTACGGTCCTGCCAGGCAGGGACCGCGACAGCAGAGGTGGGCACAGGCGTGGGGTTCCAGGCAGCAGCTATGGTGATGGTGTGCGGAGCCCCAACAGGGCGAGAGGGATGGTGATGGCACAAGGGGCTGCTGGCCAGTGGCTCGGTGGTCTCAGGGAGGTCAATGAGCGTGCGGGTTCCAGAGCAAGTGACCAAGAGGATAGAAGGGGGAGATGCTGAAATCGGGGCGGGGGCGTCGAGGTGTGGGGTCATTATGAGATCTAGGGTGTAAGCTTGGAAGCAGAAGAGGTTGGGAAACCCAGAGGCCTGCTGTAGGCTGCCTGAAAGTTCCGCTATCCTCCCACCCCCGGAAGTTTGCTCCCACAAATCTAAAGATGGTGAGAGGAAATGGATCAATTTGCTCTCGGGTGTGGTCTATGCAACATGATTTTTGAAAGCTTCCCAGGAGATGATAATGCGCAGCGGAATTTGGGAGACCTACAGGTGGAGACAGAGAGAAAGGACAAATGGGGACAAGAAGAAGGTGCCCTGGGGCGGGCATAGCCCAGTGAAGTCTGACCAGGAGAAGGGGCCTCGGGTGAACCTGCTGAGCAGCGCCACATGTCCTGCGCGGTAGGTGAGCGGAATATGGAGATAGAGTGATCCTCCGCTGGAGGACCAGATCGTAAGCAGGGACATGTGTGCCTGTGTGCAAGACAGACGGCACAGAGACGGAGACAGTCCCCCAGTCCGTCCTGCACTGTGCCAGACTGGCCACTAGAGGGAGGGCTGTGCTCACACATGCAGGGACGGGTCCATGCAGGTACGGTCCCGCGGGTGGCCGGCGTGAGGCTCTGGCCTCTTTATCTGACAGCTTCTAGGTTCCTGTTGCAGATTTTGTAGCCACACACCCCTGGGGTTAACGGCAGTTCCCACCACTTCCAAGGCCCCGTGACCTTGGCCAGGTTACCCAAGTGCTCTGTGACCCAGTTTCGTCCGCAGTGAAATGGGCACAGCCATGGCTCCAGCCTTCTGAGATTGTTGGCAGCATGAACGAGGTCATGCCTGGGACGCCCAGGGCCACAGCGGGGCATGCTAACCCGACGTGATAGTGGAGGAGGTTTTGCTGTCGCCTCTGTCTCTGCTTCTCCAGCCGCCCCTTGCCCCAGCCCGGATCCAGGGAAATGGAGAGGGGCTTTCTGGGAATGAGGGAGAGCAGAGGCTGGGATGGGACAGGTGGTCCCTAGGGGCAGGGACGAGGAGGAGCCCGGTCACCTTCCCTTCCTGCTCAGTCGTGATGGTTCTCTTGTCCTGGAGGACTTCTCATCCCGTGGCTCATTCCCAGCTGTGGTCTCACCCTTCAGGCCACTGTATCTTCCTCCCTCTTCTGGGGTGCCCAGGGGGCCAGCAGCTACCCTAGCCTGGTAGCCACATCATCCCAAGGGGCTCGGAGAGGGAGCTCCTTCCCAGCCATTCCCCCAACCTCCCCCGTCCCTGGCTCCTGCCCACACCAGCCAAGAGCTGACCTATCAAGCCACATCCCAGGGGGACCCGCATTTCCAGGTCCGCAGACACCCCAGGTGCAGAGGTTGC